>OX244260.1:36801120-38001120 GCA_945867215.1 Epinotia demarniana | reverse complement strand
GGAGTATGACATTAGCATTTCAGACGTCTCGTGTGTAACGCCTTAATAAGAGAGCGTGCTTAGATTGTCAACAAGCCTATATCATCGTTAGTCCTATCCTGTAATGTTACGTTAACGTTAGGCTCAATAATGTGCTGTAGTGCTACCTACACGGTGAGTACATTTGAAATAGTGTTTTTTCATCGCACGATCTTAATTAAGGTTCTAAATAGGTGATCCATCGATGCATCGATCAATGTTTTGTGTGGTCGACTGGTCTATCAGAAGTTTGTTTGATACCATGACGCATAAGTACACGGGCACTGAATGTATATTTATTTTTATTATGTGTTTCTGTTTAGTTTTTTGTACCTTTGAGATAATTCATAGGTTACAAAGGCTTTTGTCTTGTATGTACTTACATACATCGGTTGATTTTTAAAATTAATGACATTATGGTTTCCTTCCTGAATAACGCAAACTTCTTAAAGTTAAATTCGTTTATTTAAAGAAAGAAACAAAACACAAAATAAGTTAGCCCATGGTCCCACACTAGGCCTAGCCTGTATCGTGGTGACCGAATTAATAAATAAATGATAAATAACATTTGTGATGAGGTTTTCAGTCTCAAAATAATTAAGGCTGTTTAACCAAACGAATAATTTACGCTTAGCTTCTGGAAGGGATGCATTCTTGACGTCACATAGTTTTTTAACTTACGTATAGATGTACGGACTTCTTAACGTATAGATGAAAATAACTAGGGAAACGTTTAAAGAAAGATGTACTACTGTGCGGTATTGGAATTTTGTACACCCTTTTCCGCAGTAGTTGTGGATATATTTCCAAAGAAATGGTCTTACGATGAACCAAAAGGACGACTGTCAGAAACATTAGTGTGCCCATCAAGAGCTTATGTTTGCAAGTTTACTGTTTGGTAACATACACACAAAAACCCCGACTTATTTATATCAGAAGCTGAATTGGTGCTCAAACAGCTGTCCGAGGTTCACGTTCGGTCATTCTGCAGTTCCCTTGACATCAGTCGGCGGCTTTTAAAGGGAGTTTTCGGCATCGGGCTACCAAATGTTGGAATAACATACCGCCACCAATTCTAGAAATAAAGAATCAGAATAAATTCGACTTAAAATATCGAATGCATCTTTAAGAAAAACAAAAACAGAATCCTTAAACTCTGCTTTCTCTCATTCGCCCTATAAAATAAAGATAAGTGTAATAAAAATACAATAAATAGGCCTTATTACAATACTAATAAGTCTCATACTTACATCAAACGTGCGCGCACACACACGCAAATAGCATTGCACTGGTTGTGAATTTTAGAGAGGGTCTTGGCAGAGTCATCGCCAAACGCAATCGCATAATTAGGGTGCATTTCCACCAGAGATGTGCTGCTATGCCATGCTATGCTATGTTTTCATACACGAAACGTTAAAACGTAGCTGTAGCTGGAGAATAGCAAGCATAGCACATCTCTGGTGGAAAGGCACCCTTATGCTGAGTTGGCGCCCATTCTTTGCCACGACACATGGCTGACTTATTGTACTTACTTGTAGTTTTAATTAGCTGTTTCTCGTATGTTTGTTCTTAAGTTGCATGTTCTCCTTTTATTGTTTATGCCATGTACATGGTAGGTACGGTTAACTTTTTATCCATTTATCTATCAACATGTATCTTTTAATATTTGGACAAAGTAACTATTGGGTACCTACGACCCACCTACAATTTGAAATCGAAAGGTACATAAGGCACACTATATTGTTGGTAATGACTTGTGCCGAATCAGGAACATCGCAGCGAAAAACAAGTATCATTAGTTACAACTTGTGTTTTCCTTAAAGTGTAGATTGGTATCTAACGTAGATTGGTATCTTCAATATTTTTCCTGGCTTTCACTTGTATTCTTTATTTCAGGGTCTCATTATTGAACGAAGCTGCGTCCTTTTATATTTCTTTGACCCTTACGCTTCCGGCGGACCTCGAAAACTGTTTTTTCCCCTATTAGCGGTGGGTAGCGTGTCCGCGCCATTGGTTTGATTACTAACAATACCAGTAAATGAGGGTAAGCGGTAGGTTTATGTGCGTTGCTGACATGACAACATTATTAGACTTGAAAACAAAATTATTACATTGGGTTTTTACGCAATTCTTCAGTACAGAATGTAGTACCTAATATGTTCCTAAACATTCGTCATTGAGAGAAGAAGTAATAAAAAACAAAATAAAAAAAAACATGACGAATGTTATTGGAAAATAATTACATACCGTTTTGAAAAGTAGAGATATTTTAAAATTAGTAAGTAGGTAGGTACATAAAAACAAAACCAAGTTTTAAAACTACCTACGGATTCAATTAAATTGATATCGACGGTGGAAATTTCAAATGTCGTAAAGGACATTTTGTCGTAAGTACACTAAATATACCATTGGAATCAGTATATTTTTTTCTATCCGTCTGTAGTATCGGTCTCTCGATACGACTCCTAATAAAAAAGTTATGAGATGGTTAAGTTTGTCGTAACTGCTTCGTATTTAAAATACTATGTTGTATCGGTCAAATATACTTTCTTGTCGTCTCGTGGTCTTAAGCGCAAGGTCGTATGTCTCAATAATTTTGAAATTCCTATGTTGTAAGGCGCTAAAAAGAAATGACATTCCCATTGATCTCAATCTTAAAATACAAAAGAGTTCACTTGTGATACTCGTGTAGAAAGTTCCTTTTCGTTATAAAGGTCATACAGATTTCAAATAAACGTCATTCCTGTGAGCAATGCAAAGCAAAATACCTACAAATCATTAATATTTATTAAAATCTGTATGACGCATATAATTATAATGTTATTTAGATGTGTGTACTTTTTACTTGTTACCAATAATGTACATGTAACAAAGAAATACACTTGTTTGCAGAACACTAGGTGTTTAGTTAAGCATTTGATTATCTTGATTGTGATTTTGAATAGCTTATAATAGCACTGCTGCTGCTGCTTGAAACCCACTCTCGAGACAACTGTTCGAGGCGCTCTAAGATTCAATAAGGTCAATAAATACATCCTGTGGAATTTCTCATGGAAAATCTCGAACGCCTCGTGAATACTACTTTTGTAGTGCTGTTATATAAATGTAAGATGTAGCTTATAGCACTAATTTGTTTCATTACGTTTCGTTATGTTTAATTGTTTCCACACATTTATTTGGAAAAATAAAAACATTAATCAGACTTATAACATTTTTATACTTTCCCGCATCCGAAAAGCTTAGAAATCAATGAATTTAGTAGTAAAATCTTTATTTTAATACAGTTAACTACGTACTTACTTCACTTACCTCGAAACTTTAATGACTTTACAACAAGAAATTCGTAGTAGACGTTAGTATTAACGCAGTTACGACATAAAATTATAAGTTAGTTGGAAGGCGTAAGAGATTTTGTCACATAAATATTGTTTTTTCAGACGCGTAACACACATTTTCTTCATATTTTTTTGTCGTAAGGGACATTATTTTCTAAACTACTGCATTTATTGCTATGCGACTAATAGGTTAGTGTAGATGACGTTATTTGAAAAGTATACATCTAAGATTCGTATTTATAGGATGAGTAGTTTCAAAGTTGTATATTTTTTTAAATGGAGTTTTGTTTTTTGGCTCCCCTCAAAAGTAGGCATTTGAAATTTCCACCGTCGATATCTTGATATGAGATTTTTTATTACCTACCTGTAAATTGGAAACAGACATGCCAACGACAGTCCTTGACGATTTTTGTGGTTTCGTAATTACTTGTGTCAGTCATACGACCTACACCACTTTATATACATACTAATTTACTACTAATACTAATTGCGTCAAGCAAGAGCGCTCTCGATTGATGAAGTCTACGCTCCGTCCAGCATCAACCCAAATTCAAAGCCCCGAGAGTTTCCAGCTGGAACTACAAAACCGTTTTGATTGCCTAGGCGGCGATGTGGACGAATTGAACAACGGGTTTGTGGAAGCTGTCCGTGTCACTGGGTCTAAGTTCTTCAAGGCCCAAGGGACCAACAGAACTAAAAGGCTCTCTAGCTCCACTCAGAAGCTCATGAAGGAAAGGAGTGAAGTGATTCTACAGTCTACAGCCGATGCGACCTCTCCTTGATGCGGCAGCTCAATAAACAGATCTCCAAGTCCCTTACCCGCGATCTGCGCCAATTCAATACAAATCGTATAGAAGAGGCCATCCAGCGCAATAAGGGCTCTAAAGTATTCTCGAGAGATCTGTCTATAGGGCAGAGCCAGCTCGCGAAGTTTTAAAAACTGAAGATGGTAGAATCGTTTCTTCTAAACCTAAGATTCTGGGTGAGATAGAGCGCTTTTACGGACAGCTATACACGGCAGCGCGCAGACCCGAAGTTCGTCAGGCGGAAGGCTCTAGAGCTAGACTAACCCGACCAGCCTCCCGAACAAGCCGGTTTCCAAAGAGGCTTTAGTACCGTACCGTACCGTACCACATCCACACGCTTTGTCAGGTTATACAGAAGACCGAGGAGTATAACCTGCCCCTCTGCTTGGCGTTCGTGGACTACGAGAAAGCCTTCGATTCGATTGAAACCTGGGCTGTACTACAGTCTCTCCAGCGGTGCCAAGTTGACTATCGCTATATCGAAGTGCTGAAGTGTATGTACGAGAACGCCACTATGTCAGTCCGACTCCAGGACCAGAGCTCGAAACCTATTCCGCTGCAGCGGGGAGTCAGGCAAGGAGATGTTATTTGTCCAAAACTGTTCACCGCTGCACTGGAGGACGTTTTCAAGACTCTTGACTGGAGAAGGCTAGGCATCAACATCAACGGCGAGTACATCACTCACTTTCGGTTTGCTGACGATATAGTAGTCTTGGTTGAGACCATGGAGGACTTAAGTACGATGCTCGATGACCATGAGAATGAACATGGATAAGACGAAGATCAAGTCAAATGCTCGTGTCGTACCAACTCCCATTACAATCGGACACTTTACGCTCGAAGTTGTAGACGATTATGTATACCTAGGTCAGACTATCCAGTTAGGTAGGTCCAACTTCGAGAAAGAGGTCAATCGTCGAATCCGACTCGGCTGGGCCGCGTTCGGGAAGCTACAGCACATCTTTTCGTCCAATATTCCGCAGTGTCTCAAGACGAGAGTCTTTAACCAGTGTGTGTTGCCAGTGATGACATATGGCACTGAAACGTGTTCGCTTACTATGGGCCTGATAAGAAAGCTCAAAGTCACCCAAAGGGCAAGGGGGAGGGCCATGTTGGGAATTTCTCTGCGTGATCGCATCAGAAATGAGCGGGGGCGCTTTGTTTCACCTATTTTTTTAAGTCCTATTATTGGAAGTCCGAAAATGTTCGTCATAAAATTTTACGCCATAATAATCGTTAGTCCTAATAATTCTTGATCCTAACGATCGTAAGTCATAACCATTCGAAGTCATAATGACAGTAATCATAAGTTTCACAGGTCCTAATTTTTATTTTCCTAATCTTTTTCGTCATAACACTCACTTGCCCGTTTTATTTCAATTCATAATGACACTAGTCATACATTTTTTAATCCTAAATTTGTTTTTCATAATATTTCTCATCATAAATGTTACTTGGCGTTATCGAAGTAAATAAACGTGTGGTTTTTTATCGCTAGGTACAAGACGAGGTCACAAGACTCTAGCTAGACGTCTCTACATTGACACATTGACACTACATTGACTCTACATCGACTCTACATATAGACTCTACATCGACTCTACATATCGACTCTACATTGACTCTACATCGACTCTACATATAGACTCTACATCGACTCTACATATCGACTCTACATCGACTCTACATATTGACTCTACATCGACTCTACATAGACTCTACATTGACTCTACATATTCGCTCTACATCGACTCTACAGACTCTAGCCGCCTGTCTGTGCGGACGTAGCCTAAGGCAGGTCCGTGTAGGTACGACGACGAGCGAAGCGAGGAGGAGTGTTAGTTGTACTGCGACCCTACGTGCGCGAGCCGAGCGAGCGAAGCGAGCGTGCCGCGGCAGCGGCCGGCGAAGCGCCAAAACCGATTTTTTTTTTCAATTTACTTAGCGAAAGCTTTTATTCATTAGGAAAAACAAAATTAGGAGTTAAAGTATGTTCTTAGTTATGATATTAGGACTAACAAAATTATGATGTAAGTCCGTTATGAAGAAAAATGTTATGGTTAACAAAATTATGACTTCAAGCAAGTTCTTAGTAATGAAATTAGGAATAAAAATTTTAGGACAACTGATCATTATGACTTCCAATTATAGTGACAGAAATTTAGGAACAAAAAAGTTAGGACGAAAAAAATTAGGACTAGCGATGATTATGACTACAATACGTTAGTACAAAAAAAATTAGGATCACGAATTTTATGGCAGCCAATATGGACCCGAAATGAGCCTATCCGCAACAGAACCAAGGTAACCGATATAGCCCTCAGAATCGCTAAACTTAAGTGGCAGTGGGCAGGGCACATAGCACGTAGAACCGATGTCCGTTGGGGCGGGAAGGTTCTCGAGTGGCGAACGCGTACTGGAAGGCGCGGCGTAGGTAGGCCCCCCACAAGGTGGACTGATGACCTGGTAAAGGTTGTGGGAGTCCACTGGATGCGGGTGGCGCAAGACCGGTCACTTTGGCACTCTTTGGGGGAGGCCTATGTCCAGCAGTGGAAGTCTTTTGGCTGATATAATGAATACTAGTTACTTATTTTAATTTTTATATAAAATATTTTATTATATTTCATTCGTCGTGGGTGGTATTTCATTCTTTTGAATTTTACTTTTTGGAGCAAAAACTTGGGGGGGGGTGTGTTTAAAGTTTAATACTGCCGTGATTCTTAAAAAGGCAGTCATCTACAAGTAAATTGCATGAAGAAGACTGCCTTTTTAAGAATCACGGCAGAATACTGATAATTAAAGCAATTCGTGCAGAATTATTCCCTAACCCTTCCAAAATATCAAAAATGCACAACGTTAATATTCAAGTTTTCACTTCTGCCGGCACACCCGGAGTGCAACCAGTTCTTTTCTATTATTTTTATAGAGCAGTGAGTAAGAAACCTACTCGTCAAAGAACACTATTTGAGAGCTCAATTATATTCTTCTCAATAGGTACAATTAAAAGAGGCCAATCACGGTCCACTAGCTATTTACCTTGTCAGGTTGCCAGTGTTATAGTTCTGCTCTGTCAGCAGACCCTCAGCAGTTTATGTTTTAGTGGACAGGGTACAAGGTAACCAAGGTGCAGTTGAAATATTATTGGTTTCACTAATATTAAGCTATTGGGCCGTTACTGCTTAAATTGAGAGAAGAGATAAACCTATAAGTTATGTAATTGTAATTATATAAGTAATATAATTAATTATAGACTCCTTAACTCAAAAAATCTTTAGAATTTAAGATTAGTAGTTAAGAAAATGTATGCTTCTTTTAAAAAAATAAGTGAAATATTTAGATTAAATGTTTTTTTTACTGCAAAGCCTTCGGAAAATTTTCAACGACCCTGTTCTACGACATCGTTCTACATAATCACAAACACAGTTATTTAGATATACACCTTCTGAAAGTTTACTACGATGTTAATCTGCTCCATCATCAGACCGTCAGCAGTACCGGTACAGAAGCTACTTGGAAAACACTATCAGTAGAATCCAAAAGCAATAATATAGATAAACGCCTTCTGAAAGTTCCCAACGATATTTTATGGTCCGTCATCAGACCCTCAGTATTTCATGTACTCAAGCTACTAAAACTACTCAGCGAACAGTATCAATAAACCCAAACACAGAAAATTAGATACATGCCCGATGTTCCCGATGATGTTGTTCTCCTCCATCGTCAGACCCTCAGCAGCTCATGTACAGAAACTACTTGCCAAACACTGATAAAAGATCCCAAACATGGCATAAATCTTTCAGGCCGTTTTCGAGATAATTGGGATAATTCGTGTAAAATATTCACTACAACGCCTCCTGGTTAGCTTAAATCATAATTTTAATGCAAGAACCATCCCTGATAAACCACAATACATCATCAAAATTGCCTCGAAATCCGTTAAGCTGTTTTAAGACAATTGCAAAAAATCATTTAAATCGTTTACTACAGCGCCTCCTGGTGAGTAAACATCATAACACCTATCTTGCAGCACCGCACTTTAATAAATCACAAACCTATTTCTGAAAATTGCATCTAAATCGGTCAAGCCGCTTTGGAAATAAATGGGAACATTGGTGTTCTCAAACAAATAAACAGCCTCTCACCCTAAACGCATATATACCTTCTCCGTTCCGTAGTGGATATGAAAAAACCGGCCAAGTGCGAGTCGGAATCGCACGAAGGGTTCCGCCTAAATCACGTTTGTTGTTTGGGAGCCGCTTAAATATTTGTTTAATTCTTTTTTTTGTATTAGTTGTTAAAACGGCAACAGAAATACATCGTCTGTGAAAATTGCAACTGTTTAACTATTACGGTTCATGAGATACAACCTGGTGACAGACGGACCGACAGAGGAGTCTTAGTAACAGGGTCCCGTTATTGCCCTTAGGGTACGGAACCCTAAAAATGAGGACTGTGAAGAATAATGAATATGCTTATATGCTGTAGCGAAAAATTGCGTTTATAAACAACGCTTATGTGTAAAGCCATGCATAATTCTTTAAAATTATCGCATTAAATTGCTGGTTGCTGTTTTTACTAGATCGGAAACAGAAGTTCTTGTCGCCGTTATTTCTCTCCCGGAAAACTTGTGTAGTGAACTGTACGTTTGTTGTTCTCCTCACAAAATATAATATTCGTACATTGACCCGTCTGTATTTCGAGGGAAAACTGTTGCAATGTAAGTTTATCGCCATATACCTGGACTAGAGGGGATGGAAGAGTCCATTTGAAAATTGCTATTTTAGTTTGGATCAAAAGATCCGAGCATCTGCGTCTTCCACAAGATAATATTTTATGGAATCCCAATTACAGAGTCAATTTTACAGTATGTATGCGTGTAATGTTGTACAATAGAAGATTGTCTGTGTCTCGAAGTGAGACGTGTTTGTCAGGTAAAACACCTGCTTTGGGCAACGTTCATCACGGTGCATTATTGCGGTTAAATACCTACTGCAGACGTTCTAAAATATTACACGAACATTAGAAAAACAAACAATCGAACTTGCGATAATAACGAATTGAAGAAATTACATTGACTTTGGTTTAGGACGTTCTGCTTTTGTAATTATTATAAAAATTGCATAAAAGAATAATCAACTATGAAAGAAGGTACGAATAGTACATTGTGATACAAGTGAGGTAGGTTGATAATTACATCAGAGGCGAAATTGTTCACGCGAACCGCAGGTGAGCGTGATAAGGAAGCCGAGGATGTAATTATCAAAGCTCACGCGTATCATACGACGTTTTTCAACACATTTTGCGAGGAAAAAATCATTTTCATAAGATGAAAATGTTATAGGCCTGCCAAATTATTTACTTTACATTAAGCAAATCATTAAGATGACAACAGGTTTTTACTCACAATTGCACATCGCCAAGAATTTCCAGTGGCGTCCATTCTATTTATCACTTTTCTAGTCACCACGAGTCAACATTTTTGATAATAACCAAACACAAACAAATTTTACAAATATTTCTGAAATAAATAACCTATAAGGGCGCCCAACAGTTTTTTTTTTCGTGAAGTTTGCGCAGTGTGGGCACAGAAATCTCTAAACAGCCAATACAAAATAAAATTATATTTTCGTTTTAAAATGTTATCTGTATTTAATTCATGTAAAATGTTATGAAAAGTGAATAGTTTTACTAAATTAAACGTTTCCATATCATATAAAAAAGGAAAAAGTCAATTAATTAACAAAAAGGATTTAATTTGTTTAGTTGTAAGAATCCATTTGCCGAAAATTAAAAAAATAGCTGTACATTCTGTACAACCCAGTTAATTTAAGAATGCACCGTCTTCATGCATATATCTTGCTGCAAGGTGCCAACGTGACTTAATCGGGATATAACCATAACACACAAGTGTTGTAATGTTATAAAACACGCGTTTTTAATATCCAGGATTATGAGCCTAAAAGCGACACAATAAGAGGTACGTTACGAGCAATTGTGTTGAAAAGGATTTTATTGAATGTGTAATGGGGACCAATGAATCCCACCTTTGTGATGGATCGAGAAATACGTACTCTTATAGTAGGGTAGACTGAGGTCAATCAATAAATAAATATTAGGGGACAATCTTACACAAATCGATCTAGTCCCAAACTAAGCAAGTACTATGGGTACTAGACGACGATAAACATACTTATATAGATAAATAAATACTTAAATACATAGAAAACATCTATGACTCAGGAACAAATATTCGTGCTCATCACACAAATAAATGCCCTTACCAGGATTCGAACCCATCAGGACCTCTTCCTTCATAGTCAGGGTCACTATCAACTAGGCTAAAGCGGGTCACTTTACGGCGGGTAAACGTGGGTCATTTGATAGAAGCTTGAGAACACGATACGGAGCGGACCGTCCCGAACACCACTATGGCCACTGAAACGGACCAATACCGTTTTATACCCGTATGATGTATGTATGTAACGCGTATCATACCAGTATGCAACGCGTATCATGACCGTAGGCTAGGCGTATGTCCACCCGTACGGCTCAGTAGTGTTCGTGTAGCGTGACCGTGTAATGCTAAAATAATTCGAGCAAAAAATAGGGAAAATGCACAAAACAAAAAAATACTGTTGATCATTATTGTAAGTGAGTATCGGTACCAAAATAAATTCAAAATTATAGGCATGTTGAAGGCTATTATTAATCAAGACTATTCAGACATCGAGCTTATCTATGACTAGTAGGAATACACTACTACAATAAAATGTCATCTTCGTTTGTACATCAAGACTTTATCGACACCACTACTACATAACAGTATTTTATGCAACTGTTGTATAAGTACGGTCTTAAAACGCGAGTGTCGTGAGTTGCGATGCGAGCCTTGGCGAGCTTATTAATAATCTTTTCTTAAGTTGGCAGCAATGCCTTTATTAGTACAATAATTTCTTTAAAGTAAAAACATTCAGTGATTTGTTAAGTTGGTAATGTATTTTGTTGTTAAATTAGTGTCGATCACGTAATACTATCCAGGTTTAGAAGCGTATGGCTGCTAAGCGTATCGTTTTGGCGACAAAACAGTACGGTTGTGCCGTACTGTTATAGGGAATTGAGTATAGACTTTTCTGCAGACTTATTTTGTGTCTTTATATTAGTGTTCGGGACTATGTAAATGACAGATAAAAGTACAGGAGTAGAAAAAACATATTTTAATGTTGAGTCGTAATTAAAAACCTAAAACTAGCGAACAATGTTTCATTTATTTATTTGCAGACTTGTTAGTGAAGATCATAGTACGCAAGAATGGGCTTGTGTAGCTGTTACGTACGTACGTTAGTACTTAAATAAATAACGTCCATAGAATTTGGCACCGTTTCTAACGTTCTGAGGCTTACCTATACATAAACCAACGAAATGTTCCACTTCACTCCGTAACAACAGCGCAAGGTTAACCAAGCTTGGCCTGTTTTTCACATTTAAGTTTTAGTAGGATCTTATACTGAGCTTGCTTGGATGTGTTTGTACTTGAGTAGGCATTTATAAAATGTCGCGCTAGTCTCTGCCACGTGATTAAGTTGTAAGCTCACACGTCTTATATCTACTTTAAAGCTCAATGTTAAGATGAAAATATAGGTACATCGATTTTAATTTATTGTTTCTTTTAAAATTAAATTAAACACAATTGAAACGCGTATGAAATGAAATACCGTGCGTCACGTTGCAATTATAAAAGAGTGCCGATCACGCAATAATATCTACACACGCACTATAGGCTAAAGAGTGGGTATAAGTAATTGGATGCTGTGTCGTGTTCAGATTATAGTAAACTAAGTACAATATTATTACCACGTAATACTTGTGAAGTGAAGAAAACCTATTATATCTTAATATTTTAAATGACATATAAAATTTAACTTCCATAATAAAAAAAAGTAAAAGTAAGTAAGTTTCCTTTATTCATTTTCCAAACTTTCATTTACGACGGTTGGAGAGCTACAAAATGAACGAAGAAATAAATTGCTTTCTCCACCGTTTTACTTAAAATGTAAAATAAGATAAGCATCTTGAAACGAATTTGGATTCTACCTGATGTATCTCTGTTTTGTTGAGTTGGGAGTTCATTGAACTACTCAATTCGCTTTCGCTAAGAGTAACAGCAAGAAATGGTTAGATATGAATGCAACGTGGGTATTATATCTCGAACAAAACCATTGTGTCCCTCAAATTGACACTATTTCATATTTTCAAAAGTTCTTAATTAGAAACCCATTTCGGTGAGAACGTGTACCTAAAATACACAAAAATATATTTTTTTGATTTTTTCTCCATTCATTAAAAAAAAAACGCGAATTAGTGTGAACCGGATGTTGACGTCACTTTCCCTGCCATATTCAGGGAGACCTTAGCACTGAAACGATAAAAAAGTTATTTGTATCCGGTTGTGGATTTCTGACATTTATTTTAGATGTTGCTTTGTTTTGTCAATTGTCACAACAGATTTTCGGTTCTTTTCTCGACACTTTAATTTTGATACTGTTTGATTGAACCTTTTTAAGGATCACAAAAGACTTGACACTCTCACTATATTAGGCTCCGATATCTCTTCCAACAATTACGCACTTGGCATTTTATAAGCAGACACGCATTCGTCTGCGGCGTAAATGTAGTTGTTAGTAGGCACTCATTTTTGTTAACAACTGCACATTTTCCGAGGATTTTTATGAGGACGACATCAGTGTAATTAACTGGTACGAACGTGTAGCTTAAAGTCTAAAATAACATTTTCTATGTATGAAATTCCTAATACTCAATACTTCAAGCTATAGTGGTAAAACAAACTGTTGGCAGCGGGCCGCTGACGGTGACAAACACACACACGCTTGGATATTAACAGTTTTATAGCACAATATTATTTACAAATACGGAGAAAACACAGAACATATGCACGAGTAACTAGTTACACTTAAGCAAAAACATGAGGGGCGGCCAGCCTGCCAGCACGCGTGCACCGCGCAGGTCGGTGAGCACGTCGTCTATACAGGGTATGTCTCAGATCTTTTGGTTCTCGAGACGAGGGCAAGGGTGACAAATGTCCAATCTCAGGAAATGGGATTTTCCGGACGTGTAGCGGGCGAAAATCGGCAATAGATGATGGATGTTATACGGATCATAAATCAAAAGTTGCAAAATTTTAAGCACGTGAAGGTAGGTATTTTATACACTAGCAACTATTAGGTTTTTGTCACAACGTTCATAAGGACACACGCTTTCATCGAAGTATTGTGTTTGGAAATTTTTTGCGTAGTTATTTTGATATAAATAACAAAGACGCTCTAAGTTGCAACAAAAACTGTTTCACACATTCAGTGCTAAAGTTTGTCAGAAATAAATAGGTCGGATGTTATCTCTTAAGATACATTTTATTTGTTAAACACTGTTCAAGAGTGTCTGATATCGGCAATGATAATTGATTATGACGTCATGATATAATTAAACCGTATCTCTTAATAAAATGATTCACGCGAATTTAACCACTGTCACCTCTATCTAAAAATCACGACATATTCCTCTTTGCGAATTTAATATCCACTCCAATAATGATAAAAGGTAATAAAAGTCCTATCGCAGACTATATTAATTTATTTTGTTTTATTCAATTGTCTAATACAATATATCTAATCTTATCATATCGGTAGAGATATCGGACGCCGTTTCAAATTTTCCTATTTCGGTTGGCAAACGTGTTGAGTGAGGCGTGTGGCATCCCACGTCCAGCGTTAGCCTCTGCGTAAAAAAAGTTATTGTGGAATTCGGGTGGTGATATTGTTTTGTTTTCAGTTCGTCTCGATCCGCGGTAGGGGGTGGCCGCGAGCGTTGCGCGTACATTCGCATTTGCAAAAGTTCGGCGACGGTCCATAGCGTTGTAAATTCTTTCAGTGTTGTGTGTGAGTGACGCTGTTTGACTGCGCCGGGATTTATAGGTATGTGAAGATTAGATTTTTTTATTAGCGTTGATTTGTTATTTGTATATTATACCAATAGAAACTTACGAGTCCTTCGACTTATTAGCAGCTCTGTTCTGTTTTTGATTATATTACATTTTGAAGAGTATTTCATATGTGTATACACTAAGTATTAACTTTAACACTACCTACCAAAAATAAGTCCCTAGACAACAAAAAAATATCCTGAACCTGACTGACATTAGATATTGTTCAAACCGTGCACATATTGCTCGTACTAAAAAAGACCCACAGAGAAAACATGAAACAGTAAACGTTTCTTTGATCCCAAAATATCCTTATTTCTACCAATGGCGGTGTTAAGGTTATGGTTTTAGTAGGTAACTTAAATAA
Source organism: Epinotia demarniana (assembly GCA_945867215.1). Classification (NCBI taxonomy): domain Eukaryota; kingdom Metazoa; phylum Arthropoda; class Insecta; order Lepidoptera; family Tortricidae; genus Epinotia; species Epinotia demarniana. The sequence continues at coordinate 37,986,600 of OX244260.1, read as the reverse complement.
TGGGTAATTTAGAAGTAAAAATCATTTATCTGACTAATTCAATGTCTATGTTTTTTCAAGCATACCTACAACGTTGTGACAGAGACCAATAAATGCCTTTAACTCAAAACACATCACTTCCTCGACAGCTTAGGCTACCATACTCTCTACCGGAACACACGATATATCACCTTACTCATATTTGGGGCTGCCCAACATCGAAAGTACCTCGAAGACCGCAGCGAGAATAACACCACTACTTAATTGCTCTATAGGTATGTGGCATTGTGTTCCGGTAGAGAGTATGGTAGCCTAAGCTGTCGAGGAAGACCGCCTGTGCCACACCTCTCTTAAAATCTACACTAATATTATAAAGAGGTCTGGCGAGGCTACGCGTGCTACGCTGCGGTATGTCAGCAGCTTGTAGCATGCAACAACCACCTTGTAGAGAATGTTTCGTAGAGCCTCTACGGATACCTATACTTAGCATGTGCCGTAACACTTTCACTGCCAGGAAGCCGCCAAGCGGGCGCCTACGCCGTAGTTGCTTTTCGCTATATATGGCGAAGCAACGGGATCGGCTACGAGCGTTCTTGGCATTGTAAGTGTTAAATATGAGGTAACATATTTAACGCTGATCACGACGCAACGTGCGGTTTTTGCTACATAAATTGACACTACGTAGTACTATTATTTATTCAGTGACTAAGCTGGCACGAACTAAGAAGTAGCGTAGCGCTACACGAGCGTAGCTTTGCGTTGAATGGGTTCACTTTAGTGCTTTGGCATAATTATGTTAAACTCAATCATTCATGCTACTAGCGTTATTCTCGGTTGTGCACTTAAAGGAGCCCAACGTCCGCTTTGACACCTAATCCCTAGATTTGGCATAGGCACTAGTTTAAGAAATTATAATTATATGTATTATAATTATAAATTATATGTACGTTAAGCACACTTCGCCATTTTTTTTAAACTCATGAAAACTTATTAATACATGTTAATTATTATTTATTTTTTATTTAGCAAATTTATTGTAAATTTAGGATGTTCTCTATATTCGTCACTAGTTTCAGTCTACTGGCACTCTGTCTAGTCTCACTTGTTAATGCATTATCTTTTAAATAAACTAAAATGGCGTAAAAATCAAAGCATGTTTGTTTAGTTAGCTTTATCTATTTATTGGGGATTTTATTTTCACTATCAGGAATAGGGGAAGGTGAGCAATAATGATCCCCTTAAGGGAAAAACTTAACTGTGGCTAAAGTTGAAAGCAAAATCGCAAGATTTCTATTTTTAGAGGTATTGAATTTACTTAACTTTGTAACTGCATACTTATTTTTTATTATATGTATGTAGTTTTTTTGTACAAGAGGTTTTTGTCAAAGTTTATCGAAGGATCATTTTATACACACCTATGTAAAAAGTGATCCCTGGGGTAGGGGTAAAATAATCCCAGGGATCATTTTATACCATAAGTTAATAAATATCAGTGAAATAAAATACTCGGCTGTTTATTATAATCATTTGTATTGTTCATAACAATTTAAGTATATAAGCAAGTTACACAAAACTTTTCCAGTCTTCTAGTTTAATTAGAGATCTTTTTTTTATATTTTTTTTACTTTATGATACATTGTATGTAGGCGTTTCTTTAAAATATTTCACAGGATCAACTCAATTTGAATTTAATTAATTTCAAGACTTTGTCACTATCATTCTGATTTTGAAATGCAGAAAAACTAATGTGGTGAGATAACAGTACATTACTGTAATTTGACACCGGAATTTAATAAAGGCTTTTCTAAATGATCCAATTAATTCTTGCGTTATTTCTTTTCTTTTAGCTCGCAAACAAGTTTCGGCCATTTGTACCCTTCACGGAGTAGGTACGTTTTTAGACTTTTAAATTCTCGTCTAAAGAATTATGACTAACAGTCGACTATAATCTGTTTATTCTACTCGTCGACTTTAATCTGCGTATTAGGACTTCATAGATCAAACTATAATCGTGCACCTTTCAATGTTGGATAGTCTATGGCACTTCCGACTCAACTAATATTTTCATAAGACAACAGTTTAGTGAACCATAAAAAAATTGAAAATAAAACTTCATGTTTCGATAAAGTATGACCTTGTTTAAGGAGACTCGATTCAATGCAAATTTGCCAATGGCGTTTTGGAACGTAACACCGTCGCGGTATGCAAATTTGTCTTTACATAAACACGCTTTTGCGTCGCTTCTGCCTTGTGATAAGCCAAACATTTTAAAAATATCTATCCACGCCGCGCCTTCCGGTACGTGGCCGCCACTCGAGAACCTTTCCGCCCGTTGGGCCATCGGTTCTACGTGCTATGTATAGAAATAAGTTCTTCTCAAATACTATTAAAGTAAGTTCCATTTGTAACTAGGGGTAAACGTACTAATAATGGACACCTCCATTGCTATGAATTAACATAGAAATCGTCAATTTTTGGGGCAGTGTTGACACTGAGCTGTACAACTTATATCATTTGACACTAATATTTAGTAAAGCCACTGTAGCTGAGTGGTAAGGCACGCGAATTTGTACCCAGAGGTCGTGGGTTCGAATATCGGCTCGCACCACAGGGTTTTTCAAAAAAAACTTATGAAGGTAGGTGTGGATACGGAAGTAGCTAAATAACCTCTATCTCACTCGCACCTTTACCTTGCTCACTGGCGTCCAAAATGGCCGAACCGTTTGTTCAGTGTTTAATTGACAACATTTCATATTTCTGAGCCTATATTTTGTTTGAAAAGAGGAATACGCTACTAGGTAGTTTATTTTATTGACTTCTTATTATTTGTGCAGCTTGCTTGCTTCGTTATTGTTGCAGTTCGGCACTAAACAATATTTGGTATATTTCGGAGGAGTATATACCGCTTCGATCCATACGGGCTTGTCCATTTTACGTAAGGCAAATAGGTAGTAACGTAAAGGAAGAAGAAGCAAGACAGAGATTATGGATGGCTGTATAGGGAAGACGAGGAAAAATATAGTTTAACAAGCTAGGGGTATGGGATAATAAAGTACACGCGGGCATACAACTCCTTTTTGATTTTGGGTATGAAAAGTAACCGCGGGCAGACAAGTGTCGTTTTTTTAAAGTTGCTGGTCATGTGAGCGGTTAAAGGATTGTAATATTATAGAGACGACACGTCACACTACGGCATTTCTGAATTAACTATCACTAGTGGCTCTGTGAGCTGAAGAACTTGCGAGCCTGTCTTTTTTTTATTTAGATAAAGAGAGCACATTAAAAATATTTGATTATAGCTTGGCAAATTCGTTCGTGACACTCCCATGGTTTGCGGGCGACAGGGGACGAAGGACAGCCGGGGTGGTATGAAGTGTGCGGGCGGCGGAGCTGTCAGTCAGGAGCGTCAGTCGGCGGCCGGTGCAGTCAGCGGCAACATGTGAGGCCGCGGGCACGGCCGTTCGTAACAAAACGCACACGAGATTGCTACGCAACGATGAGCCCGCCGATAGGCAAAGTTATTTGACGTCAAGCCAAACCAATTGTATATAATGTATATAGCTATTAAAGAAAACTTAAGGATGATCCAACTTCAATGGCGTCGATAAATATACTTATACAGATAGATACATAGGTACATAAATACGTAGAAAACGTCCATGTCTCATGACCAAATATTCGTGCTCAACACACAAATAACTTACCCTTACCAGAATTCGAACCCAGGACGTCCAGCTTCGTAGGCAGTGTTTTGCTACCCACTCGGCTAAACGGCCGTCAAAGATATAAATTACTTACATAAATCAACTAATCTAATTTCCGCGTGATTAAGTCTGGAGTTCCCCAAGGCAGTACCCTTGGACCTCTTCTATTTTTGGTATACATCAATGATCTCCCTCTAGCAACCTCTCACAAATGTATACTGTTTGCGGATGACACAACATTGTTGGTTAAGGGTGGAGGTAATGATTCATGTGAAAATAATATAAATGATGCATTAATGGACATAAATAATTGGACATATAATAACAATATAAATATAAATATGACAAAGACATTTTACATTCAATTTAATTCATATAATAATACAATTCCATTAAACATCAATTATAATAATTTGCCTGTACTGAAATGTGAACATATTAAGTTTTTAGGAGTATATATTGATCAGCATCTAAGCTGGAAGGAACATATAAATTACGTTTGCGCTAGGCTAGATAGGTTCGTATTTGCGTTGAGGAGACTGAGAAACACCATTAACTTGGAGGCGGCGATCACGGCCTATCACGGTTATGTGTCGTCGGTTCTAAATTATGGATTGTTACTGTGGGGAAATTCTGCGGACATAGATAGGGTATTTTTATTGCAAAATAAGTGTATCCGAGCCATATCTAAGGCGTGGGTAATGGATAGTTGTCGACCACTCTTTAAAAAATTACGAATTCTGCCATTGGCATGCATGTATATAAGAAAAGTCTGCTTACTCGTAAAAGACCGCCCAGGATTATTTCAAATGAGATCGGAAGTTCATACATTGAAACAAAGAGCGCAATATCAAAATCTATTACATCAGCCTCGATGTCGATCAGCAATTTATAGGAAAAATTCTTATAATATGTGCATAGTTTTATATAATAGTTTACCTGATCATATTAAAGTAATGACATCAACTGATTTTAGGAGAAATTTAAAAACCTATTTATTAGATCATTGTTTTTATAGCGTTAAGGAATATACCCAAAAAAAATAAACAGCATGGACATTTTTTTAAAAAGAAATAGAAAATTTGTGGAGGGTATTTAGATGAAATGTTAAATGAGTAATTGCATGAGCGCGCTACGATTTATTATAATATTTGCATGTCGTTAATTACGATAGAATACTGTACTACTACTCACAAGAACACCCTGTAACTAGAAATAAGTATTCTTGCAAATAAACATATTCTATTCTATTCTATTCTATTCTAATCATTTCTTCCTAGTGGTATCACAACTACACAATATTCTTATAAACAAATTAGAATATTGTTAGGGATATCAAAGACATATTCGTTACTTAAATCATATCGTGTGTAGCGGCAAGTAATACGTCAACGTCCCCTGCCCCCCGCGCGGACCATGGGACTGTCACGAACGAAATTGCCAAGCTATAACGAACCTGCACACAAAAGAGGAGAACAGCCGGACAGACACCAGCGGCGCTACCACGAAAATCGAAACACGAAATTCGTATAAATGCATCCCCCTGTCACTAGTGCGACAGAGACGGAAATACCCGAACTTCGACTTTCGAAGTTCGTGGTTATAGCTCAGGCAGACAAACGATCTTTGGCCCAAGCTAAAGTATAGTACGTGAAACCGTCCAATTTTGTCCATAGTGGTATTTTTGCCCGCTGAGTAAAATATAATTTAATATTTGAATTACACGAAAAAAACTGTATTTTAGTAACTTTTGATTGTAATAGTAGAAAATAGGTTATATTTATGGCAACACTACGAAGTGCGTTTAGATCCAACTTTATTCAGTTGGCTGTCACAGCTTGAAGATGTGACAGTGTGTTTTGTTGCGGGCGAAATGTGACTACAGTGTTTTCAAAATATTGTGAAATGTCGAAGACAAAGGTGAGTGTTTGTTTTTGTATAATGTAAACACAAAATATTTGAACATTTACTTAATTCTTTCGGTACAGTGACTTGCCTAAATCGTAAATTATGATGATGGGCAATTTAAGCCGCAACTGTAGGATCTCGTATCTGTCAATTTTGCCCGCTCTAAGATATGAACAAGGGTTGTCACTTTTTCATTCATTCATTCATTCATTCTTGTTTTAGTAAGAGTACCTATGATCAAATATTATGAATACTGGAACTATTATTAAATAATATAATGAATTTATTTAAATATAACCAATATAATTTGGATCTAAAGTTTATTATAGACTAGACGTGCCCGCGGCTCCACCCGCGTGACTTAATTATATTGATGTTTACATTTTGGGTTTGTAGAATGCTATTTTCTTAAGAAGTGTATAAGCTCTATGAAAAATAATTCACCCAATACCAGTATTAAAAACTAGAGCGCCGAAAGAATCGGGTCTGACTGGAATGACCGTTGACACGGACAGCTGACAGCTTACTGATATCGTACCGCCTCCGCAACGACTCAGGACGTCACCTAAGTTTTACGCTATCCTCGTTCTTCGTAGAATGGAGTCCTAGTGAATGTCCAAAAGGGATAGAGGTAGATATTAACCTGACTAAATTGAGAAAGATCTGACACACACTTTAGTCGTATTATATCCGTGACGTCAGTTTCAGTAATATATTTTGACAGGTGGTGTCAAACAAAAAAGCCTCCTATGCGCCGACGAACAGGAGATTTGACATTGTCTCTCGTTCCCACTTGTGGTATAGTCTATGCTTACATCTTTGTCACACATTCGTCACGGCGTCCTCTATTCTATCCTTTCTCTGTGTCATTCTTGCTTGCGCTGACATGCTCGAAGGAAGAAGAAAACTATTGGTAAAAATATATGTAGTATGATGTAGCTTGCATCTTTATCGCCTCGAGGTTCAATTCGGCTTACATTCTCGCTACACGCGCATACAAAGCTCGACAATAGCGGCTACTTTATGACACAGCGCAAATAAAAAAGTAAGTTATTGTGGTGATGAGGGACTTTCTTAGAAAACTTACCGTATAGAATATAATAGAATATCATTATTTCGGGTCATAGACCCATATGATGTGATAATTGCTAGATAGGTTAGTAGATAAAACGTAAGAAAATACATACACTAACTAATGAACGCTTTTTACGTGACTGCCGTTTATACGTGACATTTTCGAATGGAGGAAAATAATCGGAGAGCGAGTTCGTTGACGTGAATACACCCAGTATCATACATAACAAATAGAGAAAATATTATGCACAATCCTGACACGAAGTGTAGGAAGGAGTATGTAAATTTTCTGCTACATATTTGAATTTTCAATTTTCGATATGAGCAGCACGGGCCATCATTGCAAGTACAATAGAGAATTTGACAAAAGTCCTCAGACCAAAAAAAAAAAAGAGAGCGTTACGAACAGTCTAGTAAGCCAACCGGTTTTCAACCAAGCCCCATAAGTTTAGAACACGCTAAACAAATTAAATCGCACAAAACTCGAAATAAATGATCTTGACAACACTGCAACACGTGCTGAAGAGTTTTCTGCTATTTTGTTTGTATATGTGTGCGTGAGCGTGTGCTAAACTTGAAGTAGCTTGGTTATGTTTGTAAGTGGTTTGGCTTCACTTGGCTGTTCGTAACGCTCCGTCTGTCTTTTTTTCTTGGTCTGCGCAAAAGTGAAATCAGGTTTTTTTTTTATGAAACGTCAAAAACGCTCCGTTAGTATGGAATGTAGGGATTACAGGCTTGTGACGTCACAAGCAAACAACGTCCTTATTGTTAGTTTTTATGAATTTAAAAATATTAAAATTTACCACTTAAATTAAAGATTGATAGTTTCCCAGTATTTTCGTCATGTCTATATGTTGCTAATGAAAAAAAAACACTGTTGTCAAATAATCTATTCACGAATAACTTTGGACTAGATAGCTCAAGTTGTAGTCGAGGTGAATCATTTCATCTGATTGTAGTAAAGTACCTCAAAATTTAGAAAGGCATATAGAACGCCATTGTCACTGAATTTTATCGGCCCTCCTATCATTTAAATCATCCATCTTCCATTCCACTCAGTTTTCATATTCCCTATTTAGGATTCACTCAACTGCAACTTTTCCCTATCCTGGCGTGAAGCCATAACGGCACTTTAGCAGCGGGAAACCGATCAGTGAAAAGATCTGGTTGGTACACTAAGGTACCTTGCTCATACGTACAAAACGTGTCTCCTGTGATTAAGGTTTTTGTACAACCTTTTAGCCGCCGATCCTTTGTCGGGTTCAATAGTGTGTCATGTGTTTTATCAAGTGTTTAGATAATTAAAAGAATAAATTACTATCGTGATCTTGTTAGTAATTTGAAAACTAAAAGAATAAATTACCACCGTGATCTTGTTGATGAATTTTTCATGTATTTATCACTACAGTAGACACTAAATAAAATAATCGATAATGTCATATTTTCTCGAAAAAGGGTTAAATATGTAGTCAAGTGGTGAAAAAATCAACGCAAAAGGTTAAATAATCACGAAGTTATAAGTGTCGAAAGTCTTAAGAAGGGGTATGTTCTGTCCCGTTTCGCAAAACGCAACATCATATGAAACGATGACGCTTGAAGATTGTGACGTCACTATCAGACGGCAACGTGCCCCGCCCGGCAGCCTCGCGTAACGTGACGTCACACACTGTTTGCGTTTTCTCTCTCTACCAAACAATATTAAAATGGTTGTAGCTTCGTAATTCTTTGAGATATCTGAACGGGATTTTCATCACTAGGCATATTTTTTGCCTTCTTTCTTATGGAGTAATAATAATTTTCGAGTCTACACCCCTATTCAATACATAATTAATCGTAAATATGCATTCAATGATGATTCCATATGCCAGTTATGGAATGGGTAAACCTCCTAAGTGAAGTGTGTTGTGGGCGATGGGCTAGCAACCTATCAGCGCAATATCACATTTAGTCGATCTTTTATTTTTACCCACATCTATGCTAAAAAGTGGCGCTGGCACATGCGTTTCATGTGCTCTGCTTACCCCTTTTGGGAATAAAGGCGTGAATGTATGTATGTATGTAAACCTCCTAGTCCTCGACGTTGCACTAGTGCATGACATGGGCATTTTATGCGAAAGCAATATAGGTTAGATTTGAACTGAGATGATTCTTCTTCAACAATGACATGAGGTATAAGAGGTCTGTAATTATTTGATATGGTTCCAGATTATAAAACAAACGAAATACAGCAATATAAGTTTTGTATGAGAAACTTAAATTCGCTCTATTTTTTTACTATGGTATCTGAAGCTACATAAACTCATTACAAACCTGGATTCGCATTGCACATGCAAAGTTTCTTTACAATCCAACACGTAGTTTCAAAATGAGAGGTTAACTACGTTTGTATGAAGAATTGAGCTTACTGCGGACTCTTAAGCTATTTCACGTGGCCTACCTATATAACTGTGGGCAATAAACTTGAACGATCCTTGTAACTCTCTCTACCCTGCTCTCTAACTTTAACTAACTCTAACTGTAACTTTGTGCACAACCCCTGTAAAAGTATCTAAACCTTTTGACCAAAAAGTTTTCATATTCGAGTAGACGACACTTTACGCCGGTTCTGGGTTAGATACACTAGAGTAACTGACATGCCCATCAAAAGTTTAAAGTGAAGACGTAAGTTCGGCATATGAAGAGATGTGTTACCTACGGTATAATAGAAGATGTGCACAGCGTGGCGGCGAACAGTCGATAGTGAGTTTTAAGCTGCCCCCCCTATCATTTAACATATTTTTAGCTCAACTCAACGCTCACCCACAAATATATCTTGACACCACGATGCGTAGTAACCAAGCGTAGGTAGAGGTCAAGTTTCGTGACGGGTGATAATACTGAATGGGTGACGCAGAATAATTGTTGAACAATTGATAAAGCTTCTCTTAAACCATTATAAGAAACATTGTGGTGAGATGACTCGCTTACTTGCCACTTTTTCCACTTTGCATTAATAACACTTTTAAAATAGATAAAATCTTTTTATTAAATTATTGAAATGAATTATTTCTAGTAATGCCACCTGCAGGTTTAACAGGAAATACGGTCCACGTGGGCTCTAGCTATATATCAAATAATACGTTCCGAGAAAATCATTGATGCGCGTTCCGGTATGGTTCCGAAAATACGAGACTACAATATATACTATCGCATCCACTCGTTATATTGCGGTTTTTTGGATTAATAGCTTAAATGTACCCGTACGATAGTATCGTACAGTAAGTGAGTAGCCAATTATCATAAAAGGTCAACAATTAAGTCAAACGATTTCATCTCTGGTGCATACGGCACCGTTTCTGTGCCATGTTAAGCCGGATTCATAGGTACTTATTTATACTATAATATCATGACAATCTCTGATGCGCTACCTCCCTAGATCCGTCAAGTCAGAGCGCATCAGATGAGATATCGTGGTGTTGCGTCACGGTACGACACGACATAATCGGATCAGGAATTTTGATGGTATTTTTGAACTGTCATAGTGACTTTTCATTCATCGACTTCATAAATATCGATGTTCACTTAATAAGATCTTGATAATTTTATTGTGTTAAGTTAGTGATTCTTCAGTTTGCAAGTGCTAAACGGTGTGGACCCCGGGCTCCTTTACCATGCAACCGTGAAAACGTTGGGATGATTTTGAATGATTCCTCAATTATTTATAATGGAAGGTAAATACAATTTATTACCTGTACAACTACATAGCACAATAAGTTGCTCAATATCTATTGAATGTTACGAAAACGGTCTCTGCAGATAAGTATGAATCCGCTTTTTAACTAGTTACTGCGCCGAAAGCAATAATCCTAGTGCGCGAAACAAATGTCATACCAATATTATCTCTGTATATACGTCAAGCTAACTAGACCTACACCCACTTGTAATTGGAGCTCATACATACGAAAACGTACGCGTGTAAGGCAAAATCTCGCAAATCTGAGATCTTTTGAATAGTAATGTATTAAAAATAATTAAAGCTTGCGCACCTAATAAGGCCAAATTGCTTGGAGATACTGAAAAGAAAATTGCTTCTCTAAGTATTCCCATTCATTACTCTTTCCACTCAGTTTACTTGTGTAATCTTAAGGGCACGTTATTCGAAATCGAGCTATTTTACATTCTATAATAAACAATGAAATAATGAGTTTTTTGATGGAATATTGAGGTATGTTATAGTTTAGTAATCGCCCTTGTTACTTTTACGGACCAAATAAAGATATTTTAAACTTCGCTCGATCATATCATGCCAAGAAAAACGGGAATATTCTGATCTTATTTCGAGTCATGTATAAAGTACACGCAAAATTGACTCAAGTGAAATCAAAAATAGGCAATCATGTAAAGAAGATCTTTTTACGGACACTTTCTTTAAAAATGGCTTTATATTTATCGATACACAATTTATCTGGAAAAGTGACCTGCGCGTCTCAGTCTCAGTTTAGTAGGCAGATGGCCAAGCGGCCTCGGGCTGGACGGACGTCTGTAGCGATTTTTTCATTTTGACAACCGTGATTTTCGCAAATTTACATTAAAAAAAAACATAAGATGTGATGTGGTTGGATAAGCACTCCAACTAGATGAGTTTATTTTGTTAATACAGCAAGGGTAAATATCCACCAAAGATGTGTAATGTTAGCTATGTTTTCATATCACACTATTACAGTAGAATTATTTGGGGTTTACCACTGACATGTATTTTGCCTTCATTTAATTTTCAACTTTAACCTCATACAAATAAATTAGTTATTTCGAAATCGGTAGATGTGGGTAACAGTATTCTGAAAATTGCTTTATTTGTATGACATTAAAGTTGAAGATTAAATGAAGGCAAACTATCTGTCAGTGGTTAACTGACAGTAATCGTAGGTACTGTATCTATTCTGTGATATCACATCACATCTAGCTGTCAAGCATGCGAGGTGTTAAATGTGTGAAAACACTACTATTCACCCTAAGGCCTGCACCACACTGGCGCAGCCTGCGGTGGCGGTCAATAGTATGACAGCTAATGGCAAGTTTACTATTGTCCGCCGCGGACAGGCCGCGCCGTCTCGTCGTGTCCTGTCAGTCGACCTGGCCGCGGCGGACAATAGTGAACTTGTCCGCCGCTGTCAAATTTACTAATGTCCGCCACGCGCAGGCCGCGCCAGTGTGTTGCAGGCCTAAGGCGTCTCACAAAATGGCGCGGCCGCGCGGTTATGATCCTTTCCTTATAACGCCGTGTTTATTGCCAAGTGGAGTGATTGAACGTGGAAACCGCATTGGGACACGCGTATACACAGTGTTTAGGTACAGACTTGTCAATTTAGCTACACGACTGACAGGACACGTCTCACGCCATCGAACTAACATAAACGCGGCCCTAGAGTACCTATTTAGCGGGGTAGAAGTTGGAAGGGTTGGTGTGTAAAGAAGTACTTAGTTTTAAACGTAAACGTGCGGGATACAAAGTCCCTTGCGTCTGAAAGCATGCGAATCATTTCTAAATATTCTTACTCTTGTAACTTTAAGCCTTTCGGGACAAATAAAAAAACGCCTCTCAATTTTTTTATAAATCAACAAAAACAAAAGATCGAGTAAATAAAAAAATTACTTGAAGAAAACTTGCATACTTATACGATTTAAATGAGGTATAACATAATATATTTGTTTGACGACCGCTTTAGCCTAGTCGGTATTGAGCAAGAGGTCCTGGGAGGTCCTACGAAGTAAAGGTCTTGTTGAAGTTTTAATCAATGGGGGCTGTCACCGCTCAAACAGTTGCATCATCTTGCTCGTGTTTCATTTGTATGCTTATCAAAATGGTTAACATAGTCCACTTAGGGCGGGTTGCACCGACTTACGATTACAGACCGATCAACGTTAAATATGGCGCTGACAGCTGTCAGTCCATAGAAACTTGTCAAACGTTCCATACATTCAGATTTTAACGAACACCGCTTACGATTACAGCCGGTTTTGTGCAACTCACCCTTAGTCTTATCCGACAGAAGCGCTTACCATCTAGTAGAATTACTCCTGAATTATTCAACATCTTCTCTTCAAACTTACAAGGCACTACGTAAAACCAGACTTATATTCGTGTCGACAAATTGCAGTTCGCTGTTTGGCAGTTTTGTTGTGGCATGTGACTTCTGGGACCCGAATTTGCGACGCGAAGCGAAATAACATCTCCTTGACGTATACCTACTGTACAATCCTGGCTAAAATAACAACGTTTACCCTGTCACACGCCCGAGTTGGTACGTCGGAATAATTTGACCCAAATAATAATATTCATGAATCACCGCTTTCTGTAGCGACGAAGACATCAACAGATAATCTTGAAAATGAATTCATGAATATTTAAAGATTTCCGAAGATTCTCTGTAAATAAGAGATCGGAATTTAAGTAGGCAGTAAAAGCATGCGAAGTGAAAAATCATTTTTTAACGGCACAATCAGACTATTTATTTATGCTACAAGAGTCGGAAAATCGTTACGCGCGTTTATCATTATCATACAACATTTTACTGTGCCTTGTGTGAGGAAATGAAATAAATAATGAAATTTCAGTTTAAAATAGATAGGTATAATGGTTCTAACACTTTTATTAATCACAAACATCAAACACAAATAATACAGTCAGCAGGTACAAAAAGTTAACATTAGAAAGTGGGGGCCATAGAAATAAGCGAATCGAGTTAGCTCTGTACGACGCGCTGTGCGAACTCTCTCGGACTAGCCAAAATCATGACGCGCGGGGCGGCGCGGGCGTCGGTACGGGCGCGGGCAGCGCGGGGCGCGGGGCGCGGGCCGCGCGGTTGACATCTGGCGGCGAGTACCCGGATGGACGCGCGTCCGAGTGTAATTACCACGGGATCGGCCACGAGCGTAGCGCGTAGCGATTCTTGGTAGGTAGTGAATGTGTTTAGCAACTCCTCCACATCGTTTGCTGTCAAGTTTATACACCTAAAACCATACTATTGTGGTTTTAGAACGCAATTAATTTTGTGTAACTTATTACCAGTGATCGTAACTTTTGTAGCATTTTTGGTGCAGCGTAGTGTTAGCGGAAGTATAGACAATATTAATCAAAATTGTTGATTAAGGTTAATATTTACATTATATAAACGCTATGTAATTTTTAATTTAAATATTTATTCAACTTTTTATTTTTATGTGACGATCAAAATATCAAGTCGTGTAAATTGACCAAGTGTAATTTATATTGTATTTTTATATTATGAAATAAAGCAATCTAATCTAATCTAATCTAATTAAGCATTGGGATTGAAATTATATTTACCAATTCCGTGAACAACCCTACGCTGCACCAAAAAATGCTGCAAAAGTTACGAAAAAGAATAATTTAGCAATGCCGCATTTATTTTTTTTAATAATAAGTTGGAAGTGTTGGAACAAGCTACGGTAGCCTAGTTCAGGTTCAGGCATGCGGCTGTCAAGCGGCGGTCATGGGTTCGAATCCCGGCTCGTACCAATGAGTTTTTTTAAACTTATTTACGGAATATTTACCGCTAGCTTTTCGGTGAAGGAAAACGCCATAAGTTATTTGTGACAGCTAAAATGTCGCGATAAGTCACAGCTACTAATCTTCCGTTTTGGCTGTTTAGGACCTATGTTTTTTTTTGCCCGACTGCCTAAGGAGAGGAGGGTTATGTTTTTCGAGCGTAGGTATGTATGTACGTATGTGACTATGTATAATTCTTTGACACGCCCTGCAGCCTAAACTGTTTGACGGATTTCGACATATGAGGTGTATTTTCTTTTTATCTACCTATTTCAATTTTGGACACCCTACTTATGTAAGTATAACGATGAGTCGGAGTAGGGACGTCCATGGGGAGTAACGATATGGCGACGTTTCATGATATGCCTAGTAATTTCATGATCAGATCATTAACGTCACTAGGCAAATCGTTAAATGGGGAATTTTGAACAATATGGCGGATGTCACTCAGCCAAATCACGAAATGGCGGCGTTTCACGATATGCCTAGGAATTTCGTGATTTAACTAAAACTATAAGGGGACAATCTTACACAAATCGAGCTAGTCCCAAATAAGCTCAATAAGGCTTGTGTTATGGGTACTAGACGACGATATATATAATAGATATAAATACTTAAATACGTAGAAAACATCCATGACTCAGAAACAAATATTCATGCTCATCATACAAACATTTGCCCTTACCGGGATTCGAACCCAGGACTTTCAGCTTCGTAGGCAGCGTCACTACCCACTAGGCTAGGATTTTACGTTCGGCCGCCGACATAGATTTTTCCATAGGTGCGTATGTAACGTTGTTATTATGAGTTCTGAATTGAGAGATGATTGAGCATTCTTGACGAAAGAATGATTTACTGTTTTTCTATATATTATTTTTTCTATACGAGTATAGTGGCCACGTGCACCCCACACAATATTTGACAAAAGATACAATTATTACATTATCCAACTTACCCGTCCAAAAAGAACAATACCTAAGTTTTACCGCATCGTAAAATAAACAGACGAAAACGGAGTAACTTTTGTTTTATGAAGTGGACTCTCTTGGAAGAAATGTTCCCTGGGAAATAATCCAAAAACCATGTTATTGACATCATTCCTTTCGACGATAGTTTATAAACAGAAGTAGACTTTTAGCTTAAACCCTAGTCCGTCCAGTGACAAGGTATTCTTTCATGGTTTCGATAGCATATATCTTTTGCGCTTAATATTTTTGCCTAGAGCTCGGTGATCTTTTATGTTTTAACGAACTTCAAAATAGGAGGAGGTTCTATATTCCGCTGTAAGTATTATGTATTTATTTTAATTTTTTATGTATTTTCGCCGATTTCTGTGTCGCTTGTGGACCGATTTTCTTTTTATATCGAAAGAGTATACTCCTGAGGTAGTCTCATTATCACCAGGTCAGGATCTGATGATGGAATCCCAGAAATATTGAGGGCAACCCTATAATTTTATAGACACGCGTGTAGTGTGTGTATTTCGGTATTTCTCAATTATAACTCGTGTATCGCATATCGCAAGAAATGTCAAGTTTGGTGAAATGGAACTGATGATGACGACCACAGATGACTTATGGAACTCTTCAATGATGTACGTCGAAGATTCTGATATGATTCCGTAGAAGTAGCAACAATCACCAAAGCTTATTCTGAGATCCTTGGGGAATCGACGGAACTCCTCAAATGTTTTCGGCCTTCATATAGCAACATGGGTTTTTAAAAATAAATAACGCAATTGTTCTCGGAAAGCAGTTAAGTATATGTGGGTTGGTGAACTACTAAATTTAAGTCGGTTTATACTTTGTTTTTAAATTAGGTTAATTACGTTACAAAAAACTTAAAGTGATTTTTAGGGCACTAAACCTGAGCAACATTTTCATGGTTTACAAAATCGTCTAGAACTGTTGGTTATAATATTACTATGTATAACATTAATGTGTAATAAATACGGTGCAAAAAATTGATTCTGCTTCTTAATCAAAAGTAATATTTTGACATTACTTTTTGGGAAAAAAAAACAAACATTATTCTCTTTTGGGGTTCCGTAGTCAACAAGGAGCCCTTATAGTTTCGCCATGTCTGTTTGTCCGTCCGTTCTCGACTTAGCTCTGCCGGCTAAATGGCTACTTCTGGGGATGTGAAAAAAAATCGTGGTATTAGTACATACCTATAATGAACTTAAAAGGAAAACTATCACGGACAAGTAGGTAGGCATAAGTCGTTACGGAGTTATAGTCGATCAACTTAATGTGTACTTGGAAAGGCCCATTTTTGTACAAATTCGGCCGACGCAACCGCATTGCACGTCAATGCAACTACGGAACCCTACACTGCGCGTGGCCCGACACGCTCTCGGCCAATTTTTTGATAATGTAGTATTTCGACAGTATATATGGAGCTAACAGAAGCCCAATGATACATTCATTAAGATTGTGTCCGCTTTTTGCTTAATTGGGACAGATCGGTTTTACGAAATAAATGAAATTGATTGATCTACAATTTCAATTATTTCTTAAAACCGAATAGGTATTTTAATTGGACAAGAACGAAACAATTTATGATTATGATGAATGAATGAATGAATGACTGAAATCTATAATTTCAGGTGTTCATCCACCCATATAAGACGTGTACTAATTATAACTAATATACTTTTTAGATTAACTAATTACTTAAGTGTCGTGCATATCAATATTACCAAAACTGTTAACGGGTACAACCAAAAAAATACACAAGTTTCATATACCTTACGTATTTACGTATTTATAAGTCAGCGCGAGAAAAACGACGCGATAATACATTTAAAACACAAATGCCGAGAAAGTATAGGGATGCCAGCAACAATCCTACCCCAGCATTTCGGACCGCGGCTGACGTTTTACCGACGCCCAACTAATTGGTAGATTACGTTACCTGCCGACGGAGGATTTACGTTGACGTGACACGAAAAACTGATGTACTTACATTATCACATGCATTTAGGCACACAATAATGCTTTTGACATGTGTAAGGCCCTGTGTTTATCAATAAAACTAAATTCCCCGTGTGGCTTGGGATTATGATAGCACCACCTCTCGCGTTTACTTCCCGTGAGTATTTTACGAGTCGAATATTTTAGCAGGGTTGAAGTGTGTTGGGTGTGATATGTTAGCAAGCTATCACAGCAATTCAATGTTTTCTCCATCTTTAAACCTACAGCATCATCATAAACTTAAGAGCCGGGCTCTTGTCGGTGGAGTAATCGCCATTCTGTTCTTCTTTCTGCTACTGTTTTTTGTTTCTCCTTACCTTGATCCGTATACTCTTGGTCTTCCCGTGTCTCTCCATCCCTCTGGGTGAATGACCTGTTTTTTTATCAATTCGGTGATATTCTTTAGATTTAAATATTTCGTTTATTGTTTAACATCAAATGTCAGATATGTCTACTATATTCAATGAGGATTAACGGTGCCACAAACAGTTACGGAGTATTTGACTTTAATTTTTTTACTCACCGTTGTGATAATTCCGTCACCGAAATGACATAAAATCTCACTAAAGTGATATTTTAAAAACCGAAAATATATTCTCTCTATCACGCTGGGTTAAAGTCCGTCTCGCTTCCATACACCGCTATGCTCCAGATGTAGGTCTTAATAAACCGCTTTCTTATATTTCGAGACATATTCGCTAAACGTATAAACCTAAGATATTATTATGCTAAAGCCATCGACATCAAAATCAAAGTGTTAAATCAAAATTGATTTGTTAAGATTTAGTTAATGGAAAAAAACGTTTTCTCCCGTAATAGAATTTTTATTAGTATAATAAGTACCTATTGTCAGTCGCAAGCTGCTAGCTATCAGACCTTTCACGGCGGTTCAAAGGTGTAAATGATGTGCTCTTGTTGTTTGTAGCTTAGGATTTACGTACCTATCCATAGATGTATCTCTCCTCCGATAGATGATACGCACACCGAACTCACTGTGTTCACGGGGTTGTGCACATTGTCCACTTAAATTGAGGAATAATAGGTTTCCATGCTGGTGGTAACGTCCAGCCGCCATCACCATCCATCTAGCGAGGATCTTGAGATGTTGGACGAGACTCTTTGCATTCGCGAAACGACTAAGTATATTATTATTATCGTTAGGAGTCTAGTGAGTCTGGGATTATAATACAATTAACCCGAGTTAGAATAGAATAGAATATAATAGAACAACATTTATTCATGACAATAACACATACATGCACGTAAATAAATAAAAAAAACAAAATAGATAACAACATTGCCACGAAACAGTTCCATCTCAGCGTTGTGCGTTGTGTTGATCTCAGTCAGTGGCGTGCATAGGGTTTTTAGTTAGGGTAGGCAGTTTTTTTTTTAGGAGACCTGCGTACGTCACCTATGTGTCGTACTTGTAGAAAAGAGAAAAGAAAAATGCATAATTAAACTGTTATTAAGTAAAGTAATGTTACGTACGTGTTGTGTAAGTTACTAAGCCTTAGGCTATTTCGACTTTCGACAAAGTGAGTCTCCGTCAGCGTGCGTTGTGTTAGTGATACTATCTTAGGATACTATACCTACATGAAATTGACGAGTAATATTATCCCGAGTTCAAACTTATTGCAACTGTGTCTTACACCTAGCTTTTACTTATTATCGAACTACAATAACTTGCTAAATTCACCGAAAGTTAACTTCTGCAAACATACTAGGTCAATACACCGCTCACAGCTAAAACACATATTTGTGGCTTAATACACAAGTATAGAATAGGCCAATAAACAAAAACACACGGAAAATTCAATAGAAAACGTAAGAATATCGCTTCTAACCGAACTATGTAATGCAACTGCAACAACACGAATATTTTTTTCACAACACAACAATCCTCAAGGTACGTAAATAATTTGTGTTAAGTTTTTGATTACTTTTGTTTATTTCTCTCTTTTTTTATTCTTTCTCTTTGTTTTTTTTTTTTTTTTAAAGTTGTACGTTATGTAAGGATTTATGTAATTGTGATTGTGATCCGTGCGTGTAACCGGGTCGTTATCGCCGTGCACTTTTCACCGAATGGTCGCAACGGAAGACCAGCGCTGGCTACGCTAGCAACAATGCTGAGTTGCGGCCGTTTCGTGACACTAATAATATTGATGTTTTATTTGATTTTTTTTTGTTTGTTTAGTTATGTATATGTGTCACGAATAAACTATTTCTATTTCTATTTCTATTTCTATTTCAAATAGGACATCTTAAACAAATTTTCGCAAACAAACAACCCTGACAAATTAGAACGCCCCACGTTACAAGTAATAATCACAGCAAAAGGGACTTCTTTCATTTGCCGCATGTAACTTTGTGCCGCACGATCGTTTAATAGGCGAATCGTGATTACAATACGCCGATTGGCTGAAATTCGGCGGTAGCGCAAGCGTGATTGGTCACAATACGAGTATTTGTGGCCAATCACGCACAGCGCTGACGCTGACCGAAGAGGTCCGGCGGCCGGATTTGGAAGCATGTGTGGGTGTGAATTGCGTAAACGTGTGCGCACTGAGCAAATCCGTACATAGTTCACGGACGATATTTACACAAGCGCACTGTGAGAGTGTGTGCCGTGGCTTAGGCGCCGTTCGCGGTGCCTGACCTGCTGTGAGCCAGTCTGATTCGCGCGCAAATTTAAATTGCAGCGCGTGTCGTTATGTAAGTTAAGAACTAGATTGTTTTAAAAACTATTATAGTATCATCATAGAGAAGAAAAATATATATGGTGGAGTTATTTTGGAAGGCAGGCACTGCCTATTTGCCTATATGGTACGCACGCCACTGATCTCAGTTCTGTCTTTTAATGTACGAATATTATATAAATTATTCATTGTTAAAATATGAATGGTGTGTAGAGATATTAAAGCTTGTAACTTCACAAGTTACATGATAAAACTACTTTCAAGGACCGCTGAAAGTTAGATAAGTAATTATAATGAAACCCTAAACTGGGGAGGTACAGAGAAAGTTTTCCAAAAATGTACAATATACTGGGTCCCTCTGAGCTAGGGGCTTTAAATGAAAATATCTTTTAGGTATGCTCCTAAAACGGAACGGCTTTTGTTCTACAACTTTTCAAAAATAAGTTATTTTCATTATTTCATACAAATTAAATAGGGAAGGTGCAGCTATAATGTATATAATGTATGTATTATTTTGTGACCAAAATATTCAAAAAACATATTTTATAATATATAAAATAAGAAACAAGCGAATATTTGCGTGGATGCTCTACACTTTATCATATGCTCTAAACTGCAGTAAGTATTTGCCGACTACCTACAGATTTATTATATTTTCATATTATAAAGTTGCTTTAATTATAACATTCAGAATATGTACGACTAGCAAAATTATACGACCTAAAGACAATGTTTAATGACCCTAGGTCAGTTAAAATGTCTATATCCATTATTTTAATAGATATAGACAAATTTAACCGTACCGTACCCCGAATGACTCTAATAATATTATATATTAATCAGCCTATATACGTCCCACTGCTGGGCACAGGCCTCCTCTCATGGATGAGAGGCAAGGGGTAATCTCCACGTTTCCATATTTATTTGCTGTATTACAACAGAAAGGTCCTAAACTTTTTCTAAGGCGGCTTTTTGAGGCGCAGTCTTTTGTTTGTTTGAGATTGTATTACAACGAAGGGAGGGGAAACTGTAATATTACAATGCAATATAATACAAAGCATTAAAATACAAATAGACTTTTCAAAAAAAAGTACGGCAAAGTTGACATTATTGGTGAAAAATTAGGACGTGAAGTGCATAGTTTATGGTTGGTAAAAAGATTAATAAACAGAAAAACTTGCCGGCTCGATTTTGCTCGACAACAATGTTGCATACAAAATCCATTATGTGGCGAGGGCTAAAAGGGGTTTCTAAACAGGCAAAACGGAAGACCAGTAGCTGCGACTTATGGTGTCTAGTAGTTTCAAATACGCTGTGGCGTTTTCGGAAGAAAAATACACTTCCAACTTCGTCAATGCAAAAATTATTCTGTTTTAACATTGTGTTTATATTGTCTCGTTGGTTTTCGAAAAATATTGAAAATTTACTTGAAAATTATCTTATTGGAAATCTGCATGTTGTAGTTATATCAAATGAGTTCAGTTGCACCTGTACTATTCACTATTAATGTCGTTGTGTCAATTAAGAACGATTTAGTCAACGCACGTTTCTTAATAACCGAGCTTATCTTTTCTCATAAGAAAATCCGGCATTATTGTACCGTGAACGACTCGCAAAATTACTCGTACGCCCAGGGGGAAATTTAGGTGCCGCGTAATCTTTGGTGCCTTGAATAATTATACTAAAACCTCTTTAATTACTTCCTTGCGCGTAAGTCATTAAAGCTCAAAATTGTATAGCTCTTGACGTAAAGAAAATTTAATCCCCTAAAGGAATAAAGCGTCTTTTGGACGCCCGTGTAAAAATCTATTAGCTATAAACACAGGAGACTCAGATTTCAAAAGAGGCTGTGGGCTAGAAATGTATCAAATAGCGGCCTTATACCAATACTGATATTTGTAATTTATTCTAATTTTTATTTCCAATAACTGACAGTATTGGAAATAAAAATTAGAATAAATTACAAATATCAGTATTGGTATACTTCAGTAGCCTAGTGGTTCAGGCATGCGACTATCAAGCGGCGGAGGTGGGTTCGAATCCCGGCATCCAATCAATTTTTCTGAACTTATGTGCGGAAAATTTACCGTTAGCTTTTGGGTGAAGGGAAAAATCGTGAGGAAACCGGTCTAATCCCAATAAGTTCTAGTTTTCCCTCTGGGTTGGAAGGTCAGATGGTAGTCGCTTTCGTAAAACTAGTGCCTCTGCCAAATCTTGGCATTAGGTGTTAAAGCGGACCTGAGGCTCCTTTGGGACACAACCGGGATTAACGCTAGGGGGATCATGAGTCCGACGTCGGCGAACCCCACAGATTTATCTGATTCTCGCAAGGCCGAACTTTAATTTACCAAACATATAAATAGTGCCATTAGTAGGTAGGTACATAGGCATTTGAAACTCAACTTAGCTGAAAGCAACCAACTCTAATGGAACACTTAAACTCTCGCGTTTTGTAGAGACATTTTATAAAAGGTTACTGGCGGGTTTTGGCCGACGGGTTTGGCTTTTATTTTAGACGTTTCGATCAGAGACTTTTCAATGCGGGGGTTGTATCGGTCACGGTCGTCTTTTTATATACTCCGTATACGTATTATGTTATGTGTTCAGTACTGAGCAGTGAGAAAACGTTTATCTCTATATTTGTCCACTCAGCGAATCTTCAAAACAATAAAGGGTGAACAAGGCACATGTGTCAATAGGATACGGTGCTTGCTTACCATTAGGCAGGCCGAATCAATTGTTTGCACGTCATAGTAGAAACAAAACATATTACTGGCACACTGACACAATGCGTGCTACCTTCAATATTTTCAATTCGTAGCAATAAAGGTGAACGTAAATTAGAAGACGTTTATATTACCTATAGTTATAGGTTATATGTGAAGATATCAAATTTAAATCTAAATCTAAATCATAGATATATCCTGTCACTGTATAAATGATAAAAGGAATCGCTTTGATAAAGGAAGTTGAAACAGAAGTGCGAACGAAGTCGAAGGTAAGATAGTAAAAAATATGATTATAATTAATAAAAGTGAACAATGAACTTAATATCGTATATTTTTTTATTTAATTTTGTAGATGTAACAAACTATTAAGGAATGTACCTATATAGTAAAATCAGGTATTCCATTTTGATACACTTTTTAGTTTGTCCACTCAAATACAAACTAAATGTCAAAGAAATACGCTCTAAGGTCTGAGCTAATATTTGAGATCAAAAATGTAAGCAGATGGGTTGACACTATAAAAAAAAATTACGCAAGCAGTGGTTAGTCTAAAATCATTCAAATACTTATACATATTGTCATATTCAGACTTAAATAATATCGTATGAATAGCCAAAAATATTTTACTAAATTAAAAAGCCAGAATATATTTTTTTATTACGTATTGCCTTTGTTTATATAAAATATGTGAAGTTTCAATTTATGCTATTGGTAATGGTGAGAACTTTTGGTTAGTAATTAAAACAATTACCAGTTTCTTATTAGTTTAATTGGCAAATATTCATAGTGAATTGATAGATCATTAAATATTTCTGAACATACAAAATGGGCACCACCTGCGTCTGCCCCCTTACCATTGTGAACTAAATCCCATAGAATTAGTTTGGGCACAGATAAAGGGGCAGGTCGCCAGGAACAACAAGACATTAAAAATGAATGAAATTAAGACCTATTTGAGGAATGTTTGCAAGTGGTGACGCCTCAAAAATGTAGTGACTGTGTAAAACACGTCATTAAAGAAGAAGACAATATGTACCGACCCGACCACCGATTGACAATGTCAACGATAGATTTATGATAAATGTAAACTCTGATTCTGATTCCACTACGTCGTCAAGTGAATAAAAAAAAGTGTTTTGTTTCCTCCTTGTATTCTTGTCAAAATATTATAGATATCCGAAAGTCTTTCGGCTTATGGCTGTATCTGTCAGTTCAAATCATGCAAAATATATATTTGGTGAATAGGTACATTGGATAAAAAAGATTTTAGACCCCTGGAATGTCACTTTGAAATTGACAGTTGTTTGTTTACATTTTTCATCTCGAATTTATCATCTTAGACCTACATTACTGAAACTGCCAATGACGTGTTGATCACATATTATTTCGATCATTGCTTTGTGCTCGTATTTGTAACAACAAACGTATTTAGAAATCCAGGAATTTGAAGTACCGAGTCTCGGCTGTCAATGTTATCAATAGTCATGCGGTGGCGATCCACTTGAGATTGACATGATAAGGGTACGGTAGTTACATAGCTTAAAGCAGTAAATCAAATCGATACAAACGCCCGATTTAAGACATTCTCACATACACGCGACTTAAGTCTTCGCAATGCGTGCATTGCGGATGCCGCGTTGAACTGTAAATTAAATATTTGAAATAAAATGGCCGTCCCGTGTAGGTAGGTGTGTAGTGTGTAGTGTAGTTTACGGATTTGAATGTTTAAACATAAACATAAACATTTATTTTCTTAATCTTGACACATTCTAAAACAGTTTTACATATAAAGACAGACTTTGTGAAATCATAAGTGTACAGAATCTTCAAGATTTGGTATGTGCCATTCACAGAGGTTTGCCTGGTTCCTACACTAGGCAATGCCTGTCCCGCAGGAAACCAGATTACAGCCAAGTAAACAAAATTTACCAAATTGACGCGAATTATCCAGATTTGGTTACGTATTACATTACATTACAAGTATTAAATTACGACCAACCAGCAAATTAAAATATTACTTAGTAATTAATTACTCGTTATAGCGCATATTGTATTTGTGTGTTTATATAGATATATATTAAATAAATATTAAGAAACTTATTCAGTATTACAAAACTTCTTTCTTTCTTTTTTGTCTCTAGTCTAGTTACTGCTTTGCCTCGTATATTTACTGTGATAAGAGCCCAGCGCTAAATATAGCTTATCTGGACTAACGCGACACGGGTACGCCATCACGTTCATTGATATGATGCATTGAAATGATAATTGAACTGCACCTTCAATATCATTGCGTGTCATCGATTTTGTTTTTAAAGACGGAGTTTTATATAGATACAGGTACTTTGAGGTGATGACGTCACATGAGATGTCATATCTTAGAGCGTAGTCGCAAAATAACCTTAATTCTTTACTTTTGTATGTACCAGCAGAAGAGTTTATATCGTTTTTCCACGTTGCACAATGTCTTACTTCCGGCGCAAAGAAGTCGGTTTTGCGTGGAGCACGTACCTACCTAACGTTGTTTCCATGCCAATTTCTAAGGCTGCGGAGTCCGGACACCAGCGTGAAGTGGGGCGACGAGCGTTCATACATTCGAGCAACGGTGGACCCAGAATTTTTTTCTGGGGGGGCACAAGGGGCAGGCGGGCAGAAATAATGAACAACTGTTAAAAATAAACTTGTAGTGTGATGGAAACTCCACAATCGTCTGGGGGGGGGGGGTCACTCCGCTGCCACCGGGGTCTAGTCCGCGGTTAAAGTGCGCTTTCTCTTCGATATTCGGCAAATATCTTTTCACATATATTTAATCACGGCGGTCGTGGGTTCGAATCCCGGCTCGTACCAATGAGTTTTTCGGAACTTATGTACGGAATATGATTTCATATTTACCGTTAGCTTTTCGGTGAAGGAAAAACATCGTGAGGAAACCTGCATACACCTGCGAAGAAATTCAAAGGTGTATGTGAAGTCCCCAATCCGCACTGGGCCGGCGTGGGGACTACTGCCCCTTCCCTCTCAGGAGGCCTGTGCCCAGCAGTGGGACGTATATAGGCTGATGATGTGATGTGATGTGATATATTTAATCCAGCATATAAACTCATTTACACAAACATGCTTTTGTAAAGTTTTGGAGTCAATAGCAGACCAAAATCAGTTTAATAACTTGTATCCTTTTCTAAGTAACAGCGAACACGGTTTCGTCTTAACTTACAAATATGAATTTTGCTTACATGCGATGATTAGATATCGTTTAGTTTGTTAGTTGTAACTGTGCCTAAAATAAATAAAATTTAACTCACCATTGTCTACCCAAATATTGCCAAAGTTGAGGAAAACACATCTCGAAAATGCTAATAATATGAGAAGCAACGCCGTGGCTCACGAGAGAAGATAAATATTATTAGAAAGCAGTTTGTATAGGCTCCTCTTTGGTGTAGGAAAACATTCATTAAGCAAAACTTTTATTTTCGTAGCTTTCTTGAGTCTAAAGGTAGGTACATTATCTTAGTTATATCTAGTTATGAATTAATTCAGCCTTAAATAGTCAATTAATAGTAACAAAAAATTTAAATTCACAATTAAATAGTAATAATAAAAATACTAATTACAAACTTAAGCACAGCCTAAGCTTAGTCAAATAGGCCCCCGCGAGTTGCTCCGGGCGCAAAGGTGCCCATCACACTTGCAGCGTGGTAACGTTGGATGGCGTATACTCAGTGACAGTCAAGCGGCGCTTAAGGCACTTACGGCGCCGAAAGTGGAATCTAGACTAGTCTATAATGGCGTCCAGGCACTGAACAAGCTTGGAAAGCACAATAAGGTGCAACTGGTTTGGATTCCAGGGCACGAGGGCTTCATTGGCAACGAAAGAGCGGATGAGCTTGCTAGAGGGGGTCTACAAACCACTTTGTAGGTCCAGAACCATTTGTGGGACTCTCGCAGGGAACCATAATTTCGGCCTTTAAAGCCTACGCCAAAACCAAACACCAATACGAGTGGAGGAATGAGGCGGGCTTAAGGCACTCAAAGCTCTTCATAGAAGGAGTGGACTCGGGCTGGACTAACAAACTCTGGAAATTCAGTAGGAAGCAGCTCAGAATCATTTCTGGGGTGTTCACAGGTCACTTCGGGGTCAAGGATCTCTTGGCCAAGATGGGACTATCAGATAGCTTAGACTGTAGAATGTGTGGCGAGGAGGATGAGACTATGGAACACTTACTGTGTGAATGTCATGCCCTTGCCAGACAAAGAATGAATTACTTTGGTAACGGCTATCCGCAACCAAAGGAATTCAAGGTACTTCCGCTGAGATGCATCATCCGCTATGTGGAAATGATGGAGCGAAGTTGGGAGTAGACGTAAGGAGAGGGCAAATGCACAAAAGATCCCACTGGGTCGAAGTGCATCCGAAAGGGCCCTCATCTAGATAAGATATGATAAGATAAGAACGTTGGATGGCGATGGATAACCTTTGCGCCAGGAAGCAAGCCGCGTGAGCATCGGACCCTCTTTCCTTAATCCTTCTTCCCACTTCCATAATGAAGGACATCGCCTCCGACCCCCAGCACCCCGTCGTCTCATAGGCTTGAGAAACAAAATAATAATTACCCTCTAGGGCCGAATATTTGTCCCTTTTTCGATGCCCAGAAAATTCTGCCGCGGCACCACCTGTCCGCACCGTTTGGCAGAGTTGCGAAGCGGCAAAAGTGCTGAAGCACGTAGCGTCCCAGAGTAAGCACTTGCCCTTGCCACGGCACCAAAGTTAGCCCGTACGGCACCCTGCAAGAGACACGTTTAAGTCTACCGCGTACCTATGAGAAAACGAAATAAAAACTAATAATTTTAACTTTTTCCATCATGAAATTAAAAATATATCGTTTCTAACTTTTGACGAACATCAATATCAAAATAAAAGAAATCATTCAAAAATGTTTCCTATTTCCTAATTCAGGCAGTTTAAGCCTTTGAAATTTCCAATGAATGCCCTGAAGGTGTTTAATTGTGAACACAAAATTGTGTTTCGCTTCAGTGTTAACTTGTTAAAGACAAGTTTTAATTGAGTTTGAAAAATATTTGTGAACGTTTGATTGACTCCGTACTGATGATTTGAGTGACTTGCCTCGTTTAGCATTGGCGTGAATTGCGTTTTAGGCAGGATTCTGTTTATACTCTTCTATAAGCTATCATCTGTTGTGTCCTTATACTAAACTCTCCTTCTTGGTGTATTCAGGTAAAAATTCTTGTTAGTCAAGAAGTGTGAAAATTTTCATTGTATTTATTTAACCATCATATCATCAGGCGTCATTGGTGAAAGTGGTAAATAGTATCTTATTATCATACTCGTAAATTTTAAGAGAGCTCCTTTAGAACTCGTTTATAATCCAAGCTCTATACGTTTGAAACATCAGACGTCGCTTTCAGTGCTTAGTGAGAACTATTACTTAAAGAAAGTTTCAATTATTCTCGTCCACGAACCGTAATTTCTTTGTAATTACTTTTGCTAAATTCAAGTCTTTAAAGTTTCCATTCTAAAAAAGTCTGAATAAACTCAGGAGCATTAAGTTGATTTGAATCTTGTAACCGAGTCGAGGCGGACGACGTTAACTTGGATTCTAAGAACGGTCTACGTCTCGAGAAACCCTAGAAAATATGAATATCTTATTTATTTTGATTGTACTGGCTCGGACTTGCATTTGAACAAGGTTCATTCTAGCCAAATTAAATTTTGTATCGGAACAGTGCAGATTTTTGTAAATCTCTTTTGTATTTATTATAGCAAAGAGTATACACACTTTTACACCTTATTTTATTATTAGGCAAAATATGTACCAATGCTTAACCCTTGCACGCTCTAGCTAGAGTATTTTATTTTGGCATCAAATTTTTTGTAATAAAGTGGTGAAGTCTAAAATTGGTTTTAAATTATGTTTAGCCTTGTTTGACGATCTGCTTTGGATGCTGATGAGTCTATAGCTGACCCGCACAAGGGCACAAGAAAATATAATACAGGGTGGCCAAGTAAGAAGCAATACAACTTTGAATCGATGCCAAACATTATTGTATAAGAAATGAATGGAAATTAAAAATATCCGCAAAATATCCATCTGGCCACGTGGAAAATGGCGAGCATTTTATTTTCAACTAGCTGTACCTGCGACTTCGTTTGCATGGTAATGTGGTGGGAGTTAACGCATTTCTTCTCTTGGACATACGTAGGACACATGCAGTTCTCATTTAGCCTATCAAGTAAAACATGGAAAAAATTAGTTGAAATGCCGTTAAAATTCGTTTGTCTCTGTTCTCTTCTATCTTCTATCTGTCACTCTGATTTTTAAATTAGTAGGAAAGGGACAAAACTCGTTTTATTTAACAAAGGTATTTTAAATTTTATGAATACCGGGGGAAAAGTTTAGTAGATGTGTGTGACAATAGATCCAACAGATAGGACACAGGCTGCAGCATTAAATGTTTATTGATCTCCTTCTGTACATATTTTTAACACTTAATATTAAATAATTAAAAACGTGATGACCGAAATGATCTTGAGTCACTCATTCAGTCATTGAGTATTGCAATGTTTCAGATCACATTCTGCCAAATCTTATGTATGTTCCCGCTATTGCCAACTTAATTAAATGTGTGTTGTGCTTCATTATAAAAGTATTTTCCTGTATGTTGGCCAATTTCTGTGTCTCAATATTGGCTGCATGTCAACTTGAAGGCGCGTAGTATGAAGTTATAATACCGCCTTAATACTGACGCGGTTGATAATTAATGTTTATAAAAGGCCCGTTCTGCACTGATTGAATACATACGTTTATTGCTGATAAATATAAATACTGACAAATCAGCATGGCCATCACAAGACGGCGCGCAAGCTCTCTCGATTTTTCTCGACGGATAGTCACTCTTTTATTAGACAACTTAGAAAGAGACGTATAGTGCGAGAAAAATCGAGAGAGCTCGCGCGCCGTCTTGTGATAGCCGTGCAGTATCGTATCGTGACAAAATACTCCGCGTCATGGCTGAACGCGATGAGCCGATGACAG
This sequence comes from Epinotia demarniana, assembly GCA_945867215.1. Taxonomy (NCBI): domain Eukaryota; kingdom Metazoa; phylum Arthropoda; class Insecta; order Lepidoptera; family Tortricidae; genus Epinotia; species Epinotia demarniana. The sequence goes on along the minus strand of OX244260.1, from coordinate 37,956,934 downwards.
TGCTAAATATTCCATGCCATTAAAAAAAAAGGAAGTCGGTCAGACTTTTGACGTTTGACTTTATTTTGTTGAAATTTGTTGATACATTTGTTGAAATTACGCCTCAATACGAATTTAGCGCATATAAGTTTCCATATCGGAATCGATTAATTTTTTATGCTTTAGAATTTAATATGCGTATTGTGAAGGTCTATGACAACACCGGATCGAAATTATTAGGTACTGTTGGATAGTTAAGGCAAGGCCGCCATTTTGACGTCACTGACAGCTTTGACAGATATGGCGGCTACGATTTCAAAGCAGAAGAAATTAATAATTTAATGAGGTCAAATGTTATATTAGGAGAACAATATTTCTTTGCTATTCCGCTAAAAAACGTGCTGGTCTATTAGTGAAGATAAGATGCAACTATTTGCGTAAAAACATGCAAAAAATTACAGCAAACCACCACCAACACTTTTTGTCATTATTGGTGGTCACTAATAGACCAGCACGTTTTTTAGCGGAATAGCAAAGAAATATTGTTCTCCTAATATATCATGGACTTCCGCAAAGTAACGCCTGATTCAATAAATTATTTAGGTCAAATGTTTCCGAAAATTAATTAATCGTCGCAGTCGGATAAAAACTATCCTAAGTCCTAGCTAGAATAATAATGTACTTGTAAAAAAAGTAACATATTTTTCCGTTCATGGGAATCTGAAATCATCGTGGGACACAAAAATGGTTAGTTTGATACTGGCTGATTCTTTTTTTTATTTAGAGATTTATTATAAGTGAGAGATTACGTATTTTTTTACAGTGATTTGAATTTGATACTGTGCCAGACGCTTTATTAGATAGTCCTATGGATAGAAGTAAGAATATATATTAAATCTGCGTTTCGGGTCAATCAATATATGTGTATTTATAGACCCGAAAATTTTGGTTGAATATTGGCACAGTGTTCCGTATATTCCTGTCAATGTAAATATTCAATTTTAAAATTGTTAGATAGTTAAATGTACGTGCTAGCCGTACAAACACATATCATTCCGCAAGTGTAGGTACTTTTACGTCATAATTCGATTTCGGGGTTGTAGCATTGTAATTATTTCTGCAACAAAGTACCTACTAAGGCAACTTTGACCTTATACTTCGTCGGTATAATTAAAGGTAACTACTGACTAGTCTCCGAGCACGACATTCCGGTTTCTTATTATAATTACACTTCGTTTATTTTTATTTCAAACCCATGTGAGGGTAACTCGCGCAAATACCAGCAGAAAAGTAATTAATTATTTCCCGAATATGACCTTACTGCCCTACTACTAAAAGTACTCTTAACTAAACTAAGATGGATGAACTTTTGTCAAGTCCCTACTTAACGTTGGAGGAAAAAAAGTAAAGCTTGCGTGCCCTTTTGTAATATTAGGTTATTTGAAAGGAGAAACCTGAGTCTGTAATATTACAATTTCATATTCCATAGAGCAGTGTTTTTCAACCTGAGCCTCCAGTAGCCTTTTGAAGGGGGTCGCAAGATACTTGGTAGGGAGGTACTTGTATTTTTAAATTCTTTAGACTAACTTCCGCCCGCTACTTCGTTTGCCACGCACCCGGGATAAAAACTATACTGTATTTAAATCCAGGATATAAACTATCTTCGGTTCGTCCGTATCGATCGGTTGAGCCGTTTAATCGTTATTGACTAACAAACATCTAAACATAGTAATCCAAACTTTTGCATTTGCTATGTATATCAGTAGGATTAGTTTTTTTAATTTCGTTAAAAACTGCGTTTTGGAAAGAAATCGGTTCATTCGCGAAATATTTTTACAGGTATAGACATTAAATAATAGTAGTAACGGCGGGTCAAGCCATGAAAAAAGTTGGAAAACGTGGCCAGCCATCGAGTAATATAAAACAATATGTGATATATATAGCAAATTAATACCTATATAGCACAGCTACGATAGACGAACATATGATAGACGAACGTAGGATGAATATTTATATTGCGGTATTTTAAATACGTACAATGAATAAAGTAATTTACAGTAAATAGAAATGTAAGCTACCGTCCGCGAAGGGAAATAAATATAACAGCTGCGCGAATCAGGGGTGGTGTGAAAATTGACAACTCGAAATTATTTGTCGAATCTGATTTGTGTCATTTTGAAAATACTCGACATGGAAAATTGTCCAGTCTGAATAATGCTAATTTGTAATTACGTCCAAAAAGTAAAAATGATATCACATCACATCATCAGCCTATATACGTCCCACTGCTGGGCACAGGCCTCCTCTCATGTATGAGAGGAAATGGGCAGTAGTCCCCACGCTGGCCCAGTGCGGATTGGGTACTTCACATACACCTTTGAATTTCTTCGCAGATGTATGCAGGTTTAATGATATACTTTCTTTTTTTTATACAATGACGGTGGCAAACAAGCGTACAGCCCGCCTGATGGTAAGCAGATACCGCAGCCTATAGACGCATGTAACTCCAAAGGAGTAACATGGGCGTTGCCGACCCTTGATAGGTTTGAGGATTCGCCATGTTGATATTTTGTACAATAATAAATTGTACAAAATAGTTGATTTTCATGTAAAGTTTTGATAATAATTTAAATAAGACACCATGCCATGTTGCACGTATTTAAACTTATTTCATGGTGGACAAAAGTCCATTTGGGCTAGATTTTAATTGAACAAGACACAAGAACAACAAATTGGCAATAAGAAAGCACATTTGAAATTGACAAATTTCATAATGGTCATTTCGTGTTGACGATTTTCCATTTCTGCCGAATGACGGTAAATCAGTTTTATCTCCGCCCTTATAGCAGAATAACTAAGCTACTTTAGGTACACACTTCTTAGCTAAAAACAACTGACTTAAAACTGGTGTAAGTGAATTAGAAAACTCAAAAAATGCAACTCTGCGAGCTACCAAATGAGTATTACCCAGAATAACTCCCAAGCAAGTCAATAACTCTTTCCATTTCCAAGAAAATTTAATCTAATTGCATAGGGCTCTGGCAGTGGCAGCCCCCGCCGTCATAACTAGACGCGAAGTTATTAGCTTCTAGTTGGCTCGCAGAGTTCTATAATGGAAACAGAATGGCAGCAGTAAAATGCCAGGAAGTACCTATTATGTACGATTATCACCGACCGGGACGGACCGGAGCGCGCCTGCACGTTTTTTGCAAGTTGCCAAAGGAATTTGAAGCTTTAATATACACGTTAAATTTCATGTTTTGAATTTACTTGCGTCCTCGCGGACGTGGACGGCTGTGGTCGGCTGTAGTCACACATGTGACCGGCTGCGTCCGGCTTTTGCCTACTGCACTCTATTAAAACACGGTCGGCTGCCGCCGGGTGCTTACGCACCCGTTGCGACGCGGCGCCAGGCGTCCCGGCCCGGCCCGTTCGATGGGAATCGTAAATTAGATATACTGGCAACTTCACAAAACAACATCTTAGCTAAAGCTTGCACCAAAGAAAAAAGAGTGAAAACACTTTAGATCTATATCCATTTGACATTTGTTAGCCTAGTGGGTAGTGACGCTGCCTATGAAGCTGAAGGTCCTGGGTTCGAATCCGTAAGGGCAAATATTTGTGCGACGAGCGTGAATACCTGTTTCTGGGTCTGGGTGTTTTGTATATATTTCAATAACGATATCAATTAAATATATCGTCGTCTTGTACCCATAACCTATTGAGCCTAAGCCTTATTGAGCTTGCTATAGGGCTAGTTTTTTACAGATTATTATACCTGTTATAAATAATATGTAACTTTGTAAACTTAATCTACAAAATTTCTCATTACAGTTTTAAAATTCTTGTACTATGTAGAAAAAATCATCGGGGTGGACATAAGTTATATTTTATCCCGTGACTCTGCCTGGGTTCTTTGCAATAAGTGCCGGCAGCTAGTTTATAATGAAGTGAACCATTAATATACTAATGGTATTATTTATAAACCCATTTTAACTGTATCATCATAATTTGTTTCTCTTATTATGTAACACTGTCGAATATCAAAATGTGATTTTTTCTACTCCTGTACCGTTATCTGTCATTTATATAGGCTTTAGCTCAAATACAATGACACCAATAATAAGTCGTCGAAAAACTCTCTGCTCTGTGGCCCATAAACGCACTGTTTAGTGTACTTTTATGGTTCATACGTTTTCAACAAAAGCACTGTTTACCACGATGTCGAATATACCGACTTCATTAGCAAATTTTTCGAAATAAAAAGTTTTTAGTTATTATCAAACATTTGTAGAACATACATTATTTACTAAAATAAAAATAAATGATCATGTATTGTGGGTTAATATACATATTTTACCAATTTTTGGTATTATTTATAAATATAAACCGATCCGATTCGGTTCGCACTTGGGGCCTGAAGGCTACTTATATTATATTATCTCCAGGTGGCAGCGAGGCCAAAGGCCGTGCTATATGCTAGAGGGCGCTACGGTAATGATTGCACCCGGGCGCGACATGGCCTAGAGACGCCTCTGGCGGTGAGGCAAGCGAGCCCTCACGGACACTTACTATCCCGTAGTTGAGTGGCGAGGCGAAGGGCGAAGAACGGTCTCAATGCGAGCAATGACCCCTAAAGACACTAATTATCTTCCGGTGTCTTGCAAGCGAAACTTGAGGACCAAAATCCCGAAGGTAAACGGGGAGGCAAGCGAAGAAGAAGCGAAGCGAAGGCTGAGGTTTTCGTAACCTTCAATAACTTTAGATGACCTCTGATTTCATAGCAAATATAGGAAGGCACTGGTTGCTGGTTTTCAATATTAACAGCGACGTCGTCAGTGGCTGAAGTTCAAATATAATTAGGTCTCTTATGTATAACAGTTACTATCAGCGGAGGTATCAACCAGTTTTGGTTCATATGTAGTGTTTACCAATATTTTACATCACGGGTTTTTTCACGTTTTATCTATATTTTGCTAAAAGTTTGAATGGGGTTCTTCTTACTTTCTAGTCAAGTATATGCTTGTCAATTTTAAAGTATTTAGCTCATAGATTTAAAAGAAGTTTACATACAAAGTTCAACCCCATTTTTTAACCCCTTTGCACCATTATCTTAATATTTTTTATAGCATATACGTTGTCCGGGAATTTTCTCGACAGATTAGTAAAGTTTGCATCAAAATACGTTCAGCCGCTTTCACGTGATGCGCGTACAAATAAACAGACAAACAGACAAATTTCTAAAAACTTTTGGATCGTGTTCTGTTATCGATTCTAAGTATCCCCAACAAACTTTTTTTCGAATATCTTCCATGTACAGACTTCGACCGTCTTCAGCTTTATCATATGTACAGATGTTGGTCTTACTTAGCTATCTGGTGAATGCGTAGATTCTAGACGTAACGACGACTGTCTTGTGTCTACGTCGTCTATGTCTAATTGCCTGTTAGACTTGACTTAGCTACCATACGGCTCTGAGTTGGCCGTATTTTCCCCAATATATAGGTATCTATATCCTCCTCAGCCGCAATTTGCTATGTAATACGAGCGGGCCAGAACTAGTTATTAGGCTGTGCACACATGTTACGTAACGTCATACTCATTAAGGGGACCGATCTAAGACGTACGGCTCATGTAGCAATTTAATTCTGACGTGCTTCTGATTTTTTATAACGGGTCCATTCGATTCCAAAGCCCATATTCGTTGTAAAGTATTACATTGTAAGTTTTTAAATTACGGTTCTTTTAATAAATAAACTTCTGTTAAGTCGGTGATAACAACCGATAAAATTGCCATCTTAAATAAAGTTCCTAAATATATGTATTTTTAAAATGGAAGTGGAACATGATAAATAAAATCACCTCTCATAACTAATAGAAGTTGACAGTAATTTTAACCTGCCTACTTTTACATCATCTATAATTTACTTACTTACTTCCGTTGGCGCTACAACCTTTTGTGGGTCTTGGCCTCCTCCACAGTCTTCCTCCAGGAGTCACGGTGCCTGGCGACCTTCTTCCAGTTGGTAAATTTCCCCATCTTCCTGAGATCTTCTTCCACACAATCCATCCAACGTTTCTTAGGCCTGCCTTTCGGTCATTTTTGTTGCGGCGTCCTCCTCGTCATTATTTTCGCAGCCCTATAATCTGGCATCCTTTCAAGGTGTCCCACCCATCTGAGCCGACTTACAAAACCTGATGATGTTCTCGTGTTTGATGAGTGCATCTAACTCGTGGTTCATGCGTTGACGATAGGTTCCATCACGCTCTTTTTTGGGGCCATAGATCTTTCTGAGCACTTTTCTTTCGAACACTGCTAGTTTAAGTTCGTCTCTCTGGGTTAGGGTCCAGGTTTCGCAGGCGTAAGTCACGACTGGTCTGATGATGGTGCGATAAATAATTAATTTTGATCTTAAGCTAAGCAGTTTAGATCCCAAAAGTTTTCCACACGCGTAAAAACATTTGTGCTCAGTAGCTATTCGCGCCCTTATCTCCTCTTCGGTTCTATTTTTTTTTTTTTGAGAGGTAATTGTGTGTGGAGAGGTATACCATCTATAATTAAACGAGTATATTTACTTTGGCCAGGTAGTCTCTTTCAGCTACAGACAAGACAAGGAAGTCGAACTTCGGGTCGAAAACGCTTGGAAGAGCTACTGGTCTATGAAGGAGCTAATGAAGGCAAACTTCCTCTGCCACTAAAGCGGAAACTCGTCGACATGTGTATTTTGCCTGTCCTAACCTACGGTGCGCAAACATGGTCACTCACTGAGAGCCAGAAGTCCAAATTGAAGGTTTTCCAACGCGCTATGGAGCGCAGTACTCTAGTTGTCAAAAGGACGGATCGGGTCCGAAAAACTACACTGCGCTCCAAAACACGCATAGCTGATGTGGGTGCGAAAACTGCCAGGCTCAAGTGGGACTGGGCCGGCCACGTCTGCCGCATGCATCCAAACAGGTGGGCTAATGTGGCTACCAAGTGGGTGCCACATGACGGGCGACGCAGACGGGGCCGACCTAGGCGGAGACGGACACACAATAGGCTCACAAAAAAAACGGTTTAGTCTACGAAAGTAGCACTTTCAAGCTTTCATGGTATATGGTTACTAGTTTATATGTGTATTCACCGAAAATATTCTATTATCTATCGAACAGTATATAACTGTCTTTTCAGGAATAACTTTGAATTTATCCGCGTTGGCTATGAACAGTAAAGTAAGGTAAGATTAATAATTAGATATTAAACCAATTTAGATAACGTCTTCGCAATAAATGTTTTTTATTTTTATTTATTTATTATTACATGTATTTTGAAAATGGTGATGAAGTATTATAAAATAACATAAACAAGTAAATTATATACCATTTATGTATTATGAACTAAATAATAAACTCGAAAAGAAGCTCATTAGTAAATTCAACAAGCAACTGCATAAAACCACATATAAAACTAGTCTCAGTCTTAAAAATATCACTCTTCATAATTTGCATCTCAAGGGGCAGAAATGTACATTTAATATTATTTCTTAGTCTTGTCTCCGCCTGCCTTATGAAGTATAAATAACACTCGCTTTACGATTTACGAGTAAAGCTCTCAATTTGAATATGAATATGATTTTCCGTTCCAATAAATAAATTCATCCGGAAATAGCTATACGGAATACCGTGAAATATGCACTTTACCGCCGGATACGAGTTATATTGTATAATCATTCTTCAGCTGGTGTGAAAGCAGTGCTATAGTCTAGCAATATCTGCATGATAAGCACTTTGAAATATTAATCTTAGATTTTGTCTTTGAAAGTAGTTGTTAAGCCGAGTTAGAGCCCCTTCGGACGGGTTCTAGCACTCAAGTTACCCACTCACTTGACGAAACTTAATGCAAACAAGATTTTGTTCCGGCATTAGGTTGGAAGGTCAAATGGCAGTTGTTTCTGCAAAAAGTAGTGATGCAGTAATGATGGAGCGCGCTTGGAATAAGGCATTAAGGAGAGAGCAAATGCACAAAATATCCCACTGGGTCGAAGTGTATCCTAAAGGGCCCTCATCTAGATAAGATACGATAAGTTAATGCTTGGGATTGAGTAGCAAGCGGACCTAGGCCTCCTTATAGAATCGACTGTGATAACACTAGGACAATGGGTTCTACAACTAGTATTAAAATTTTGAAATCAGAATCCCTAATGGCAAGCCTCCGTCGAAGTACAAAAAAGTGGTTCCGTAGTTGTGTACTTATACAACGTAAATAAAAGGCGTTTATCACAATAAAATAAAATTTTCACAAATTGTAACTTCTCGCCACAAATCATACATACCCACTAAGCGAACCGCCCCATCGGTCGGAGCTGCTATCGTCTCATTATTCCGATTTCTAAGACATCTCGACTCGACTCCGATAGTATTCGTATTTGTTTGACAAGGATTTGTTTCAGATTACAACTTTAAATCAAATTCAAATGAAATCAAATTAATCATTTATTCGTGACAGCAAATACTCACTAATATTTACATATAGAAAAGAAACATGATATATATATATATACGTCACGAAAAGGACCCGGTTCAGCATGATGCTGGCTTTAACAGCCAGCGCTGGTCTTCCGCCGAGTCCATTTGGTACCGCTGACTGATTTTCCTGTGGAAGAGTGGAGTGTCGGTCCAAATGGTGTTCCCAAGTTTGTGGCTAACTAGCAAAATAATCCGTTTCTCGAGTATATTACGACGCGTTCCTCAAAATATATTCATCTGTCATCAGAGGTTCATTAAGTAGCGATATGTACCTATAGGTACACCGACAAAACATAAAACGTGTCTTTTCCTTAAATCAAAATAAGACTTGTAGGTACCCACTTTCGTATAAAGAATGGCCTAAGGTTTAATAACAATGAACAATGTATTCAGTCATAATGTATTTATACGTTAGTGGTACAAGTCAATGGCCAAGTCACACAACATTAACTATAAATAATAAAGAAATGGCAGTAAGGAGAAGGCTTTGTCTAGATTTCATTACTTTTTAGAGATAAACAAGCAGCTCCATCGAGACTTGGCTAGTTTTTTACAGAATGTTTTTGATGGGATTTCACTTCTTTTTGTAGAACGTGGGCTTATTGATTTATTTTATTGGAATATTTTTTATAGAAAAGTTGAATATTTTTTATAAAGGCGGCATAGATATATCTCTAATAGTTTGGTTGGGCTCTTGTGTCTTCGATTATCCTAGTATTTATAGTTTTCCCTTTATGTGGCCATTAAACCCTAACTCTGTACCAAATTTCAGCTCTCTGAGTTTATGGGAAGTACTAGTTCTATTTTTATGATCATCAAGTGAGTGTCATAATTGCAAAACTTTGCTTTCGCTTAACTTCGGAACTAAATGACCTACAGACTAGAAATTTTGGATTTTAAGTATGTGATTATAGCTTACTGGATGACGAAAATTTCTGCGTTTTGCTCTTATCCAGAGGTTCTCAAATAGGGGCCTGAAAATGCAGCGAAATTGTTGCAGTAAAGGATGGTACGGCAGTGTTTGCTTCGCGCTCGACTTGGCGGGGGCATTGCCGTGCCCCCAGATTCAAATCAAACAATATTGACACCGTGGACGACGAAGTACCTATGTTGCACACCAAAGACATCACCCACTTAACCCCGGGGTCCCGTAAACCACGAATCATAAGGTTTACCCTTACGGCGGTTATGCTGTAAAAAGTTATAATTATGATTTGTCATTTGTTATAGGAGTTACGGTATAAAACTGAATATTTGAATTAAGGCCGGGTTATATTATTGTACCGATGTAAAGTTATTACCTAATTACTCATACCAAACTGAGTCAAATGTATCAATGAGGTTAAGAAAAGCAACAAACGATGTTATACAGAAACTAATTACACAGATGAATAAAAAAAAGAGCCCTGGCATTGATAACATACGTGTAAGGGACATATTGTGTATTAGTGCAGAGATTACACCAGTAATTACACATCTGATAAATGCAGGTATCTCCACGTCTTTATACCCCGATCCGCTAAAAATAGGTATTATTAGGCCCATTCACAAAAAAGGGTCCTATAGTGACGTTAACAATTATAGACCCATCACTATTTTGCCAAGCGTTGATAAAATAGTTGAGAGGTATTTCGAATCTGAGATAACCAGTTTCCTAACGACTAATAGCCTAATTAATGAAAAACAATATGGTTTTCAAAAAGGTAGAAATACCAGTCAGCTACTGTCAAATTTCGTCAATGAGTTCAACCAGCACTTGAATAATAGAAATCAGGTGCTGGTTGTCTTCATTGACTTCAGCAAAGCGTTCGATACATTACAATATTCCACGCTTTTCTCAAAATTAAAACAAGTTGGCATACGGGGCCCCCTGCTGGAGTGGTTCCGTAACTATCACACAAATCGTAACACCGTTGTACGCGTAAATGGACAGGATAGCGACCCGATCCCTACGCTGCGAGGAACAGCTCAAAGATCAATTTTGGGCCCGACCGAATACTTAATTTACGTGAACGATATGAGTAACCTTTTCACTGAGGGCTCAGTATTTCAATTTGCGGACGATACTTGCTTGGTTACATATGGGAATAGTGTGAGCGAGGCTCAGATGATGATGCAATGTAATTTCGATATTCTATGTAAATGGGCGCACGATGTGGGTCTGGTCATCAACGCAAATAAAACCAAAATTCTGCACATACACTCCCCATACATCAAAACTGATATCCCAGTAATCGTAGCCCACTCGCTCACCTGCTTGCATGGCCGGCCCGCGGCGTGCGCCTGCGCACCGCTTGAGCTGGTGGACCACCACACCTACCTGGGCCTCGTCATCGACAAAAACTTCAACTGGAAGCCTCATGTTGATCATATATGTAATAAGTTGAGATCATTACGAGCTAAAATGAATATAATAAAGTATAAAATACCGTATATTTTAAGATTGATATATTTATCGCTAGCCGATTCAATAATAAGCTATGGCTTGAGTAGCTATGGACGTACATATAAAACCAACATGGGTTGCATCTACAAGCTACAATTGAGCATACTCAAAACTATTGTACCTACATACATGAAAAATAAACTTAAGGACGAGTCCAGTGTATTTAAGTATTGCAAAGTAATGTCAATCGTTAACAAGCTTGACATGTCAATAGTTCTAGAATACTATGATAAAATAAAATTGTTAAAAACTTGAGACAGGCATAAACAATTACGTAAGTTAGACTACCAACCTAGATACATTCTACCTAATTATATAAACGTATATGGTATCAGGACGTGGGAGTACATGCTTCCTAACTTTCTAAATAGAATACCAGAAGATATACTCACAAGTGTCCTTGCCGACAAAAAGTCGTGCAGGATCGCATTAAAAAGATATTTTTTTAATACAGTTGCTCAAAAAGTGGTACTTTTTGTGGCTGCGTAGCGTACGAGAAGCTCAATTTCTCGAACTAGTGCTTTTTACTTTTTAGTTCCAAGCTATACTTTCGAAACGCAGTAATTTTATATTAGATTTTTTACCCGATGGCGCTGATTCCAATAGTATGTTGTCACTGTCAGTGTCATTTGTAAAGTATGGGTTCGTTCAAAAATAACTTCGAAGCAAGCATATTTTATCGCAATGATATATTAATTTATTATTTTTCGCAATTGTATTAAAAAACGTCGTTTACAACACGTGTGAAATGTCTTTTACCACTCGTACCGATACCTCGGTACTACTGGTAAAAAGACATTCTTTTCACACTAGTTGTAAAATGTACTATTCTAACGGGGACAGATAGCGAGGTGTAGTTGCTGGGGTGAAAATGCAATAAGTAAGTACTCATCTATCTATCTTTTGTAATTACCTATAAGTATAAAGATTAAGTATGATTAACTGTTGTGAGCGGTGCGATACATTCGCGTCACGCATAAACCTTAAACAGGTTTCTGTACGCGTCTATTAATTTTGTATTGATCTTCACTTTTAATATAAATAAATAAAAATAAAAAAAATTAGAGCCGCGCCGTTTGCATTGTCAATCGGTTACATACATTTAGTATGAACGTGGTTGCATAAGCTCAGTCCCGCGTGTCGCCATGTTCAATACAAAGTAAGCGTTGCGACACGCGGCGTGGCTCTAATATAACCCCGGCTTTATGTCCACGGACGTCATCATGTTACTAATCTTTGCCGCTAGGTGGCGTGGTCACGCTTAGTTCTTTCGGCGTTTCTCGCTTTGGCTCAAACAGCCACTAAGTACGGATTATGTAGGATTAGGTAATTACCTATGCCAGTCGCAGCATCGACTCTTGTTTCCAGTGTATGTTTAATATTAGCAATTATAATACACGGCAACAACACATCGATGGCAAGATGATCGGCACGTCGATCACGTAACGCATTGTACGTACGTCTGCACGGCTATCACAGGACGACCCGCGAGCTGTGTCACGGCGAGATAGAATATCCGGCTCTCTCTAATAAGAACGCTTCGTAAATCACCAGTGATCGGAATAGGCAGAGTATAAATACCTAAACTTAGTAGAACAAAGTCATGAAGTGGAGACTTCCTTGCGCTAACATTTTTTTCCGGGACTTCCCGGATTAAAAATTAAAGTTATATAAAAGTAAATCCTATAATTGAATATTGGATGTATCAATAATTTAGTAGTAACAGCAACACTATTTTTTTTTACTTTACATGAAAATCACCGGTGAGAAAATTGTTGTTACTTCTATATTTCTGTGGACTACAAAAGAAACAACAATTTTATTCTATTTTTAAAATTAATCTGTCTCTTTTATCCTCGTTCACATTTCGTGTTTAAGTGAAAGAGATAGACAAAATAGTAGTCTTATCTATTATATTTCTCGTGGTTCCTATTGTTATCGTGTAAAAGGGAACCAGATGTCGTTATCAGTTGTTGCTCCTACCTCCTATCCTTTTTATGCATTAATAATAAGCTGACAATACTGTTTCATACTATCCTTTATCGAGTACAGACGGGTTTATACTGTGTTTCTATGTGATTTGTATTACGACGTAATATCTATAAAGAATCCGTTTATATTATTGGTTGTTTTATTTTGTGCCTATTGATTCTATTGATATAAAATAACATAAACAAGTAAATTATATACCATTTATGTATTATGAACTAAATAATAAACTCGAAAAGAAGCTCATTAGTAAATTCAACAAGCAACTGCATAAAACCACATATAAAACTAGTCTCAGTCTTAAAAATATCACTCTTCATAATTTGCATCTCAAGGGGCAGAAATGTACATTTAATATTATTTCTTAGTCTTGTCTCCGCCTGCCTTATGAAGTATAAATAACACTCGCTTTACGATTTACGAGTAAAGCTCTCAATTTGAATATGAATATGATTTTCCGTTCCAATAAATAAATTCATCCGGAAATAGCTATACGGAATACCGTGAAATATGCACTTTACCGCCGGATACGAGTTATATTGTATAATCATTCTTCAGCTGGTGTGAAAGCAGTGCTATAGTCTAGCAATATCTGCATGATAAGCACTTTGAAATATTAATCTTAGATTTTGTCTTTGAAAGTAGTTGTTAAGCCGAGTTAGAGCCCCTTCGGACGGGTTCTAGCACTCAAGTTACCCACTCACTTGACGAAACTTAATGCAAACAAGATTTTGTTCCGGCATTAGGTTGGAAGGTCAAATGGCAGTTGTTTCTGCAAAAAGTAGTGATGCAGTAATGATGGAGCGCGCTTGGAATAAGGCATTAAGGAGAGAGCAAATGCACAAAATATCCCACTGGGTCGAAGTGTATCCTAAAGGGCCCTCATCTAGATAAGATACGATAAGTTAATGCTTGGGATTGAGTAGCAAGCGGACCTAGGCCTCCTTATAGAATCGACTGTGATAACACTAGGACAATGGGTTCTACAACTAGTATTAAAATTTTGAAATCAGAATCCCTAATGGCAAGCCTCCGTCGAAGTACAAAAAAGTGGTTCCGTAGTTGTGTACTTATACAACGTAAATAAAAGGCGTTTATCACAATAAAATAAAATTTTCACAAATTGTAACTTCTCGCCACAAATCATACATACCCACTAAGCGAACCGCCCCATCGGTCGGAGCTGCTATCGTCTCATTATTCCGATTTCTAAGACATCTCGACTCGACTCCGATAGTATTCGTATTTGTTTGACAAGGATTTGTTTCAGATTACAACTTTAAATCAAATTCAAATGAAATCAAATTAATCATTTATTCGTGACAGCAAATACTCACTAATATTTACATATAGAAAAGAAACATGATATATATATATATACGTCACGAAAAGGACCCGGTTCAGCATGATGCTGGCTTTAACAGCCAGCGCTGGTCTTCCGCCGAGTCCATTTGGTACCGCTGACTGATTTTCCTGTGGAAGAGTGGAGTGTCGGTCCAAATGGTGTTCCCAAGTTTGTGGCTAACTAGCAAAATAATCCGTTTCTCGACTATATTACGACGCGTTCCTCAAAATATATTCATCTGTCATCAGAGGTTCATTAAGTAGCGATATGTACCTATAGGTACACCGACAAAACATAAAACGTGTCTTTTCCTTAAATCAAAATAAGACTTGTAGGTACCCACTTTCGTATAAAGAATGGCCTAAGGTTTAATAACAATGAACAATGTATTCAGTCATAATGTATTTATACGTTAGTGGTACAAGTCAATGGCCAAGTCACACAACATTAACTATAAATAATAAAGAAATGGCAGTAAGGAGAAGGCTTTGTCTAGATTTCATTACTTTTTAGAGATAAACAAGCAGCTCCATCGAGACTTGGCTAGTTTTTTACAGAATGTTTTTGATGGGATTTCACTTCTTTTTGTAGAACGTGGGCTTATTGATTTATTTTATTGGAATATTTTTTATAGAAAAGTTGAATATTTTTTATAAAGGCGGCATAGATATATCTCTAATAGTTTGGTTGGGCTCTTGTGTCTTCGATTATCCTAGTATTTATAGTTTTCCCTTTATGTGGCCATTAAACCCTAACTCTGTACCAAATTTCAGCTCTCTGAGTTTATGGGAAGTACTAGTTCTATTTTTATGATCATCAAGTGAGTGTCATAATTGCAAAACTTTGCTTTCGCTTAACTTCGGAACTAAATGACCTACAGACTAGAAATTTTGGATTTTAAGTATGTGATTATAGCTTACTGGATGACGAAAATTTCTGCGTTTTGCTCTTATCCAGAGGTTCTCAAATAGGGGCCTGAAAATGCAGCGAAATTGTTGCAGTAAAGGATGGTACGGCAGTGTTTGCTTCGCGCTCGACTTGGCGGGGGCATTGCCGTGCCCCCAGATTCAAATCAAACAATATTGACACCGTGGACGACGAAGTACCTATGTTGCACACCAAAGACATCACCCACTTAACCCCGGGGTCCCGTAAACCACGAATCATAAGGTTTACCCTTACGGCGGTTATGCTGTAAAAAGTTATAATTATGATTTGTCATTTGTTATAGGAGTTACGGTATAAAACTGAATATTTGAATTAAGGCCGGGTTATATTATTGTACCGATGTAAAGTTATTACCTAATTACTCATACCAAACTGAGTCAAATGTATCAATGAGGTTAAGAAAAGCAACAAACGATGTTATACAGAAACTAATTACACAGATGAATAAAAAAAAGAGCCCTGGCATTGATAACATACGTGTAAGGGACATATTGTGTATTAGTGCAGAGATTACACCAGTAATTACACATCTGATAAATGCAGGTATCTCCACGTCTTTATACCCCGATCCGCTAAAAATAGGTATTATTAGGCCCATTCACAAAAAAGGGTCCTATAGTGACGTTAACAATTATAGACCCATCACTATTTTGCCAAGCGTTGATAAAATAGTTGAGAGGTATTTCGAATCTGAGATAACCAGTTTCCTAACGACTAATAGCCTAATTAATGAAAAACAATATGGTTTTCAAAAAGGTAGAAATACCAGTCAGCTACTGTCAAATTTCGTCAATGAGTTCAACCAGCACTTGAATAATAGAAATCAGGTGCTGGTTGTCTTCATTGACTTCAGCAAAGCGTTCGATACATTACAATATTCCACGCTTTTCTCAAAATTAAAACAAGTTGGCATACGGGGCCCCCTGCTGGAGTGGTTCCGTAACTATCACACAAATCGTAACACCGTTGTACGCGTAAATGGACAGGATAGCGACCCGATCCCTACGCTGCGAGGAACAGCTCAAAGATCAATTTTGGGCCCGACCGAATACTTAATTTACGTGAACGATATGAGTAACCTTTTCACTGAGGGCTCAGTATTTCAATTTGCGGACGATACTTGCTTGGTTACATATGGGAATAGTGTGAGCGAGGCTCAGATGATGATGCAATGTAATTTCGATATTCTATGTAAATGGGCGCACGATGTGGGTCTGGTCATCAACGCAAATAAAACCAAAATTCTGCACATACACTCCCCATACATCAAAACTGATATCCCAGTAATCGTAGCCCACTCGCTCACCTGCTTGCATGGCCGGCCCGCGGCGTGCGCCTGCGCACCGCTTGAGCTGGTGGACCACCACACCTACCTGGGCCTCGTCATCGACAAAAACTTCAACTGGAAGCCTCATGTTGATCATATATGTAATAAGTTGAGATCATTACGAGCTAAAATGAATATAATAAAGTATAAAATACCGTATATTTTAAGATTGATATATTTATCGCTAGCCGATTCAATAATAAGCTATGGCTTGAGTAGCTATGGACGTACATATAAAACCAACATGGGTTGCATCTACAAGCTACAATTGAGCATACTCAAAACTATTGTACCTACATACATGAAAAATAAACTTAAGGACGAGTCCAGTGTATTTAAGTATTGCAAAGTAATGTCAATCGTTAACAAGCTTGACATGTCAATAGTTCTAGAATACTATGATAAAATAAAATTGTTAAAAACTTGAGACAGGCATAAACAATTACGTAAGTTAGACTACCAACCTAGATACATTCTACCTAATTATATAAACGTATATGGTATCAGGACGTGGGAGTACATGCTTCCTAACTTTCTAAATAGAATACCAGAAGATATACTCACAAGTGTCCTTGCCGACAAAAAGTCGTGCAGGATCGCATTAAAAAGATATTTTTTTAATACAGTTGCTCAAAAAGTGGTACTTTTTGTGGCTGCGTAGCGTACGAGAAGCTCAATTTCTCGAACTAGTGCTTTTTACTTTTTAGTTCCAAGCTATACTTTCGAAACGCAGTAATTTTATATTAGATTTTTTACCCGATGGCGCTGATTCCAATAGTATGTTGTCACTGTCAGTGTCATTTGTAAAGTATGGGTTCGTTCAAAAATAACTTCGAAGCAAGCATATTTTATCGCAATGATATATTAATTTATTATTTTTCGCAATTGTATTAAAAAACGTCGTTTACAACACGTGTGAAATGTCTTTTACCACTCGTACCGATACCTCGGTACTACTGGTAAAAAGACATTCTTTTCACACTAGTTGTAAAATGTACTATTCTAACGGGGACAGATAGCGAGGTGTAGTTGCTGGGGTGAAAATGCAATAAGTAAGTACTCATCTATCTATCTTTTGTAATTACCTATAAGTATAAAGATTAAGTATGATTAACTGTTGTGAGCGGTGCGATACATTCGCGTCACGCATAAACCTTAAACAGGTTTCTGTACGCGTCTATTAATTTTGTATTGATCTTCACTTTTAATATAAATAAATAAAAAAAAAAAAAATTAGAGCCGCGCCGCTTGCATTGTCAATCGGTTACATACATTTAGTATGAACGTGGTTGCATAAGCTCAGTCCCGCGTGTCGCCATGTTCAATACAAAGTAAGCGTTGCGACACGCGGCGTGGCTCTAATATAACCCCGGCTTTATGTCCACGGACGTCATCATGTTACTAATCTTTGCCGCTAGGTGGCGTGGTCACGCTTAGTTCTTTCGGCGTTTCTCGCTTTGGCTCAAACAGCCACTAAGTACGGATTATGTAGGATTAGGTAATTACCTATGCCAGTCGCAGCATCGACTCTTGTTTCCAGTGTATGTTTAATATTAGCAATTATAATACACGGCAACAACACATCGATGGCAAGATGATCGGCACGTCGATCACGTAACGCATTGTACGTACGTCTGCACGGCTATCACAGGACGACCCGCGAGCTGTGTCACGGCGAGATAGAATATCCGGCTCTCTCTAATAAGAACGCTTCGTAAATCACCAGTGATCGGAATAGGCAGAGTATAAATACCTAAACTTAGTAGAACAAAGTCATGAAGTGGAGACTTCCTTGCGCTAACATTTTTTTCCGGGACTTCCCGGATTAAAAATTAAAGTTATATAAAAGTAAATCCTATAATTGAATATTGGATGTATCAATAATTTAGTAGTAACAGCAACACTATTTTTTTTTACTTTACATGAAAATCACCGGTGAGAAAATTGTTGTTACTTCTATATTTCTGTGGACTACAAAAGAAACAACAATTTTATTCTATTTTTAAAATTAATCTGTCTCTTTTATCCTCGTTCACATTTCGTGTTTAAGTGAAAGAGATAGACAAAATAGTAGTCTTATCTATTATATTTCTCGTGGTTCCTATTGTTATCGTGTAAAAGGGAACCAGATGTCGTTATCAGTTGTTGCTCCTACCTCCTATCCTTTTTATGCATTAATAATAAGCTGACAATACTGTTTCATACTATCCTTTATCGAGTACAGACGGGTTTATACTGTGTTTCTATGTGATTTGTATTACGACGTAATATCTATAAAGAATCCGTTTATATTATTGGTTGTTTTATTTTGTGCCTATTGATTCTATTGAACCCGAAACACATTGATTTTTATCATATTTATAAAATATTAGTTACTTAGTAAGTTCCCGGGATTTTAGTCACGCAAAAATATAGTCGTAAGGAAGTCTTCACTTTTTGTCTCTGTGCTACTAAGTTTAGGTATTTATACTCTGCCTATTCCGATCACTGTAAATCACTTCTTGAAACAAACACTAGTAACACTTCTTCTTTGTCACTTCTTGTATGGCAAAATGACAGTTGAGTTGCCCTAACGCATGATTAAAAAATTAGGTGATCATGCCTTAGGTTGTATGTATATCTTCTGATTTTCCGAATCTGCAAGGTAGGTATTTAAGGTTGTTTACAGTTTTTCCCATTTTTAATGACTTATCTCTGAATTCGAGGTTATCTACAAATTTTACACATTGTATTTGTGTAGCCCTTCAGTTGTTTTGCTCAGTTATCCCTTTTGTGCTACTCAGGATTTCCAGTAGACCCCGAACTAAGCTTAAATCGAAAACATCGTCCATACACTTCAGTTTCAAGTGCTCATACGTTATTTTGATACCAAGGTGGTAAACAAACAAGGTACATTCTCGTGCGCAACCACAAAGTGATGAATAGACATTATATTTTCCCGGAGAACTTTTGTGCTGACACGCAGGTAATATTTGACGTGGGCGGGAAACACGTACGCGATGTGTACACAAATGTAAAACATAATAAATAAATTTCTAGCCTTAACAATTTTACCCACAACAGAACCTGTTTTTAATACCTAATACACAGCAATTATTCCTAGAATACCTACTGCAACCGTAGACAATTTTATCTTCAGGTTGCAGATGGATTACTCGTATTATCCCTGAGGACGATGAAACGTGCTATCCCGAATTCTGACTACAGTATTTTTTTTCTGAAACCAGCATCCAAGTTAACTAATACATAATATAACACAGAATGATACGGATAGTTGTTTTCAAAGCTTTGAGCAGACAATTTACAGTGATCTTAATTCATTAAATAACGAACAACAAATAAGTTTAATATCGAGCATGTTCCATATTCCTACAATAATATGCGAGATACACTTATCGGATATAATAAATCGGATTAATTTCCTCTCGCATTAGACGATAATCTTTGTTGCCAGTTTTTACGATGTTAACACGTATAAGAATCGTAAATCGCATGTGCCAGGTATGTACACGCGGTCACAAAACTTATGATTGCAAATCTACGCTCTATTTGACATATACGTTTATCGATCCAATTAAGTTTTAATGTGTTTCGCTCGCTCTTGTTAACGCTAGAACAGCGCGCGTGGAATAGTGTGTAAGAACCACGTTGAAATCAAACTGCAATGTGAAGCAATATCTTAGATAGACCTCCGAACTCTTTATAAGACATTTTACTATGAGCATCAGTATGTAAACGGTTTGAGTAGCGGACTAATTAGAGGATTCTATTGTAGTGACGTCAAAAATATGTACTATATGCATTTTTCGACTTCATATTCATCAGCCTATATACGTCGTACTGCTTGGCACCGGTCTCCTCTCTTGAATCAGAGGGAATGGGCAGTAGTCGGGCAGGAATAAAATAGCTTCCTGCCCGACTACTGCAGCTCGCGACTGACAATAGGTACTTTTTTATGAAATTTCCATTTCGGGAGAAAACGTTGGATATCCCGCTCTCCGGCTGTTCGACTGTCCGGCTGTTCTCCTCGCTAGGTCGGATTTCTTAACCGACTCTCGTGGCATTTTGTGAGCAGGTCAGGTACATGCGATGTATTTTTTTTGTCTATTGAAAAATATTTTTTATTTCCAAAATAGTATTTTATGCAATCGTTATAAAATGTATGCTTTTTCAGTCGAGTACCACGTTTAGGCCAGAGCTCGCAGAGTAGCCTAATTAAGGTACGAGACTTAAAAAGCTAACTATTTACCTTTCGCATACAATACTTTTTCTACGAGTCAACTGAACTAATAAAACAAACTTGGTTTCTACTTATTAAAAATCAAAGCCCTGCTGAAACGAAGTGCAGCCAACGGCTTTTTCTCTGTTTGTGCGTTGATGTCTTTTAATTTTCATTAACTAAATCTTTATCACTTTGATTTTTACGTAGTATTCCAAAGGTATCCTTTCCTCTTAAAAGCTCTCGACTACCATCCCCACAGGAACACGTAAAGCGCATCCATAATGTGTGCAATACCCAAGAGAAGAGTCCTGCTAACAGTTCGCTGCAGCTTTAAATAATGAGTGAAATACACTAATAGGAGCGGCAATTTATATACGTCGCATCCGATCCCTATAACACTTTACCTAGTTAGTTTCGCGAACTCGCGCCCACGCACGTCTAATTAACGGGTTAGATTGATTGCAAAAACATTAAAATGCGATTGAGTCCCTTTACTACCAAGCTATGCACTACCGAGTGCTAATTTCCTTTGATCCGCCAGGAGCATGTATATGCATGCCGTGTTACGTTTATTAATTAGTTAAGGCGCTAGCTAATTACCGAACGTGAATGCATCGCACATCAACAGACTGAAACTTAATGAGAATATAAACTATATGAGCTGAAGCTATAGAGAAACGAGGATCAAAATATTTCACACTACGAGTATAGATACTGTTTGTGTACTTAGTCTAAGTTCAAAGAGAAAATACATATAATATAATGATTAAAAAAAAATACAATACGCTTTTGACGTCTTCGTTGTGCCGTCCCGTATTTCGTCCTCCAAGCTGGCTGACTGGTTGATGGCTGCAGTGTGCTCCCTCGGGCCGGCTGCGTTAGGTTCTGATGCGGCCCGGAAAAACCCTGGACTCCCTCGAATATGTGCCGGGATAACCCTGGACACCTCTTCTGTCTTCTTATGTTGCGTGGCGTGGTTCGTGGATTGAATTTTATCGGGCCTCCTGTTCGTGGTGATTTCTCCATGGTTATCGTAATAGTGGAGCGTTGAGCGGTCTCTGGGTCTGGTGGTATGCTGCTGCTAGCGGTATTTTTTCCTGATGAGCCTGTACCGGGTATACATATAATATCGTTTAAGCGACAGTGTAACAAACACGCATGGGACAATTGGACGATCCAGACAATTGGACGCCTCATCTTTATGTTGACATTGTTTCTTATTAAAATACTAGCTTCCGCCCGTGACTTCCTACGTGTGGACCCAGGAAAAAACTATCCTTAATTTAATCCGAGCTTTAAATTATATTCTTGCAAAATGTAATGCAAATCCATTCAGCGATTGAGTAACAAAGCATCCAAATTGCCAAACTCGCTTTTTTATTTATAATATTAGTAGGATGTAGATAAGCCGGTGGTTCGATTTCCATGCACCGCCTTTTGACATTCACAGGCTAACGGCTTCACGGCTAGCGTGATATTTTAAGAATCTTATGTGTAACAAACTTTCATAAATAGAAAATTCCACCTTTCCTAGAATAAAACATGCATAAACTAGAATAATTTGAGAATAATAATTTTCCCAAAGTATCACATTTCAAATAAATTTTACGTTAGCTCGCGAATGTCAAAAGACGTTTTGTATGAAAATCAAACCACCATAAGTAATAATAATGTCGTAGGAGAAGAATTAAAAATCCAGATCAATATCTTTCAAGCAAATTCACTTAGTCACAACCCGTAAATAATGAAAAATTGTGTTCGTGTACAATACTTCGTTGACGCGACGAAGATTAAACGATTTTCCGGATTTTCCCTTATTACTTCAAATAAAATGGCGAAGGAAATAAATACCTTCTAGCATCGAAGAAATCAATGCCCCATTAGCAATGATTTTCTCCCATCTTATGCTCATTTATCGAATTAGTTCTATGGGAACTAGGCAGGATGAATTAGAGTTTCCTTTAGTACTCCTAGATGAGGAACGCGTATGGATTATACTTACGGCTACACTTTCGACAGATTGATTCTATTTCTAATGAACTTTACTATGTACAGTTGTAGTTCAAGACCATTGTCGTGAATTTAAATCAACTGGAAGGAGACTCTGAGAAATTCAAAAACAAAAATGGTAACCCGTTCCCGCCTCGTGCATTTGCGAAAGGTGTTATATAATTTCCCAAACCATTGTTATTGCTTTCGGACGATTCACCCACAACTGGACGTGTCCGCATCGAGCTGAAAACGTACCGCGCCGTCACCGAGCATATTGGCATAATGGTGGGCTATACGTAGTATACGTAAAAAAACCATAAATATTCAGGAATTCAATAATCTGTAGGCTTTTTTCAGAATAATGGTCTGTATCCAGGATATCAGTCTTCATGATAAGGGCCACTAGCTGTCATTAGGGAGCGAGTGAGACAAAATTGGTAGTATGTAAAATGTATTGGTAGTATGTGCTGCAACATAACAGGCTGCCGAGTTTTACTTAGCCTTCATACTTATTCCTCTTTCTGGACTTGCCAAAAAAAGCGAAGCCGAATTCCAATTCTTATCTGTTCATTGCGCGGTCGAGATGCGCAACGCACTGTGGTTAGTTGGGATCACGCGCAATGAACCGATAAAACGCTGGCCGCAGGTCGCTTAAGACCAAAGTCGTAGCCGAGCGGTCAGTACAAATTGCAAAAAAGTACAATTTGATTCCTATCGTGTGTGTGTTAAATATATTCAGTTCCGCGGGCATTTAGAGGGTAAGGCCAAATTAGCCTCAAAAAAGCTCGGTGTGCTCAACAGATCGAGACAGTATTTCACACCGGCCCACCGCCTGCAGCTTTATAAGTCGCAGGTCCGCCCACACTTGGAATTCTGTTCTCATCTATGAGCAGGGGCACCCCAATACCAGCTTCTCCCTCTGGATCGCATCCAACGGCGAGCAATTCGAATTGTCGACTGCCAGCATATTTCGAATCGGCTTGACTCCTTGGCGCTGCGTAGAGATGTGGCCTCGCTCTGCATTTTCTATCGCATGTATAACGGTGAGTGCTCCGAGGAATTGTTCGGATTAATCCCTACCGCCTCTTTTCGCCATCGTCCAACGCGACAACATTACCATCCTCACCACTTAGATGGTTGGCAGTCCTCAACTGTGCGCTTCTCCAGAAAATTCACATCGGTCCAGTAGTTTCGGAGCAATATTAACAAATAAACAGTCAAATCTTTCCTCTTTATAATATTAGTGTAGATAGATGTAAATCACTTCTATTTCATCGGTAAATCAAAACTAATAAGGCTAAACATAATTTATGTTGGGCTTCGATTTAGTCACCCAAAAAAACCTAAATGCATGGATTGAACATTTACATTTACAATCAGGTACTAACTCGTAAGTTCCATACACATTTTCTGCTTATGGGGAATAATTAAGATCGATACGATCGATATGGGGTGTATCGTATTTATATATTGAAATACGCACAAAAGTGTGATTGTATTGTTACATTCTTTATTGTAATTATTCATTTAACATCAAATAATTTGCATGCCTGCATACGTGCTCGATACAATGAACTGAAAAACACACTATCCTTTAACATCCTTTATTGGTATTTGTATTAATATGTCACTATTTTTAAAGTCTCGTGAGAACTGTGAAAAGTACGTGCTTTATGCTGTAGAATACAATTTTAGGATATCATTAGCCTTGAGACGAACAACGATATGTGATGGTCTTAGTAAACATAAAGTTCGTTTAAAAATAGACGCATTACGTTTGAAATGGATAATAATTGTAAACAAACCGGTAAGTAATGGACGGAACGACAGTTTTGCATCTTGGTTCTGATTCCAGCTTTGATCCTTAATTTGCTGAAGAAAAAAGTAATTGTTATGTTTTTGATACATAGTTTGACTGTTAGGAACGCTCCACAAGAACACGGGCATCAATATGATGTAATGTATGATGTATGATATAGGTATCTGAATTCGGAGGGGTAACACGTAACGTTTTTAATGCGCGTTAGGACAGTCCAACTGTAATTATTCTATAAAGTTTTTTTTAGATCTATCTAACGTTCGTACAATGCGTTATAGCCCGCCCAAGCAATTTATTTTCATTTGTATGGAAAAAAATGGAAATTTGGAAATAATTCACAACAGCAGCTTTTTTGTGTGTAACTGATATATTATCATTTTAGTAATTGCGTAGACTCAAAATCCACCAAAATATTAGTCATCAAAAAATTGATATTTAACCAATTCCTGAAAAAAGAGGAAAAATATTAATAGAAATTTTAATTTTTGTTTTGGTTAATTTACAGGAGCTCTGCAAGAATTATAAATACATCACACAAAAAACGTAATAGATGTGTCATTTATTTTTATATATTTACTTCGCATCTTAGAATAACATTTGAAAACTAAACAAACACAAAAACGCTGTTATAAATTAATGTTTGAAAAATAACTAAATTTTCCTGGGGTATTACGTGATCGACCTGCTGGATTTGTCAATTGAAATGATTGATTTGCCATCATCAACATATCATCCGAAAGACGTCCACTGCTGGACATAGGCTTCCCCCAAAGAGTGCCACATTGACCGGCCCTGCGCCACCCACATCCAGTTGACTCCCGCGACCTTTACCAGGTCATGAGTGATTGATTATTATTATATATTTGACACATTAGACTTTGTGTGCATGGATGCGAGAACGAGTTTTATTATGTTGACGACGACGGAAGGCCTTATGAACATTATTATTCTTACTTATGAGTAAAGTATTTGAGTTGTATATTACGTTGACGCTTATTTATGTTTGCCGAAAGGTTTTAATAATGTGGGGTATTGTTTCGAATAGAACAGTTGTTTTACTACAGGAAGTATCTTTCTTCCACATTCAAATAAATATATGTTTACTTACCTGAGAAATTTAGTAGCTTTAAGCAATTTTTAAATGACGTAAATCAGCAATATTAGTAGGCGGTATTACTTTTCTCACTGAACGTGTCGCGCTTAAGAGTCTGCACTAAGCTCGATTCTCCATACAAACGTAGTTACGCTCTCATTTTAAAACTACGTGTTGGATTGTAACAAAACTTTGCATGTTCAATGAAATGAGGTATATCTATGTCTGAAATTAGTTTACGTAGCTTCAGATACCATAATAAAAAAATACAGCGAATTTAAGTTTTTCATACAAAACTAGTTTTTTGCTGTATTTACTTTGTTTTATAAATTGGAACCATATAATCTAATTACAGACATACCTCATGTCATTGTATATGCAAAGTTTCGTCACAATCCAACTCGTAGTTTTAAAATGAGAGCGTAACTCCGTTTGTATGGGAAGGTGAAATTCGGCCGAGCTTACTGCGGCCTCTTAAGTCATGTACGAGCATCTAAAATAAGATACAGACCGTCGCTTGACATAATGCTTAGTACCGCAAGCCTGTCAGGCTTGGCTGATATAGCTTCATAACATACAATTTGTATTACTTAAATAGACTAACTTACAGCTTAGATGCGAAATATTCACTAAGGTAATAGAATTCTTTCTGTAGCAGCCTGTTTCTAAGTTGGTTTTAAATGTATGCCCTTCTAACCTAACCTTTAGTTCAGCCGGTAACTTATCAAATACTTTTATAGTACTTATGAAAGCACTATTTTTATATATATACTGCTACATACAAAACACACATATACCTACAAACATTTTCAATTCTCATAATACACAGCAACCTTTCACTTTTGTGTTGATATTTTTTCTTATGAGTATATATAAATGGAACCATTCGGTAAATGAACATTTCATACAAATAACTTTTAACTGTGTTTTCTCAACTATGTTTTTTGTGTTTCACGAGTTACGATTGACACTGCAGTAATAGGAACAAGTAATTTTTCAAGTAAGGGAATTCTTAGGTCATACATATACTATAAATGGTTAGCCATTTATTAGTCAAAATACATAATCCGATTGTTAGCAAAAAAGTGGGTTAGGTTCAGTCAGAACTGCGATGCTCCTAGAACCGAAAAGAAGGTAATGTTTCATTTTACTTCCGGACATTCTGTTAATTGAATTTTTTTATTATAGATAATCAAAAGAATTTATTATCTAACACCGTTAAATGGGGACGATGGATGGAGATGGAAAGTTCTACGTATTTTAGCATTAGATTGGTTTGCTTTCAAAACTATACAGGTAACCGGGACTAACGTAAGTAAAACTACTGGACGGGTTTTGGCAAAAAAAACAGTGTTCCATCATTTTTCTAAGACGGTTACAAGTTCTACGCGGACGAAGTGGCGGGAATCAGCTAGTTAGGGGTAGTGCTGATTTGTGGTCGATACATTTACTGCACAAATACCCGATCGATCGATGTGGTCAGTCATCAGACCGCATCAGCGACGCTCTGAGCGACAGGAAAGGTCGTTATGGCCAAACACGTGTTGGAGAACGTTGTGTGACCCTTCGCACTTTGTTCCTAACAGTAAAATCTGAGGGAAGAAAATGCGGTGCTTCTAATGTGGTATAACAATTGCTTTAGAGAAATGTCCTGAAGGATTAACTGCGTAACAAACTTTTCAAAGTAGTGTCATTACTGTAACGTAACATTTGCCAGACACGTTTAAATTACCTAAACAGCTAAACTTGACAAATACTGAAATCCCAACAATGCAGCAAGGTTTAATTAGAAAGAACCTTGGATACTGAACAGCATGTCACGGTTTTTAAAAAAAGGGCCAAAAAAATGAAAAGGCATTTAAATCAACCTGTATTTGTAAAGCTGTGTACATAGCGACGAAAATGAAAAATACTAGTAGCTTTTATTGAAAAAAATACAAAGTAGGTATAGAACGTGTTAATAAAAACGCAAAACCTGAAAAACGTTTGTTCAGAATCGAGAGTAGAATGTGAAAAAAAAATGTTTTTTTGGCGCGATTTACTTTTAACATCTACATGGAGCAGGTCGCCCCTGTCTCGTCTCTAGTGTGTAATGAAAACATTAGAGATCTCTCTTTTCTTCGAAATGAAAATGCTGTGATGGTTTATTTGCACACGTATGTAATTTAGTCCTGTACTCGTATTGCCGGCTACATACCCATACATTTCGTGTCACACTGGAGTTTTATTTAGTCACTTTTCTGTATGTATTAGGGTTAAATTAGATTTACTAATTGAGAAGAACCGGGCTACTAAAGTTAAACAGAATTTGCGATTGTCCAGACTGGACCGATTTTCTGATATTATTGTGGAGTAATAATAGCAGCCGTTGATACTTATAAAACGGTTCCGAATTGTTTAGAGTACCTATGATTGAAAATTCTATGCATACTATGAAGTTAAGTATAGGCGATAGCGTGGCGCTGGATTATATGTTTCATGTGGCCTGCCGACCACTTTTGGGAATAAAGGCGTGCATGTGTGTATGTATGAAAATAAGCAAACCAGAAAATGCAGTTTGAATTGTTTATTGAAAGTTATAATTTGCTAGGTAGCTGACCTAAAGCGGTGTAAGACACCGTTCAGTTTGTCAATATAGTTCTACCCATCTTCTAATCGCTCTAATGGAGATCTCATTGCAATAAATCTGCATTCTACCAATTGTAGTGTACGATATTCAAAGCAACACCAATTTAATCTGAAAGGTAGTAAGGGAGTTGGAGTTGTATGTATTCTTAAATCATTATTCAATAAAGCTGGCTAGAGTAATACATGAATAATAAACCTGCACCAGATCCCGTAGTATCATTCACAGGTTATTTCTGAAATTTGAAACGTTAATTTTTATCGGACTGCTAACATAAGACAGCGACTAAATACGCCAATCCTGACATTTAAGAACTCAATTTGTTTCATTTTTTTTTCTGGTACTGTGACTTCTCTTCTTTTAGGAGAACCCAGCTTCGTATTCTAAGTCTTTATCATTTACTCGTCTCTTACTTACCATACCAACGTATATCACGATACAATACAAGAAAAGTCCTTACGCAATGTCTATTTAAGTACCACAAATCCGATGTTTGAGAGGACAAATAACCCGTATAATAATTTTCTCTTCGCCGCATAACACGTCCTCATTTGAA
Organism: Epinotia demarniana; assembly: GCA_945867215.1. Classification (NCBI taxonomy): domain Eukaryota; kingdom Metazoa; phylum Arthropoda; class Insecta; order Lepidoptera; family Tortricidae; genus Epinotia; species Epinotia demarniana. The sequence continues at coordinate 37,928,087 of OX244260.1, read as the reverse complement.
CAGCTATCGAGCGCGTCAAACGCAGTACTATTACAGTAGGGCTACCACGAGTGGATATCGAAAACAGAAATTACGATACTATTCTCGACAGAGAATAAACGCGCTTTGAATCGATTTCTATTGTCACTAATTCAAGCCATCTATCTCATGGTACTGATGTTCTCCGCCAACAATTACAAAACGTTCGTTTTCGATGTAATTTAACGTTGGTCTCGTACAGACGATATCGAGTAATACCGTAACGAATATGGTAAATCATTTCACTTGCAAATTAGCGCGTGATAACTTATTATTCTGTCACTTGTACCTGAGATCCGATCGAGACCTATGTCAAATTAAGAAACGTATAAAAATAAGGGTTTTGAAATTTTCGGTTGACAACATCCGCAAAATTCGGATTGTTACGTAATTTGTATTTAAAAATGCAGATGAATGATTGATGCAGATGATTTTTTTTATTTCTATGAGTGACTGCCAGGGGCGATGTATAGATTCACCATACTAATAATTTACGCAGTTGCTAGCGACTAAAGTAAACGCGACTCACTGCAAACTCGTACTAATTCTACTGTACGCTTACCATGAGTTTGACAATGACGGCTTACGCTAACGAGTATCGAGTTTTCTATCTGTGCATCCCGCTCGTACTGTCAAAGTGCAATAGAGATGCACAGATAGAAAACTCGATACTCGTTAGCGTAAGCCGTCATTGTCAAACTCATGGTAAGCGTACTGGTACTCGTATTAGCGCAACGCGGCGCGCGAGCGATTAGCACCCGTGCTTGATCGGGTAAATTGTCTGCTCGGACAAATGTAAGAGCCAAGTCTACCCGAAAAGGTAAGTGAACTCGATTATCTTATGATGTACACAGACGGTCGCACAGCTGCAATTCCAGTAGACGAAACACGAAACTGTCTGTGTAAAGATAACATCTCTAGAAGGTGTTTCTGAAAGTATGTTTTTATTGGTTTCACGTATACGCTGGACTTTAAAATATTACGTATTTACCCAAAATGTAATTAAATTTTCCATGTAAGTACCTACATAAAGGTAAGTATTAAATTTTGTGAAATTCTGTATTGTTTAAATGCAATATCATACTACACAAACATAGTTATTTTAAAATGTAAACGAACAATGTACACTCGAGAGCAAAAATTTCGGGCACCAGCATATACTTCAATATCTTAAAAACGAATAGGTACAGCTAGTGTTTTAAAATATATTGAACTTTATAAACAATTAAATGTTACTTTGAGTGAATGAATGAATATTTAGTTTATTATATTTTAGTCTTTAGCAACATGGACTTATAACTCTCTTTTATAAAATTTGTTTCCACATGATCTTTTGGTCAAAAAAATAAAAAAGTTGCTAACGAGTTCGTGTAATGACCGTTTAAATTCCGTCTTGCATAACATATATTTGAATCATGAATTTTTTTTTCTACGCTCCACACCGTATTTCAATGGCTGAAAATTCAAACGTCGGTAATCGAATTTCGCACTATATTCAATGCTACAATTCGGAAATGTGCTCAAACTCCCCACGGCATGATCAAATATTTAATAGTTTTTGGTGTGATATTTCCTTTAAATTCGTATATAACAAGCAGTTTTGCTGCCCGTCATTTGTAACAATAAAGCTTTTTTTCTTACAATGCAATGTATCCTTTTTTAAATCAATTCTTTATGATTTTACGCATCTTGTATTCCCTTCGGCAAGCTGGAATAAATGCACCGTTTACTCATCAGCTTTCCCTTGGAAATAAACAGATGTGTCTATTAACGGTTGACGTGTATTTAGTTACTTTTCTCCGTCCCGTTGTTATTGGGGGCGAGTGAGGAAGTAGGTACTTCCATTTCCAACGTTAATAATTTATCTTTTCCTCATACCTAACGTTTTCAATTTGTGTAATTCTACTTATTATGAAGCAATGATTTTCTATGAGAAAAAAATCCCCTTCCTTTAAAACATTGTGACTCAAACAGTAAACCTGCTTTGGGGGAAAAGTATTTACTTACTTTGATGTGTCCTAGAGTTACGAAGTACGAAAAGAAGACTTTCAATATACTAGGTGTGGTCTGTAATAACAGCAAAAAAAAAAATGACTCCATAGAAAGTCCATATCGGTCGGTCGTGTTTCAACATTATTAAATTTGGAAAAAAAAAATATTTTGAAATTGCAATCCATAAGTAGAATTTGATAAATTTTTGGATTTTAAATTTTTTTTTGTATTTCAAATGCAGAAAGATATTGTTAGCATTCTGGTTAAGTAAAAGAATCAAGGCATGTTATTAATTCAAAGAAAAAAAAAGATTTTGTTTGTTAAACTCTTTGGAACTGATTGGTGATTGGCTTAATAATCCACCGTTTAATTTTCTCCTATTACGGGCCCACACCCTGTGGGCCCTATTTATGCTTAAAAAAACCATTTGTGATACATATGTATATTAGATGATGTGGAACATGGCTTCTTCTCTTATTTCTTAATTCGAATTAAAGCCGCCGTTAGGTTCAGCGAAGTTAAGCGAACAGAGTTTTTAAAACAATGTAAGTTGTCCTAACGTGCGTTCGAAAAGTCATCTGATCACTCACTAAATCTGCAATACATACTTAAACGGCGCCAATGTGTGCGCAATGTAGTCCTTATTTTTTTATTATTCGTACGGACATACTCTACTCAGATTCTGGCCAAATATGTAAAAGTGTGTTATTCCACTTCTAATTTTGAATGAAAATAAATTACACACGGATTGAAAAAGCAATGAAAACTAAAATTAAAAATGTATCTATTATAATAATTATTTCATGTGATTTTCTTGGTATGTATTTGTTTTCTTCGCTACGGTGCTCATGCGGATTTTTTATAATATGGCGCAGTGCATGATTCAATTCTTGGAGGTTAGAAACGTGCATGTTTCACGAGCCAGTCCGGGGAGTTGATTACTTTTGCTGCCAGTCCCTTTTCAATACAGTTTTGCATTCACTTTACAAAACAGGATTTAACTAACTATTTGGCAGTGATCCAAAAAGGGTCTTGGCCTTGGAACTTTGGCGACACTTCCTGCCACCTTTCAGCTTGAAGATGACGCAGATGCACGCTATCCCCCCAGTGATACCTGGGCCGCCCTGCTGAGCGGAGACCAGTCGGTCGGCCCTAGTACGCTCTGTAGGACTTAGTTGCGTATAATTGAAGTTATTTATTTAGCTCTTTTAGATAACCCAACGTTTCGGATGTGTCACAATATCTTTGGTCGTGAAGTTTTGCTTGTAAGGTAAATTTCTTTTTTATACCGTGGCGGTGGCCAACGACTATACGGTCTCTTCAATGGCAAATCCACCGTAGTTCATGGGCGCCTGTTTCAGCAGAGGAGTCACTACCCCATTGCTAACCTTTTACTGACAAATGCCGGTTCTTTTTTGCGCTGCAAGTTATTGCGCTGACCGAACTTCACCTACTATTCGTGAAACAAGTATCTCTAGTTGAGATCATAATAACTTTTACCACTACGGCGTAATGCTAAAACTTTATAACCTAACAATAACGATCGACGTGGCTACTCTTGAAAGTATTATCTCTGTAGAACTTCTACCGCCTACGTTCGATCTTTCCGCCAACTAATCTAAACCTAATAACACGTGTGTTATGTCCGTCTGTCCGTCAACGAGGTGATGGACGTAGTTTATCCCTTGGAATGTATCAGTGCCAAAAATATACTAAATCAACATTGTCGGTGTGCTACACTACGATCTGTGTGCCCGCTAGGTAAACCGATTCGTTTGCTATGATGGAAAGGCGTAGCCTTAGAAAATAATGAGTACAAGTCGACAAGAGGCTCCATGAAATCGACTGGTAATGTTGTGAATAGATAATTCATTCAGTTTTTAAGGCGTGTTTGACTCATTTTTACTCATGTTTGGACAGATAAATTATCATTATCTTTACCTTGGGAGCGGGTTATGCATGGGCGCATACTGAGCACTGTGTTTGCGAGGGAGCAATTGTCTCTTGTCAACATAGCGAATTGTAACCTAATAGTCGAGCGTTTTAGTCGTGTGGCACTCGATAATTATTTTTAGAAGTACCATTTCTTTTACGTAATACTTTAGTGTCTTTGTGCGCTCATAGCAAGTTCTTGTTTTTAATTATGTGATGGTTATCTCATGTAAGTGAATTGTACAATTCTTTATAATATTAAATGATCCTAAACCTTAATACAGAAGCTTATGTTACTTATTTTTATGGATTATCAGATATTTTTACTCCGTCTGATCCGATAATTATGCTGTTACAGGCAAATGATTACTATGCCGGCTGTAAATCATCACATATTTTTACCGGCAATATATGGTCATATAATTATCGTTATCGTCCAATTGATCGTTATATTTACCAATACAATACAAGTAAAAGTTTGTCTATGAACACGATAGGTTAACAAAAATATTGTCGTTAAAACCTACCTACTTTATCAAAGCATAAATAATAAAACAAAAATTGCACGACATACAACAGTGCGTGAGGTGTAGCGTACGGGTTGTACCTCCATGATGATAATAATAAACCCTATTAAGAAGCGTCGAAATCCATTAAAAAAATTGAGAAATTCTATACTTACTGCACCTTCTAATAGATTTTTCCATTTTTTTATTACCGTTTAAGGGTAAAACAGGCATCGTGTTCTGATAAGAAAGAAGTCAGAGATTTCTTTTTGCCGAGTTTTTTTTCAAACTTTTGTATCGCCCCAGTCGGCCGACGCTCGCGTTCCATACTAATATAACAAAAATTACGTCAAAAAAAAATTCTCTTACTTTTTTCTTATCAGAACACGATGCCTGTCATATCCTTAAACGGTTTTGCGTTATTTTTTAACACGTTGTATAGAACCTTAGATGATTTGACATTAAATGTATTGTGTCACGTATTAAGCCTGCATCACACTGGCGCGGCCTGGCCGCGGCGGACACTAGTAAACTTATCCGCCGCTCTCAAATTTACTATTGTCCGTCCCCGCTAGCCGCGCCAGTGTGTGGCAGGCCTTATCTGATGCACTAAATGTTGTTAATAATGACAATACCTAGAGGTTGATATATTTGTGTTCTTTTCCTTTTGGTTTGTTTTTTTCATTTCCTTGTAATTGTGTTCTTATATTTGTTGACATTGTCTTAATACGAGTATTATATCTTAATTTTACTTCTCTCTTTTTGACGATCGTGATAAAAATTCTTATTTTTTGACATGTATGCAAATCTGCAATGTAACTTTTTATCATGAAATAAATAATCTAATCTAATCTATTACAATGCACATAAAGTACACGGATGGTCAGTTAGCTGTGTTGTCGATAGTAGCTACATAACTGAAATAAGAAAGAATTGTCATCAATCGCAATTATAGTTTAAACGCTAACCTTTGTTTCCTTTTTTCAGATGACGACGTGAAAACAGTGGTTGGAAATGTGATTCAAAATGTGAAGCAAAATGCTTGAGTGATTTTCCAAGTGATACAACAGTGGCGTAAAATGGGGTGGCATATAGTGCTGGTGTTGTTGTGTGTGTCGTGTGGTGTTGGAGCCAGTAATTGTAGAGGGGAGGAGCCTAAGCCGAGGTCATGTGAGAACTTGTGTGATGAGAGGGGGAACTGTGCGGTTCGGGCCGCGTTGCTGTTGCCGCGGAACACGTCGTATGATGCTTCTTTGACAATGGTAAGCATTGACCAGGCCCCTCTTTCACCAACTTGACAATTGTCACCTGACACTTACAATTCACCATACATTGATTGTTCTAGAAGTTAAGAGGCTAGGTTACTTGTGGAGCCAGCAATGTACAGAGAATTGTCGTTTTCCGGTGACAATTGTCAAGTCAACTATTGTATTAGTTCTTATCTCTGTTCTAAATCAGTATATACTCAAGTTTTGTCACTTTACCGGGAGTCAAACCTGGTATCCTCAGCTTCGTAGGCAGAATAACTATGAAGTCATCATCATCATCATAATCATGATGATGATGACTATGAACTGATCGTCGAATATTATCGTCGATTGTTTGCAGTGCCACCAACCACTACCTCGCTCTTTCTCTTATAAGGAATTTCGTTCTGAAAACCGTTTTTCAGTACCTAACATTTGTTATTTGGCATATCCAACGAATTCGTTATATTGATGTTAAGCTTGCTAGAACGGATAGATATACGACTGCACTGTCACCACACTCGTACTGTTGAGATTATTTAATGTGCCTGACTTTTTATAAAGCTGTCAGGAATTTGAATCTGTTGAATGGACTACTATGATGCAATCTGGCCAACAAAAAAAAAGTCAAGTAGGTATGCATTGTTTATTCGTGTGTAAGCTTGAGAGTGCTGCGCACAGTGTTACATAAAGTATAGGCATACACAGTACAGTCGTTTCATGCTATGAGATAAATAAATATCCTTAAAGGAGTGCGTTTTAAATACAATCAGACTGCCTGGCTGCCGAAGGTACTTCCCTTTACTTAAACTGTGTGATGTACCTACTTATGACAACCGCTTTAGCCTAGTTGTTAGCTTCCCTACCTGCGGAGCAAGAGGTCCTGGGTTCGAATCCCGGTAACGGCATTTATTTGTGTGATGAGCACGAATATTTGTTCCTGAGTCATAGATGTTTTCTATGTATTTAAGTATTTATTTATATTTATTAATAAGTATGTTTATCATCGTCTAGTACCCATATTACAAGCTTTGCTTACGTTGGGATTAAGTCGATTTGTGTAAGATTGTCCCCTAATATTTATATACTATTTATTTATTTATGATTAAATGGCACATAAATAGCGATAATTTACTTTAAGCACTTTCTAGGCCACTATCTCGCATTAGTGTTATGTAACTCACAAAAAATAAAACGAAAGTGTTCAACGCCACGGGATGTGCCGTAAAACTGCACTCAGCAGCTTTAGATACCTACACTGATTTAATCTTTGACGAGAACCTTTTGAATTTGCAGGGCAAAAATGAGGACAAAACGAATGCAAAGTTTTTACTTTTTAAGGACCAAACCTGTGTTGAAATACCTACCCACCCCTCAGGAAAAATATAGCCATAAAGCCATAACTTGCTTTGAAACAGGCATGAAAACAACTTTGTATAGCCTAGAGCACTAAAAAATATGCTTTACTAGAGTTTACCTGCCACCTTTCGTAAGAAATATACATTCGTCTTAAGACCACATATATCTTTTCTAGGTAGTCAACAAAACACAAAAAGATATTTCGAGACCCTAATTTCTCCCTGGACCAGTATTCCATCCGCGATCTTTGACTGAAAGGGACATGCCCTCTTTTTGATGTCCTTTCTTTCAAAATCAGAGACAAAGGAGTTGCGATATCGCGCTTTCTGACAATATAGCGGAAGGAGTAGCGGCCCTGGGCCCGTAGACAAGGTTACAATCGACAATCGCTAACGCCAATAGAAAATAATAAAATGTATGGGACTGACAGATGGCGACGAAACACTTTTCGTTGACATCTGGCGTTAGCGCTTGTCGATTGTAACCTTGTCTACGGCTCCTGTACAGTCAAGTGCAAACATATGTACAGTCGAGTTCATTTACATCTCACACACACGGTTTTATGCTCCTGACAATAGGTTCGTGTTCATGTTCAGATATTTTTGTTCCCGTAAGTGTGTAGATATAAATGAACTCGACTGTACAAATTTGATCATCTCACAAATATGTACCTGCAGAAACCTTAATCCGCTGATATAAGAGCGATGCATCGCAAATATGTCTCATCGCGATGAGACATATTTTATGACTAAGTTGCATGCACCCATATTTTACGACTAAGTTGCATGCACCCATATATTTACACTTGGCTGTACTAGATGACAAAAATTGCCTGTTCCACTTTTAGGTGGAGTCAGCTCTCGAGCTGGCTTTGCAGCAAGATGCGATCAAGCAAGCCTTTCCAGACTGGGTGCAGTTCGAATGGATGAGCTACGATGTGGAAGACTGTGACGCCGCGTATGCCGTCATCGGAGCCATCGATGCCTACAACGATTGCGCGCACGTCTTCTTTGGGCCTTCCTGCGACTTTGCATTAGGTACGTTTTTGAAATACACCGGCTGATTGATTGCTTAACGCTTTCTATCTCTCTTTCTTAATGACAGTTGAGTTATTTTAATGTACGTTTGAAAAGTTACGAAATCAACCCTCAGGACGTCGGTTATATGTTTCATATACTCGTGGATAGTAACTGAGAGTGCATATCGTAGACCAAATTAAACAAAAGACGACTCTAATGCAATAGCACCCGAGTACGCAAGTTAACAATTTCATTATTCAACCATTGGATGTGTGTTGGATTTCTCAATCCTAGTGAATTATATTACCGCATTACATTTATTTTACAGTACAGTTTCGAGATCTGATTAAAATGCATTAAGTTAATTTTCCATGTCACCGATCAAAAGCCCGCAATCGTATTTATTATAGCGCTTCCCCGGTGGACTCGAAAATGGTTTAAATTCAAGCTGTAAAATGGATTTGGTTGGGAACGCTCTCCAATTTCGCCTCTCTTTATAATCCTTAGGGCTCGTCCATTGTTATTTTGACGAAGCTGCGATTCAGCGGCTACTGAAGCCTATACAAGGCCTATTGGATGTCGCAAAAGCGCTCGCTATGGGAACGCTTATTAGACGTAATCTTATTTGATTATTTTTAAAATTAACTTGAATAAAGAAAGACTTTATATTTAGATGATTTTTTCATGTGGTCAATGCGAGTAATACACGGTTTAAGAATAAGTACGTATTTACCTTTTATATTACCTATAGATTCATCAGTTTAAATCCTTCTCTCCGAGTTCGGAGTGAAGTAAATATAATCCCCGACCAACGCTTCGATTATTACTAGATATTTTGTTCCAGATCTAGTGTAGACGAAGAATTAGGGTTGCTCTTTCTTTAAAAACAGAATTTTTAAAACCCGAGAGGCGACGATGCCTGCAAATGGGCGGCCTCTTTTCGCTTATGGAATAATACGGGGGCCATTAGGATACCTAATTGGTAGCCAAATGGGCCTGCGAAATTACCTAGTTGTAAAATCTGATCATAATTTTGAGTAATACCAAGGTCACCAAGGATGGTATTTTATAACCAGAGAGGCTTGTAAGATGGTTTTAAATTATGCTATGAAATGCTCGGAAACTAAATTTGGTGTAAATTTTAAATTTATCCCATTCAAGGTCCAATCACGACACACATGCGTCAGAGTGCTACGTGCGATTTTCGCTACATGTGATCATTAGGGCTACCCGAGGTTTTCATAGATTTTTGACAAGTTTTGAATCGTATCTCCTACTTTTGCACTACAAATATAGATAGTATAAATCAAACGGTTATCGGTTCTTCAATCTTTTATCTCCATTTTAGTCTACCGGATTTTGAAACAAATGAATCCTTAATTTTGTATGATTTTTTTAAACATTGTCTAAAAAAACACTTATATCTTATCTCTATTGACGTGAAAGATCTAACATATACGAAATCTACATATTTGGGTTCGTCTGTGACGTCTCTAAAAACTGGTTGAGGGTTTTCATTTTAAACCAATTAACACAAAAGGTATGGCCAGAAAACAGGTTTTTTGGCCGAAAAATTGATCAACTTTGGTGCCAAATATCTCGAAAACAATGAACTTTGAAGTAAATATGGGATACTATATTGCTTAAATCCGTTGTTTTTAATATAATAAGTTACAAAAAACATAACAAAATTAAGGGATTCAGATCGCAGGTCATTGGCGTATGGGAGCCCCTTAACATATTCACACGTTACGTTTGGAGCCGATCCCGTGGTTTCCCGCTGAGTAGCGGAAAGCGTCTACGGCGTAGCATACCTAGAGGGAAAACCACCATCGGCTATGAGCGTAGCGCGTAGCGATTCTTGGCAGTGAATGTGTTAAGTTGCTACGGACTATGTCGTAGCGCTACGACCATAGCGTGGCGGTGAATAGGCTAAAGGGGTAAAGGGACAGCCTGTATAATAGCATATTATTTCCGCTTTGTAGTAAAAATAAATAAGGCGCACCAATTGTGTCATGCTCAGTGAACGGGTTAACTGGTTCAACGCCGCTCGGCCATAGCAGGTCGTCCCTACTTATGTCAATATGCAGCGAATATAAAGGCAAGGTCATCCGACAATTTACCGAATTTGATTTATATAGATGGCCGTGATCAGGAAAAAAAGACGCGTTGACCCATTTAACCCGTTTTTCTCCATCACCTTTAGAATACGAGATATTTTTTCTACGAAAAACGGTCAAGTTATTGTTTACCAGCGGTAAATTAATTAAAACGCAGTCAATATTTACTGAAGATAATTTAAATCTTATAAGAAACAAACCAACAAGTTGAAGAGACTTTTCCATATGTTCCATTAAAAACCCGGAGCCTCAAATCAGGTCGATTTGTCAAAAGTGCTTCTCTCAGGGCCCAACATTAGTGAATAAGTAAAAGGGTTGTGTGGCATCGAAATAAAATGTGGTCACCTTTTCGGTCCTGACATTTCTAATTCTGATGTCATTAATAATACACATTACGTAACTAGGGTGGTGAATTCGTGAATGCCCCAGATCGCAGGTGTTTGTGGCCCGAACCGAAGATGAGGGCCATAAATATGCGCTCTGGGGCTTTACGAATTACCGCCCGTGTTGAGTACAAAATTTGGTCGCACATGCCCCACCAATTTTATTGAAACAAGAGTATGATTAATATTAAACTATAATATTACAGTTAATATTTTTAATACGCTTTATCTTGGATTTCTATACAAGTCATTTATATATTACCGCTCACGAATTGAAATTCACGGGGCGAACCCTGGTCATCTGGAAGGCGTGCGTGGGGATCTAGATCCAATATGTAGAGGTCCTTTCGAGACTAAAAAGCTAGTTCTATGTAACAATTACATACTTTTTATCTATCGGTTTTCAATTCCTAATTCAATGTAATTTGGATAGGTTAGGCGCCCGCTCCCCCTCTGCTCAAATTAAACTACGTTTATTGTTAAAGGTCGCGAGAGTCTGATGGTCGGATGGATCTTTGGGGAACCTATGTCCAGCAATGGATGTCTGATGATGATGATGATTGATGACGTATAAACGTACAACTTACACAAGCAATCTATATAAAGATTGCTTGTGTAAGTTTGGATTGCTTAGATCGCGTTTCTCCCATGTATGGTGCCTGAATATTGCTGATTAAATTTGAATTATGGCATATTTATACGTGACGTCAATAATAAAATAAATCAAATATTAAATTTGTAATGAGCGCATGATGCGTCTCGTGAATAGAATATTTCTTTTATATTATATTTTGAATGTTCAAAGTTATATAATTTATCCTAAGGGCATGATATGTGTGCGTTTATTGGTTTCTGTGGAAATGTTGCCACACGCAGCTAGACCAATGGACCCACGTGGGTGACGTGTATAGCGTGTGCGTGCGCAGCAGGCGCAGCAGTGGGGCTCTGGCTGTACCCACAAATAATACAGTCGAAAAGTGGTAGATTCTCTTAGCTAACTGTACAAGTGTACGTACAAGCATGTATAACCGGTATGAAATGAAAATGCTAATCAACCAATCGAAGAGCCTTTCCTGCTCTTTACAGATCAATTCCCTCAGGGTTCAAACACTTATCGTCGCAATTGGTCCTGTTTTATATGCGAAGATCACGCAGAGTAGGCGATTCTTGAAGCATTTGCTTTCATCGGATTTTCTTTGTGTTATCCCAGTACGTCACTTGTAGAATAATAATGCGAGCGTCAGGTTTTCCGGGAAAAAAATATCTGTTAACTGCTTTAATGTTGGAAGAATTTTGGATATCGATATTCGATGGTTTAAGACTTCCTACATTGTAAATTATAGATTTTATTATTAATTTAAATCGACTTCCAAAAATAATGCAACCTATTTTTAACTTTTCTTAGCCACCGCCAAGATAGAGATAGCCATAGCCTATCATGGCCCAAGAATGTTATGTATTGATTCAAGTCGTTTTCTAAAGTATGAACTAAGTTAGAACGATCATGATAAGTTCTTAGGAAAATAGACATGTTGTATGCATATTAAATATAACCTATGTATGTGCATGTTGTGTTGTACTCTCTCTCTTCCGTGATGAGCTTAAGTAAAAATGCTAAAAAGTCACACAACCAAGGAGAAGATTATCTTTTATTCTATTTTATGATAAAAAAATACCGGGGATATAAAGATTAACTTCATTTTATCCAAGAATTGATCTGAGAACATCTGACCAAATATGTAAAGGAGAAAGAAACGAATTAAAAAGGGTTTAAATAATCAAAAGTAATGATAAAGTAAGCTAGGTGTTTAAATAGCTCATTTGAATTGGATTCTCTGTGCAAGTTTTATGGGTAAATTTATATAGGTAGTCTAGACAAATAGAACTAAAGGCCTCCACCCACCGGACGCGTGTGCCGCGCGTGTGCCGCGCGTGTGCTGCGTGTGTTGGGCGTGTATGAAGCGGTATATTCACACCGGAAGCGGGCGGCGTATAGCAACGCGTGTGCAGCGCGGCTGCTGCGCGTGTGCCGCGCGGGTGCTGCGCGTGTGCTGCTCGTGTGCCGCGCGGGCCCGCGCGGGCCCGCGCGTCATATCTCTCTCACTGCCAACACATTTAATATGTATCTTACTATCTCCATCAGGCTGCCGCGCGTGTGACGCGCGTGTGCAGCGCGGCTGCTGCGCGCAGCTCACGCGACGCGCACGACACGCGGCCGCGCTGCCGAGTTGTATCTTTAGCGCCGCGCGGGCCCGCGCGGGCCCGCCTTCCAAACGCGTTCGATGTGTGTTTGAATTGTAGTTTCAATGCTTTACAACTTGCTCGTGTGCCGCGCGCGTCCGGTGGGTGGAGGCCTTAAAGATTCCATTAGAAGCATTAATGAATGGCCACTATAAATTAAAAAAAACGCTGACGTGAGGTGTGACGCAGTGAGCGGCACGTTCATTGAAATATATGAATCTCCCCGATTCTGATCTGCCTTACCATTAACCATTAAAAAAAACAATTATTGTGGAAACCCATTCTTATTGTTGTAGAGCCCGTAGATTTCAGTCTGGTGATGTTTATTATTTTACCGTCAGCGTAAAAAAAATGATTAGTAGTAGCAGAACAAAAGAGACACAATGACAATATTTACTTTAAAAATCACATTAAGGGCGTAAATGTTTGTTGAACGCAAATCAACTAACAGAACTTCAAGTACGTAAGAGGAAATATCAATGATTCGAATAACGTAAAATGATGCAGCGGCGGCTGCGCCAACCAACCTACCAGCGCGCGTGCACCGCGGAGGTTGATAAGCGCGAAAGCGCGACACCGTAAGAACTGTCGTCATATTAACGGACTACTAAATAAATAAGTAGCATTAATTATAGTCTAAACACCTACGACTAAAAACCGTTTCGCAGTGCAAGCGAAAACATTCAAAGTTTTCAAAAATCCTCACCTCGTCACCTGTCGCTTATACTGAATACAATCAATCATCGCCGTACTGAAGCAGATTTATGGTGGGAACTATGTGGCCGTTTAAAAAGTTTGGGACTCCTGCCAGCTGTCGAACTTAATAAGTTTCTGATTTATTGAAACAGAAAAATGTGGGTTCGAGAAATGGTCGCAGATGTAGAAATAATTTAATGAAATCTGCATATAACTGCTCCTTATAGACGTCTCTAACAATGTACGTGAGATTCTATTGTTAAGTACTTTTGCCAAAAGTTACGTCTTGCAGGTCGATCACGTAACGCATTGTACGTACGTTAGATAGATCTATTTAAATGTCAAATATATGGAAAAATTACAGAACAGTTAAACTGTCCGAACGCGAAAAGCCTGTGAAAAGCTAAATTGCCAAAGTTTGGCCTTATATCTCGAAAACTGTGAGTTTTGAAGTAAATATAACTATTTCGGTAAACCTCGTTGTTGTTTATACGATAAGAAATAAAAAAAAACGAAAAAACGGACCGTTACAGATCGAAGATCATTGGGAGCTTAGTTAGCCCCTTAAAATTGTGTAAATATTTTATTCCATTAAAGATTTATACAATAACTGATAACTGATGACTGAATGAAGGGTATTAACGTTCCAATATTTTATGTTCACAAAATAAAATTTCTTTCATTATTTGGACTTAGAAAATACATTATTCCGTCCTCGTCCAATATTTGTTCAGGAGTCTGTTTACACGGAAGGCAACGCGACGCGCAGCCAGTGCCTGTTGATATTTAAAATTATTGAACTCCTCGTTACAGGAGCGAAGTTACTTCCATAATGGTCTATTAAAATAATAGGCAAATGTGGCGTTAACACAGACAAATATTATGCCACCATAGTACGTTTTTGATATCCCAGTTTTTTTTTACCTGTCCATTTCCATTTCACTGAACGAGAGAGCGAAGCGAACGAGCTTGGGCCTGGATTCTTTCGTATGTCCGGATGCACAGCTGTTCGCCTCTACAGAGGCTCTAGTATAATTTATACCGAAACAAAACTTTACGATCGCGTATGCGTTTTACCCTCAATTTGTATGGGATTTGACGCGAACGCGGTCGTAACGTTTTGTTTCGGTAAAACCTATACTAGAGCCTATGGTCGCATTTCTCAACCGATACTAATGAAGTTCTTATTTAACACAAAGATATCAAAAGGTAGCGGTAAATGGGGTCATTTCGTTGGAGACAGTGGTGGAGATGGGAGTACCTCAGAGATCTATTCTAGGTCCTTTCCTGTTCCTTGTTTATGTAAATGATCTACCATATATGGTAAGCCGAAGATCAGGCATTGTCATGTTCGCCGATGACACCTCATTATTGTTCAAGGTTAATAGGAAAGATACTGAACTGATTGAACCAAATAATACCCTCTCCATGATATCTGACTGGTTCGCTGCCAATAACTTAGTGTTGAATCAAAAAAAAACGAAATGTATAAAATTCACACTAACGAACTCAAATGTAAACTTAGCCTCGAACATTAAACTTAATGGTGAAGCCATAGAATTTGTAAAGTCCACTGTATTCTTAGGTATTACGTTAGACTCTAAACTGCAGTGGGGATCCCACATAACTGCGTTAGGAAGTAGGTTGAGCTCCGCTGCTTTTGCAGTCAGGAGCATAAGGCAGCTTACCAATGTAGCGACGGCACGGTTAGTTTACTTCGCTTACTTTAATAGTATAATTATGCTCTTATCTTATGGGGATCAGCGGCAGATATTGAGACTGCCTTTATTTTACAAAAAAGGGCTGTTAGAGCAATTTATAACCTGGGGTCACGTGAGTCTCTAAGAGTCTTCTTCAAGGAAACAGATATTCTGACACTGCCGTCACTATACGTATTTGACATAATAATGTATGTTAGAAATAATTTATACAACTTCCCAATGAACACTGATAGGCCCAAGGTTACCAGAAGCACAGGGAAGCTCAAAACAACTTTTTACGGACTAGTAAAAGCGTCAAAGTCATTCTTGGGAAATTGTATAAAATTCTACAATAAAATTCCAAAACACATTACCGATGTAAAGCACACACTCATTTCAAAAGCATATTATAAGATAAACGTTTATATCATAGACAGGGATATTTGGCAGTAATCGCAAGATAAATAAATGAACGGGCTTTCTGCTGTAGCAATGTAATCTCATAAAAGACAATACATTAATTTAAACGTTTTGAAAAAATGATGCCTCGCCGAGTTTTTTACGCCGGTTCTTCTCAAGGCAGAGGTTTTCTTTCCGAACCGGTGGTAGATTATTGACATTCATAGGTGCATGTAATATGCCTAAATTGAAGAATAAATAACTTTGACTTAACTTTGACTTTGTGTGACCAGATTCGATCATTATATACATGTTTTTAGCCGATTCAGTTTTTGGAAGTTTTGCTAAATAGTTATTTAAAAAAAAACAGAATGCGAGTTTTACAGCTCACATAGCTACTAGTCTTATATTATTCACGTACTGTCTATAGAGAAACAGTTTATCAATTATCTGCGTACAGTGAAAGTAAATTGACAAAACAATTCAAGTTTCAAGCTTCGTTTGGAAATATGTACAAATATGTGCTTGTTTTTTGAATTCCCTCCCCATGTCTCTTTCACCGGGCCTTGAACTATATTTAAGCTACGGACAGACGTGCTCATTACTAGCACGAAAGCATGCTTTTATTGAGCAAGTGCTCATTAGTAGCACGTGTGTACTAACATTGCTAGTAATTTGCATGCTTATTTAGAGTGTGCTCAAAAATCAATCGAAGTTTGATTTTCGAGCATGCTACCTGAGGCGCGGGTGGAAGGGGGTGTGCTCCGAGCGTGTCTGAACAATTCGTACATTTGCTTTGAGCATGCTTAGTTATGAGTATGCTTATTGCTGGCAAATGTGAACAGTTGCAGAGCATGCTAATTTTAAGCAAGCTTATGAGCATGCTTTTTTTTGAGCACGTGTGTCCGTAGTCCGTAGCACACCAAATTACACCAAACCGGTTCAATGGTGTTAACATAACAGGCGGGCGAGACTGAGATTGGTTTTGATGAACAGGTTATAAGCAAATAAATCCATTTCATACGTTCGTTAATAATGTATTGTATTCGTACGTTTTTTACTAAACGCATTTTGAATGACGTCACCACTATTATAACTTACTTTAAATAAAAACCGTCGTCAGTTCAGTACTTTGAGTTATTCAAAGAGTTTTCTCGATATCTCCAGGATACCATAATCAGATCTTGACCATGGAACTAACTGGGAAGGACACCCTTTCAAAAAAAAAGAATGTTCCAAATCAGTTCAGGCGTCTTCGACAAATCGGGAAACATGTTCAAAAGTAAAAATTCCGACGAACTTTTCCCTCTCCTTTTTTGAAGTCCTTTAAAATAGCTCACTGAAGCGAATAATGCAAGCAGATTCCGACTGAGAAAGGAATATTTGAAACTAGACCTCAACTCATTTAAATTTTCTCTGTTGGTAAGATTCGTTTTATCATTTTCTTACGAGACACAAATAATACAAATAATATTATGAGGTACTGTAAAGCAAACACGAAATATTGAATAAGAAAATACAAATTCCCGTACGAATGTAATAATATTGCCTGTAGCACTTTTACGACAAAACCATTCCCGCATAGTTTAATAATGTTTTATTACAACCGTAATATCACCATTATAGGACATAAAACTGAAATTATCGTCTTCTCTGATGCGGATATTATTTCAGTGAAATTGTTTTAGTAACCCAGCACATGTGGGTGTCGGACCACGCACAACAAGGGTTCCGCGCCTATTAAAAAAGGTCGTATCGTTACTGAAATCTTATGGCACTTACGTCCTTTTTTTAAGGAAGGCAGTTTCTTAGAAATATATATTTTCTTAGGAATATCATTCGAAACAATTTTCGCTGATAGAATTTAATAAGCCCTATGTGCATGATTTTTGTCATATTTTTAAAATGCACGGTTCAAAAATTAGAAGGGGGACACAATTTTTTTTGATTTACTCCGACTCTATTCACTTAATCAAAAAAATTGCTCAGAAACCTTACATTTATTTTGAAAGGCCTATCGATTGATGTGCCGTAGGAGTGGTTAGATCATTTTCCCAAAATCATTATTTACCTCTAGCGTAATTTCTATTCGCGTTTTCCCCCATTCGTGAACTTTGCCACACGTATTTATTCCTCTCTTTTTTTTTCTTTTCGCAGATTTCCCCATTTGTGAATTTTACCGGACGCAAAATTTTACACAAGCAAAATTCTATACATTCGTAGTTTTCTTATAGTATATTTACTTTCAAGCATTTCTTTTCAGGAGTGTTAGGTGTACTGCGACCCTACAGCGCGGGAGCCGAGTGAGCGAAGCGAGCGTGCCGCGGCAGTTTAGGAATTGGTTTGGGATTCAAATAAAATGTTCAGTAATTTTAGATAATATTTCAATGCTATATTATTTAATTTTATATCACTTGGAAGCCAATACGCCCGATTCCTAGAACAGCTTGAGCAGAAAAGGAAAAAACAATATGGCGGGCTGGTTAATTTATAAGCTACTACAGTGATAGTCAATTGACTGTTTATTAATTTTTGCATCTGATAATTTAAATAATTCAACACGCCCCCTCAAAAAATTAATCACAGCCCTAAACAGAACATAATTAACTTCCAAGTGTTTGCTGGGAAAAATACAATCAGTTAACATTGGTTCAACATTTGTTGCACGGATTAGGGAAACCCAGAAAAAACCTAATCAAACCAATTCAATTTCTTGTTATGATATTATGCTGATTAAACATGTACATAGGTAATGAATTTATTTAACAAATTTTTCCATAAGTAAGCTTAGTGCTAATCATACATGTACATAATCTGATGGTCACTCATCATTTATACTTTTTTTCTTCAATATACATTTTATTTGATTGCAAACTCATTTTTTTTATTTTTATTTATTTATATATGTAATAAAACATGTTAATAATCACACAATTTTAGATTACATATAAATACACACTATAAATCATTTCAAACCCATGTTTCCTCTCATATACTGAAAGGCGACCTGAGGTAACGGCTTGGTCAAGGCGTCTGCCTGCTGCTGACCTGTGGGAATGTAATTTAATTTGATTACTTTGTTTTCAATCTGCTCCCTTGAGAAATGATATTTTATGTCAATGTGTTTAGTCCGCTTATGGTTAACCGGGTTATTGGCAATACATATGCACCCCCTATTATCTTCATAGATGACAATAGGTTGTTCTATTTTTAAATAAATGCTCTTTGCCAATGACCTGAGCCATAGCGCCTCCCTCACAGCCTCAAACAATGCCATGTACTCTGCCTCGGTCGAAGAGGCTGCCACAGACGACTGTTTCTTAGTATTCCAGGTTATGGTGCAATGATCAAATAATTTGAATAAATACCCGGTTGTACTTTTCCTATCATTTGTATTATTTCCACCCCAATCCGAATCTACATAACCAGAGAGAATATCATTGTAATTACATTGCCTGTAATGTAATTTTAATGAAGTGGTACCTTTCAAATACCTTAGTACTCTTTTGAGGCACTGCCACAGTTCTTTGTTATTTTTGTTTGTGTACCTGCTCAGTATATTAATGCTTGTACTTAAATCTGGCCTAGTGCATAACATAATGTACATCAAACATCCTATAACATTCCTACATGGGGCATCGTAGTGTTCATCAGAATTCAGTGCTTCATAATTTAATTTATTTTCCAAGGGTGTACTTACTTGGTTACATTCGTGCATATTAAATTTACTTAACACGGTGTTTATGTATGCACTTTGGTCCAAAGTTATTACACCATTGGATCTTGTAACTTTTATGCCAAGGAAGAATTTAATGTCTTTTAGATCCGTCATTTTAAATTAACTCATTAGATAATTTTTAAATGTATTCATTGTTCGATTTCAGCACATATCACCACTAAATCGTCCACATACAACACTACATATATGTTTTTACGAACGCCACCTTTATCTAACAAATAAATGCACCTGTCAACTGACGAATTTACGAAGCCGTTTTCTTTTAGCGACCGTTCAAATACTTCAAACCAGCACCTAGCTGCTTGCTTAAGTCCATAAAATGATTAGTTCAATTTACAAACATGATTGTCTTTTCCAACCACACCATCAGGAATTGTCATGAATATATCTTCCTTTAACTCACCATTCAAAAAGGCGGTTTTGACATCCATATGATGAATCAAAAAATCAAATTGGTTAGCAAAGACAATCATGAACCGGAAGCTATCTATTCTGGCTACTGGTGCAAACGTTTCAAAGAAATCTGTTAGATATTCTTGACTAAATCCTCTCGCCACAAGACGCGCTTTGTATTTGAATGGCCTGCCGTTTTCGTCATTTTTGATTGTGAATATCCATTTACAATCAACAATGTTATGATCTTTAGGCCTTGGTACTAGTGTCCACGTTTCATTTGTGGCAAGAGAATTTAATTCGTCCCTAATTGCAGCTTCCCACTTAACTCTGTCGGGTCGGGACTTAATTTCATTAAAAGAGTTTGGGACTCCACACAAAAATGATTGAGCACTTAATAAGTAATCATCGTCAAACTCTTTGTAAAATATAGGAGAACGACCTTTGAGCCTATCACTCCGTCTAAGTTCAGTATCTACTTCTGTGCGTTCTGTGTCATTTAATCGCGATGACATATCGTTCGTTAAGTCAAGTTTGGATGAATCATGGTTCATTTTACGAATTTTATTAGGGCAGTGGTGGTCATCAGATTTATCTGTATCTGATTTGTTACGGTCAGATATTCGAGACTTTATAGGTACTGATTTAGATATATCAGTTTCGTTATGAGAATTTACAATATTCTCTTCAGGCGCTGAAGGCCTGGACTGAACAAAATTAGTCTCGTCCACAATTACGTCTCTGACTACAACATACTTTTCGGTTATCGGGTTCCAAACTTTATAGCCGTTTGGTACATAACCCACAAGTATGCCCTTCCATGATTTATCATCGAATTTGGCCTTCATTGTTTTATTATGGACATAAACTGTCGAACCGAATACTTTTAAATACTTTAATAGGGGTTTTTTGTCATGCCACATTTCGAATGGTGTTTTTGAAAATTGGAGAGCTTTAGTTGGCGTTATATTTATCAAGTAAACAGCTGTTGAAATTGCTTCGCCCCAGAAATATTTGTCTAGTTTAGCGCCGTTTATCATAGAACGGGCTTTCTCTGTAATAGTTCTCACCATTCTCTCAGAAACACCATTAAGTTGTGGAGTTCGAGGAACTGTTAGATGATAAGTGATCCCCTTTTCGACACAATAAGCTTTCATTTCAGTGGATAAGTACTCACCACTGTTATCACAATATAAATTTACTAGTTTTGTATTGAAGTGTGCTTCACTCTTTGCTACAAAATCTTTGAAAGCCTCAAAAACATCTGACTTGTATGTTAATAGATACGTAACACAGTAATGCGTAAACTGGTCGACGAATAGCACGAAATAGTTCTTATTGTCAACGGTTGGAGGATTGATAGGCCCACAGACATCGGAATGTACTATAAACAATGGCCGTTTTATATGACTTTTATCTTTTTCTAGATTAAATGGCAATCTACTCTGTTTCCCATTTATGCACGCCTCACACAGGTCATCTTTAGGCGTTATGTTTTTAATTTGATTTATATCGTCAAACATATTATTATTTTTAATTTCTAGAAATTTATTTTTACTAATGTGGCCTAAACGTTGATGCCACAACGTATAGTCACTTGTCATTTGGCTATTTTCGCATACTTGGGAAACAGGGTTACATACGTTCACAGTAGCATCAAAATCTAAAGCAATCAGATTATTAGTTGACCTACCTCGCATGATGACTGTACCATCTTTACATATCTGGGCACCATGGTGATCAAAAATAACTGTCAAGCCGGCGCGTTGCATTTTGGAGACCGACAGTAGGTTATACGGGACATCTGGACAGAAAAGCACGTCTTCCAAAACTCCTTGAATACCCATATTGCTGACGCGCAGAGTTCCCTTTTTGGTAGCTGAAATAAATTGATTAATTTTAGCGACTGAAATTTTTAAAGGAATATTTAAGTTTGTAATCTTCGAGAACAAATCTTCTCGGTTCACGATGTGGTCCGAGGCTCCAGAGTCCAGGAGAAAGGTGATTTTGTTTTCTTGTTCGTCAAGTTGGTATTCTCCGGTCATAAACGCAAATCCTGAGTAGTCGGCTTCCCCTTTTTTGTCATTGTGAGTTATTTCAACTGCTTGCACTGTTCTTGTTCTTTCGGTATTTTTCTGCTCGCTCTGCGTTCGTTTGTAATAATAACAGTCCCTTTTTAAATGGCCTTTACGTCCACAAAAATGACATTTCATGAAAGTTGTCTTCTGTCCACGGTTATCCTTCTTGTATTTACTATTAAATTGAGATGGATGTTCAAATTTCCGTTTTCGGGAGGTCGTAGGGGCCCTTTGAACTTGCAAAACCTTCGCACTTGTATCAGATGATTCATTTTTAAGTTTAACTTCATGGTCCAATAATCGGGTTTTTACAAACGCCAGTGTCAGACTATCTTCCGTTAACGTTTCAATCGCAGTTACGACACCATCATAACTTGAGGGTTGGGTAAGAAACAAGTTAGCTACTTTATCAGTTTCTTCCAATTTTGCGCCCGCAGCGAGTAATTCATCAATCAATTCATCAGAGTTCGCGAAATGTTTAATCAGGGGTACATCAGCTTTCAATTTTAAGGTCAATAATTTTTTTCGTAAAGCCAACTGTGTAGCGACACTCTTCCGCTCGTATAGCGCATCCAGGCTATCAAAAATATCTTTGGCTGAACTTTCCTCTTTTGCAAAACCGAGATACGAGTCGGTTAAGTACTCTATGATTATGCTTTTAGCTATCCGATTTTTCGTTTCCCAGCCATTTGTTCGTAATAATGGATCTTGATCTACGACGGTAATCACGTCCAGTTCGCTTGATAACGTACGAATTCGGAACTTCCACACGTTATATTTTTCCCCGTTGAATGGTTTTATATTTCGTTTTATTTTTGAATTGTCCATTTTTACTAACGGTCGATTTGAAATTTCCTCTTTTAATTTAACACTATTTTAACTTAAAATCTCTGGGCCCATAACCTTTAGGAATTGGTTTGGGATTCAAATAAAATGTTCAGTAATTTTAGATAATATTTCAATGCTATATTATTTAATTTTATATCACTTGGAAGCCAATACGTCCGATTCCTAGCACAGCTTGAGCAGAAAAGGAAAAAACAATATGGCGGGCTGGTTAATTTATAAGCTACTACAGTGATAGTCAATTGACTGTTTATTAATTTTTGCATCTGATAATTTAAATAATTCAACAGGCAGCGGCCGGCGAAGCGCCAGAACCGACTTTACGGATATTCTTGTTCGAATAAAGTCGGTTCTGGCGCTTCGCCGGCCGCTACCGCGGCACGCTCGCTTCACTCGCTCGGTTCGCGCGCTGTAGGGTCGCAGTACACCTAACACTCCTCCTCGCTTCGCTCGGCGTCGTACCTACACCGACCTGCCTTAGAGTAGTATAGGTTGGTTATGAACGAACGATATATTATATGTATAGAATTTTGCTTGTGTAAAATCTTGCGTCCGGTAAAATAAGAGAGGAATAAAATACGTGTGGCAAAATTCACGAATGGGGAAAAAAGCGAATAGAAATTACGCTACAGGTAAATAACGATTTTGGGAAAATGATCTAACCAGTCTCCTCAAAATTTTATTCAAATACTCCTTATGGTTTTTGAGTAAGATGCCTGTGACATACAGACGGACAGACAGACATGACGAATCTATAAGGGTTACATTTTTGCTATTTGGCTACGGAACCCTAAAAACACTTATCGGTAGCGATACTCTGTGTAATTGTGTTTTTCTAACATTTTACGTAGCGCCATAGCGGTCGAATTACATCATACATCGTTAACCTATTCATTAACCTATTCATCACCTTTTACACCGTTAACCTATTCATTGCCACGCGCCAGATATATTATGTGCTTTGGCTACGATGCTGGCGCTTATCTACACAGGGCACCCATCGGCGTTCGCGGCATTATGTTATGGCTCCTCTACACTATCGGCGATGATCGGCGCGGGACAGGGACACCGTTATACCTTAAATTGCGATGGAGGTACATGTTTCTCCGTCTAATGCATAACGGTGTCCCTGTCCCGCGCTGATCAAGACGAAATCTAAATGGCCATTCTAAAATATGACTTGCGTTTACCACAGGACATTTCATTATTAAAGCATGAAATTCTGAGTTTGTTGTGGCCAAAAATGATAAACAAACTACTGAACAGAATAAGACTTCGAGTATAGGTATCTATTCCCTCTTATAATGAGAAGAGGCTTAAAAACAGCACAAATTGTACATCTCCGACGAAGTATTAACTATTTAATAGAGGTATTTTTTTATTTCATGAAAATAGAATGATTAAGGTCCATAAGATATCCGCAACGCAGGCTTCGTCAATTGCGTACAAACAAACATACATCCCCCTAGGCGCTTAACTAACAACGATAGAATCCGCAACAGGCATCGTCAAAAACACGTTATAACCTAAACTAACAAAAAGGACCGCCCCGGATCGCTGGTGGTCCAAAAGTTCCCATGACACTGGCGGCGTTGCCACGCTGAATGGCCAAAGAAATCTGTTGAACCAGGAACGATCCGGAACGAGGATCACAGCCCCTATCCCTAAATTTGCTATGCAGTACCATGCATCATAGATAATATAGGATGGCTACTTAGGAGTAGCTATCGTGTAGCTGCTGGAAATTAGTGCTATCAAAACGTCGTTAGATGATCACGATACACAGTCACGAAGGAATAACTACACACAGAGAGAGAGAAGTACCTACTTAATAGCACTTTGTTATTATAATATTTCTTTCTAAGTTACTAATGATTCTAAGTGTCGAATAACCATGGGATACTTTTAATCCCACAAAAAGTAAGTAATGCTCCAGAACGGAGAGTATAAGCAATTAGGATTGGCGTTTTATAAGTGACAAACTTAGCATTACACAAAGCATGAAGACAAAAGCGGCATTTGCATATTCTACAACAAATTAACTCGCATTCGTCTGAGCAAGGCCACAAATCTCCATCGAGAGCCCGTTGTTTACTTGTACAGTACTTTCGATTAGTAAACAAGTAAAAGTACCTATTTGGGCCAAGAGTTAGGGTTGTGTTTCCTTAGAAGGTACATTGTGCCACAAGTACGGTAAGAACTGTTTTAAACGAGAGCATGGGTGGCTCAATCCGTGATTTCGTCGCGCATACTACCGACTTAGTTGGTAATCGTATGTTAGCGGTTGCCGCTTCCTATGGGACGCACGCGTTCGCGCGTTACGTCGTACATTTATTAATTCGCTTCGTCATTGCAACTTTTAGCATTACCTGTCGACAATGACTTTTAAAATTTACTCTAAGAAATGCCAACACGCGCTTCCTATTAAATTACCTTTTCGGTACCACGGCCACAGAAAAAATATAGCCACCGACGGCACCGCGTCATTTAGGTATATTGTATATCATAAGTTGTCGTTTAATAGTCTAATTAAATGCTGACCATATTAAAATCAAAGTATTTTTTATGTTTAAAGAGATAAAATAGATTCATCAGCAGTGACACAAAAAAACAAGAAATAGTTGATTGACCCAATTAATAACTGCCACGGGAGGGTTATACTCATATTTTTCACTCGAACTCGTTATATAATTTTCTCCGGTTCGTCATACAAGTGCTGCTCAAATACTCAACGACTTGTCTGCTTCACTAATTTTAACATTGTCTCTTTGCCTATTCAAATACCGAAACAACGGCTAAAGTGGTGTTTCTTTAAGGCTTATTGACTCCTTTCCAATTGTGCCGTAAATTGTGTCTCCGCGTGATTCGCTGTATTCGACAAAACATCGGTAAAACGCAATAAATATTTATCAAAGGCTACGAGTTTTGAAGTAATTTTGGTTACTTTATTCGTGGAAACCTGCGGTATTTCCTCTTTGTGTTAATGAATGAAATTTAAAATCATATTTCCTTGTTTCTATGACAGTTTGATATTTTACATTTTAAAGCTGATTGTTTTTTGTATCATGTATTTAAAGAACACTGGCTATTTCATTTATTATCTGACGCTTCTGGGTCCCAAATCCCGTTAAAGGTGGAATTCCGTGCATCGCGGCCGAACACAGTCGTGCGTAATAACGCACGCGATGCAATCAATAGATTGCGTGCGAATGACGCGCGGCATACGACACTAGTCGGTGTTTGAAAATGCCACACGCATCTGTCGTAGACTTTGGAAACGGTCCCATACATTTTCATACACTGACTACCTATTGTCGCATCAGCCGGGCGCGATCGGCCGCGATGCACGGAATTACATGTACCTTAAAGTCCAATGGACATATTGCCAGGCAGCGTGACGGTAAGGTGGACTAAAATGTTAACGGATTGGTGACCACTCACAGGAAAAAGAAGCGTCGGTCGTCCACCAGCACGATGGGTGGACTACATAAAAAGAGCGCGGGTCATTTCTGTACTGGAAGAGAGGCTTATGCTCAGCAGTGGGCGATTGAAGGCTGAAAATGATGATGATGAAATTCAAATATTCTTGTGATGAGCACATATAGCGATCCGGAGGGCTATATCGGTTACCTTGGTTCTCCTGCGGATAGCCTCATTTCTGATGCGGTCACGCAGAGAAACTCCCAACATGGCCCTCTCCATTGCCCTTTGGGTGACTTTGAGCCTTCTTATGAGCCCCATAGTAAGCGACCACGTTTCAGTGCCATATGTCATCACTGGCAACACACACTGGTCAAAGACTTTCGTCTTGAGACACTGCGGAATATTGGACGAAAAGATTTGCCGTAGCTTCCCGAACGCTGCCCAGCCGAGTCGGATTCGACGATTGACCTCTTTCTCGAAGTTGGACCTACCTAACTGGATCGTCTGTCCTAGCCCTCCGGATCGCTAAACTTAAGTGGCAGTGGGCGGGGCACATAGCACGTAGAACCGATGGCCGTTGGGGCGGAAAGGTTCTCGAGTGGCGACCACGTACCGGAAGGCGCAGCGTGGTTATATAGGCCCCCGACAAGGTGGACTGATGACCTGGTAAAGGTTGCGGGAGTCCGCTGGATGCGGGTGGCGCGGGATCGGTCACTTTGGCACTCTTTGGGGGAGGCCTATGTCCAGCAGTGGACGTCTTTCGGCTGATATGATGAGCACATATATTTGTTTGTAAGTTTTGGATGTTTAATATCTAATGTATCTTGGTCAAGTACCCATAACAGAAGCTTCATTGAGCTTAATGCTAGTTAATTCGATTTGGTAAGATTGTCCTCTAATATTATTTATCTATTTATAACCAATCAATCCTGTCAAATGAAAGTATTGTTAACATGCTCGTAACAGCACATACTTTAACTACACGCAGTGTGCCCATGACGATGCTATCTAGTGAACAATTTGTTATTCAACTCGTCTCGATTCTTATATCAGATTAATACAACCTATACTCACTAATGCCACTAATATATGGACAAATATCAGTCCCATGGAGGCTTCACCCAACTTTCCGAATATGTATTCGGTTGACCCACTTAATATTAGCGTCCGGGGAGGGACCTTATTGAGAAACTGTTTATTCTAAGTTGTGGTGCGATTTGGGCAATTTCTGGGAGACAATATTAACTAAATTGATTAATGAATAAGATAGCTATAGTTTATTTTACGCAATATCTAATCTTAGCTGTACGACTAGGAACTTGTATAGTGTATTTATATCATAATTGTATACTAGTTATGACGGTGCAGCCACTTACTAGACCATTTATTGCGGAGAAATTTTCTAATCAGGACCCGAGGAATCCAGGGATGTCTGGATTAGGTATTTCGATTGCACTTAAACATCCAGAGGACTTTAGATCTCGCTACATTTGGCTTAAGGGCGACGCGGTCTTGGTCCTTTTCCTTAAAGTCGTTAGTTAAGTACCTACCATCAGGGCCTCGACCACAAAAAACAACCTCATGACCAACACATTAGACCAACCCGCCGAATGAAGCATGGCACTCCTTGGTAAAAAATACGCAAAATTTTTGTCATACCCATTCGCCGCGGGCAAATTACACCTGCCTGGCTTGCGGTATGCCGCCCCAGCATTGGCTTACACATGTATGGAAGACGTTGTCTCCCCTCTTGACATTGCTTGTATAGTGTAATAGACTTAAAGGTCATTGATGATACAAGTTATATCTTATCACAGACTACCTGACAGCAGTTATTTGTATATGAAGCAAATCAAAGATTGTATGTTATACTTCCTGCCAGCGCGTATTACTCACGTATTAGAAGAACCCAAGCGAAGCCACGGCTCATAATATAGCTTATATCAATCCCGAAGGTTAATTCTCCACTACTGGTGGGACATTCTATTGCTATTTTTTTACAAGTTTGTAAGTTTCAGACATACAATCCACAGATGTTACTTGTTTACTATTTGTATAGAAAAGTAATATAAATGGGAAAGTGTATGTGTGTGTTTGTTTGTTTGTCCGTCTTTCACGGCAAAACGGAGCAACGAATTGGCGTGATTTTTAAGTGGAGAAGTTGAAGGGATGGAGAGTCACATAGAATAGTTTTAATCCCCTAAGGGGTGAAATGGGGAGGTAAAAGTTTGTATGGTGCGATATAAACAAGTTCGACGCGGACGGAGTCGCGGGCAGGAGCTAGTAGCAAATATAGATGATAATTTTAGTACGTTGTCGCACTTAAGGTAACAATACTGCGACAGTTAGGATGCGTCAATGTAGTGAATGTGACAAGGTACTAAAATGATCATCTACTTTTGCTATTAACTATACGACGAGACCTCATCTTAGCGCTATCCCGGTTGTATCCTAAAAACTCCCGAATAAAATTAAGTACCGTGAGTTCTTCCTTACATTTATAAATTAAAAAATCGCTAACAACATCGTCCTGAACATATAAATTTTCACATAACGCAAAACGTACACCGTAGGCATAATATAGTTATTTGTTATACACGGGTGCAAAGTTGTATTTTACCCGCGAGTGTAGTATTGAAACCCGAGCAAGCAAAAGGATTCTATAGTTGAACCACGCGCGCAGCGAGATGGAAGGGTTACTATCAAAACGACTGAATCTCAAAATGACCTGTTTAGCATGAGGTCCAGAACGCAAAACGACCACAATATCAAAAAGCCTATATCTCATAATAGCATGGTAGCAAAACGACTAACGAGTAAAAGGCCTTCGTCTCAGAATAGCTAAGTATCAAAACGACCACTCCTTGGAACGTCTACATCTTTAAATGCCTTAATAGCAAAAGGACTAGATCGCAGAAGAACTAAATCTCAAAATGGTTGAATAGCTAAACGACTTCTTGTTGAAAGGGCATGAAACACGTACTTTCATCTTGGTAATTTGAGGCACGGCAGTTTTACGAAAGTGGCTTTTGGTTTTAGTTTCATGACGATGTTTTCTGGTACCAAAGAGTTTTTTTGTAATAAATTCAGTTAAAAACCCTATAATTGTCTTAATCTTAATAATAATGTATGTAGGTATGTATGTATGTATATGGACATGTATAATCTTCGAAACTTACTCTTATTTAGGCTCCAATGTCTAACCTCCCTCAGTCCGAACTATAACATATTATAGGTACACAAAGGTTTGATACAATATAATACTTGAATAATATTAGATACTGGCCACTTAAAATTTATCATTACAAGTCCTTATGACTCTCAATGACAGGCAATGTTATATTTTCTTAAAGTTTTCTTATTGAATGCTGAATTGCTGAATTTATTTTGTGAAAATATGGAAAGAAAAAAAATTGTGTATATTAAAAGCAACAAAAATAAAAATGCGTGCATATACGGCGACTACAAATAAAATCACGTATCCAATAACGTCAACGGAACTTCTTTATGGAGATGCAACAAGCGACAGGAGTGCAGTGCTTCTATTACTGTAAAACGTGAAAATGACACAGTATTTCGTGAATCAGAACACGTTTGTGAAGCAGATCCAGACAAAATTATACGGGATATCATTGTTCAAAAGGCAAAGGTTAAGGTGTGTGAAAACATGAAATCCGTCAAACAGAACTACGAAGAAGCCTGTCTTAAACATATTAATGAATGCAGCGAGCCCGAGCAAGTCCAATTTCCATGTTTTGAATCGGTCAAAGATACTTTGCATCGAGCAAGACGTTGTTATCTGGATGTCAAAACGACTGAGTTTGCAAAGTCTGGCAGTGTTAAAATACCAAATATTATAGGCCAAGACTTTTTAGTAGCAGAGTATGAGTTGTATACTGAAACCAAATTGTTTTTGTTTTGTGATAAGAAAAACTTAAATCTGATACAATATTATGCCAGCAACAGCAAATTTTTTTTCGGAGATGGTACTTTTAAAAGAGCCCCTCAACCATTCTACCAGATTTATACTGTACACGTTGATTCAGGGAGCTCAGAAATTGCAACGAACATTGTGCCGGCTTTGTTTGCACTGTTGCCTGACAAATGTCAGAGAACGTATGAAGCAATGTTTTTATTAATACGCGATGTACTGCATATTAATATAAGAAGATATAAATGTGACTATAAATTAGGCCAAGTTAGTGCCTTTAAAACTATTTTTGAAAACTCGAGCGTAACAGGGTGTTACTATCATTTTAATAAAAATATATGGGAGTGCCCAGCAGTGGGACGTATATAGGCTGATGATGATGATGATGATGATATGGGATAATGCTGAAAACTTTGAAATGACGGTGACATCCGAGCAAAAAGAAATCGTGAGAATGACAGCAAATCTGCCTCTTCTACCAGCGTCCTTGATTTGCGACGGATGGCAAGGTATCGTTATAAAGGCTCCGACTGGCACTGAATTTGAAAAATTTAAATAGTATGTCGAAAGATTCTGGATGAAAAAAACGAGTTTGATATCTTGTAAAGAACGGCATCGTACAAAAAATGCCTTAGAGGCGTGGCATCGGCGTCTAAAGTCTTTTAGAGTACAGCCAAAGCCCACTCTCATTCTATTTTTGGAAAGTCTGAAAAAAGAAGCCGCTATCCAGAGCCTGAGATTACACAGATCTCTATTCCATTCAACAAACCGCAAAAAAAGAGACATTATATTTGATCGGAAATATAAGATGGAGCTGGAATCGCTGAATGATGGAGATATTAGCCCTTTTGAGTTTCTCAAAAGCATATCGAAAAAAAAAACGTCAATTAAAAATGTGTCTATGATTTATTTTATTATTGTGATATAAGAATCATTTTAAGTTTATTGAGCTATTAGAGTTAGGGAACTCAATGTCGTTATAATTTTAAAATTAATTTCCATTGCGATAAGTAAGAGCAATTTTTTGTTAGTAATGAGTAAGCATATTTATTACCACGAGATATATTGATTTATCTTTATTTTCTCTTGTTTTATTCCTTGTGATTTGACTATTAAGTAATTCTTTAACATACTTCATGCCAGGGACCGGAAAACCCCTTCATTTGATTAATCGTATCCATGAGGTAACCCTATCAAAGTGTTACACTAACCATATGGTTACCTAATCATAAGGTTACCTTATTGATAGGGATATCGTATTGGCTGGGTTTTTAAAACAACCCTATCAAATAACCTGGGTAAAACCCCGATACAGGTTACCGGTTCCGGTCCCTGCTTCATGCATAATGTTTACATAATGTTATTCAATTAGGTATCCATAGATGCCCGAAGAGCTAACGTCAGAGAAATAGTGTTTCATGCCCTTTCAACAAAAAGTCGTTTAGCTATTCAACCATTTTGAGATTTAGTTCTTCTGCGATCTAGTCCTTTTGCTTAAGGCATTTAAAGATGTAAACGTTCCAAGGAGTGGTCGTTTTGATACTGAGCTATTCTGAGACGACGGCCTTTTACTCGTTAGTCGTTTTGCTACCATGCTAATTATGAGATATAGGCTTTTTGATATTGTGGTCGTTTTGCGTTCTGGACCTCATGCTAAACAGGTCATTTTGAGATTCAGCCGTTTTGATAGTAACCCAGGAGTGCGATTTTTGAATCTCACTGGTGATATCAAAGTCACCGGTGACTAAAATTATCACCGATGACTTTTATGTCACCATTTTCCTAAAGCCGTATTTTTGAAAGTCACACGCTGTTTACCAACATGCACAAATTTTACAATGTCAGTCAGAGACAATCTTCCCGTTAAGTTCCTTTTTACGCAGATGTTGTCCTTGATACCGGTTTTTATTTTCTCATACTATAACTTAAAACAGATTCAAACGTAAAACGTAACGTAACGTATGTGTCAGTGTCATGTAACCGAAAATTAAAGTTTTGAAAAATTCTTGGCAGATGTCACATACGTCAACTGTCAAAAACAATCACATGGTGATTTAAATTACGAGTGGGTAGGGGCACTCGTAAATCGATATCATAGGTATGACAAATGTAAGTCACCGATGAGTTTCAAAA
The DNA here is from genome assembly GCA_945867215.1 of Epinotia demarniana. Classification (NCBI taxonomy): domain Eukaryota; kingdom Metazoa; phylum Arthropoda; class Insecta; order Lepidoptera; family Tortricidae; genus Epinotia; species Epinotia demarniana. The sequence goes on along the minus strand of OX244260.1, from coordinate 37,895,932 downwards.
ATACGAACTTTCGGAAATCACTCACATCGGTGAGAATTAGTCACTTGGTGAGATTCAAAAATCGATCCCCAGATGTAAAATACATTTGCACCGGTGCAAAACTTTTCACCTCACTGTAGCGAGGAAAGTACAACATGCAAAAGAAAATGAGTTAATTTAAATAATAATATTTTTTTAATTTTTTAACAGTAAAAATAACGTAAGTAATATCAAGAGCAATTTTGGTCAAGTGCGAGTCAGATTTAAGTTTAACCGTACATTTTGAGATCCAGCGCCTGATGAAGGCAACAAGCAATTTTTTAAAAGTTCTTAAAGTTTTCTTTTATTCTGTTTTTTTTTGTATTTTGTTGTTATATCGGCAACAGAAATAACATCATCTGAGAAAATGTTGTATTATGAGCGTTTTACGTTTTGTTATCTGTCAAAAACTACTTAAACTTAAACACGCTCCAAGGTCAAATTTCTTTCCCCACTAGTGGATAAAATGCGTTTTTGTCCACTGCTTTTAAAGGATAAAAGATGGCTTTCCGAGGCAGTGAGGGAAAAAAATGTGTTGCTTGAAAGGAAGGAACGGATTTATTTTCGTATTCTGGTACAATTCTTGCGTTCCACGAGCCCAGCCTTATTACTATGAAGTTAAAGTATTTTTTTAATCCTTTCGCCTTCGCAAAATGCAAGAAGTACGAGTACCCACACATTAAAATGCGAAGACCTTCGATATCCATAATTTATTTTCATATAGGGCTAGTGTTGACAATTTGCCACAAAAGCGATTTTCTACGAAACAGTAAAAAACAGTACAAATTATATTATTACAAACTTTGTAGGTATAGAACCCTTTAGGTTAGGCTAGGTTTGTTTTATAGAAATCCTGAAAAGTTGACTGTTTATAAGAATGACTATAGCAAACGTTACATTTATAGCAAATGAAATTATAATTTAATCGCTTTGCTTCCAGTTTTATCGCTAGGACAGCTAAATAGTGGAACTCACTTCCACGGTGGAAGTGTCGGTTGGAAGTTCCACCAAACCTTTTCCAAGCTATTTGTAACTTGGATCTATTCAAGACGAGAGTGAATAGGCATTACCCATCAATTACCATAAGGTTATATAGTGGTCAAATGCGTTAGTATAGGTAAGAAAAAAAATGGATTCCATTAGTAATAGATTTCATAATTAAACTAAAAGTTATATACACGTTTATTCAATTCGTTTTTTGAAGAAACTTTTGTAATATCAGCATCGATTGTCTAAAAGCTGTTGAACGAGAATGCTAAAATAATACGCCTGTCTTATAACGTAAAAACACATTACTACCTTTTGACTATCTCCTTCATATTATATGTTTATTCAATATATATACAATTAAGAAATGTAGATTCTCATACAATATACGCATTACCAACGCCACGAAGACAAATACGAAAAACAAAGATGCCACGAGAATTTATTCGTATCTCCAGTTTTCCCGCTTATATAAAAAAAAACCGGATAAATGCGAGTCGGACTCGCGCACAAAGGGTTCCGTACCATTATACGTTGGATGAAAGGTAAATTGCGGTTTACGATTTATGACGTATTAAAAAAAAATCGGTGGAAGTATGCATGGTAATGTACATCATATATTATTTTATAGTTTTATCATTCGAGGGGGGGACACATTTTACCACTTTGGAAGTACCTCTCGCGCGAACTATTCAATTTAGAAAAAAATATATTAGAAACCTCAATATCATTTTTGAAGACCTGTCCATAAATACCCCACACGTATGGAAATGATGAAAAAAAAAATTGAGTTCCAGTTCTAAGACTTCTAAGTATGTCCCAAAATGTATTTTTTTTTCTATTTTAGTGTGAAAATCTTAACGCAAACTGCGACCTTGTTTATACAAAGCTGAAAAACTGTTGACAATGAAAATGAAAAAATGAAAAATGAAAAAAGTATTTATTGACTCCACCACAAAGTATACATTGTGTAGGTACATTAGTTTTCTTAAAGTAAATAAAATACAATAAGTGCATAACTTGTGCGGCGGAGACTGGTGCCCGAACTAGGTTGAACCTGTATGTCAGTAGGTCGCCAGGTCTCCAAACCTCAGATGTATATAGCAATGGAAGTAACAGTGCAGTCATTTTTATTCTTTATTTTGAAATGGAGTTTGCAACTAGGTAGTAGATAAGTATTAAAACAATAAAACAATGGTAGTATTTAAACTTTACTTTAGCTACCTGGAATCATCTTGAAAACATACTCCTCATAACATAAGTTACATAGGTAAGCCTAAATACCTACTAGCTTCAAAGTGGCTTAAGAGTCTTTGAAAATGACAACGAATTAATAGGGTATTGTCCCGAGCGAAGAGGGATTACTGGTAATCCTTATGATACATTACGATCTCCAAGATGTACGGCTACGGAATACCGATCACTTTTATCTCATAGACCACGGGCTGTATCAATAAAAGATATTAACGTCTTCGTTGTGATCCTATTATAGACTGAGGGTACTGCTTTCAAGGTCATTGAATTATTTGATCCCGACAATATGTAGGTACAGTAAGCGACGGTAAGGAAAATAAACAATAACTCGATAATGTATACATACTCGTAGCTAGCCCAGTCACTGTTATGTAGCACTATACACCTTAAATTCCGTCCGTAGGAGCGTGATGACCAATTTGGCCTAGTTGGCAGTGACTCCAGGTTCGAATCCCGGTAAGGGCACTTAGTCAGTAGTCTGAGTCATGGTTGTTTTTTTTATGTAGGTATATAAGTATTTCTTTATGTATGTAAGTAGATTAATTTTATCTTCGCCTAGTACCCCTTGAACAAGCTTTGTTTGGAATGTAGAATATCATTAAGCTAACCCAAATTTTAACCGGTCGAAAGAATTACCTTTCGTTGTTTTACATGGGTAATGTTTTGATATAGGAAAGCGTGTTTTTATTTGAACTGATATTAATTGGACCTTGTTGGAATTAGACCGGTTTCGTCACTCTATTTTCTTTCACCGAAAAGCTACTTTTATAAGGGGTGTCGTTATATGAGGAAACCTTTGCAATTATGTATTTCCAACACGCATACGTGTATGAAAAGCTACCGACGGGACTATCACTCATTCTTTCCCATCCATGAAAGGAAAGCCAGCCCCGCAGTTGAACGTGTACAAGCATTTACAATAAAGGAAGTGGATTTTCTGTCTGCCGTGAATATATATATATCCATGGGATTTATGACGGCGTAAACTCTGACAGGTACGCTTACCTAGTGTAGGTGTCGTCGGATGTATACTGTACTCGTATGCAATGATTTCCTTTTTGAAGGCAATCAAAGTCAGCAGTTAATTATGCCCTAGCCCGTGTTCATCTCAATATTCTCAATTCACATCGCTATGTGAATTGAGAATATTGAGATGAACACGGGCTAGGGCATAATTAACTGCTGACTTTGATTGCCTTCAAAAAGGAAATCATTGCATACGAGTACAGTATACATCCGACGACACCTACACTAACGAAAATGTGCCTTCCATAGAGAAAGCACCAGTTAAAAATAGTTATTTACGATACGAGTGCCGAAAATAGGAAATTCGCAACGAGTGGTGATAAATTAAAACACGACCGAAATCGACACGAGTTGCGAAGTACATACCTAGTCGCACGTGTATCGTACAACGTTTTACTGTGCATATGGCTCTTTAACGTTTCGACATACGCACGAAAAGTGCTCTTTTCCGCACTAGTGCGGGAAAGTAGCACCATATGTACTGTAAATATTTTTTACGTCACACGTCACACCTGGCCATAATGTGAGTTTTACTGCACGCTGCGCGTAAGGAAAAACTCGCATTGTGGCCAGGTGACGACGTAAAATTTTGTACTCAACACGGGCGGTAATTCGTAAATCCCCAGAGCGCATATTTATGGCCCTCACCTTCGGTTCAGGCCACAAACACCTGCGATCTGGGGCATTCACGAATTCACCGCCCTAGTTACGTAATGTACTATTATCGGCTTGTATGGGCGCTCCGCCAACTGCTGGCCGCATTGTGCTAAATGTTTGGACTCGGAACTAGCATCCTTCAAATGGCTTTGAAGGATGCTAAGCTATATATCAAAGGGCTTAACTGAGTTAATTGGAATTATGAATATTGAGTTAATTTAGACACTAAAGACTGATAAAAAAATATTATTTTGTGACTGTTCGTTCACTTTGTTATTTCCAAAGTTGATTCACTCTGATGCGCTTTATTTAATTATGCACTGCACAGCGTTCTACATGTCATTTCGTTTTTGACTACCGAAATACAAGTGTAGGCTCGGGGTTTATTAAGCTACTTCCAGAAACAACATACACACGTAATTTTCTTTTTAAAATGTATGTAAAAGCGGTCTTTGCAATGTTTACTTACTAACAAAGTAGTGAGTGTATTTTACTCGACTCTAGAAATCAACTTACGAAATAAACGCCTGTCTGAGAAAGCACTATAATGATGTCGTTAGGAAACGAATATCGATAAAACATAAAGATTGCGGGTAGTTTTAAAAACAAGTATGATGCCACTGACTTACTTCGAAGGTATAAGTCAAGTGTTCATCAAAGGGATTACCGGTTATATAGGTATGATGTCGACGAACACCCTGCGTGCTTGTTTGCCCGCATCTAGGATTATCCGAAACTCCACATGGTGGTTCACACGTTAGATTAGGGGTCTATCTGACTAAATGTATTGCATTGGATTCTTATTGATATTGGCCGGATAAAATACAAATTTTAGTTTAATACAATACGACGTACACACTGAAAGGAGAGAGGGATATAAACATGAAGGATGTTAAGAACGAGATGACGCGTAATAAAAATCCATTGAAGTAAAATGCTGGGCTGACCCCTTGTAAATGGGATTAGGGCAAACAAATTATGATATATAAAGACATTTTAGGCCGCTTGACCCAACCCAACCGTTGCATTCAAAATTAGGCACGTTCTCAGTAATTAGCAGTTAAGCAAACAATTAATTAATTAGGAATGTTTAAATAGATGCTTTAAATACAACCTCGTGATCATATATTATTATCATCATCATATTAGCCAAAAGACGTCCGCTGCTGGACATAGATCTCCCCCAAATAGTGCCAAAGTGACTGGTCCTGCGCCACCCGCATCCAGCGGAATTACGCCCTTTACCAGGTCATCAGTGCACCTTGTCCGGGGTCTACCCACGCTGCGTCTTCCGGTACGTGGTCGCCACTCGAGAACCTTTACGCCCCAATGGCCACCGGTGCTACGTGCAATCTGCCCCACCCACTGCTACTTAAGTTTAGCGATTCGGAGGGTGATATATCGGTCATTTCCGATGTGATCACGCAGAGAAACTCCCATCATAGCCCTCTCCATTGCCCTTTTGGTGACTTTGAGCCTTCTTATGAGGCTATAGGAAGCGACCACGTTTCAGTGCCATATGCCATCACACGCTCCTATAAATACAAAACCCTACCCTCGTCCATTGGTCCGTACGTTGTCCTAACCTACATTTCATGGATATAATTTGACTTTTGCGGAGTAGGTAATACGTTTGTTAAGAAGTATGATTTTATTTTATTTATTTATTTAAACTTTATTGCACAAAACAAAAATGATGTACAAATGGCGGACTTAATGCCAAATGGCATTCTCTACCAGTCAACCATAAGGCCAAACAGAGACACTTAACCCGTCAGTGCTCGCACCCCATTTTAGTACGTGGACGCACCTGGGTCGAAAAGACTTCGATTTTGAATAGTGATAAAAAATACATATTTTGTGTTGATTGTAATACTTTAAAATGAGAATGAAACAATGACTATTCATAATTTTTTTTTTTATTTCATTTTTTAAATGTATATTTAAACAAATTAAAAACTTACGTATTTTTACAAATATGTCACAGTTTTCTAATGTTTTGGTGATAGGATCTACAAAAAGCTAGCATATTCAATATTATTAAGGAAAACAAGCCAAAATAGACTTCTCGTTATTAAAAACACTAAATTATCTTTATAAAAAACATATAACATAAAAACTTTCATACAACTTTTTTTGAAAACATTTGAGAAAAAAATTACGAGTAAAAATCACATATGTATTAGAAATCTTAATTACTATTGTGTTTTAAATAATTTAAGCCAAAAGAAATAAGTATGCTCACGCCAAATCGGCTTTCTGCAGTGTTGGAATGCCGTTTTAGTCTTTCTGTCCTTTGTAGAACCTTCCACGTATACCTAAAGCGGGGCCGAAAAATAACATAACACGAACAGTCGCACCTGGGTCGTATGGACCCATACTCACTTTAAGCGTCTTTTTTGCGCGAGCTCTAGCTCAAGTTCTTTCAAGAAGTTTAAGAGTTTTCGTGTATAAGATCATTTAAGCGTTTTCGTGCCATTCTACAAACAAACATACCACTATTACAAAAATCTAACACTGAAAAATGACGGAACACGAACAGTCGCACCTGGGTCCTAAGGACCCATACTCACTTTAAGCGTCTTTACTGCGCGAGCCCCTGGCGGAGGCTAAACGCCGCGGGGAGGGGTAACAGCTAATAATGTAACTCGAAGCTAACTAGAGTGGCGGCACTAAATGCGGATGGATCTGGAAACTATTAGCAATTTCATTCTACTCTGGGTCTTTTCGACCCATTGCGAGCACTCGCGGGTTAAAATTGGTGCAAAGTAAATGATCAATATTTAGAGCTTAGTACAGACTTATAAAAGCATAATCCTACATATATCAAATTACATATTATTACTTATATACAAAGTTATGATACACTAATACGAGTATATATGGGACGATGGACGCTATGCAAATTCTTCTTCCAGCAGATGCCTACGAAGCATTCGCTTGAAAACTAATTCGCTTGGGGCTTGTCTTAAAGGGAGAGGGAGCGCATTTCAGAGGCGGATTGCCTGAACGGCGAAAGAACTTGAAATGAAACCAGTATGGTGAGAAGGTATTGTAAGTTTGAGTAAGCGGGAGGAACGCAGTTCACACCCGGGGCGCGGAGTTTCGAAGACGAATTTCTGTTTTAAATAACCTGAAGCAGAAGGCTCGAACAGGCTAGAAAATAAGGTACAGAGGGTACGCAAAGATCTGCGACGACGAATTGAAAGACAGTTGAGCTGACGGCGGTAAAAGGATACATGGTCGTATTTACGAAGACCGAAGATGAAACGTATGCCATTGTTAAGGAGGGGATCAACTTATTTAGAGACTCCTGTGAGATATTAGTAAGGCACACATGCGTTATCAATAATTGGTAACACCAAATCTTGCACAAGTAGTTTTTTGGTACTTACTGGAACAAAACAGAGACCTTCCGACATATTTCCAGAAGTTGGCCGTTCCAGGAAAGCGTTGAGTCTATAACTAGGCCAAGATCCTTAACCTGTCTGGAAAAAGGGATAACAGTGCCATCAAAAAGAATCGGTGCGACTGAAGCTGAGCCTAACTTAATAAGTTGCCGTTGACCTCTCAAAATTATAGCCTGGCACTTCGTTGGATTAACACTTATCCCAAAACTGCTAGACCATTCCGCAATGTGATCCAGGTCTCTGTTTATAAGAGAAATGGCACAATCAATGTCTTCTACTGCAGCATGGGCATACAGTTGCAAATCGTCTGCATACAGATGGTAAGTGCTACGAATCCTGGTGGTAATAAGATTGATGAAAACCGAGAAAAGAAGAGGAGACAAGATCCCACCTTGTGGTACCCCAGAGCTTAACTCGCACCAGTCTGAAAGCGAGCGATGGGCATGTACAGCCTGGGTACGAAGAGAAAGGTAGGATGAGAACCAGTCAATCGCCTTTGAGGAGACCTTCAGATGAGGGTGGCAAGAAGCAAGTCATGGTCAACCGCATTAAAGGCATTGGAGAAATCTATAAGCAGCAATACAGTCACTTTAGAAGATTCCATTCCAGAACGTATGTCTTCAATCACATTGAGAAGTGCTGTGGTGGTACTGTGTCCTGTATATATATAATATCAGGAACTCTGCCTGCAATAGCATACCATTGCCCATTCGTAAATGTCCAGCGTTCACCAAGTTAGCGAGTCGTGCGCCATTTTCCGAAACAGTGCTGTAGGGTTTTATTTTTTTAACATTACTACGATTGGTTTAATAACGTTCAGTTAAGCCATGTTAAGCTGAATAGAAGCCACCCAAAGGGCAATGGAGAGGGCCATGTTGGGAGTTTCTCTGTGTGATCGCATCAGAAATGAGACTATCCGCAGCAGAACCAAGGTAACCGATATGGCCCTCCGGGTCGCTAAACTTAAGTGGCAGTGGGCGGGGCACATAGCACGTAGAACCGATGGCCGTTGGGGCGGAAAGGTTCTCGAGTGCTGACCACGTACCGGAAGGCGCAGCGTCGGTAGGCCCCCGACAATAAGGGTGGACTGATGACCTGGTAAAGGTTGCGGGAGTCCGCTGGATGCGGGAGGCGCGGGATCGGTCACTTTGGCACTCTTTGGGGGAGGCCTATCTCCAGCAGTGGATGTCTTTCGGCTGATATGATGAAGCTGAATAGAAAATTTTCATTTCAATAAATAGGTATTCATAATAAGCCGGAAAATAACTATGATTTCTAAATGTAACCTAAATCGACGTATTGGCATGGTCTCCGCATTTGCTGCCTCGTAGTTACTTCAACAAGTCATAATCATAAAGAGTGCCTGAAATAAATGCCCGTTCAATTATGATATCATATAGTCTTCATGTTAAGTCGAATAACCTAACTTATAGCAATCTTATCGATTATCAGAAAAACTCCGATTACAATAGTTATTTTTGTCAACAGCGGCCGTGGCTCGCATCGGAAAGTTCCTCGGGAGTACCGGCACGCCTATGGTGACGACGGGTGGCTTCTCCTATGACTTTGTGGAACCTAAACAGAACTGCAGCGCGGAGTTCTACATGTTGGTGCGCGCAGGCCCCGTCGGCTTTAAGGACTTGGCCTTCTTTCTGATCGATATCATGAAACAGTGAGTACATATTCTACATTAACTTTCAACTTTGTGGAACCCAAACATGGCAATTATAATGCAGATGCGTACGGAGTCTGTTGGATTTAAGGACTTGGCATTCCTTCTGACATCATGAAACAGTGAGTACACACAGAATTGTAGTAGGAAATTCTATGAGCATGTGGGATTTAAGAGCTGGCCTACTTTTGGCAAACTACGACCCTGCACCGCAATCTAGTGCAGAGCACGAACTCTGTTGGTTTCAAAGATTAACGGCTTCTTGTTTCATGGACATATTTTAATGAGGTATGTGATTGTTGCCTTAAATCTTTTCGTTCCGAAGTCCAACAGGGAAGAGTGTATCCAGGTCAATGTTTTATTTGTGACATAACAGTGAGTATATTTTTTATTTGAACGTTGTCTACATTTGTTTTGCTAAAAATTTACAGATGAAACAAAAATCACAAACACATTACCATCAGACGGTATTTAAAAAACCAAGTTTTTGTCTCAAGACTTTTTTCTTTTAAACCGATAGAAATTATGTATTAAAAATATCAAACTAAATCTCCCACATCGATACGTCATGTAGTTTTTTTATTAATCATCAAAGATTTTTATATCCGGGTCATGATATTCACAGTGGGTTCCCCTGTACTCGTATACAGAAATGTTAAAAGTATTGTTCATTAGTACGAGTAAGTTGAGCAGCAATATTGTGGAAGGGCCTTTGGGGGGTAAACAAACGAGCTTAAATAAGCCCTCAGTTGATAAACATGAACTAAGGAGCTTAAGGTTTAAACAATATGTCCTCTGGGGTTGCGGCTAAAACAATCTTGACAACAAATGGTTGAATAAACCGTTGATTAAATATCAGAGGTCCATTTCAACAATATTAAATGGAATTTATAAATACGCTAGATATTTGTATTGCGCAACTATTACATTAAGTAATTAAGTAGTCAATGTTATGTTAAACTAATTTCATTCTCAACAAATGTTATATCATCACATCGAGCAGAGATAATGGCAAATTCTTGCTGCCTTGGTGTCATAATTTCCGAAGAGTGTAAATAGCTCAATGATTATTGTTACTATTTTATAATTGATCACTATCTATTCTAGAACTGTTTTGACGTCCTATTAATTCGCTAGGTCGATATTTCATTCGTGACCTTTGATCTTTATTGGAATTAATAATATTGATAACAGAGTTTAAAAATAATGATAGTATAACATCAAAAAATCAGTAAATAATGATTCATTGATAAAAGCCGGTTCAATAGGTTATACGCTACGGTGGGACTCACGTTATTAATACAAATACAGTGTGTAAGTCTAATACGGGCGAATCTCTTAACGGTGGTTAGTATAGGACAAAGTAAAGGTAATTAGATAACATTTACTTAAAGTTGCAACAATAATTTTGTCCATACAAAATAATTCAGCCCGCAATGTAATGCAAACACACTCACGTTAAACGCTCGTTAACAGTTGCTAATGAACATTTGACATTTCGGTACCGCAACCATGTTTACAGTACATTGCTGTTGAGAAATTTAAAAAATAATAATTATGGGGTCGTTATGACCTGCAACTTAAAAAAAACCTTTTACTTCTTGATTACACTAATGAATACTATGTCCGATTTAATTTATCGCCCGTATTAGACTTACACACTGTATAGACTGCTAAAATCATGTGATAATCGGTCAAAATCTATAAAATCATGCTTTAGTTCAAATCAAACATGTGACATAATTGTTACCATATCTGATTATGCCACATTCATTGATTATGTATTACGAACATGTTCTTAAATATTATCTTTACTTTCAACGATTGCTATTGTTGTTAAATTACAATGTGAATTGTTATTACACTTCAACTTATTCATGACTTGTGAGTAAGCCCTACCGCAATTGCTAACTTCTCAGTCGGCTCTAAAACAAGTGAAAAAGTTATAAATATTACACTTTGGGTTTATTTGAGTATTCATGGCATAAGGAATGGTTATTCCAAATTTTCCCAACATCAGAGAAAACATGTATTGTGCTGATTTATGTAGTTTCTTTGATATTTTACACCCATTCGAAGTAATGTATATTCAAGACCACACATTTTTTTTATCAAGAAAATATTTACGTCGTAAAAGATTTTATCAATTTGAAATTATTATAAAAAAATGAACAAATTTAATTTCAATTATATCCGAGTCTCTAGTAACTATAATCAATAGAAAGTAAAAGAAATACTTTTTTCCGTATTTTTACTAAACCATATTTTTTCTTGGTTGATTATAATTATAGATGTCACTTCCTGATAGCATCTAACTTTGTAAGGCGGTAAGCATTATTCATATTTTTTTCCCAGGGAGAAATAATGCTTGTAAAAATTAAATCACGTCTAATATGCGGATTTTATATAGACTTGATCTCAAAATAGTTCATAAAAGGTCTAGATACCGTGAAAACACTTCGTAATATTTACTTATATTCTCAAGTGAACGTCATAACAATGTTGTTTCAACACGCTTGGATTGCTAGAGGTGGGGGTTATCGATTTAAGAAAAAAGTTGAAAAATTGTGTTACAAAATAAGGAATTGCAATGTAAATAGTGTGCCACTTTTTCATAAATGTTATAACATAAGTACCTGACAAATTGTATTAGTGGCAACACACGTAGGACTTCCGTGCCGTGCCGCCATTTTGTATTTCGATGTTGTGGTATATGCATTAAATGGGGGGTAGATTAATAATGATCTTTTTGTGGGTAAACCCAAAATAAATCAGTTGTGTCGTTGACTTGGCTTTTACATTCTTCCCGCATCCGAAATTATATATAAAATATTACTGGCGACGACGATAAAAGGCTAATAATAATAAAAAAGAGTATTGTGAACGCGTGCAGTGTTTGTAAACATGCCGATCGGGAAAATTGAACCTTTTGACTTAGCTGGTAAAAAGTGGTCGGCGTACATTAGGCGTGTCAAACAATTTATAACCTTAAATGAGATTAAGAAGGAATTACAAGTGGCTACTTTAGTGACGCTAGTCGGTGAAGCTACATATAGTTTGATGTGTGATTTGTGCGCGCCGAACGACCCCGAGACAAAAGCATTCAACGAACTTGTCAAAATAGTCGGCGACCATCTCGAACCTAAGCGTTCCGAAATTGCGGAGCGACACGTGTTTCGTCAAAGACGGCAGAGAACAGGCGAACCTATAGGAGAGTACTTGCAGGCCTTGAAACACTTGGCCAGTACTTGTAACTTCGGGGGCAACCTCGAAGAGAATTTAAGAGACCAATTCGTGTCCGGCCTGACAAACGACGACATGAGGTCTCGCCTGTTCGCGGAAGCGACGTTGACGTATAAGCGAGCGGTGGAGTTGGCATTGGCGCTGGAGGCGGCGGAGCGGCACGCGCAGACGAGCGGCTCGGGCTGTGGAGCCAGCGCGGCCGGCGCGGGACACGGCGCGGCGGAGGCGCTGCACCGCGTGGAGACGCGCGGCGCCCGGGCGACGGGCGGCGGCGGCGGCGGCGGCGGCGGCGGCGGCGGGCGCGGCGAGCGGGCCGCGGGCGCCGGCCGCGCCTGCTGGCGGTGCGGCAGACCACATCGTGCAGACGGGTGTCGTTTTAAAAACTACTCGTGCGATAGTTGTGGCCAGAAGGGCCATCTTAAATCAATGTGCAAAAAGGGCCCGCAGGGCGCTAGCGAGAAGACGCCAGGACGCGGACATAATTATCTCGACGGCGATGATGATTCGGACGGAGTACGACTTCTATAATCTCAACGTTTGCGGCAAAGACGATCAACCGTATATGATTAAGGTGATAGTGAACGGAGTGAAATTGACCTTTGAACTGGACACGGGAAGTAAGTTATCCACGATTAATTCGGATTGCTATGAACAGTACTTTAAAGATAAAACTTTGCAGGTTAGTGATATTTGCTTGCGTTCTTATACCGGTACTGTAATTAAACCCCTTGGTTATATAGTTGTAAATGCGGTATTGGGCGAACACGCTTCGGAAAACTTAAAATTATGGGTTATCAGAAATGGTGGACCACCTTTGCTGGGCCGCTCATGGCTCAGAAATTTACAAATTGATACCGTTCAAATTAACGATTACATATTTCATTTGACGGAAAGAGAATTAATGGAAAATTTGCGGGAAAGGTTTCCGACCGTGTTTACACCCGGTTTAGGTATCTGCACTAAAAAAATATCAGTAAAATTGTCAAATACTGACCCTGTGTTTATCAAAGCGAGTTCATTGCCCCTCGCGTTGCGTAAGCCGGTGGAGCGAGAACTCGAACGCCTCGTGGCAGAGGGTACTATTGTTAAGGTCGATTATTCAGATTTCGGTACGCCTATCGTACCAGTGATTAAAAAATCAGGTGCAATTCGTATTTGCGGTGACTACAAAGTTACCGTGAACCCTAAGCTGATTCGTGAGCCGTACCCGCTGCCACGGATCGAGGAGTTATTCGCTGCACTAAGTGGGGGGGAGCACTATAGTAAGATAGATCTTACGAACGCCTACCAGCAATTATTGTTGGAAGACGAGTCTCAGCCGTACACAGCCATATCCACCCATATAGGTACATTTATGTATAAACGTACCCCTTTTGGTTTAAGTTGTATTCCAGAGAAATTCCAAAAGTTCATGGAGGAGACGTTGAGGGGGCTGCGGGGGGTCGCGGTTTTTCTCGACGACATCGCGGTAACCGGGCGCGACAGGGACGAACATATCGCCAACCTGACGGCGCTGTTTGAGAGATTGCGCGATGTAGGTCTCAGAATAAAACTCGAAAAATGCTCGTTTATGCAGGATAGCATAAATTATGTCGGTTTTATAATCGATAAACAAGGTCTGCACCCAGACCCGGATAAAATTAAGGCCATTGTGGAGGCGCCGGCGCCTAATGACGTCACGAAGTTGCGATCTTTCTTAGGATTAATTAACTACTACGCAAAGTTTATACCAAATCTAAGTTCAGCGCTGTATCCGTTGCACCGGTTGCTACGTAAAGACGTGCCTTGGGTTTGGTCGTCAGATTGCGGTAAGGCATTTAGTCATGTTAAGAATGTAGTGGCTAGCGAAGGGGTATTGGTGCATTATGAGCCCGAGCTTCCTTTAGTATTGGCAGTCGACAGCAGCTCGTACGGTCTCGGCAGCGTGTTGTCGCACCGCTTTCCAGATGGCTCTGAGCGCCCTATTTGTTTCGCGTCTCGTACGCTGACCGCGGCCGAACGCGCATACAGTCAACTGGATAAAGAGGCGCTGGCGATAATTGCGGGAGTTATTAAACACCATCAGTACCTGTATGGTAGACATTTTATCATTAAAACGGATCACAAGCCTCTAACTTTTATTTTTGGCTCCAAGCATGGCTTGCCGCAGACGGCGGCTAGTAGGTTACAAAGATACGCGACTAGGCTGGCAGCGTACGATTTTGAGATCCAATTTGTCAAATCAAATGACAATGGCAATGCGGATGCGTTATCGCGATTGCCACTGCCGGGCGGACGTAATAGGGACACGGGGTTGGAGGCGGTCACGTATGTTAATTACGTGGAGGAGTCGTTTCCGATCAGCGCGAGGGACGTGGCGTCGGCGATTCAGACTGACGCTGTGTTGAAAAACATATATAACTATGTTATGAATGGTTGGCCGGCAAGCGTGACGGCCGAGCAAGAGAAACCCTATGTTTATCGGAGAGAGAGATTGTCGATCGATAGAGGTTGCATTTTGTACAACCATCGGGTCGTCATACCGGATAGGTTGCGGCAACCAGTGTTGAGAGAGCTCCACGAAGGTCATCTTGGCGTCGTCAAAATGAAAAATTTAGCTCGCGGGTATGTATACTGGCCGCAGTTAGATGCTGAAATCGAGTCACTGTGCCGCGCGTGTGCCGCGTGCCGTCAGCAGCGCGACGCGCCGCCGCGCGCCAGACCCCTGGAGCTTTCCGTCGCGCCCGTGGCAGCGCCTACACGTGGACTTTGGTGAGTTCCAGGGCAAACATTACTTAGTTACTGTCGACGCCCATAGTAAATGGATCGAAGTACAAAAGATGACTAGCACCAGCGCCGGAGCGACATTACTCGAGTTGCGGAAGCAATTCGCCCGATTCGGCTTACCCAGCCAGATAGTCAGCGATGGGGGGCCGCCGTTCGCTTCGGCCGAATTCGCTGAGTATATGAGCAAGAATTTTATTACGCACACGATAACAAGTCCATATAGGGCGGCAGGAAACGGCGCCGCCGAGAATGCCGTAAAGTCCACAAAGAGAGCAATGAAGAAGGCAGTACACGAAGGGATTGATATCGATGTGGCTATTTGCCGGTTTTTATTCCAGTACCGTAATACGGACCATTGCACGACAGGCGTAACTCCGGCAGAAGCCATGATCGGCAGGCGGCTACGTGGGCGGTTAGATATCGTACTGCCCGCCTTCGAACGTGAGGAGCGAGTGCGCGCGGCGCAAGAGAGCGCCGGGCGGCACCGGCCGGGCGCCGAGCGGCACCTGCAGGCCGGCGCTGCGGTGTTGGCGCGCGACTACCGCCGGCACTCCGGTAAGTGGGCCGAGGGGGTCGTCACCGAGCGTCGAGATCCACTCACGTATACGGTGCGTCTCTCGGACGGGCACGAGTGGAAGCGGCACATCGATCAGCTGTTGCCGATTCGGACGCCGACGAATAGTCACTCTTTGTCCCAAGTGGAGTCAGAGCGCGACGACGACTTGTCACCATCTACGCCAGAGGCTAAGGTGCGTGATCAGTCGGGCGAGGAGTCCGATGACTACCAAGATCCGTTAGAGGAGTCTCCAGAGACCCCGCCAAAAATTAACATTCAAAATGATAACGCGCCTGCCCCCACCGAGCCTAACTTGTTACAAAAACGACCGGTACGTAGCTGTGTGAACCAAGTTAAAGGCAAATATAAAGTTTGAAAATAGGTATTCATTGGATTCAGTTATTTTTTCCTGTTTGGGTATCTATGGATGTGCCTATATTGGTGATTATGGGCAATTTAAGTTGTTTTGGACTGTGACCACGTTAACCGTGGATACTCAATATTAAACCTAATTATTGAAGAGTTACGGCGGTTTTGTATTTTCCGTATGGTTAAGATTGTTATTATTGTTATAAGTCATTTTAGTTTTAAGTCGCCGATGTTTACGCAATCATTTGCCTTAATTGTTTAGCATATTTCTGTTATTTTAGTGATTTATACATACCGATTTAGCTACCTATTAACTTCTGATACATTAACGGTAGCATAAAAGCTTTGTTTATGTTTAAAACCTAAGTTTATGTTATTTGTTTGTGTGTATTTTAAGTCACTTAACCCATTTAGTGCCAACACTACACATAACAACGAGCGATTTTCCCAAAGTAGGTACATAGAGATTGGGCCGCTAAGGACTACCGCGTAACGTTACTAGCGTTGCTTGGCAGTAAATGAGTTAAAAAAAAAAATATATATACATATATAGTCAATAGTTAGATTTACGTATCTTCTTCTTTTATTTTGTAACAGGGGGAGGTGTGGTATATGCATTAAATGGGGGGTAGATTAATAATGATCTTTTTGTGGGTAAACCCAAAATAAATCAGTTGTGTCGTTGACTTGGCTTTTACATTCTTCCCGCATCCGAAATTATATATAAAATATTACTGATGTCACCACTTGTCACATAACAATAATCAGCACGGCTATCAAGCGACGGCACGCGAGCTTTCTCGATTGTTCTCACACTATCCGTCTCTCTCTTATTAGAACACTTAGAACAAGAGGTATAGTGCGAGAAAAAACGAGAGTATGTCGCGGCCGTCACATGATAGACGTGCAGAGGACTTACCGCGAAACGAAAACGAACTTCGTTCGTGTGTCTCCCTCTCTGTCTCTGTCTGTTTTCGTTTCGCGTTAGCCCCTCAGTACGCAGTCAGACAGTACGAGTGGAAAGATCGGACAAAGCGCTTGCTCGCTTTGACTTCTTATAAAAAAAAAAACAATTGACGACTGGGACAAAGTTGTTTTCCTAGATGAAACATGGTTAAATGCGAATCATTGTGTTGGAAAAATATGGACAGACTATAAACATCAGTCGTTCACGACAGTTCGTGAAGGAAAGAGCCAAAGGCTTATTATATGCCAAGCAGGGAAGGCCAGAGGTTTTGTACCGATCTGCTTACTTGCTAGTAAGCAGTTCGGTGGAAATACGTACTGACTTTTATTTCAATATCTACCGTTGCAACGTTACGTTCCCAAAAATATTAAGTTTTTAGATACTAGATATACACTACATTCGAATAGTATCGATAGTTTACATAACAGTGGTAGCACCTCTAGTTACGTTATCTTGGCATCTGTCATTCCAATTAAGCTAGAACAAATTAAGGCTAATTATTCATTAATTAATTTACACTTACATAAACAGATTCCACTCAGCATAATGTCGATCTACATAAGGTAAAACGACGTTGTTATTATGTAGATGCACAATTTCTGCGCTACATGACTGCCCGTTCTTTAGTCGCAATTACGTTATACTTCATGTAAGCGTAACTATTTTTTTCTTTACAGTAACACACAAAAAAGGATCCTCACAGTTCGTTCGTAGCATCCCTAATGATTTCCCTAATCAAAGCCTACCCTAAAATTCAGGTTAATACCTCGGGGATCTTGGGAATGACCAATCAGTGATATCTAAAGTAAGGTTTATAAAATCTAAAGATCTCGCATATTATTTCGTGTCTTTGATAAATTGTCCAGAATTTAAAGTCTAGCTAGGCGGCTAGCATGAACGCGTTTATGTAGGACGACAAGAATTCGTCCTCCAAAAGCGATTATGTAACGAATGCTAAATGACGGACTGCCGCACAATATGAAGTTCATTTGCATTTAAATATCGGGAGATACATTACAGTGAGTTGTTTCGCATTGAAATTTAATTCTAAAGTATTTTCCGCCGATTGTGTTCCACCTAGAGTATCAGAACGACAGGAGTAACACATTGAAAAAATTAAAATTTAAACTTAAATTGAATTTTGAAATTGAAACTGATGTATAAGTCTAATAAAATTGATCTACTGAGAAACTTATTACATCATCACAGTTTGGTTTATATTGGCGTAAATTCTCGAGGGAGGATATTCATATTTTACGTGAAACAATTTGTTTGTAAGGTAGTTTTTAGATTGTATGTCTAGGTTAGTTATACAAATATTTTGGCGAGGTATGGGAGTACTTAATTTAACTTATAAAACAAATATATTGACTTACTAACTTCAATAAAAACATCGGTATTCAAGTGATAGGGCTGCAATTCCTGTCAAGGCCTCTATACTTTTGTTAAAAAAAAGTTATCACCACTTCCTTGTATTGTATGACATTTTGATTATGAAGGAAAAATATGAAAGCCGGGGACCTGCGCCGTTCTGTCTATTGCTACAGATGGAATCGCTGCCCAGGTGTTCATTTTTTAACTATAGGTGCTCGTTCAGTGACTTAAGGACTGATAGATTAGGGCATTCGCATTCACCAGTACACCGACCATTACCCGTTTTCAATTTTGTCGAACTGAACAACGAACAGAGCCATGCATAGAGCCAAATAATGCTACGAACATTTATGCGATCATTCTAGCGAACGCTCTGTATTAAATGTTGTGCGCGGGGTGGGCGGAGAGGGGCGGTGGGGAAACAATAATAAAATTGCTCAGCTTGGCAAAAAGTTTGAAGCAAAATTTACCGTCGTTGCGCTAGAATGCTCGCCAGAACGCTCGCTGGAATGCTCGTTGAAAACGCTTCTGTTTATTTTGTGAGCCTCCTGCTTATTTTGCCTATAATGTAACCTTTACCTAGAGCATTCCAATTTGTTACCAATCTACGAATTTAAACTTTCATGAGTCATATTTAAAGTCATACTAATGATTGCAAACATTCAATACGTCAGCTTAACCGTATTAATTATTTGTATAAATGTTATCAATCTGTTAAAGGACGTTTGTTCTAACACGATAGTTAAGCGCGTATGGAAGAGACTGCACGAAATCACTTATTAAAAAGCACTTACAAAAACACTTAAAGAATCGTAGCAACCACTACGCCGCGCCGTAGATATCGTCAACCATGATGAAGCGAAACTTTTGTCAGGGCCTACATTCTGCGACAAACATTACATACGTGTTTCTTAGTATTGGATTCCTTTACGCAAGGGACTAGGAAGCATTGCCATGAATACTCGTAACATATACGTATGTAATCTTAGTCTCGGAATTTAGGCCTTTGACCAAATCGCAACGTCATCCGCGAATAACATTTCAAAACCAATATATGATACTACAGTAAGTATATCAAATATATATATTATTAATGGTATATACGCCGTAACGTGAACGCCGCTTTATTTGAAAGGTGTCCGCTTAAATTTATTCTGAAATTGTTTTTCTTTAGTGTAGTTTCATAGAATTTTAACATTTATGCCGACAGCTTTTCACTAGTTACTTTAAAAGTGATAATAAGTGACAAATCTTCTATCCTCCTTCCGTCATCTGCACTAATATTATAAAGAGAAAAGATTTGATCGTTTGTTTGTTTGTATTGAATGGGCTCCGAAACTACTGGACTGATTTGAAAAAATATTTTACCATTAGAAGCCGACATTATCCCTGATGAACCTAGGCTACTTTTTACCGCGGGAAAATGCTTCATTCCTACGGGAACACGGAAAACTAAGCGTGCGACGCCGGGCCGGGCAGTAAGTCTGACATAAAATAAAAATAAAATATTGATATTACTGCAGTCTCACGCTTCAAGTTTCGATACCGCAAACCGAAACCAAGTAATAGTCGCCGGTCTTCAAGTAGTCCAAGTTCATCTGTACCTTACTTTGATTCTTCCTGTCCGAATACTAAAAAAACAAGGTAACAAAGAAACGATTAAATATTTAACGGTCCCATTACTTCGCAGACATCAAACAATCACTGCTTTTATATTACATAGATAATTTATAAAATATTGTAATGTCGTCGTTTGATGAAATGTAAAAACAAGTGTTTCTTTGTACAGGTATCGTATGAATATTATATTGCTTGTTGATTCTGTAATCTAAATATGGAACCTTAGCTATGTAAAGCATGAACATGCTCGTACGAGTATTTTACACAAGATCCTATTAGCAGTCAAAAGCTTAAAGCTCAGTATTCTTATTTCAAGATTTAATAATGCATTTCGAAATTCGCTTTCTGAAAAATGCCGCAGCCTTGATGGGAGTTTATCAGCTGGAGCTCAATTTGATTCTTACATTTGTTTTTTTTCGACTATGGACATCATTTGCTTCTTCCCTAAACCAAAGAAGCAGGATGTCGAGTCACAACCACTAAAGGCATGGATGAAGAGGAAAAGCTCTGGTTTCAAAGAGGATTTTGAGGTGCGTCGCATTCGTGACTTCACACGAGCAATATACTAGCACACTCCGTCGGAGGTAATTGGAACTTCATCCCGCTAGAGTTGTTAGAGTGACGTCTAAAATATTGCGACATTAAATATGACATCAATATTGCCAATCATGAATCCTCAATTTTTCTAAAGCCTTTAAAATGCTTATGTAATTGTACAGCCACTGGTGCATATACTAAATTTGTCGTTGGCGCAGGGCAGCTTTCCGGAAATACTAAAGAAGTCCGTAGTTAAACCCCTTTACAAAAAAGGGGCTAAGTCTGACATGGGTAACTATAGACCTGTAACACTTATATCCATATTTTCCAAAATTTTTGAAAAAGCAATGTATAACAGGTTAACACATTTTTTGGAAAATATTAATGTAATAAATGAGCAACAACACGGATTTAGAAAATCTAGATGTACTTCTTTAGCGACGTTTAAGTTAGTCAAAAGTGTAATAAATGCTATTGAGAATCGTATTCCAGCTACTGTTTTATTCATGGATATGAGTAAAGCATTTGATTTTGTGAGCCACAAGCGTTTATTAACGAAATTATATAGGTATGGGATTCGAGGTCCTGCTCATGACTGGATAAAGGCTTACCTCACCGGTCGAAGTCAATGTGTAGAGACACTAAAGTATTGTCCTAAATCTAGAAATTTAGTATTTTATCGATCAAATTATGTCAGCAATAACTATGGCGTACCGCAAGGTAGTATATTAGGCCCTTTATTATTTTTATTGTATATAAATGATTTACCGAATAACATATCTCATGAGTGTATTTTATTCGCGGACGATACATCAATTATAATAAAATGTAACGATTTATCGACATACAATGACGAAATAAATATGACATTATCGCGGACAATTGAATGGCTACATAATAATAATTTGAAAGTGAATTTAGGTAAGACTAATTTTATTCAATTCCATACTGACCGAAGTGACTCACAAAATTTAAATATAAGTTTTGATAATGTTCCTATTGAAGAGGTCCATCACACAAAGTTCCTAGGGATAGTCATTGATTCTCACTGCAAATGGAGGGACCAGGTGGAAAGTGTCTGTAGCAGAGTAAATAGCTTTATATATGCATTAAGAAGAATTGCGAAAACAGTTTCTATACAAGCTGCGCTAGTAGCATATCACGGTTATGTAAATTCTATTTTCCGATATGGAATAGTTTTGTGGGGTAATTGTTCTGGTAAAGACCAATTACTATAAGCTCAAAAACGTTGCATAAGAGCAATCTTTGGAATTGGTCGAAGGGAATCATGCCGGCCGTTTTTTATTGATAATGGCATACTCACCGTCCCGTGTCTGTATATTTTGGAGGTTGCCGTTTTTGTTCACAAATACAAAACGCAGTTTATCGAAGTACAGCAGCTAAGTACCCGAATTGTTCGATCACAGTATAAATATAGGTTACATAAACCTGCTGCCAAATTAGGACTTACCTCAAAAAATTCTTATATAATGTGTATCACAATTTACAATAAGATACCCGATACTTTTAAGTGTCAGAAATTAAAGTTATTTAAGAATTTAGTTAAGAATCTACTCATATATAAATGTTATTATAATATCAATGACTTTCTGAATGATTCATTTTAAGTGTAATCTCTTTCCTGACATTTATTTCTGTTTTGTTTTTATTTTGATTTGTAGTAATCTTTTTTTTTTTTTTTGACATTGCTTTTACCTTTTTAATCGTAATATCTTTCATGACATTTGTTTTAATAATATATAAGTAGAATTAGACGTATGTACACCTGAAAAGGTAGGGTATGCTGAGTCCACCAGAGGTAATGCAACTAGAACTGCAAATTGTAACCCATGTCCCACATACATGAATAAATCATTTCATTTCATCATTTCATTTCATTTCATTTCATTTCATTGCAAAAAAATGCGAAGTTCGAAAAAAAAAAAAAACTGTGAAAGACTTAATCTCTGAAACTATTGGTCCAAAGAGACAATTCTAATATCATCTTGTAGAAAATTTAGCCTTCTTTAAAAACGTTCAAAAAATGTTATTTAAAAAACTAGTCCTGTAGGGTTATAATCGAAAAAAAAACGATTTTTTCGCGGTAATTTCGATTTTTGACAAAGTTGCGTTCGGCGTTCGAGGTCACAAACTTGGATTATTCATTAGGCCAACATCATAAACAAGTCTGCAAAAAATCAGAACTACCGGATTTGACGCATACTACCCCATACTTTCGGGCGACAAAGTTACTGGATTATTTAGCGTGCTTGGTGCAGAGCGCGTGGGAGCGATCTGACAAAACACTACGAATATCCTATTGCGATTCGAAACTTAAATTTTTATCGGCCCCAAGGCCTTAAAAAAGAATTATTCCATAAAATAAAAAATAAGGTGAAGACCTTTACATCTGATGACTACTGCGTTGTTCTAGTAGGAGGAGAAGACTTTGAATCAAATGTTGAACACCGGGAATTAATTCAATATATTAACGAGGCCCTGAAAGACATCACATTCACAAATATAATAGTAGCCTGTCCTACATACGAATTCGGAAAGCCAATTTTTAATAGTAAAATTGAAGACTTTAACTGTATGCTTCAAAATGACGTACACTTTCACGAAAGGCATTACTCCTATGATTCGAACATGAACCTAACATTTGATATGTTTTTACCATCTGGACAAGTGGGTAAACGAGGTACAATAAATATAATTCATCGCCTTAGCAAGTTCATCAGTTGGAAAATTGGAATCGTAAAACAAGCCAACACAACGCAACGCAACAAAGTGACACAGAAAAAAATTCATGAGTTTTTTCCAGCCAAAATGCAGACGAAGAATCAACTTTTTCGCGTCGAAGCAGAATAATTCGTATACGTTTAGAATTATGCACCAAAACATAGCCAGCATCCTTTCTAAAAAAGATTATTTAGAAGTAGCTCTAAATGAATTGTCTGAAAACGATAGTAATCCACACGTCATATGTTTAACTGAGACGTTTATTCAAAGAGGGCATGAGAGTAATTGTAGATTACTAAACTTCCAACTAGCGGCATCTTACTCTCGTAGAGATGAAAAAAGAGGAGGTGTATGTATTATGGTTAGACAAGGTATAATCTATAACGAACTAGAATGTGTTGAGGGACTTGCTGTTGATAAAATATTTGAATGTTGTGGTATACAAATTCCTAAGTATGATCTGGTAGTAGTTTGTTTATACCGAACACCAAAGTCGCTTCCAATCCATTTCATTAAAAAAATAGATATTCTACTGCACAAGCTTAATCAAAAATTCCAAAAAATTGTTATATGCGGCGACTTTAATATTAACACATTAGTATTAAATAAAACTACCAAAGAATTGATAGATATAGCAAGAAATTATAACCTAAAACTACATATTCAAAAACCTACAAGAGAGAAAACTTGTATAGACCACATCTTAAGTAATTTAAAAAATACAAAATCCGATGTTCTACCTCTCGGTATCTCTGACCATGATACCGCACAGATGCTAAGTTATAGCGTAAACTCAAATATATTCGAAAATAAATTCTATTTTAAGCTAAAACGCGTTTACTGTTCAGACAACGTCAAAAAGTACCAAGAAAGCTTATCGAATCTATCATTTTCAGAAGTATACAGTGAAGATGACTTAAATAGAGCATTTAATAAATTCCACGAAACGATCTCACTTTTTTATAACCTTTGTTTCCCGGTACAGCAATTAAAAGTCACATGTGGAATCTTTAAAAAACCAAAGTGGATCACAAATGGAATAAAAATAAGCAGTAAAACAAAAAGGATACTTAGATTTAAACATTATAAAGAAAGAAAAAGCGAAAAAAAAGAACTGAATAAGACACATATACTAAACTACTGAAGAAATGTATCAATAAAGCTCAAAAAATGAAAAATAGTAGATATATAGCTAATAGTAATAATAAATGCAAAGCCTCTTGGGATATAATAAAAAGAGAAACTGAGAGCAATGATATGAAACAGTATGTAGAGAAAATCAGTATCGAAAATAAGGAAATAAATCAACCTCATGAAATAGCATCATACTTTAATAATTATTTTATTGGATTATCGAATTTAAAAGATAATAAAATAAAAGAACGGCACCGTGTCAATTTTCTTTCGAATAATAATAATAATAACATGTTCTTAATGCCATTCTCCGAAATCGAAATTGTTAGTATCATTACATCATTAAATAATACGCATGCGGTAGGATTCGACGAAATTTCTACTAATATTATCAAAAAATGTAAATATCAACTCAGTGCAATCATAACACATTTAGTTACTTATCGTTCGAAAGTGGAGTTTTTCCAGAACTACTCAAACTCTCAATTGTAAAGCCATTGTTTAAAAAAAATGACAAGAAGGATATGGGAAACTACCGTCCTATAACTTTAATTCCGATACTTGCAAAAATTTTTGAGAAGTGTATGAGTAAACGGCTTATGAATTTCTTAGATAAGTTTAAAATAATAAAGCAAGAGCAAAACGGCTTCCAAAAAAATAAATCGACGACTCTAGCTACCTTTAATCTTATTCACCACATTGTTAAAAAGCATAGACGAAAAACAACACACTACAGCGATATTTTTAGATATGTCAAAAGCCTTTGACTTTGTTGACCACTCGTTACTCTTAGATAAGCTTGAAAAATATGGAATAAGAGGTCTTGCCCACAACTGGTTAAAAAGCTACTTAAAAGATAGAAAACAGTGTGTGGAAATTGTCAAACTCAATGAATTGAATGTAGAAACTGGCTATAGATCCGAACTAAAATATAATTACTTCGGTGTACCTCAAGGTAGCGTGCTTGGGCCTTTGTTATTTATTGTCTATATAAATGAACTACCCGATATAATTCCATGTAAATCAATTATGTTTGCAGATGATATATCCTTTATTATATCATCAAATAAGAATAAAAATATCGAGGAACATGAATGTAAAGTTAATAACGTACTTGACAGTGTTATTAAATGGTTAGAGAGACATAACTTACAGATTAATATTAATAAAACCAACTATGTACAGTTCAACACAAAAAGAGGTAAAAATGTAAGACTAAATTTACAATATAGGAATAACAAAATACAAGAAATGCAAAGTGTTCTTTTTTTGGGACTTACTTTAGATAATCATTTGGACTGGCAAGCACAAATACAAAAGATCCGATGTAAACTCAATAAATTTGTATATGTTTTACGTAAGCTAAGGCGTACTTCAGGTTTGCCAGCCACTTTAGCTGCATATCATGGATATTTAGGCTCAATTTTAAGATACGGGCTTATTTTATGGGGAAACTGTACACATTTTAACACTGCATTCATAGCACAGAAAAAATGTATACGTGCTATTTGCGGCAAAGCCCCTTATATATCATGTAAACCACTTTTCAAAAAACTTAATATACTACCTCTACCTTGCTTATATATTCTAGAAATCTGCATGTTTGTAAAGAGACATATGTATCTATTTACAACAGCTGCAGCCAATTCTACTAGAATTCAACGTAATCTTGGACGGTTGGTTCATAATTACGTTCCAAGGACAAAATTGTACTCAAAACACTGCTTTCTAATGTGCATGAAAGTTTTCAACAAGTTACCAAAATGTATACAAGAGCTACCTCTAAATAGATTTAAAAATAAATTATGTAAGCTCCTAACTGAAAGGAACTATTATAGTATAAGGGATTACCTCTCTCAAAAGATTGAACAATAAGATTCCTAAAAATATTTGCATGCTAGTATTTAGTACAAATAGCAGAATAAGCTACTTTTTGTCACCTACCGCCTAATGACACGGATGTACCTACTTATTCTATGCAAATAAATTCTATTCTATTCTATTCTATTCTATTCTATTCTAAGGTATGAACTAAGCTTGCGTTTATTGCGTTTCGCCGGCAACACTGTCTTTAGCGTCTCCCTTGGCGCACGTAGTGAAACGATAACAAATTCATTTTCACTTAATTTCCTCGGGCTTGAATGTTGCCACAGTAAACTGGCACGGCAATGGAGCTAATGTATGCACCAGCGGGCTTCTCCCAAATAAATAGAATAATGGAGTATGTTACACGATATAATTATCTACTATTACGTATAATATATGCAGCAAAAGCTATATCACGTGATTTTACCCACATGCCCAGAGCTATTTTGCGGTGAATAATGTTAAAGATTTAGTAATTCGATACGATTTCGATTCAACTGCCCCGTGCCCATATAACAAAAAAAGACATTGGCGATAATCAATCCCACTCTAGTCTAGACCCCTAGTAAGGAGAAAATATTTTTCATCTTTGAAAAAGTCCTTCCTCCGAAGGATGGAAGAAATTAGTTGGACGGAAACAAGAACGAATGAAGAGGTTTTGGATTTAGTCGGAGAGAAGAGATCCTTGCTAAGGACGATTGAAAATAGAAGAGGAAATATGTTGGGGCACCTGTTACGACATGACATTTACATAAAAACTATAATCGAAGGGAAAATAGAGGGAAGAAGAGGCAGAGGAAGGCCGCGACGTGCTTTTATGGACCAGGTCAAGGAGAAGGTCAATGTAGTGTAGTACCAGGAGCTCAAAGCAGTGGCAGAGCGTAGAGCTGAATGGCGTTTACTCCACCGACAAGAGCAGAGCTCTTAAGTTGAAGAAGAAGAAGAAGAAAAAGTCCTTATTTCCGTTTGATACAATTCAGCATTATCATTTACTAAACACCAAAAGAAAAACCACAATTTTAAAATGTTTGAATATAATTTTGTCCCAAGTCAGTTTGTAAATATCTTATTATTGGTACAGTACAAATGTAAGTAATAGTTAGAGCAGTTAGATTAATATTTACTAGGTTTCGTACTAAAGGATCCTAATCTTAAGGGATCCCTTTTGGATACTAGCCTGTAAATCGTCGCGTTTTTAGTCACTTAATAGAATTCCCTTTTTCTGTGACATCGCCATATGAAACTGACCGCCAAAAGTTTTAATTAAGGGTGTGCTTGATATTCAGCACCCTACTGGTTGGTAGTAAATTGTATCTATTTACATTTACCTCAGCGATAAGCCCCAGAGTTGGATACTTAGCATACTAAAATAATAGCGTTGAACCGTAGTCATATTTTATTAATATGCTAATCTTTTTTTACTCCGCTAATCTTTTTTTATATCTAGTCTCTCAGTTTTTCATTTTCATGTGCTTCAAGTTCAATAAAAGTACGTCTTGCTTACCTATACCTACATACGAAGCGTATTTCACGATATCATATCATTACATCTAAAACGCGGTTTGAAATATGATAGATAGAGCTCTAGACTAGATTTGTAATTATTTTTTTCTTTGTTCTAACAAAAACTCCATTCAGTTTTAAAAATAATATTTATATTTTAGCTTACACTCTGAAGTGATGATTATACTCTTTTGGTTATATCCGCGGCCGTGGCAGTGAAATAGCTATAACGTGGGATTTGGGAATGAAAAATCGTTTAATAAAAATAGCAGCATTTGGAAGTTTTATGTCAGCATTTCCGAAGTAAAATTATCCAAAGCAATATTTTTTGAAGAAACATGGGCTGCTCTCAAGGTTACGAACCAAGGTCGATCAGAAAGTTTGTCGCCCCAAATTTGATTTTCTTGATGACCCATGAAAAAGAAGGCCGCATGAAATTGAAAAGAAATACATAGGTATGCGTATGGTAATAGAAGGGAAACTTTTTTACCAACGCCTCATGAAGTTTACAATATTCGTAAAAGCAAAGTTGCTACTATAAACGTGGCTCAATGTGAGACACATTTCGCGTTCTAAATTTATTCAATATATTGTTCCATCACGTACTAATTCGATGCACTATGTGGTTTCGTCGCGTTTTAATTTGATTCACTATGTGGTATCGTTGCGTTCTATCTTTGATTTACTCGCATCCGCAACGCACGTATTAAGGTATAAAAAGTATTATTTGTTTTAATCTAGGTTATAAACTATCTCCATGCCAAAAATCATTTCAATCCGTTCAGCCGTTTTTGCGTTATTGATTAACAAACATCAAAACTTTCGGATTTTGAACTTTTAGTATTCGTAGTAGGATTAGCTAGTCTTTTTCTCAAAAGATTGGCCACAAGAAGCTCAGAACCGTGAAACTGAAAACGGAGGGATGAGGCTTTTGCCCAGCAGTGGGACACTACAGGATCCCAATAATAATAATAGTAGGATTAGAATAGAATAGAGAAACTTTACTTATTGTTTAACCGTATTGATTATTTGTTTATTAACTAGTAGGAGTCTCAGAATGCATAATAATTATTTGGAACGAATCGGGTTGGTCGGTAGAAGGCATACATTTTATTGTGGTACCAATACGTAAAATGCTTCTCACGTTGAAATAGTCCTGTTTGTTTTATTATATCCCAAAAAGGATTCCACATTAAAGAGACTAAGGTATTTGGTTTCCCTTACTTAGATTTCGTCCCTTTTCTTCTCAGATTGGGTGTTACGTGACGACTTTTAGGGTTTATCTTGGTATTATGGTTTTATGACTTCAATCTTTTGCGGATTCAGTACGGTGCGGTGTTGGGGGTTTTAAAGGACAAATTCGCTGCTTTCATTATTGGTTTCATTGGAGGTTTCTTCTAAACCATCCTTAGAATTGTATAAAACTGTCATCAAATTTGGCAGTTCTCTTAAGTTTCTTGAATTTGTGACAATAAATCTGATTGCTATCAAATGAATATTCAGTCTGATTACAACGGGAAGCTTCGCAGTCGGAACTTTAAAACTATTAAGACACATAGTACATTTTTGCAAAATAATATAAACAATGGCCTAATTAACTACAAAAATCCCAAAGTTCCTGACAAGTATATAAAAAGATGAAACAAAATCCGGTTGAAGTTATCAAGTATGAAATTGCGTCCACGGTATTTTTTCAGGAATTTAAGCCCGTCGATTAATCTCATGCTATGAATTAATATAATACTATTATTAAAATAAGGTTATTCTCTTTAGTTTTGATCGCTAATGGGCAACATTTCAACTTTATTTTTACATAAGCAACAAATATAAAGACAGAAACATTTGTAATTGTAATATATTCAAGATTGTGAAAACGCAATAATACGTGAAGATACGAGATCCTACCTTAATAAATCTTGCATCAAAGTAAGTAGGTATTACTCGTAACACTGGGAACCATGGATTTTGGTAAGGAGATGTCACCAAAAGAATACTTTGAAAATCAGTTTTAGTAACAACTACAGAATATTTCAATAATATCACACATATAATACGAGTAGGTATAATTGAATAAGGGCCTTCTCAACGACGCGTTTTTAAAAGACCCTAAAAGTAGAAAAAATACTGACGTAGAAGTATCTAACTGACTAGAAAAGTTTACCTACTAACCAGAGTCCTGATAGCAAAAGTTTTGTTGATTCGAGCGCAACTGGCATACAAGTTAACCGCATTAGAAGAGGGTCAGAGATAATCAGTGTTGGAATTTTTTACCCTTGTATCTGGACATCACGAATATATCGATCAACATATAAGGATTAATAGTTAGAGATAGTCAGTTGTTTTGCGTTGTTGTTACGGTCGTTTGCTCAGGTAGCAGTAGTACCGCAGTTAGCCAAAAAAATATTTGATATAAGCTGTTTTTTTCGTCTGAAGTAAATCTTACGCAGGTTTACTTAGGTACAGACTGACTAGTAGAAATTCGCAATTTAAATATTTAGATTAAAGCAACAAGTAACCTCAAGTGTATTTAAATTTAGGTTACCGTGACTTTCTCTGAATAATAAACCGAAGCTTGTGGCTGGGTAATTTGAAATCATGTATAGTCGAAAACATTAACTTCTTTGAGAAATTATCTGACCATACCTTTAGTGGTGACTTTGGCAATACACACGTTTTCTAATATTGTTGTTTCAGAATCTAATATCGAACATATAAAAAAAAAATATGATCTACTTTTACTTATTTACTTTTCCCAGAAGATTGGCCCACATTGTCCACAGTCTTTAATCAAATAAATAAATACACAATCAATTAGCTTAATAAAGCTTGCCATCGCGCCGCATGTAGGTACGGAAAAATATGGCTCAAGAAGATTAAAAGCCTATTTTTTATCAAAATGTTTTATATAAAATCAACTATCCGAACAGGGACTTGTTACGTTAGCTCACCCGTATCCTTCAATTATTTTGGCAGATCACACAGGTATATAATAGCATTTAATTTTTCCGGAAACGGGTTCCAAAGTAGGGGAAACGTTTTTTAAGTACTTAGGTGTTACAAATTGCTTTCAGATTAAGATCGAAGTTTCCGAATGAAAATAAAACAAATGCAATAACCTTTAGATATACTATTATAAAGAGGAAATGTCTGTGAGATTGTAGCTTTTTAAGTTTTGAATGTTTTGGGTAATCTCCGCCACCGCCTCGCGCCTATCCGATTTCAAAAACTCGTTCACTAACAATGGAGTTTCTGGGTGGTTCTAGTTATATTCGTTTGTTCCTGATTGTTCATATTCCTTATCCGACACTTTCCTAACTGGTCATAATCCTAACACATCATATTCCTGATTCGTCACATTCCTCACTCACAACAAACCCTTTTTAGATTTGCCCAAAAATCTTCGATCGGGCGAAGTTGCGGTACGTTAGGCGGATTTGAATCGTTTGGTACATATGGGATTTCTAGCTCCTCTATTTTAGCCAGGGTCTTTTTTGAATAATGGCTGGGCCGAAACACAACATTAGTTCCTCTGTGATGTGTCTTCATAATTTCACGTACAATCCTGCATGTATCGCTATGCATTAACTCCTAAACCACATTCAGAAAACACCGGTTTTGACATAGAATAGATTAGAATAACATTTATTCATGACAATAACACATGCCATCAAACTACTACCACGTAAATCAAACTACAAAATATAAGACAACATTGCCACGAAACGGTTCCATCTCAGCGTTGTGCTGGCCTGGTGGCCAGCGTTGGGGACCGATTTTTAACTTTCGAGCGCTGGAAAATGAAATAAAAGTAACTACGTTTGTAGTGTCAAAATGGCCGGCACTTACTTTCTACCAATAGAATTGAATACGGGTGGTCAATACCACTCGTTTTTAGGGTTCCGTAGTCAACAAGGAACCCTTATAGTTTCGCCATGATCGTCCGTCTGTCTGTCTGTCTGTCCGTCTTCGGCATAGCTCAGTAATCCTTTACTAGAAAACTGCGATTCGGCGTGGGTATATAAACAAATCACGCCGACAAAACAGGAGAATAAAACCCTGAAAAAAAAAAATTTTAGGGTACCTCCCCTACATGCAAGTTGGTGATGGTTTTTTTTCTCTTTAAACATATAGTGTGGTGTATCGTTGGACAGCTTGTTCAAAAATATTATGGGTTTTCTAGAACTATTTTTCAACTCAGTTATGCGTTTGCGAGATAATGGGATTTAAAGCCCTAACTTTTTGGCACAAAGCTGAGTGGCGACCATTTTAGCATGTTTTGATTATGCCTGTTATTTCTTGTCTTTTATTTCTTATACTTATGCTAAATAAACATATTTTCTTTTCTTTCTTTCTTTCTAATTTTTGTTCGAGTCATGTCGTCCCCCCCCCTGCCGGCTAAATGTCTACTACTGGGGACGTGAAAAAATTCGTGGCAGTAGTACATATAATAAATCTAATAGGAAAGTTATCACAGTTAAGTAGACATAACTAGTAAACGAGTATTAGACATAACTAGTTAACTGGTAAGAAATGCACTTAATCGACCCTATACATTGGTGTGTTATAAAAATAATCATATTTACGATTATTTACGAGGGTAAGCTATAATAAGAACCCCTAAAGCCCCTGCGCGTGGCCCGACACGCACTTGGCCGCTTTTTTAATTTACTATCGCTACTTCAAAATAGCATTTCATATTTTTTATCAGTTTTCAAGTGAAAGAGTCGAGCGCTCGAAAGTCAAAAATCGGTCCCCTGGTCTTCCGATGGAACCATCAGGTGATTCCAAGGCGTAACACACATTTTAACACTCGCACAAAATAATAATAATGGAGATACTAAGTAAGGCAGCTTGTGACGGGCTGTTAGGGCGTAGTGACCCTACGTACCTGAGTGCTCGTGGGGGTGTCCTGTGGTCAGGCTTGATGGTTGGACAGGCCCCCCGCCTCTGGCTTGCCTTTACTGGCCGTCCAGAGTGGAGTCGCAAGAGCTGTTTCTCGAGGGTAGATGTGGACCTAAGTGGCGAGTTGGCTATATGTTTAAAGTCCAGTGCCACCTCTCTACCCCCCAGCTCTCTGACCGGTGTTGCCCTTAGGCCATTTATATCGCTATTAATAGGGGCCCATCTGGCAGTTAGTGAGTCACCGTCTGCCAGAGATAAAAAGTAAAACAGTTTTATTAGGCAGGCGTCCGATGTTTCAACCACTAGCCCAGCCAATAGTCCATCATTTTAACCCAATAACCCGTTTCATTTAGATTCCGTCAACCATCAATATCCGCTTCGTGTACTCCTTGAATTTCATTAAATTGTCAAAAGGGCTTCTACGTGTTGGCTCAGTTGGTACTTTGTAGGTACCTAGCTCCACGCACGCCTCCCAAAGGTCCGGGACATAATTGTCCCGTGAGCGGAAAAGAGTAATACTAATAGTAATACAAAACAAAAACGATACAGTTAAGATAAATAATAAAAATTACGAACACAGCATAATCGCAACATAACATATTTAACATGGCGCGAGGGCTAATTGCAAGCCATAACATAATCTGATTAATTAGATAAATGAATGAATGAATGAATCTTTTTTGGAAACTTAGTGTGCTCCACATATTGCTTGTTGTGATTGTTATTGTGTTGTTGACATTGTCTTATTATTATATCTTAATTTTTTTTTCTGTTTTTGACGATTGTGATAAAAAAGTCTCATATTTTTGACATGTATGCAAATCTGTAATGTATTTTTTATCATAAAATAAATAATCTAATCTATTCTAATCTATTTTACCGATTCTTCAGGTGGATCATTGGCATTTTGGGATTAAAAGTTAGCCGTCTAAGGTGAAATAGGATTCATCGTCCATAATGCACTTCTACGTCGTTTTTTGCATAGAATATATTTTTGACCAAACTTCTACAAGAAAACATGCCCGGAACTACTACAAGGTTACATAAACATAATACAAGGCAGAGATAATAAAAAACGAATAAGAATGGAAATGCGACTATTAATTAAATCCTTGGGCACATTTTCACAGAAAAACAACTTCTGTGAAAATTTGAACAGTCTAGCTATTGCTGATACGCAGACAGCCGGATAGACAGCAGAAGCTTAGGAACAGGGTTCCGTTTCATATCCTTTGGGAACTCAACTCTAAAAAATATCAAGTTGAATTCTTTGACCCCAAATATGTATATTTAGACACTAAGTTTGTGATTCTACGTTATTTAGAGCTCGAGATATTAATTATGTAAGTATAATTCAAAATTACTGCCATAAAATTAAAGATGGCCGACGGAGGAGTTGGTTCCTATCAAAAACTTAAAGCTATGGACCTAACACACAGTTTAACTACATACTGTTGGGCAACGAATGTACTTGCGCAGAGCAACGCTGGGGGCCGTCGCGGGGAAGCGGGCGGCGCGGGCCGCCGCCACAAACGCGCACAGTTTGTGTCTGTCTTACTTTCAAGGCAGGCGCGTAGCTACATGTTTTTGAGTTGAGTGAGTGGTGGCGGCGAATGATTTTATTAGGTACAATGGTGCGCAATTGTTCTGTACGGATGTACCTCAACAACAACAATAAATAAGGATTTAAGATTTCATAGATTTCCCCGTGATGACAGGTAGGTACGGCGCTATTGTTTTTTTTTTTAATATATACCTACAGCCTAAGTCGAGCCGAGTTATTAATATTATAGCGAGTTACGTATCTGTTCACAAAAAATGATTTATTAATCAGTGGCTATGGAGTGTTCATATGAAACAGCATCTTAAGCGCGATCTTGGAACTTTAGTGTAGTTTGTTCATACGGGCCTAAGTTCTAACCCTTGTTGCTATCGTTATTTTATAAGGACGTGAACAATAAAAAATTCTCACAAACAATTGGGGTACTTGTGATTCTTATTTTTATACTTCGTAACTTTGCAAGTGTTACACCGTCGCGTGAGCAGTAAGTACTTAGGCATTTTTTTTATTCGTCCATTCGGACGGGCTGGGACGATAGGCCCTACCGCCTCGTCTTCAGTAAATACAGTGTGTAAGTCTAATACGGGCGAATCTCTTAACGGTGGTTAATATAGGACAAAGTAAGGATAATTAGATAACATTTACTTAAAGTTGCAACAATAATTTTGTCCATACAAAATAATTCAGCCCGCAATGTATTGCAAACACACTCACGTTAAACGCTCGTTGACAGTTGCTAATGAACATTTGACATTTCGGTACCGCAACCATGTTTACAGTACCTACATTGCTGTTGAGAAATTTAAAAAATAATAATTATGGGGTCGTAATGACCTGCAACTTAAAAAAACCTTTTACTTCATGATTACGCTAATGAATACTATGTCCGATTTAATTTATCGCCCGTATTAGACTTATATACACACTGTATAATTTTTCATTTGGTCAAATCCAGTAACTACGTCTATTAAACCTAACGCGCGATATTTACGTAGTTATTTATTAATGAAACACAGTTTAATTATATTCAGCATGAATGTCAATTTTTATAACAAAATCTCACGTAAATATCTGGCTGTGCAACATATGTAAATAAATCATTTCATAATAATATTTTCATTTTCTGTATTTTTCCATTTTGTGACAACCCTGGCACATCGGCGCGGGACAGCGTAAGTACTTACACGAGTGGCGGCGTCGCCCGACATCAAAGGCGTTTCACTACTGTGGGAATATATTGTAATACTGTGCCTAACAACTACCTGAAAAAAATTTAGTGCTTTTGTCCAGCATGTCCACATTATCACCTGAAACTGCCCTACTAAAAGCAGTTAGAGACAAACAGGCGGTCACCGAATATATCCAATTTGTCCAAAATGTTGCTAAAAGATTTTATATATATAACCTTTTAAAAACGATACGTCCACTCCCCTTTTTATCTATTTAAGGGATGATCCCCAGGATAAAACCTTCGTCCTTCTCAAGGTCTCAAATTACGTCCATACAAATTTTCATATAAATCGGTTCACATGTAAAAGATAAAGGCGTGAAAAGGTAACAGACTATCAGAAATGAGTTACTTTCATACTCATATTATTAGTATGGATGTATCTCTGACTGGGCCACATTATATTAGAGAAGAGTCGAGACGTGAATCCAATTGTGTATCGCATGGCTGTTAGTGGAGTATGAAATTACAGTATGGCCTTTCAGACACAATAGTACACCATTAACGACGAAAATATTCGTCGCAAGCGCTTTGTCAATTTAAACATTGTGTCCCGTGTTCAATATATAAATTGACTGACTGACGAGCTTTATCGTGCTTTTATTACTCATGCATTTTCCTTAAACAATTATTAAGAGCATCATAAGAGGGTAACAGTTGTCATTCTAAATAGCTCTTTTACTTATTTGTCTTAAACTAACTAAAGGTTGTAACTACTATGGTGGATACTAGACGATGGTGTACATACTTATATAGAGAAATACATACTAAATTACATAGAAAACATCCATGACTCAGGAAAAAAAATCGTACTAATCACACAAATAAATGCGCTTACCGGGATTCAACCCTGGGATCTCCGGCATCGTAGGCAGGGTCACTACCAACTTGTCCATACTAATGCTACGTCCGCTCTTTTTTTCTTGGTCAGATTATTCAAATTGTCTGGATTCACGAATGCGAAACGTCAGTAGTTAGCGAAGTTACGTTTTTGCCACATTATTTCAAGCAAAAATAAAAAATATTGTCTTGTCGTTTAGTTTTTTACTAAAGGAAAACAACGCTGGACAACGTGAAATGTAATTACAAGGTTTCATCGAATTTAACATACATTCGATGAAACCTTGTAATTACATTTCAGATTTTTCATTAAATACACAGAAAACATATTTTTTCAGTAACAGACAACTTAAGAGGATTTTTACACATTTTACCTTTTAGCTGTACCTACCTAAAAATATACTAAATGAAAATTCTGGTACCATAATTATATGGATGACGAGCGGCCCGCCCCGGCTTCGCACGGGTGCTATATTATACACATAACCTTCCTCTTGAATCACACTATCTATTAAAAAAACCGCATCAAAATCCGTTGCGTAGTTTTAAAGATCTAAGCATACTTCGTTTTATATCATGTAGTGATATGGATTTTTATGCATTATTTTGCCAATAGTTCCTTGACTTTGAAGGTAGTACATTTCAAGAGTAGTAAAACTGCATATTACACATCCAACAAACGTGTTGCTTACCTATAGACACTATTATATACTTACATACACCGATTTTCATTCTCTCAGTATCTTTTGTATTTTTTTGTTGTTTTACGTATCGTTTCGTTTTCTTCTCATATTTACATAATATACATACATCCTTTTCTTCACACTATATGTTACTAAAAAGAGTACATTAGAAGGTTTGGATATAATAAATTTGATGATTAGTTAATTATTTTTATCCAGCTACTACTTTGTACACCAATTTTTATTCTCTAGGTGTTTTTTTTGTTGTTTTACGTATTTTTATGTTTTTTTGTTGTTTTATGTTTGTTATTATTTTTTTATTTACATACATATACATACACCACATATACCTACTCCCTTAATTTTGCATAGGAGGTTACTAAAAAACATATACCTAAATAAAATTTTGGATATTAAAATCGTTTTGGTTACTATTTTAATTCATCATATCAGCCGAAATGCGTCCATTGCTAAACAAAGGCCTCCCCCAAAGAGTGACAAAATGACCGGTCCTGCGCCACCCGCATCCAGCGGACTCCAGCGACCTTTACCAGGTCATCAGTCCACCTTGTGGGGGGGGGGCTACCCACGCCGCGCCTTCTGGTACGTGGTCGCCACTCGAGAAACTTTTCGCCCCAACGGCCATCGGTTCTACGTGCTATGTGCCCCGCCCACTGCCACTTAAGATTAGCGATTCGGAGGGCTATATCGGTTACCTTGGTTCTGCTGCGGATAGCCCTTATTTCTGATGCGATCACGCAGAAAAACTCCCAACACTGCCCTCTCCATAGCCCTTTGGGTGACTTTGAGTCTTTTAATATTGACTGATTTATTGTTATATCATACTTAACTACTTAAATACAAATAATATATCATTATATTTATTGGGTTAGAGCTTCCCTGTAAACGATATTTGATGTTGTTTTATTTTGTGGCAGTTAAATAAATTGATTATCAGCAGATCCAACTCGTAATAGGCCCACTTACAGTTGGCCATGAGTAAAACTTTCCTTTCGTAGGTCGAACCCTACTAATTCGAAGGTTTGTCCTTGGGACTTGATTTTCACCGGAAATTGAAGCCGTTTAAACGTGATTGGCCCATCAATTGGAATCATCGGTATCCTCGGAATATGAGCTAGTTGACCAGCTGCTGGGCCGGTATTACTGGTCGCTACAATTAAATTGTCCTTTAATTCTTTAATAATCAGTCCTGTCCCATTGCTCTTGTTGGACATCGGTTGGTGATGTTAGCTGCAGTTGACACAGCTTCTCCCCAGAATTGTTTCTGGTAAAAGCATCGATGAAAGTCACAAAACAGCGACTTCCTCCCAGGGATGGCACCTCCATTGGCTCACACACATCAGAATGTATGAGTTGCAACATCGCTTGAGCTCGTGTCCCTCCAGAAGGAAAAGGAATTCTTGACTGATTCCCTTCGAGGCATGAAACGCATATCACTTTTTCAACCCAATCAGTCAAGCCATTTAGTAGTTGACATACCGACAGCAGCGCCACTTACCGGGTCCAATTGTATTTTTAAGTCATCCAGGAAACCATCGAAATATCCATATAAAATGTCAACCCAATCGGTTCAGCCGTTTAGTGGTTGACATACCGACAGCAGCGCCACCTACCGAGTTCAATTAAATTTTAAATCATCCATCAAACCATTGTCTATTGAACACAGTTAAAAAAATACCAGGCATATCACAAATAAACGGGCGCACAGGCGGACCGGCAGACAGACAGACGTAGAGCGAGCCTTTGGCAATTCTAAAAAGATTTAAAATAAACAAAACAATTCGTCGTCATTATCACCCAACCGTGGCCTTTAATTCAAGTTTAAATAATTTTAATCATATCTCAACCCTGAAACAACTTAGAAGAAGCTTAAATTCGCATACGTAAAGTATTCCCTGACAGAGAATATTGAAAAACTCAACGTTTTGAAAGGATGAAAACTTTTTATGAGGTCGAGTCATCTGGAGGCCCGAGATAACATAATCATAAAAAGTTAGCGGTAATTAGACAAGTCAGGTGATCTTCACTTTTTCTTTTATTATTACTTTTCATAAGACAATTTTATTGCTTCCGGCAGTCCCAGGAAAAAGGACCGGGCACTTCTGCTTCTATAAAATGTTTTCTAAGTTTTTGTCAAAGCCAATCCAACGGCTAATTACAACCATTGGTGTTGAGAGGAAAGCTCAGGCTCATTTAGAGATAAAAAATATGACACAGTGCCTTTAAGTGTAGCAAGAGTTGCTATCAAGTCGTGTCGCGCGCGGCTCATCGACCCCCGTCTCAATCACACCGTGCATATTAATAAAACGAGGGTAGGTTTTCTCGTTTCGCGTCGCGCTCGCGGCGTAAGTTTGTGCTAGCCCCGCTCTTGTCATTGACGCTGTAGAATCCACTTCCACACAATATGTTTACACTATTGCATCTTATTGCATTGTAATGTAATACGGCAAAAAATATATATCTAGGCGTATCTTTAACGTCGACAGTAAAATCTGTAAGGTGTATTGTTGCTCATAAGTCACTTTTATCTTAGTTTGTTAACATATTGTGCCTGTTTAGCCAAGGCTTTGAGAAACAGTACGGTATCTGAACCGTATGAATCAGGGTTAAATTAAAACTTCAAAATGACGGGCTACCATCCCATACCGATTTCATACTACTAGGTACATACTTCGTCCACTTCACCGGTTTTATTTAAGCATGACTTTAAGCACTGTAATCCAAATTGCTTGTCAAAATTCGATCGTAATATAAATGATGACCCAGTTAAGTTTATATGGAAAACTTGTGTGAGCA
This sequence comes from Epinotia demarniana, assembly GCA_945867215.1. Taxonomy (NCBI): domain Eukaryota; kingdom Metazoa; phylum Arthropoda; class Insecta; order Lepidoptera; family Tortricidae; genus Epinotia; species Epinotia demarniana. Next base: position 37,856,200 of record OX244260.1, on the reverse strand, counting down.
TCAAACATATTAAAATATAATGAAAACGGATCACTCGCGTTTTAAAGGTCGAAAACAACGACCACAACAACGCAACACAACAATAACAACGCAACGTGCAACGCGTGTGCTCGTGACTAAGATCCGCGAATCGGTTCGAAACATGTCGAGCGATTTGTGACCTCAAAAAGGAGAGTGACCCGTTTTTAAAAGATTAGGTAATTGTAAAAGTTGCACCGCATCGTCTTGTATTAGCATAAACTCAATTCTCGATTGTTTTGATGGCTGTCAGTCAAGATACTTCTAATGTAAGGTCAGTGATTCCGTCCGACAAGCATAAAGCAAGCAAGCAATCATAAGCATTAAGTGTAGCATAAGTATATCAATAATGCTACTTATCTTATTACGCCATAAACACATGAATTCGGTTTTACCTTCGTAATGCCAGCTTTTAGCTTATCACGCTTATCAGACTGGAGTGGCAAGCATTCTGTTCAAGTGGCTCTCGCTGTCAAGTATGAATCCCTAATTGTGCATTCCCGAATGCTGACTGCCTGCCTCATTTTATTTGTCTAAGGGTCGTAGGTAATTAGTGTACCAGTAGGGTAAGAATATTTCAATTAATTCTAAACGTAATTGAGAAAACCGTAAGCGGCTTTAGCATAGTGCGGTGTACCTAACATTTTTTTATCAATGCATATTGCCCGCCCGAACCAACGACGCATTTTTTTTGACATTTTGTGTCGGTATAGTGCCTGTAAATTAAAAAAATGTACTATATCTAATAGTAAGTATAGTAAGCCTTTGGTTAACTATCGATTGTTCATGTTCAACGGACTTTTTCTCGATCTCTCTAGGGACTATCTGCTATTAGCGATTATAGGCAATCCGTAAAAAAAACAGAGGGGCTACCGCGAAACGAAAACGAACTCCGTTCGTGTATCTCCATCTCTGTGCCACTTGCAAGTTCGAGCGACAGAGACGGAGATACACGAACGAACTTCGTTTTCGTTTCGCGGTAGCCCCTCAGGTAAAATTGGTCTCGAGAAAAGTGATCGCTCTTTAAATTGTTGAATGAATCAATGATGAACGTGGAAAGACATTTAAATTAACATTTTTGTTGAGAATGAATATTTTAGCATAATAAAAAAGCAATATTTGCCATTATAAATAAGTAAATGCCATACGATTACTAAATAAATAAATCAATCTAAATTACATGGTCCTAATTTTGAACACAGAGACCTGCAACAGTGTTTATTAGTACCTACCCGCTTACTGTCGGTGTAAATGTGATGTGACATGAAAATGCACATAAAATTATATGACGCACTAAAGCGGATCTACAAATTGTTGTGTGAGAAAATAATATCCGTAACTACCCTATCGGCACTATCCCTCACAGTTTTTCGCACTTGTGTGGCTCGGCACTGACACATTTTATTTGCACGCCATCTAGCTTCAAGTGGGGGCAACTGCTGCTCATCACCGAGCCCGAGGCGCAAGTCAACGTCGCCGGCAAGTCCTCATGCCTCCTCATGATGAAGAGTTTCGCTAACTATCTGAAGAAAGAAGACATCATCTACACGCCTTGGGACACCACGTCGGACGCCGGTTTAAATTATACGCAAAATCTGAAAATGAACCTCAACTACAAATATACAAGTAAGTCTAGTCTTATGCACATTTTTCAATTTTCCGGTCGATGGGTTCGACAGTTAAATAAGGTATGGTTTTTTAACTTATTTTTATTAACAGGACACAAACATCATTTATTGCGTGCGTATTTAGCGACCTTAGTGTAAACGTTCAGTTCGTCGGTCGTGGGGTGAAGTTTGTTTGCAGTGTCGCTACCCGGCACAAGATGGCGTTGTTTTCAACTGATCGAAAAATGCGAGCCTCTGTCTACTTGCCAACAGATAGCGCTGCCACACTCAAATGAAGGTTTATCTTTCAACAGATTCGAATGGAGCCGTGTGATACTCCTGTACGATACGCCAGCGTACAGATCGCAAGCTGGGGATCAAGGGGGCTTTTTATTAGCGAACAATATTCACTTGTTCATGTCGATGGCGGGAATTGCCGTGTTCGGGCGAGAAATGCAGCCCTCTCAGAGCCACGAGGACTTGCTACTGCAGAGCGTAGGGAACGACTTTGCGAGTGAGTTTCAGTGTGGGGAGTGAGCTTTGACGAGGGCACCGTTTGGCACGTTTGGGTTTATGCACTTGGCACGTGGCTTGGTTAGCGCCTTGATTAAATAAGGAGCGATTCTCGATGTTCTTAACAGGATTCCTTGGTAGTATGAATATTTCCCAAACAAGCTTTATTTTCCTTATGGTTCAATGGTTTACAGTTTACATTTTAAGTGGAGTACGTAAAAAAGTAATCTTTAGGAGATTTTGTTTGACATATTCAATAAAATATTATATTTATTTATCAATTGACCTGAAATGACTTAAAATGTAAGGTACTGATTTTACCTCGCCAAACTGTATTCATAGTTTGTTGGCGAGTGATGTGATGCTAATAATTACACTCTTCAACTTAAGTATTAAATTTCACTACGGATGACATGTTTCGAACTCTTCAGGATCAGTGTTTTCGCAGCGGTGCTTGTCGCTTGAATCGAGCGACATCACCGCGATTTCAACATGTCTCACGAAAGTTTTTCCAATATTCTGTAGATTTTGAACTAAGTAGTTATATTTTTGAGGCTCGGTTTTATAGATCTGGTAACCTTTTATTTATAAAAAAAAAACTGAAGTATATACTTTTTAAAGTTTATTTAATTTAGTTCATTAAAAAGTTAAAGTAAGTTAATTGAGAATCTTAAATTATATTGCGACGAGATGTTTATTTTCTCGAACGCAGTGCGGACAACAGTTAAACTGACACTGACACTTTCCTTTTCACTTCGATTGCGAGAAAATACTCCACCCACAAAATAAACCTTCTTGGGATTAAGCTTCGTCAAGTGAGTGCGCATGCGGAAAGTTCGAGTTTCTAAAACAGGTCCGAGGGCGTCCCACCCAACGCACTGGATAATTTACCTGGGTAGTAACGTAGCGGCCATCTGCTAAACCGACCTTGGCCAAAGTTACTTAGCTGTCAGGATTGGCAGCGATCTATACTAGGCTCCCGCCAGTCTCGAAAAAATAGTTGTGTGTTCATATAGGGATTATTTTACACCGTTGTATGCTGTTACTACACATTTATATACGTTTGTAGTAGATACAGCCATGGTAAAGCAGACTCTTTTGGATGAATGCAAGTCTTTTTATACCTTCATCCTTTGGATTAACTGTACCAAGAGAGCTTACAGCACCTTTCGTGTCCAATTCAATAACGGGTAAAAGAAGTCGCTGGGGTAGCCGCCTTTGAAAGTAGATGTTTGCGGAGGCTCCCATGGATGATTGTCATGCTATAATGCGCAAACGAGTAGCCTCTTAAATGTGCATGCAATAAGAGAAAGGTTTGAATATCCGGGCATTTGGCAGGATGTCATTGCATATTCTCAAGTATAGGTATAAAAAAAGTTTAAATCTATTAGGATTAGGATAAGCTAACATAGACATATAAGCATTTACTACTACCAGCTATGGGCCATGTGTCTGAAATAAAGAAATTGAATTGAAAGGACGATGGGCAGATTTGTATGGGCCCCGTCCCCACCCACCAACAGAGCTGACGTTGATTTTAATATGATGGTAATGGTCCATAATACGTGTAATCACCGTTATTTTCTCAGATATCAATGGGGTTCTTCCAAAAAATGGATGGTGATAATATTTGGAACTAAAACATCCCATACAATTTGGTCAGTCACGCGAAGACAGTGGCGCCTATGTTATAACATCAGTTAACGAGCACTTAATGTATGGAAATCATTGAGTTTATTATTAGTAATTATTTATCTTATAAATAATTCTTAAATAATCGCATTAAACACCCTAATTATATTAAAATGTCCGTTAACTTGCTTTTACTAATGACATCTTACATCGGGTAGCGGAACCAAGTGCAAGTTTCTTCTAGCGGTGAATAGAGGACCTAAATACTTTGTGTCGGTGTCTAATTATATTCTATCAACAACATAGGTGGCGTTATTAAGCAGGCAGCCGTCAGGCTCCCGGATCAGGTTGTACGACAAGGATTTGCATGATAAATTGTATAAGGCCCGCACCAAACGTAATGATCGCTACCACGAAAATCGAATCCCGAAGTTCGTATATCTCTATCTCTGTCGTTCGAGTACCATAAAACATAAGTGCGTTAGAGACGGAGATATCTGAACTTCGTAATTCGATTTTCGTGGTTACAGCTCAGGGTCTAAGATACGGTCTTGGGATCATAGAGTATTAGGCGTGGCGCATATTGTCATATTCGAGAACTATCGACGGTTTTGAGAACAAGTGCTCGAATATGACATTACAGGCTACGAGTGCCTGTTCCTATGTCAAACATGGTTTTGGATCGGGAACCTGATCCGGTACCTGTACCAGAACCTACGAGGTCCTTACACTTAGGAAGCCAAGAAATCCCGTAATCACGTTTGGTGTTGTCGTGCAATGTCTCCTCAAATGCCTCAAATGTCTTAAGAGCGGTTATATACACACACCCTTGATCCAGCCATCTAGCGACAGTCTCTTGAGGCCAGTCGGTCGAGACTGATCTTCGCTATCAAACCGTTCGCCGAAACGACTATCGGGACGATGATAGTCGAATCAAGATCCCACATGCCGGTTACCTCGTGAGCCAGGTACTTGCTGGCTTTGTCCTTCTCGGCCTTCAAGAGGTTCTCGTCATGGGGGATGGTGATGTCGACGAGCACTGCCTGGCGTTTCGATCGATCTATCAGCACGATATCAGGCCTATTGACAAGAATAGTACTGTCCGTGATGACAGATCGATCCCGCCACGCTCTATTGGGAACATTGGGCCATTTTCGAGAACTGGCGCAGGTGTGACTTATAGTAAGGCACTTCGGAGACCACAAGACCGTATACCAGAGCAAGTTGCTGGTGAATAATTCTGGCCACAAGGTTGTGTCTGTGCATGTACTCGCCGTTATTATTATTATTATTTTCATAATCACCTGTCTACTAACTATACTGCATCAAGTTTCCACTGCTAAAAGTCGTAGTGTATATACGCTCAAAGAACGGTTTAATTGAGGTTAGGTTCGTTTTCGTGTATAAAGCTTCTTTGGTCAGACCTCTGAAGTTTCCAAACGTGTGCGGCCTCACATATGCGTCGTACCTAGTCAATAGAAAATAATACATACAATATACAACTATCTTTTTAACGGTCAAACCTTTTTCACCATTTAGTCTCTAGCCCTATAACGAACACTATCAGGTGGTAAACACTGCATATAAAATCTCTGTACCTTGTTTGACTCGCAAACATAGCAGCTACTACGAGTACTATTTGACTGATCCACATTTTTATGAATTGTAATGACCCGAATTCACGTGAAACTGTATAATACAGTTTCACGAGAACTGCGAATCGTGGGTCATGTGAACATATATTTTTGTCATAAAAGAATAACATCGCACATCTTAATAACCCAAAAGTTTATGTGGCTCTCTCCTCAAGCACAATATTCCACTTAATTTCGTTTTACTCCTTGGAATTCTGCGAAAGCGGCTGGAATTTCAAATTAAGCGTTAAATTGTAACACGTGTGACATAAATTCAAAGTTACCAAGTTTTACGGGCGTAAACAAGACATTGAGAAAGGTTCTCACGCAGTGAAATTCTCAAATTCAGTACATTGATTTCACTTCGTATCAGGGTACAAAATAAAGAGAGAGAGTACTTCGCGCCAGGATTGCGCGCCAAGGATGGAAATAACGAGTTTTACATCTACGTCGTTAGCGACAGGTCTCTTTTCGGAAAATCATTGTAATCCTATGCCGTAATTCGTTAATTATATAAATATTTATATACGAGCTCTAATTAATATATAGGTAACAGACTATAACATCGCGATGACAGTAAAGACTTTTGTCACGTTGTTGGCTGTCGCTATAGATCGCTCGCGACGCGACACACATTAAGCCCGCAACACACTGGCGCGGCGTGGCTGCGGCGGACAACAATAAAATTGTCACTAGCTGTCAAATTTTCTATTAACCGCCAAGCAGGCCGCTACAGTCTGTGCTTTTACTAAAATGTTTCTTCGTCACTCTATTTCTCCTGATGCACTCCTTTTGTGCATATATTATGATCTGCAGGTCGATCACGTAACGCATTGTACAGTCGAGGACAAAGAGATGTATACACTTTTGGACCTAATCGAATGCGGTCGCCTACAAATTGTGTACGCGCGTCAGGTAGATCTTATGTCACTTTTACTATTATGGAAAAATTACACTTGAATTGTTCTAACGCGCGTTCGAAACGTTACGTGATTACCCCTTTGGTATTCAATGCGGTCACTCTTTCTAAAACGTTAGACTTGGTGAAAAACTAACTTGGTATAGGTAACCACCAATATCATATCAAAATGAGTATTATTTCGATGATACTATGAACATTTTAGCAAGTAATGTCGTGCGTTGGTATGAAGTTAATAAACTGATCAAATTGTATCAACTGTGCTTAATCCGTTGTAAAGGAGTACTAAATGTTTTCAAAGGATGGGGGTTCGGGTTGAAACCGTGTTTGTAGTTGAACAAGGGATATTTAAGACACGTCTTTTTGTGTCAAGACTTGAACTAGAAACAAGTGGCCGCCTAGCTGCGTGCTGTAGCTACCTTCACTTGAGATAAAACATTTTTTTTCCGTTCCGCAAACATTTAAATTCTAATTAATTATGGAAAATATTTGTTACACTATATTTTAACTAGAGTACTTGTTTTGATTAGAGTATTTTAGTGTCTTTTATTTTTGTGCAGATTTTGTTAAAAGTTATTAGCTTAAGCCGTTACGCATCTGGTGCTACGGAGTCGTTTTGGTATCAGTAAGCTGTCAGTCGGGGCAGATGCGTGGAACCAGGGCGGTATGAATACTCCTCCTTCCGCGCAGCATATTACCCAACTGAAAAAATAAAATACTGACAGTGTACCGACAAGTCAGGAAATCTGTGCAACATTAGTAAACTCTCGGTGGTGTACAAACTACCGCATATCGATTCCACCCCGCTAAATGCAGAAGTTACCTAAAAGAGATAAATTTAAACGTATTTGAAATATGACATACTCGTACTTAGTTCTATGCTGGCGGCATATCTATTCCTGTTTTTTTAAACGGTATGATTGGCTATTAATTTTCAAATAAATTCCGACCCTGAGCTACGTAATTACCCTGTCGAGTTCCAATGATGAATAACTTATGAGGAAAAATCCGAAAGCAAATGAGTGAATATTGTTGAAAAAAAAGCACAAATATTTATTTATTAAATAACTGAACTTTTCAAGTTGTAATACTTTCTCGTGACAGAATGACCAAAAACGGCAGTGACAGATTTTCTTAGAAATATTATCTAATAAGGATTCCTGCCACGATAAGAAGTTTGGGGTATTTCACCAATACCTACTTGTAATAGGTCCATAATAAAGAGGAAAAGTCCGTGATACAGTTTTGTAAGTTCGTTTTACGGGGATAATTTCCGGAACTGCTTATCCAATTTCAGAAATGATTGCACAAATGCAATTTTTGGATGAATAACGCCGGCAGAGCTGCGCGGGCAGCTGGTATCCTTTACAGTCTTTATTTTCTGTGACTTAAGAGAAGAGAGGACTTTACACTTCATAAAATAAGCCATAAACTTCCCTTTATTGCTGCAATGCAATTACATTAGTATGAGTTTTGTGGGAAACTTCTATTTTATTAGTTTAAATTGGCACAGCTTGAATATAATTTTAGTTGTTCGCACTGAAACTTTGTAATATCCTGGTTTGTCTGTAAAATACAAAATGAAATGAATCAGTACAATAATGGGAATAATAAAATAAATATTGCGCATCTACTCGTATATGTAGGGAGAAATCGCTTTTGAAGTTGATGGCTGTCATCGTTGGCCTTGGCGGGACGGTGGCTAGGCAATGTCAGGCATAACACATTAGGAACAGACGGACATTAACGCAATTTGGCAAGTGCCCAATTTCCCATCCAAAATGTAATTGATTAAGCTTTGAATGCCTAAAATTGTCGAGAGCTGCCGTGTCTACAACCTGACACATCATACATACATTTACACATACATTTATACATACATTTTGCAAATAATAAATGATCTATGGTAGCACTACACATTTTACTTGTGCTTGAATTGTAGGCGTCCGTTGCGTGGAGCAGTACTTCCATTTAGAGACACAAATACCTATAAAAAAAACGCAACAACTAGCTTTGCACTATCTTAAGATATTTTAATCCAGGTTGTAAAGCATTGACATGGTTGTCTTGCTTTCGGCACGGACAGGTACACTTTTTAATAGTTATCGTTTTTATAGATATCTCTTTTAGAACTCTTGTTTTTATGTCTCTTTTAAGACCGCATTCGAGTGACCGAGCAGACGAAATAATAAAACGAAGCTAGTTCACGAGTTAATGTGTTTCAGTACATTAGTTCTGCCCGTTACGGTGGCTGCCAAACGACTCGTGGTAACGACAAATTTGGAAGTTCTACATGTACCTACAGAAAAAGTGAGAAACGTTTTCCCTGTTAAAATCTAAACACATTGACAAGACGGATGCCGTAAGACTAACTACGTTATGCAATCACGCAGATACATAATAACAATACTTAGTTTTACCATGGTGCAATAAGTGATGATTATGATTTAATTTCGATCAAAATGGAAAATTGAATAAATAATTAATTTCGTTAGATGACGTTTCTGCTTAGCAAACATTTACTGTTTAAACTTAGTTTATTATTTATTTATTTAGACTTCGCCTGCAACTTCATCTTCGTCATAAAAGCCCATATGAAACATCTTATGGAATTATTTCCAGTATGAAAATTAGCCCGTGTTACGTTGATATTTACTATGTTCGTGACAAATATCAAGTTAGGATGCGTTTTGACAGAAGTGGAGCGGAGCGCAGGAGATGCAGAATTGGCCTATGAAATTTGTTGAATTTCGTATCTCATCTCTGCTTCGATTTAATGGATTAATTTGATTGTTCAATTCTATACTCCTCCACTCTGCTCTGGGCGGAAAGGCACACATACTTTCCCATCTAGTATGGAATTATGATGTGTATCAGTAAGGCGTATAAGTTACACTGAAAGTTGTTGGATTACGGATTATGTACAAATTAGAGACTAACTCGCAGCGGCTGCCATTATTACCGGCGTGGGTTTGATTACGTTACATTGAACATTCAATAAGTTTACTCAAAGCGTGCCATCTCAGAACACCTAGGCATATTTAGACATGCGGATATCGTTCCAGTGATCTTGAATTATTGCGTATGATTTAGCCGCGCCTCGTTATTTGGAAATACCCAGTCACATAACGACGTCTTTCCAAGTTAGCTTTTGTTTTACACCATAGCCGTGTTCGGGGATTATTGGTATATTTATTATCCAACCCAAAAATAAGCGAGCAAAATTGCGAGCGGGGCGTGTAAAGAATGCGTACTTGAACCTATATCCAAGGTGGGATGAGAAATTTAAGTAATTTTTAGAGGCAATTTATCCTCCGAAAAATGCTGCGTGAATAAAACACAAAGTGAGTTTTAATGTTATCTTCAACCATATATATTAGAATTTTACAAACAAGATTTTGTAATTATTTTTATGAATTATTTAGCTTGCGGTTTTGCTAGTCTTTTTAATCATGAAAAGGGACGTTTTTAGTTAGGACACATGTGTAGATAATGCTATTTATACAATTAGTTAATAAGTTACGGTAGCCCAGTGGTTTAGGCATGCGGCTGTCAAACGGCGGTCGTGGGTTCGAATCCCGGCTCGTACCAATGAGTTTTTCGGAACTTATGTACGAAATATGATTTCATATTTACCGTTAGCTTTGAAGGAAAAGCATCGTGAGGAAGGTGTATGTGAAGTCCCCAATCCGCACTGGGCCAGCGTGGGGACTACTGCCCGTTCCCTCTCATACATGAGAGAGAAGGCCTGTGCCCAGCAGTGGGACGTATGTAGGCTGATGATGTGATGATGTGATACAATTAGTTTAGTACATCCTGCGATATGCTAGAATACCGTCCATAGCCTACGGCTATCACTTCCAATCAGGCCGTATGCTTGTTTGCCACCATCGTGGTGATAAAAATATACTGGTATATAGATACTGGCTTTCAATTCACGTTCGTGATCAAAGCGTAATGTTAATTAGGAAATTCACAAAAAAAAGGTAAACATCAAAAAATTACCGTAATTACTTAGTTAAAATTATTTATTTAACCGCCAATATCGCGATCCTCTGATGAAACGTATTACGAGGATCAATAATAAGAAAATATTGATAAATGGAAAGCTGTGTAGTTCAAATATCAAAGGACATGAGCAAAAAGTAATGAAAGGCGAAATTACGGTACCAAGCCCGGCCCTTGGCTGAGGGGTTCTTTCAATCTGCTATTTAGATACGTTGTGGGTCATACAGAGATTACGTAGGTTCGCGTCTGTTTTGTCGACATTCAAAATATTTATACAGCAAATAGTAATGGGGCACTTTTACAAATCAAAATGTCTATACATTCAAAATAGTATGAGTACATTATTCATAATAGAATTAACTACATCAGAGGTTACATGTCAAATACAATAAAAGTAATGAAGTTGAGATGTATAATGTGTCAAAAACTAAGTAATAAAATAATACAATCAAGTGAAGACAGGGTGAATCTCGCATATAAATTCCGCAGAACAGTGGAATGAAGTTATGCATCGTCCTTGCAAACATGAATTGACCGGACTCCACAAACAGCACCCGTTCACGAGTATGAGGCGTATCTCAGCATCGCCTCCCTCGACCATATGTAAGGGAAGGTGGCGACCCGATCAACGACGCCGCCGTAAGGAGCATGACATATTTATGCTGCAGGACATTCATACCGACCAACGAGGTCTCTAAGAGTCAAAACCAAATAGTAAAGAACACTGATCAATCCTGAGAGATGTATAGGTCTCCAAGCGTCAAAATAGGTATCCTCAGAGATGTATAAGGTCTCTGAACGTCAATAATCTAAATGATATAATCTAAAGTCACATTCCCAAAATTAAGGGTTATTAGGCCTAGTTTTTTGTTGGACTCTTAATCCGCATACACGGCGTCTCCTCTTATAATGACTGAATGCAATCAAGACTTTTTTTATGCCCGAATGACTTTTGTCTTACTCAATCTGTATGACCAATGGTCATACACAGAGCACATATGGCATTATGCATTAAATTTATAAATGAACATAAATCTGTACTAAAATATTTAGTAACAAATTGTGGCGAGATATTGTTTTATTTGCAGTTCCAAAGTCTTCTCCAAAGAGCATTTCAAATGTACACAAATGTATGTAGCTAAGAAAGGAGTAACTCAACATTATTGCCATTTCTTTATCTTCTTATTTGTGTAACTACCCATGTGCAAATAACTAATAATTCATTAGTTTTTCATTATTTCGCGATTAATGTTTACTGTCAAGAATTATTTCAGGAATAAATGCTAATCTGCAAAAAAAACACATTAAAAGTACCTATTTTGACTACCTACCCCTCGGCTTATAGAAGGGACTGCCCGCCGCCCGTCATATTAACCAGTTCACATTTATCTGTGTTCGTGCAACGGCCACGTACACGTGAAATAATTCAAAAATATTAGATATTCCTTAGTTATACTTTTTTCAAGTCGAAATTGTGTTTTCTACCACGGGAAGGAATCGTAATGTACCGTAGTAGGAAGAGACAGACGATTTTTTTTTAAAGTTGCGTCGATTATGCAGTCGTCGCCACGATAGTTCGGATTCTGAACCTAGATCAGGTGAGTTCATTTATGTTGTTTAGGAAGATATCAGCGGATTCGGTTGAAACCTAGATATAAGATATATATATATAATATCTAATAATTCTGGGCCGATACACTCACACACACTCATACAGGTAAGTTCGTTTTATCATTATTTATATACTTACAAACTTTCATTTCAGTTCCATGATTGATCGCAGTCATATTTTTTTTAATCTTTTGCACAACTTTATCGTTGGAACCAAGAGTTAATTTGACTCGGCTATTGTCGTTTATTCCACTCCTAAAGTGATATCGCAAGAAAAAGTTAGATTTTTATGAAACTGAAAATAATATTTTCTTGCTTCTGCTAAGTTTGTTAAGTCAGCAAGAAAATGCTGATATAAACTAACCGTGTTCAAATTACCTTGAGCTAAGAAAATAAATATTTTAGGGCCATAAAAATATATATCCAAACTTAGTTCGTAATCGCAAAACACATTTTACCGCACATAAAATACATTCTTGAACCAATTCACTGGAAAGAAAAATGCGCAGAAGATACTTTGATCTTGAAAATAACTTGTCAAAAGATAAGGTATACAGAAATCAGCCTTACATCGAACTATCTAAAGACTACGACAATATTTTCACAGGCTTGTAGGGCTTTATTGGCGACGTTACTTGTACGAAATGAAATCCGTAAAAGATACGTTTCCTTTTGAAATCTCTTTTATAGGGGTGTAACGACAGTGCTTTATTACCGACACCGAGAGAAAAATAAAATACTATCAATATCGCTCACGCGCCCTGAGAAATAATGTGAGTTATTTGACTTGAGCGACATTCAATGATTATGAGGTTTTATTTCATGGCACAAACCGGATGTAGGGATTTGACGAAAATTGTCTATTATAATAATAATGGCTCATCACTATCAAGTATTTAAGAAATTGACGGTGGAGTACCGATGGAATACTTTGATTCGGGGGGCACCTTGATCAAATAGGTTTTTACTTGTGGGTGAACTGTGCTAGTGAATATATTAGTATTCTATTTTGCTGTTTACTCGATGAAATCTATATATTCAATTCTAAATGATTGAAGTAACCACAATTTTTGACTGTTTTACCGGGTTACTGTTTGAGTTCGATATATATCAAAGTGTTTTTTTTTTCCATTTAAGTATATTTTACCACCGCAGCAGACATGACAACCCTAATTAAAATGTGTTAATATGAGTGTTATCGAATGAGGATAAAACTTCGAGTCAAGCAGCGTCGTACTACATGTCGTAAAACAGTATTTTATATGCAATTTTATTTAGAATGTTTACTGTTGCATAAGTACCATCTAGATCAATCAATCAATAAAACATGGATTATATCAGGCAGGCGTTGAGACTGAAGCGGTCAAGTGGTTGTAACCACCCACGATTCACAGGTGCGTGGGGATAGGGCGCTCGCCCGTTATACTCGTAACCTCCTGCCTTCTCTGATCTTCATTGTCTGCAATGAACTTAGTACCCAAATCCAGTTTGTATTGCCTTAGACGTAGTACGTGATTTTTTCAAATACCTTTCTGTATTGACACTGACTTATACTTACCGCAGCCAAGTGCTTCATCAAAAAGAGATGCGAAATCACGCGAATCGTCCATTTTTTGTCCGATTGCGTGAAGGACAGACGAAAAGCATGCGATCGGCAATATCAACGCCACCCATGTTTTTGTTATACATTTTATGACCTTAGGTCGTTTGACTGTCTCGTAATATTTCTTTTTCTTAACACAATAACAAAACCGTTTGTTAGTCATTTACCTCATAAGCATAAATTACTTGTAGTTATTCACTGGATCGCGTTTCGTCGCGATCTCAAAATTTCTGAACAGATTTTTTTATTGTGGTAAAATGTCTTGTCACCAGTCACAACGGTGTATAAAATTCATAAGCTATTTACTTTTCGCGTAGTTTTTTACTTTAGTCGCATTTCACCGCGATAAATATTTGTTTGTAAAGCGTTATTACTTAACGCCATATTTCCTTCAAACACTATATCTATGTAGTTCTGTTTTTTAAACGCATTTCGCAGTTGTTGTTTATCTCCTGGATCGTTTTTTATATAAGTAGCTACTAATTTGCAATATCAATATTTGCCTCCCTTTCTAACATGCATGTACAGTCAGCAGCAGAAGTAGTTAAGCATTCCAAGTGGTCACAATGAGGTCATATCATCTATTCATAATCTGCCTGTTGTCTACAAGCTTTAAAAAAAATTACCGAAAAAGGTGATTTGCGAGTAAAGATATTGTCTAATACAAAAATAAACGTTTAGGATACAAAGCGAAAATTTAATACATGATCGATGTGAATTGCGGCTAAAACTAATAGCGACAAAAAAACAGGATTAAGACTCAACGCGATAGTTAAATGCACGATCGAGGTGAAATGCGACTAGAAAATAATAGCGACAAAAAAAATACGATTGAGACAACGATATAATTAATTATAGAATCGAGGTAAAATGCGATCCGGTGTTGGGCGACTTGTAGTTATACAAGTAATTTATGCTTATAAGGTAAAGAACTAACAAACGGCTGAACTTAAAACATTGCTACATAATATATTTACAAAAACAGAAAAGCTCACTGTCCTTGTTCTTCTTGATTTTAGCAGTGCTTTTAATACGGTAGATTTTGATATTCTGCTAGGTATTCTCCGCTCTCTTAACATTTATGAAACTCCCTTATCCTGGTTTCGCAGCTACCTCTTTGGCAGGCGCCAGCGCGTTACGTTCGATGACAAGATGTCCGAGTGGTGCGAACTCTCCGCTGGCGTTCCACAGGGCGGGGTGCTTTCTCCATTATTGTTCTCTGTTTTTATAAATAGTATCACCGAATCCCTAACTACATCATATCACCTTTACGCAGCTGACCTACAGATTTATGCAGCGGCTACTGTAGATGATATCTCCTCATTAATTTCGGAAGTCAATCGAAACCTAGAATCTATACGCTGCTGGGCGTGTAAGTATGGTTTACAAATTAATGCGAAGAAATCGCAAGCGATTTTTATTGGTAGTCCTTACTATGTAAATAAGCTCTCAGAGGTGGTGGTGCCTGACATTATTTTTGATGGAATTTCTATTCCTCTTTCCTCTACTGTCAGGAATTTGGGTATCACCATGGACCAGACGCTTTCTTGGTCACCCCATATAGCTGAGGTGAGTCAGAGGATCTTTAGATCCCTTCACTCCCTAAGACGTCTCCAGAATTTCCTTCCTCTTCGTACCAAGTTGACCCTTACTCAATCTCTTTTGCTTCCTCTTCTGGACTATGGCGATATTGCGTTTCTGGACCTCAACGAGGAGCTACTTGATAAGCTATGTATTTGGTTACCGATTCGCCAGCGCAGGGATGTGCATATCCTGTCATTACTTTTCAATACACTGTTCAGCCCTACTTCCCCTCCTTACCTTTCTGAGCGGTTTAGTTATATGGCAGACGGCAGTGGCCACCGCTTGCGGTCGAGTACTAACCTTTCTCTTGCTGGACCGTCTAGAAAGACGCGAACATACTCCAGATCTTTTACTGCGCGCGCTGTTAAATTGTGGAATGAGTTGCGTTTGTCGCTGAGACAGTCGCAGTCTGTTGCGTCACTTAAGATGAATTTGAAGAAGTTGTGGCTTTCCAATGACTTGTGAATTGGTTGAATATAGTATTTATTTATTTATTGTATATTTGCGATATATATGTTACATATGTTAGTGTGTATTATATTTTAAATTGTATATTTATATATGTATTGGCATGTTTTTATTTGTCTAGAATTAATACTTATTAGGATTTGCTTTCATTTTCTCTATTTTTGTACACGGTATAAGTTTGCCTATCTCGTTCTACCTACCTTCCTCTCAATTGCTCAAAGGTTAGCTGGAAGAGATCCCTTATAGGGATAAGTTCGCATTTGTACTTTAATCTATTGTGTGACATGTATATTTAACCTGTTATTGTGTACAATAAAGTGCTTACATACATACATACATACATACATATATTTAAAAGAAAGTTGAGAATATTATTAGTTGACAATTGTTTTTACAAATACAAATTCTAAAAATACATAACAACGCTAAATATAACATAATTACAAAAATAACTACCTGTTTTTAAATTAAATTGCTCATTTTATGTTAATTTTATTTAGTGTTAAACAATTCTTTTAATTTTTAATCGATCCTTAGCATGTCATCATTATTAATTCTAGTTCTTCAATTTTTTTTATGAATGTGACATGGCATATAATTATGCTTATATTATTATTACGACAAATTATTTTAAACTTACCCATACCAAATTTTGTCATGTTAAATGATATACTTATACTTTTAGACAGTATTGAGCCACAATTAACGATTATTTGGCTTTCATTTGACGTGGCATAAGCATGATCAAACGTAATGAAAAATTTCAGATGCCTGTTTGACAAGGAAATGATTGCACCTATGTTTATACCATATGTTTAATGTGAATAAATGACATTTCATTTCATTTTCATGTCATTTCAATTCAACGCTCACAGGAATCTTGAAGACAACGGCTATTATTTACGATCCGAGCTCTGGCACCAAACTATAAACACGTCCCAACAACCCATCGACAGATGGCCGGCTAAGTTACAAGTCTTGTTACAAAGAACCCTTACAGGTTTTCATGTACAAAATATAGAACCCTAAGGTTTCCAAAGTGGCCGGATGACGCACTTAATATCCGCAATCGGTCAACGTCTCTGAAATGGAGTAGCTCATTGACTCTGACAGATTTTGTACTGATCAAGAACACTACGGGGATTTTTCTCTGTTCTGAAAAACTGTTGAGCGATTTATTTTTTTCCAGCAAACAATGTGTAGCATTATTTTCCCAGATGTACAAAACAGTTATCCAAATGAACAACCCTACTCCTCAATCTTTTTAAGCTGCAGTCAAATGAGATTACCTCACTGCACTCAGTGGTCTTTGATTTGCAACCCGGTCACAAAGAGGCTTGGCTTCTCGCCTGTGTCCAGTTGTGGTGACAGAGAAAAGCTGACCAGCTAAGTAAGCGTCCCTGGAGCTGACTATGGGATTATAACGGCATCCGTTTTGTCCTATGCAACCTATGAAAGCAATAAAGATACTGATTACTGATTGTAAGGTAACGGCGCCTATTACCGTGGTACGCGAGGTACTTTTCAAATGATTCTAAAAAATGATGGGTATGAAAGCTCCTTAACGTCCTAGTTTATTTTTTTTATTGAAGAGTGTTTATTTAACTTTCAGAGTCGTAACTTTTTGAACCAATTTTAGTTTGTTATATTTGATAAAATAATTATTGAAACCACGAAAGGAGAATCTTCTATTACCGTGGTAATGGATGGGATGTGATTCTATTACCGCGAAATTAGCTTTTATTACCGAGGGTACAAAAAGCAGCAATTTTCTACCATCGGTAATAGTAACCTGATACAAAATTCGGCACCCAATATCGAGGGTTAAAATAATATTCATGACTTTGGTTCCGTACTATATAAAAATAAAGAAAACATAAAACATACTTAAATCAACAAAATTATGTCCACTGGTTATAAGAATAACTACTACTTGCATACATAGCAGGTAAAGACTAACTTTTATTAAATCACAGTTACATTACATTATACTATGGATTCGGTATTTTGTATTCAAAGATTAAATAAATAAAATACGGGGTAACAAAAAAAACCTAATAAGTACAATACTGAGCATACTAACAGACTGAATGACTCGAAAACAATATTTTGCGTTTTGTGTAGGTAAGTAACACCTTTATCTATACTTATGTGTCGTTTCCGGGTTGTTTGAATGTTTTAGGACTTTATTTAATTTTTCAAATTTTGCTGGGATATGTTATTATCTCCGTTCACCACCCATCTTAATAGTACGAACCAAAGAAATCAATTTTATCAAATGAAATTGTACGAACGGAACCCTAGATGTGATTTATTTTAAGAGAAAACTAAAATGTCACTCGGTAATAGATACTTCTTTTTAACCTATTACCGACCCAAACAAATATTGAATGGGTCGGTAAAAAATTCCCATAGTTACTATTACCGATTGTTGTGGGATCTTACCATCGGTAATAGACTTAATTTGGAATTTTGTAAAATCTAATTCCGATCCATAAAAACTTTAGGATAAAATTGTATTTTCATTACAAATCAAACATGCATTTTACAAGCTTGATATTAAACCAAAATCACATAACTGGTAAGTAAGTATAGTTAATTATTACAATATTTAAACGACATGACAATATAAGGGTTTCCATAGAAACTGCATATTCAGTACTAAAGTTTTGGTTAAAAATTAAGGGTTTGTTGGATACTTTCCATACCACGTAAATAGTTCTTTAATAGCGTCAATAGATCAAGATTCGAATAGCTGTAAGAGATTTTATAATCGATGACATATAAAAAAGATAAAGCACAAAGAAGCAAATCACCGACTTAACTATTACCGTGGTATGCCACGGTATTAGTTTCCCCAACTAAAAATGGCGTCTATCACCGCTGTATTTTATATTCCATTTTTAATGAATTTCCAGGCCAAAAAATATATAACGAGTACGCAAAAGTTGTGCAGAAAACTATAGATAACCATTTAAAATCCATAGCATTTGTTCAATTGTCATAGGTATTGCGTGAAATAATAAATAAGATTCGGGTATACTTACCAGTGACGCCATGCGTTTGTATGACACAACCTCTTCCTACGCCGCCGTCGCAGAAACTGACGGATTGCGTGCTTGTTATTTCATTCACACACATTTGCGTAAACAGGACCGTTAGTCAACTAAATTAGGCTTCATTTGTGTAAAGTATGTTTTATTGTAAATCGAACGGTTTGCTTTTAAAATGCGTATTTGAAAATGCCACGGTAATGGTAGCCGAATTTGATACCCCCGGTAATAGGCGCCGTTACCTTATTGGTCTCAAGTCCATTCCCACATGGAGTATAAATATATTGCTGTCATCTCTGGGCGGGAGCACCTGGAAATCGCTTGGGCCTTTCCACTCGCTTCTAAGACGCGCTGTGCGAATCGTGGACGATCCCAAACTTACAAGCGGGATCGAACCGTTGAGTCTAAGGAGAGACTTCGCCTCCTTGTGCGTATTTCTCGCTTGTATAACGGGTTGTGCTCCGAAGAACAGTTCGACATGATGATGGGTACTTTTTACCACCGCACCGCTCGTCGTCGTCAGGGCATTCATTTTCACACCCTGAAACCAAAATGGTCGCGTACCGGTTTCAGAGAAATTTCCTCTGTCGGACGCTCCGGTTGTGGAATGAGCGGTTCTTCAAAAAAGGAGCGTATAAATTCATAAAGGGTCGGCAAAGCGCATGTTACACCACTGGAGTTGCAAGTGTCCATAGGCTACGGTAACCACTTACCATCAAGGCCGTAAGCTTGTTTGGCACCGAAGTGGTATAAACAATAAAAAAACGGATTTTTGCCTGTTCTACGCGTAGGATCGCGTGGAACTAAATCGTAGCACAACAGGAACTATCCCTACCGCGTCCCAACTGTAATTACTATAGGAATATCGTTTTCCCTTTCTTTCGAAGCTCGAAAAACATTGTACGTAATAAAATTTAAATTCATTTCTATAAGAAAACAAAGTAATGTTTTCTTGTACTTAGTAATTACATCGAGGAAAGAAAATTGAAAAGTGGATTTTCAGTTAATTGTGTTTTTCCTCCTAATTATTTTCACGGCTCAGTCTCAGACTTAATAATTGTTTTTCAAGGTTCCGTATTTTAATTGTTTGAGTTTTCGGAAACCATTCATACTAGTACGTTAGATCTTTTTGTTAATTAAGTGCATAATTATTTTTTCCATTCGTATCAGAAGGTAAGTACTTGGTTTTATTCGTGGTGTCAGGTAAATCACCACGAAGTTGCAAACAACATTTATTTATTTATTTATTTATTTATTTATTTTCGGAGAGCCAACAGCTAACAGTTCAAAGTAATAATATAAGCAAGTTATATCAATTAAGTAACAAAGAGCCAATAAGAGGTTCCCACCAGTAGCAACAGGTTAACAAACAATTGGTGGTTAGCACTAAATTTTACAACGTGTTACCCACAAGCATACAAATGAATACCTATGTAAGGAACAGAGCTTATTAATTATTAAGTGATATGTACATAAACCGTTACAGTAACATGCTGTCACATGCGACTCACTCACTTGAAGAACTCGTCTGTTAAAATCCGTCTTATAGTTGTGATGTTGCTATTGAAAACGTCAATATCCCGCTTCTTCGTTAGTTCATTTAGGCTTTTACCAGCTCGTAATAAAAAGCTATTTTTTCTATAGTTAAGTGATGTAAATGGAATTGAGAGGGGAGGGAAGTATCTTTTGGACCTAGATGGAGTATTGAAGGAGAGCTTAGCTAGTAATTCCGGACAATCAATGTTACCATTTAAGATACTAAGTAAATAAGTAATATCTGCAATCTGACGACGTTTATCTAGTGGAATGAGGTGATGTTTTTTACAAATATTTTCGTAATTAGATGAGTTGTAAGGGGTTTTCAGCTTAAAGCAGAGGTATTTTATAAATTTTTTCTGTATACGTTCTAATCTATTAATATAGATATTGTAAGAGGGGTTCCAGATTTGAGATGCATATTCAAGTTTGCTTCGGACATATGTACAATAAAGAACTTTAATAGTTTTAATTTGGGTAAAATGTAAGGAACTGCGCATAATAAATCCTAATGCCTTAGTAGCACTAGCTACTATATTATCAACATGAGTTTCGAATAAAAGCTTAGAATCATGGGTTACACCCAGGTCCCTCATGCACGACACAGATAAGAGCACATCATCATTAAGCTTGTAGGTGGTCGGTATTATACTACGTTGTCTTGTGAAGGTTAGAGTATAGCATTTAGATATATTAAGGTCTAATTTATTGTTCTGGCAATATGCAGCAAGACGCGTAAGGTCATCTTGTAGAAGGGCAGAGTCATCTAATGAATTCACTTTAATAAAAATCTTCATGTCGTCAGCAAAACATAGCAATTTGGAAGAGTGGAAACAATCACTGATGTCATTAACAAATACATTGAAGAGCAACGGCCCCAGCAACGATCCTTGGGGGACGCCGCTGGGAACGGTTACTCAACCAGACATATAGTTGTTAATGACAACAGCTTGCGACCTGTTATCAATATAAGATGCCAACCATCGCAATAGATCACCGTGAATACCCATGTTATTTAATTTTAGAATAAGTAATTTATGGTCAATTCTATCGAATGCCTTACTGTAATCAGTGTACACTACATCCACTTGGCTAGCTTCGGACATGGCTTTAGTTACATAATCGTTAAGGAGTATCAAATTCGAAACGGTAGACTTACAACGCAGGAAACCATGCTGGAAAGGACTAAAATAATTCTTAATTGCCGCATATAATTGAGCATGAACTACTTTTTCAAGTACTTTAGCAAGTATGCAAAGTTTTGAAATTGGCCTATAATTAGTTACTTCAGTTTTTGGGCCTTTCTTATGGACGGGTGTAATGTAGGCTGATTTCCAAATCGAAGGGACATGACATTCAGCAAAAGAGCGCTTAAACAGTAGGGATATTGGTACCACAATAGTTTTCGCGCAATTAATCAAAAATTGAGCCGGCATATCATCAGGTCCAGCTGTTTTTGACGGATCTAGTCTTAACAGTAACTTGATGAGAGCATCCGAGTTAACTTGTATATTACATATATGCGTAATTGAACTAGTCGTAGGGTTGACCGGCACCACTAGGTCAGTACTAGGCGCAGAAAAAGTTGTATAGAAATAGTTAGAGAAAGCCTCACATATATCGGCGCCTGTATTGACCAATCTTTCGTCATACTTCAGACAACTCGGTACACCATGTGATACAGAGCGTGACTTGATGTAGGACCAAAACTGCTTCGGGTCTTTAACGATATTGTTTTCAAGGCTGCGAATATATGATTTAAAGCATGACTGTTCAAGTTTTTTGACCCTGTCCCTTTGAATATTAAAAGAGTTGGAATCAGATATATTGCCATATATACGAAATTTCTTTAAATATTTAAATTTCTCTTTGATAGCTTTTTATAAAGCCGGCGAGTACCACTTAGGAAAACTATCAGTGGGACATATTTTACTAGGGATATATTTAAGTCGCAATTTTTTAAATATGGAATAAAAAAAACTAACAGACTCCTCTAATGAACGTCGCGAGAATTCATTCTCCCAATTAATCAAGGTCAACTCATTGTTAATCGAATTATAGTTACCTTTATTATAACAGTATTTAGTACGAGAAGCTGGTTTCAAACTACTTATTTGTGCAAATTGAATCGAGATTAATATAGCTTTGTGGTAGGTATCAATCGGTACTAAAGGGTCCAAACACTCGCCAACATGCACAACATCATTTGACAGGACAAGGTCCAACAACTTACCGTACTGGTTTAGAACATCATTGTATTGGGTTAAATTTAATGTGTTTAACTCATCAATTAAACTGCACTCATCCTCAGTTTTATAGTTCGAGGGAACCAAAATAGATTGCTGATGTGTCCATATAATATTACTCATGTTAAAATCGCCTATTATTAAATACTTGTCATCACAACCACGTAAAACAGCTTCACCCAGGCTACCAAGAAAGTTACATAATTGCTGTGAGAAGGTATTACCATTACCTTGTTTACATAAGTATAAAACACAAAGGTGCAGTTTAATTGACGTGTTATGGCGGCTCTTAATAGTCAAGGTCACCCACAAATCTTCAGCTGATGATTGGTAGGTAGGCTGCGGAATGACCGCTAGCTCCCTGCGAGTAGCTATGATAACGCCACCTCCACGATTTTGACCAGTTAAAAGATAATCACGGTCACGCCTCCAAACGACATATCGATCATTAAATAACTCCGTGTCCAATACTCCGTCTAATAGCCACGTCTCAGTTAGTAAAATTATGTCATAAGATGAATTGCTCAGATTGCGATAAAATAAAGAAGTTTTGGAACGAAGTCCCCTCACATTTTGATAGTAAATTGTAGGATAGATCCCTCCCCTGTTATTACTTACAGCCATTTCCACAGTATATACAGTAGTAAAGTATCAACAAATTAATCGAGCTGCCTAAACAGTGAATTATATTAAATAAGCGTATATGACGACGGTAAGATAGTTTTAACTCTAACTGAGAATAAATGCAACACATAGTAGTAATCATTAGAAGGCATGTGCAATTTGTAGTAATAAGTGCGAAAGAGCGAGTAATTAAGCATAACTTAAAATTACGGTGTTGTACGAATATAATTAAGCGAGCGTGTCCCATGCGGCGCATCTGGAATGCGGTTAGCGATAAGCCGTGCACCCTATAACAATAACAAGCTAGCCCGGCCGGGCCGGGTCGCTCAGTGATGCTCAAACTTGTGTATGCATTGGCTAGACTGTTATTAGCATAGATTAACACCATTATAGCAAACGGAAACAAAGAAAAAAAGTAAGCTAAGACACAAATTAAACTAATTTGTTTAAATCACTTTCGGTCATAATGACGTGAACTTTCGAGTTGTCGTCCTTGCGTACGTGAATCTTCGCAAATTTCACCCATACGTATTTATAATTTTTGGATTTCAATTCTGTTTTCGTTTTTGTTAATAGCATTTTGTAATCAGGTGTTAGGTGATCATTCACGAAGATCTTATTATGAGAATCCCTGAGCCCGAGTTCATCCGCTGTTATAGTCTTCCTCAGTCTCGCTGATGCAATGAAGTTCTCTTTGATATAGCGGTTAACGAAACTAGCGATGATGGATTTTTCTTTAGAATTGTGTGAGGGGATTCGGGATATGTAATTAATACTGGTGGCTTGTAACGGGAATCCAACTATCTCGCCAATGCGCTCCATAATAGTGAAGAGATTCTCATTGTTTTTGATTGGGACTCCTTTAACTTCAACGTTGTTTAGGCGATTCCATTGGTCACGATTTGAGATCTCCCTCTTAAGCTGAGCTATTTCTTGATCAAGTGAGTTAATTTTGATATTGTTTGTTTCGAGATCGGGTATTTTTTTCTTCTCAACTTCGTCTAAACGTGAGAGACACTCTGACACATTAGCACTGTTTAATGCACACGCATTTTTTACCTCAGCCAAGTCCAATTTGATGTCTTTTACGTCTTGTACTAGACCTGGGAGACCAACGAGGTGAGCCTCCATTTGTTTCAGCTTCTTCATAATCGAATCAAGGTCAGTTACCTTGGAAGTTTTGGGTGTAGGATTTTAACATTTAAGACACTTCCATGCCGCTTTTCGACTAGCGCTGAGTTTTCTGTATTCTTCCACGGTAATACAGTGTTTTTATTTTATGTATGTTTTACATTGATATGTGTAAGTTAGTCTGTTATGTCAATCATTTCCGCTTTGCCTTAAGGTTTGACTTGTAGAGAATGCCATATGGCACTAAGTCCGCCTTTTGTATGATAAGTTTTTCTTTTGTACACTAAAGTTTAAATAGGCAAATATGGATCGTTAATGCATGTTGCCAAATAAAAAATATTTCTAGATTACCCGACAAGTTACATGTTCAACCTCATACAAAGTTCTTATTTATGTTTAGTCAATTTACTCGCCTACCTCAAACTATTTCTCTCTGATAGTCACTTATATACAAAGCTAGTAGTTTACATTTTTCATAATAGTTTATTCGTTTGGCTTATACATATGTACAGATTCGCTACAAGGTCAAAAATTACTTAAATTATAATCATTATACGTTGATTATATTATTGTTATAATTTCGTTTTATCATATACCTAGTAGAGAGAGTGCCGGTATAGGTACACAGGGTGTTGCCCTATAAATGACTAGTAAATGCTAATGTTAAGGCTGTTTGTTACTAAATAGGAACAATGTCTGAAAATACTTTGTACATTTTGACAATTGTTAGTGAAGTCGAGGACGTTCTAGACATAATGTAATTGTTGTCTCGCAAAGTAAATTAAAGGCGATGGAAACAGACTGGAAGGAAAATGTTTGATGATAAAAGATACAGATTTAATTTGCCAAGGGCCTATGACTGCAGGAACGAGTATTACATTAATAAAATAATAAATACAATAATAAATATAAGGGGACAATCTTACACAAGTCAACCTAGGCCCATAGTAAGCTCAGTAAGGCTTGTGTTATGGGAACTAGACGACGATATATATAATACATATAAATACTTAAATATATAGAAAATATCCATGACTCAGACACAAATATTCATGCTCATCACACAAATTTTTGCCCTTACCGGGATTCGAACCCAGGACCTCTTGCTTCGTAGGCAGGGTCACATTATGTTCTACAATTATACACTGCTTAAATGTTGAATTAAAACTACAATAAACTGACTTAGTTTGCGTATTTATAATGAACAGAATTGTGATTCATAGTTGCAGTAGTTCTTAACCACGTATTCAATATTATTCTTTTAAATTCAAAACACACACAAAGTGAACTAATTTTTAATATTAATACAAAAGTATAATAAATCTGAAGTTCTGATATAGGTAAATGCATACTTACTGGAAGGTTACGCTGCCTACGTGTTATAAGCCTGTAAGGTTAAAACCAATTAAATATGTTTCATTTTCAATTATAATTATCTAGATGCTCCTCTTATAATCTGCTTTATTATGTAAAATCATGTTTTAATGGAAGATTTGAGTTAACACTCTTATGAAGCTTGTGATTATAAACATATTAATCGATGAGGAAAACAACAATAGAACACATATATATTTCCAAATGACCGATCGCCGCATAATAGTTTCTGGTAAGGCAGATACAATGAATAGAAGTTGATGAGCGAACGGTCGTAGATGAAGCAAAGTTCGTTGGAAAAAAGCCAAATGTTTTGTTAACTCGCCCCATCGTGTATTACCGCGATGGATCGTAAATCTTACTCACGCTGCGTTTATAAATGGACCTTTTTTTGTGTACCCTCTGTATAAGTGATAAAAGTAAAGGCTCTTCCATATTTCGGAAGTAGATTTTACGGGTATATCGCACCTTTTATACGTGGATTTGATCTATGAATACGAAAGCGATCCATGTCATAAATAATAAGTAACGTATTATGCGAGGCACTTTTGCACTATTTCAGATGGGTTTCTTTATAATAAAAGAATAATAGTATTTTTCACAATCGTGTTATAATAGAGAGCTTTTTAGTCGAGTACCGTGTTTAGGCCACGAAGCTTGCTGAGTGGCCTAATTAAGGTACGAGATTAAAAAGCTTGATTATGACACGATTGTGAACGATACTTTTTCTACGAGTCAACTGAACAAATTAAACAAACTTGGTACCTATTGAAAACGAAGTGCAACCAACGCTTTTTCATTTTTGTGCGTTGATGTCTATTTACCTTTTGACTTTCTCATGACGGCGTCCTATTGGTCAATTACATTATAGTTCAGTAAAGGCGTCACGTGATTGGTCAATTTCATTTTAGTTGTCTCAACAGTTATGAAATGTCGAGTTGGGAGCTCCATAGTAAAAAGTATGTGATTTAAGTTTGGTGTACAAAGTCTTAATTCAAACATTAAGGTCGGTGAGTATAAAAAAGTATATTTCTCTACGGTTCTATCTACATCCACTGGCATCGTTTTTAGGGTTCAGACAGGCAACTGCGGAACCCTACACTGCGCGTGGCGTGACACGCACATAGCAGAATTTTTTCAGTATTCTATTCTCGTGTCGCATACCAACTTTTCTCCCACAAACGTTTGGCCTAATATTTGTATCCTCCGAATATCGAGTGTCCTAAGGAATTATTGATGGGTATAACGTTAATTATTTCAGACACTAAATAAAATAATAAATAATGTCATATTTTCTTTTTCTTATTAAAATAATAAAAAATGTCAAAAGAATTGAAAATGTAGTCAAATGGAAAAAAATCAACGCAAGAGGTTAAATAATCACGAAGTTATAGCCCTGTACACATTATTAAAACGCCATGCGACCCGATGAAACACGACGCGTGTTGAGTCGAATCAAATTGTATTATTTTCTATGACCAGAATCACACTTTGATACAACTTGACCCTCATAGTTAAATATCTTCGAAGTTAACATGGGTGGACAAGTGCAAAACTCGAAATACGATATTCACACAAGTAAAGTTATGTGAAATAAAACACATTAACCGCACTCCGAAATAAAAAAAATGACGAGACATTGAACATTTTATGATATTCTTCAATGTGAATAATATTAGCAGTCCCACCCTTTAATTCCCCGAATTTCACCTTCCCATACAAACGTAGTTACGCTCTCATTTTAAAACTACGTACCTATTGGATTGTGACGAAACTGTGCGTATACAATGACATGCGGTATATCTATGTATGTAATTAGTTTATATGGTTCCAGTTTATAAAACAAACTAAATACAGCGAAAACAAGTTTTGTATGAAAAAGTTAAATTCGCTGTATTTTTTTTTTACTTTGGTACCTGAAGCTACATAAACTAATTACAGACATAGATATACCTCATGTTATTGTATATGCAAAGTTTCGTTACGATCCAACACAAAATTTTAAATTGAGAGCGTAACTACGTTTGTATGGAGAATCGAGCTTACTGCGGACTCTTAACTTTCTTAGTGTTATATCAAGTATCGACATGATTAGGTCATCATACTAATTTAAGACGTATGACAAACTAGACTATGATATTACTGTTGCCATATGAAAAGGTATCATCTTTCCCTGGACAGACTATTACACAAAGAGCTACTGAAAAGTTAAGTAGCTCTTTGGTTGGTTTTGCTCTTCTTCATTGTTTTAGCAAAGCGTATTGCTTCTCTTTCTCACAA
Organism: Epinotia demarniana; assembly: GCA_945867215.1. Taxonomy (NCBI): domain Eukaryota; kingdom Metazoa; phylum Arthropoda; class Insecta; order Lepidoptera; family Tortricidae; genus Epinotia; species Epinotia demarniana. The sequence continues at coordinate 37,828,359 of OX244260.1, read as the reverse complement.
ACACAAATCTCAAGGGACAGATAGAGGCAGAGACAAATTAATTTTAACGGCATGTTAGCTGAAATAGGTTAGTTGGACAGGACATGAGTGTTTTTGACTTCTTCAGGTTTCAACTGGGATAACACTATGATGAAAAGGAGACACGGATTATTTTACAGTGAGAAAAGGATTTATACGTCACTTTGGTATTGTACTGTATTTTTTATTCTTATGTAAGAAATCTCCTGGGTTCCGGAGCAAATAGCTAAGAATGCAACAGGGATAAATGCTCAGTTGAAAGAGAAAGAATGTTGATGATTTACGGAGCAACGATATACAATTAGGTAATCTATACCTACGTCTTCAGCATGCCTTTAAGTCCCATACTTCTGCTGATATCGTGTTACCATGTACATTATCACTCACCGTCATAACAAGTCTGGAAAGGTGACCTCAAATCTGGGCTTTTCATCTGCTGTTTACAAATCTCGCTGAGTGGCGGCTTTATTACTCACTCTTTTATCTACTTTGAGGGGGATCATGTTGACAAAGCGTCTGGGATGTTTCTAAATTTTTAATCGAGTTTCTTGAACTTTGAGTTGATCCTATGTTTACGATGTAAGTAGTAGTTTTCAGCTTAATGATGCTGAGTAGTCTAGTGTGGAGAAAAGTACAGTTTAAAAGGTTTTTAGTATTTGACGCTCAATTTTTAATTGAAAGATGAACCCAAGTTTAAGAGGTAGAGATAAGACCAGAAGGCGTAGCACGGTTGCCATTTTATCACTTATCGTTGTGGATAAGACATTCATCACTCTCGCACTCGCATACTTGTTAGAACGTGAGGGATGTCTTATCCACAGCGATAAGTGATAAAATGGCAACCGTGCTACGCCTTCAGTTTAAAGCATTTTAAAACAAGCCATGCTTCGGGCCACTGTACCCATATGAAACGTTTACATTTACGATAAATCAATTATATCGAAATAACCATGCAAATTTAAGTAGAAACAGCCTTAATTTCCAGAAATTCAAATCAAAATAATGAAGCATCAAAAACATAACGTGCTTTTCAGTTAATTTAAAAGCCGTTTCAAAAGAGATCATAATGCGTAGCTACTCCCCTAAGCTAAGTATAGGCCAGTCATTTTATCCAAATAACCGAACCTACCCGTGAATAATTAGATCTAGCTTTTGACTACTTACAGCTTAATTTTGACAGATACACATGCAACGGCATACCTTATTTAAAATGTTAGTGTTTCAACATTGCATTCATTGCACATTTCTAGTGCCTCCTTTACGCTTATGTATTTGCATTATTTGTAAATGACAACGCCTAACCTGTCAAAGCTTCTTTCTGTTGGTTGGTAAATATCTATGTCAAAATTGATAGTAATCAAAAATATTGCCTTAAAATAACGTAATTAGTTTCAAATATCTACGTATTTCCTGTATCATTAAAAAAAAGACTTGGTGCAGAGGAAGTGTAGTTTAATGTCCTCAAAATACACTAGGTTTGGATGTGACACAAAGAGTTTATTGTTACTAGCAAAGGTGCTATGGATGCGCGGCAATGTCCTTTGCACGAATAATCCACAGGGGGCAAACCTTTAGGAAACTGCAGTTTTTCTCAAATCTTAAAAACAACTGTGATGTCCTCCAATTAAAACTTTTCAAAACTGTATCATTAAATAATGCGTAACTTGTATTCACTCTTAATAATAATATCATAAATCAGCCCATATACGCCCTAAATAAAAAGCCCTAATTTTTTGTTTGAGTCATGGGTCCTCCCCCTGCCGGCTAAAGGCTTGGCCAAACACTCGGCGCCTTGAAAACCTTAAATTAAAAGCCCTAAGTGGTTACTACTGGGGATGTGAAAAAAATTGTGGCAGTAGTACATATAATTAATTTAAAAGTATGTAAAACTTTCACAGCTAAGTTGCCATAACTAGTTACCGAGTAATAGTCGACCACCTTAAAATGTGCATAGGCTAACTTTCGCACAAATTCGGCCGACGCAACCGCACCATTTAAATGGCGCGCGCGTGTCGATGTATAACTAAGATAGACATGCAACTACAGAACCCTACACTGATTTTAAACAAAAACAAATATTATGGCCTATGTCACTCCCACGATTAAAAAGAATCCAGCGACACGTATGTCAAAATCGTCCAGGACGAGTATGTCAAAATCCGTCAAACGGTTTGGGCTGCAGGCCATGCCAAAAAATAAGACATACATACATACATACGCTCGAAAAATATAACGCTCCTTTCGTTGATAGGATAGGCTATACTTAATTGTAAAAAGCAGTTGGATTTTTTGAAACAGTGACCCCCCTGAGGGACCTATGAAAAAAAATCCAAGAACTAAATATTCAAGGGTCAAAATCTATAATGACTGGCCTAGTATGAGCAATCATTTAATAGGTACTCGAATTCTAGGACTTGCCAAAATGATCAAACCTCGAAGGTTTTTAATACTTTCATCTCGAAAATTTCTCATTATACATTATTAACCGTATCCTATAGATTGAATTTAATATAGCCAATGCTTTTAAGGAGATGATGTTTTAAAAATATAAGCTATCAAGTTGCAGTGTTTTACTTCACCATTCGCGACGTGTTACTTTTAGTTTAACCCTCATCGGCTGAATATCAGAGGCTTAAGATTTGACAGCCGTGACTAAAGTCCTGTTTTCTCAATACTATTACTTACTGTTCCTATTAAGCTCACAATGCTTAACCGCCCGATTTAAGGCGCCGTAGGTTCATGGTCTTCTCTCCCTCTCACTGAGCATTAGCGTGAGCGAGATGGAAGTGCGTGCTCGGAAGCGCGGATATCATGTTTTTTAATTTAAATTTATTGGCCGTTTAGAAAAATAAAAAAGTAATCACTGAGTTCCCTTAAACATGATATCGCCGATTTTTAGAAGCCATTTTAATATTCTTAGCTTTTGTGCATAATTTGTTACGAATATTTTAAGTGTATTTTAGACCCTTTTAGACCTACGTTCGTGATTTTTTTCTATTGATCGAAAATAACTTAATCATGTTTCGAAACACTGATCTCCCTGCAAAAAAGCCTCAAGATTAATATTAGCATTTTTTTAAACCATATTATTATAAACACGGATTATATTGTTTCAAAAACTCTGTTCGCTTAACTTCGCTGCAGTGCAAACTAAGTCGATACTATTTAACGATCCGCCTGCTATTGTTTTCAGACTCGGGATTGTACAAATCCTGCACTGTGTAAATGAGGTCATTCACCTTAGCGCCCCGCCGTATGTCTCGGGACCAAATCAATGCATTCAGGGGGATGGACGTGATATTTTGACTACATTAATGGGCGCGCCATGTAGCTGTTACATAATTTATTTGAAAAAATGTCGTGCAGTAATTGATGAGTATCGAGATATGTGCGCACATTTTGCTTAAAGAAGTATGCAGAGTGTATTTATAGGCTACGAGGCTATGATCTAGTACATGCTGCGGTCGTGGTCGTGTGTGTTGTTTCGAAATTCACAAGCGATGCATCCAAATGCAGGGCGTTGATGTTCGAACGTTGAATTTTGACATTTACGACCGTTCCATCCGGATGGCGCGATCGCGCTCCGTTTGAGTGAAAGCGGCGCTCGTTAATCTTTTGAATTTGGCGCGGCGTTAGGATCTAAATTCAGCTTTTTGAAGCAGGCGTTAATGGCCAACTTTATGAACTTTGCAATTTAATGCCTTAGTCGGTTAACAGCCACTCCTTATATTGAGTATCTTTATTATTTCCACGCTGGCAAAAGAAAAGCTATCTATTGTCATGTTTACATCCCAATAATCGATTTTTTACGGTTGAGGCGAGGTGGTGGAAGATTATACTCGGGAAAATCCATTGGAAACCTCTGGCACATCCACGCCGGTTAGACATTGTAATAGTAACCCATTATCCATCTAATATAACGGCACGACTTCATGTGACAGCTCCGCAGCTCCGTCACCGAGTTTGAAATTAGTTTCTTGTTTTACGCAGTCATGCATTTCGCGCCGTCCCACGACCGCATTAATTCTGGTTAAGGTTTTTGTGGATGAAACGCTTGTCTTATTGTTATGCCACGTCAGATATTGCTTAACATCAGAAACCATCATCACACGGTACAGATTTTATATTTCAGAAGTACTGTGTAGCTTCTCTGTGTGGAATACTTTCCCATAGTAATATAAGGTACTAATTCATTCATGAGATTGTCATCTCCTAAAAAAGTCATCGAGAATTCATTTTTTTTTATAAACGTACAGGTCATACACATTGCTTCTAAAGTTACAACAAAGTTCCAAAATTTGCAATACAAAATCATTTGCAATTATCCTTCACTGTAAGTGATATTTATGTAAAAATAATACCAAATATGCAACACGTTCCTACAGTGAATATAAACAAAGCAATGAAATAGTCACTGCATTAAACCCTGCAAAAACTCAGCCAAGCTTTAACAGACAAGATTTACAAGCAAGGATCCGAGTGTCTTGCAGAATATAGCATCGCTTTCGGATGATTTTATTACTTGGAATCTTATTGTATACTCGCTTGGTCCCGAATCTCAATAACTTAGCAAGTAACGTGTATCGGTGAAATAAATTCCAGTCAGGGGAGGTGTTACATCATAGATTTTCATCAGTGTCAGTTAGAGCTAGGGTATATGGGTAGATTCACCCAAAGCGTCCGTATTGACAGCCCTTCAATATGTATTTACACGGGTCCAATGTCAGACTTTTCCCGATACTTAAACTGAACAAAGAAACTGTCTACCCCTAATCAACTGTCCATGTTGACTTCGGTCGGTATTTTGTTTAGTTGGTTCAAATATTTACTTAGTTCCGCCAATAAACAGTTGATTTCTAAGATACCCAGTTTGTGGGGAAAAAATACCGAAAATCTTGAGTGGTTTTGTTTCGATTACTTATTTCTACAGCCACAGTAAAACACCAGTCAATCAATTTATTGAATAAGAGAAATCAAAAATGTGTTATACGAATTTCCAATAAACTTACTGCAATGTGAATGAGAAATGTCATGTCACATGCATTTCGTGATAACGTCCTCAAGTTTTATTTGAAAAAGCTCTCCACTTCGACTCGGTTTATTCGTTACATTCATAGTACGGAAAATGAATGGCGCAATAGATTGAAGCTGTTCTAGAAACAAAGTTTCCATTTCCCTAGCCCTCTCACACTTACGTAATAGAAGAAACACGTAGTCGAGACGGCACGATTGAAGTTCACAATTCTTTTCACGTAGTAAATGTCATAGCAGTTCAATAGCTTTGCCAAAGCATGAAGTATGGTGCGTTAAAAGACCAAACATTTTAGATTTTTCGCAAAGGTTTTCGATAGATTGTGACGTAAATGTGCTTTGCTTCAGTAGGTTTGAATTGGATGAATAACAATATATATTATTATATTATACTATCGTATATATATTTAATAATGATACGTTTTATATAAAAAAAAACAAGTATAAGAGCAACACAATATTGAAGAAAATGTATGACCAATATCTTTGTCAATACACCCAAACATGGGAATGTATGGCTGGGTTTTTAAAGGATACATTTCTGGAGGCTAGAGGATACTTCGTAAAATTATATTTGCCTCAAGTAAGGTAAGAACTCTAAGTTAACCAGTTAATTCATCTTTCTATTTATCTAATTATAAAAAAACACGGAGCATTCTTCTCATTTTGCAGTTAAATTCCATATTCAGTATGTCTCAAAATGCCTATAAACAACATATAGATTGCCGCGCACCGAGATTTTCATTCCCCCTGGCTGGTAATTCGAAACGTGACCCGCCTAACAAATATGACTTAAGTAGCATCTTCGATAAATACCACTTTTATTAAGTTTTTATTGCACATAAAGATAGACACGTTTTTTTTTAAATTCCTGCTCTTTGTCCCTTCGTTTTACCGCCTACGATGATAGAAGACTCGTGTTTCTATGTCGAGGTATAATGTCTAATTTTTCAATTTTTTTCGTTAGAGGTTTTACTTTAGCATCATCAAAATCTAATTCAAGTTGACTCGCTCACTGATAGCGAATTGTGTAACAGGGGTTGCAAATTTAATTGAGGCTACCTCTTATATTGTTCTAATACGCGAAAAATAACGTAGGTATGTTTTTTATATTTTTGGAGTAGATTTAGGGAGTTTGCATTTGTCCATACTAAGATCTTTTTATTTTTAACATTTTGCTACTTTTATGAGCTACATTTGATGATAGGAAATGAAAATCTTGAATACATAAAAAGAAACCACTAAGTTTCAGTCACTAATTCAAAGCTGAATATTATTGTGCTAATAACTACAACTTAGAAAAGTTGAAAAACCGCCGACATTTTCATTTCAAAGTCCAATATCTCAAAAACGGCTGAATAGATTTTCATGAAATATGGCTAAAAGCACACGGGATAAAATTATCTATGATACAAAAAAACCGCATTCAAATCGGTTAATCGTTTGGGAGCTACGATACCACAGACAGATACACAGGCACACAGATACAGCAGGCAGATCTTGCATAACACCCCTCTCTTTGCGTCGTGGGTTTAAAGCGGACTCTGGCTACGATTTGGCGGCTTTCAATTTGATTTGAAATAAGCGTCGAACATTAAGTGAACGAATTTCGTATTTTGGTGATTGTTTATTCCTTGTTATCATCAAATGTAGCTCAAGAAAAGTAGACAATTTTATCAAAATAAAAAGACTTAGTACAGAGAAATGTAGGCCTTAAAAAGTTTAACAATTCGATAGCAACCCATAGATTTTATCCAAAAAAAAACATAAAAAAACACGTTTGTCTGCGTATCTGTCTGTGGTATCGTAGCTCCCAAACGGATGGACTAATTTGAATGCGGTTTCTTTATTTCATAGATATCTTTATCCTGAGTGTTCTTAGTCATGTTTCATGAAAATCGTTTCAGCCGCTTTTACGATATTTATCTTTGAAAAGAAAATATAGGGGGTTTATCAACTTTTTATAAGTTGTAGTTATTACAAATATAACTATCTTAAGAATCATCAACAGATTAAAAACAGCATACCATCGAACATTTGATAAATTAAAGTCTGCAATAGTCTTTTTCAACTCGCCATATCGCTGTTTTCGGATACAATATCATAGTTATTGTGCTTGGTCGGTGAAGCGTGCAAAGAGTGCAGGTTTGAGGATTGCCTCAAGTTGCGCGCATTCCAAAATATTTACGGTGAAATGCAATTTATATGATTTACTGGGACTTTTAATAGCTAGAAGCTACGATAGCCTAGTCGACTCAGAGCAGTCGTGGGTTCAAATCGCGGCTCGTAGCAATGAGTTTTTCGGAACTTATGGAATATTTACCGTTAGTTTTTCGGTGAAGGAAAATATGCATCGTGAGGGAACCGGTCTTATCCCAATAAGGTCTAGTTTGCACTCTGGGTTGGAAGGTCAGGTGGCAGTTCATTTCATCAAACTAGTGCATATGCCAAATCTTGGGATTAGGTGTCAAAGGGGGTCCGTGCTTATTTAGAGCACAGCAAAAATTGAGGACTTTCAATACGTTTTTATACGTTGTCTGCATCTTACAATTTAGTATAGATCATGGACATGGACACAGCGAGGTTTAACATTGACTTGTACAATTGTACATTATGTGGCTGTTAGACGAGCCTTATTAACTAAGGCAGAAAATATGTCAACATGACAGGGTTATGCTTATGTCGTAGTATCTCAGAGTCTTCACTACTTGCAATCTGTCTTAGATAATGAACCGTTCGCACGTACCGTATCGTTTTTATTATGGATGGAGCCCTGTTCTCAAATTTTACAAGGTCATGTTAAAAGCACATAAAAACAGAAAACGTGCCCGCATTCCCAGTTCGATTCTTCCTCATGTGTACGATTTTTTTAATATTATTTTGTACGTTCACAAAGGTTCAAAAATATCTTCACATATTTTGAGTCACTTTGTCCGTAAATACATATATTTTCGAACACGACTAATGAGATGCGTAATCGATGTCACCAATTATACCCACGGGTACAGTACAGGTTAATACTTTAAGGACATAAATAACTGTACACGCCTTAATGACATTGACTATACTGGTATATTTAGTCCTGCATGTCCCAATCCCACCAACCGGTCTAATCCCAAAAAGGTCTAGTTTTCCCTCTGGGTTGGAAGGTCATATGGCAGTCGCTTTCGTAAAACTAGTGCGTATGCCAAATCTTGGGATTAGGTCTCAAAGCGGACCCTGGGCTCCTTTGGGGGCATTACCGGGAATAACGCTAGGAGGATGATGGTATAGTCCTGCCTATACAGAATTTTTATGAATATATATTAATATGTGGCTGTTAGACGAGCTTTATTAACTAAGGCAGAAAATATGTCAACATGACAGGGTTATGCTTATGTCGCAGTATCTCAGAGTCTTCACTACTTGCAATCTTTCTTAGATAATGAACCGTTCGCACGTACCGTATCGTTTTTATTATGGATGGAGCCCTGTTCTCAAATTTTATAAGGTCATGTTATGGATTGTAATATCTGAAATAAATAATATTCATTCATTCATTAATAACCCTGACTGTATATATAGGTATAAACTCTTCCAAAAAAACTCACAAAAGCGTTAGTAACTTAGCGCGCCCCGTCTGGACAAACAAACAGGGCAAGGGAATTCCAATCAGGAAAACAACCCGCGCGATTTGTGTCATACGAACAAATATTGCGTTTCTTTCCATTGTAGAGATTCTAATCAGTCAATATGGTCAAGGTCAAGCGGGGCGACAGGCAGAGGGCAACAAGCGGGTGATTGTGCTATCACCATCAAAGCGGCGCAAATCAGACAAGGACGGTTACATTTTGTTGTGCCGGAAACTCCAACCATATCCATAAAAGGAGAAACTCGCAGCACCTTTCAATTCAATGCTGGAATTTGATAGTTAAGTGCTAAGTAAAATTTTCAGACTTATGACACAGCCAAGCAATAATTCGTTCGTTTTTTTTAAAATATTCTATACCTAATTAAGGCGCCGTAGGTTCATGGTCTTCTCTCCCTCTCACTGAGCATAAGCGTGAGCGAGATGCAAGTGCGTGCTCGGAAGCGCGCAAATCATGTTTTTTAATTTTAATTTTTTGGCCGTTTAAATAAATAAAAAAGTAAACACTGATTTCCCTCAAACATGATATTGCCGATTTTTAGAAGCCATTTTAATATTTTTAGCTTTTCGTTTTCCGTTCCTTTCGTTCGTAATTTGTAACAAATATTTTAAGTGTATTTTAGACCCTTTTAGACCTATGTTCGTGATTTTTTTCTATCGAGCGAAAAATGCTTAATCATGTTTCTAAACACTGATTTCCCTGTAGAAAAGCCTCAAGATTACTATTCGTATTTTTTTTAAACCATATTATTATAAACAGACGCATTATATTGTTTCAAAAACACTGTTCGCTTAATTTCGCTGAACCTACGGCGCCTTAAATCAATTCAGTGTAAAATTATTCCCTAACCATTCCCATATATCAAAAATGCACAACGTTAATATTCAAGTTTGCAACCCGGTCTTTTTTTATCCAGAAATCATCCCCTCAGGGTGTCATTTGTATGGAGATACGATAAAAACATACCACTAATCTACAACATACCGCATGTGTTGTAAGTTCAATAAAAGTATGTAAAAAGGACTCTTGATCCCCATTGTACTTTCGTCCACGGTCTCCGTTCTTGCCGGCAACCTTAATTTATAATTTGACGACATATGCGCGGGACAGGAAAGCTGAAAGGTTCTGAAGGGGTCGTTTTACAACATTAAGCACTTTATTAACTTCATTTTGTCCCGGTTTCCTGCTACGAATTAATTTTAAGACCCGTCCTTACCACTTTTGCCCGATTTGTCTACGCAAATGTGATAGCTTTATAATTGGGTGTCACATAAGTTGGTATATACTTAACTAGGTTTACTTTTAATAACTCTTTGAAAACAAAATGTTTAAAATAAACAAATGGTGCTTCCACAACTGAGCCCCAATGAGATTATCTTTTTTATTCTGTTTCAAAGCAGTATAATAAATACAGAGCCAATTACAGTTTTTCACATATAGAACTTAAGGGGGCGCTTTGTTTCACCTATTTTTTAAGTCCTATTATTGGAGGTCCGAAAATGTTCTTCATAAAATGTTATGCCATAATAATCGTAAGTCCTAATAATTCTTATTCCTAACGATCGTAAGTCATAACTACTTGAAGTCATAATGTCAATAATCATAAATTTTTCATATTGCTAATATTGATTTTCATCATAACACTCACATGTCCGTTTTATTTAAATTCATAATGACACTAGTCATACTTTTTTAAATCTTAAATTTGTTTTTCACAATGTCTCATCATTAATGTTACTTGGCGTTATCGAAGTAAATAAACGTGTATGTTTTTATCGCAAGGCACAAGACGAGACTAGCTAGACGCTTAGCAAGCCGCCTGTCTGTGCGGACGTAGCCTAAGGCAGGTCCGTGTAGGTACGACGACGAGCGAAGCGAGGAGGAGTGTTAGTTGTACCGCGACCCTACGCGCGCGAGCCGAGCAAGACAAGCGATCGTGCCGCGGCAAAACCGATTTTTTTAATTTACTTTGCGAAATCGTTTATTCATTAGAATAACAAAATTAGGACTAACAAAATTATGATGCATGTCTGTTATGAAGAAAATTGTTATGATTAACAAAATGATGACTTCAAGCAAGTACTTAGTAATGATATTATGAAGGATAATTTTAGGACAATTGATTACTATGACTTCCAATGATAGTTACAGACGTTTAGGAACAAAAAAGTTAGGACGAAAAAAATTAGGACTATGGATGATTATGACTACAATACGTTAGTATAAAACAAAATAGGATCACGAATTTTATGGCAGCCAATATGGACCCAGAACTTAACTATCTTACAAATAACAAACTTAACCCAACTTTACGCCAATCATAATATACTTAGTAAAAATATAGTAAGTACCTACTTACATGATTTTAGCTGATACTAAAACTACTAACTAAACCTGATCCCGAACCTGCGCTATATATTCTTTTCTTTGTGTTTGTCTCTTAGAAACACAGAATTTAATGAAACATCTGAATTTACGGTCTGTATTCGCGACGTTTTAATGATGACTGTTGGTATATATGTTGCAGGGAAATGGTCAAAACAGAGATTTGATCAAATCTCTAAGGGATATGATCAAATCACGCAGGATGTTAAAATGGCCAATTCATTTTATCATTTACCTAATACAAATCAGTAATTTGATCAAATCTCTGAATCTGTTTAGTGAAATGACGAAATCGGACAAAAAAGGCAACTCGTTTTTTCATTTCACTAGACTTGTTTAGTGATTTGATAAAATCCCTGAAACGCGTCAGTGAGATGACGAAACTAACGCGGTAAAGATTTTTCCGCTGTTTTATAAAAAAAATAACCACGAAGACGGTGGCGGGAGCAGAGCTCCCGCCACCATCTTCTAACCTATCCGCCATCCGAGTCTAAGTCCCAGAACCGTTTAAATGACGAATGATTTATGAGCCAATATCTGCGAGTTAGTTTCGTCAATTCACTAACGCGTTTCATGGATTTATCAAATCACTAAACAAATCTAGTGAAATGAAAAAACGAGTTGCCTTTTTTGTCCGATTTCGTCATTTCACTAAACAGATTCAGAGATTTGATCAAATGACTGATTTGTATCAGGTAAATGATAAAATGGATTCTCCATTTTAACATCCTGCGTGATTTGATCATATCCCTTAGGGATTTGTTCAAATCTCTGTTTTGACCATTTCACTGCGACATATATACATATAGTGACATTATGGCCTAAGTTGTGGCATGGCAATGATGTTACCACGATATTTTTGATTTGCATCAAATTTTAGACGATATTGATGTAATATTTCACTAAATAATAATACTCGTAAGTAGAATCTGTGTAGGTTTTGATTGTTGGGCTTAAAAGCGATTCTGCTACCTAATCTAGAATCCATAACGTTAATATTGTTTCCGTGAACTGTGCATTATAGTAACGTGCTTCTGAATTAATGTAGGTACTCACAACAATGGAAGCTTATAGCGCCATTACAGTTAGTACCAGTCCATAGGCCGCCGCTTAAATGTAACGAGTCCTGCGAGATCAATTCAGTAGATAAAAGCAGTTCAATTGTTCCAGGACTATTATTCGTAACGCTTTAATTCACCTCTCTTCAGATAACCAGTGTAAGTGAGGCCTCTGATTACGCGTTGTTACTATGAATCCCGCGTCAAGATATATTGGAGTTGAACGGTGAACGGCATAAAAGAACCCTTTCATTGTAGCTACGTCAGGCGAGGCGTCGACGTTCTAGCGAGCATGATAACTGGCAAGGATTTTAGTAGTGCAACTGTTAGTAGCAAACTTGTTTTTTATGTTGTAATATGTAACTGAATTTATCAGTTACTAACCAATTGGTTTCACTTAATATATATATTGTAATAAATTGACATGTAATATTAATATGGATATGAATCTAATATATCGAATTACTAATATATTTTCTTTAAAATTCATTACGGAGGGTCAATACTCGATCACGACACGTTCTTTACTGTAAAAACCGTAAGTACTTTACTGGTAAGACAATAGCATTGCAAAATTTAGTCGGTGAACGCCATACGCTATTAATTGATTAGTAACTATGGTTAGTTTTGTAGAAAAGGGAATTTTGTCATAATAATATCGGGTTTAAACAAATTCTTTCGTGACATTGTTTAAAATTAATATTTCACTAGGTCTTTGTAGGGAGTACGCAGTTGAATGCCAAGAGCGATCCTGCGACGCCCCCATATACAAAGCGGAGCCGGATGTCGTTGGTGGTTTTCGACGGTAGTCCAGCTTCGGTTAGTCCGTCCTACCCGCCGTACCTCCCCGGATAGGACGGGATGCGTAAACGCATTTCCCCAACGTTAAAAAAAAGGTCTTTGTAGGGAATTTTTAAACTTGAAACCAATGAGCACCCTATCCTACAATCAATAAAGTAAATGCCAGGCCATACTGCTCGGTAGCCCTCGCCTACTTGCCTTAACCGACGTCTCCAACCTGAATCCGATCTTCTACGAGGATGTTCTTATTCCCCTGTCGTCGCAAGTGAAAGACCTGGGGCTGATATTTGACAGCGGGCTAACGTGGGAACCTCAAGTGTCTGACGTTTGCCGCAGAGTGACTAACACACTTAGAGCGCTTTACCGCTTCAAACATTTTCTTCCTGTCCGCACTAAAATTCTCATAGTTCAAGCTCTCATTATGCCTATTATTGATCTTGCTGATGTGTGCTACACTAATATTACCCAGGTTTCCCTGGACAGACTAGAGCGTCTACTTAATAACTCCATCAGATTTATTTTCGGACTTCGTAAATATGACCACATATCAACTTTTCGCCGTCAACTTAAATGGCTCCCCATTCGTAAACGAAGGTCATTACGAGTTCTCTGTACGCTGTTTTCCATATTATTCGACCCTGCTGCGCCTAGCTATCTTAGGTCTAAATTTATATTTGTAACCGCCCGACCTGGTGGTACTCTACGCCAGTCCCGTAGCCTGAAGCTTGTAGTCCCCTCTCACTGCACTGGATTTATGAGTAATTCCTTCACTGTCCAGGCCATTCGGCTTTGGAATGCTCTCCCGCTTACTATCAGACAAGCTCAAACGAAACTCACCTTCAAGCGCATGTTGCGCAAGCATTTTCTCAACGATATCTCTGGTTAGTTTAGTGGCATAGTTTTTTTGCACTGGGTACGCAAAGTAATATGTATGTATGTATATTATATTTTTGTATTTATGTAAGTAAATGTATTTATTTATTATATTAGGAAATGTACTTATTTATTATATTAGGAAATGTATTTCATTGGCTACCTTATCCTTTCCATTTGTGTTTTCTTTGTCAGCTGCCTGCACCTATAAGCTTTTCTGTTCAGCCCTGTGGTTGACTGGTAGAGAATGCCTTAAGGCATTAAGTCCGCCATTTGTACTTCTTATTTGTGCAATAAAGTTTAAATAAATAAATAAATAAATAAATAAATAAAGAACACATATCAAGTTTTTACCAAGGATAAAATATTTGACGCCACTGAAACATCCTTCATGTTCTCAGAGGAATTACCTTTTTAGTGTTCCGTTCCTTGGGTTCCTTTTTGTAATATTTCATATATTGAAGTCCGTGTTTGATCTGCAGCGCGGCCAGCAAAAACATTTATGAAGTATTACCGACGGGTTTGTGTAACGAATTGATTGGACTATAAGCTCCGATCATTGACACCCAAATTACAATAGTATCTACATACGAGTATAGCTTCTATTCATTGACGTCACCTAGTTCAAGGGTGGTTTAGCTGGCTCGGATTTCCCGCCGGGCAACGACACTACCCTCAGACATATAACATAAGTATATATGTAAAGTATGTAGGTAACAATGATTGTAAGCCGTTAAAGTATGTGCCAAAAATTATATAATGGCACGAGTTTGGTTACTTAATATGCTAGCTTCAAAATGTGTATTAATGATCCTTTGAATCAGATTATATTAGTGGAATAATATGGCATAAAATTCATCGTGTTACATATATCTGGATTCTCAAGATTGACATCCGCTTGAACCTTTACATAAATTTTGACATCGATGACTCACGAATATATACAGACAAACTGAGGAAATGCCCACAGAACTATAACGCAAATGTATTATATACATTAAATGTATACAATAAATACAAATTTTGTACGTGGTGACCACAGCACGCAAAGTGTACTTGCGTGATCCATACCTATCTAGATATTATGTCTGCCGCTCCACCATCAGTTTCATTATTCATTGGTTTCGGACGATATGCTTTGCCTAACCTGTCAATAACATAACTTATCCTTTTTCAAGCGTCCCTATTTTCTACACAGCAAAATTTATGTACGGTCGGTTAAGATAAAAGGTTACAAGAGTTGATGATTGAGGTTTTATTCAGATGTGGCTTCAATTTAATATATGTATTATTCAGCACCTCACGGAAGCGATCTTTGCGCAATACGGGTGTAGACTCTAAAATTATTATTACTTCAAAAAAAGAAGGCAAAAAAATATGCCTAGTGACGAAAATCCCATTCAGATATCTCAAAGAATTACGAAGCTACAACCATTTTAATATTGCTTGTTAGAGAGAGAAAACGCAAACAGTGTGTGACGTCACGTTACGCAAGGCTGCCGGGGGGCCGCGTCGACGGCGGCGCCGAACACGAAAGCCGCGGCACATTGCCGTCTACTAGTGACGTCACAGTCCACAAACGTCATCGTTTCATATGAAGTTGCGTTTTGCGAAAAAGGGACACAACATACCCCCTCTTAAAATTTTGGACACATAACCTCGTGATTATTTAACCTTTTGCGGTGATTTTGTCTCCATTTTTATCCCTTTTGCGAGAAAATATGACATGATTGATTATTTTATTTAGTGTCTACATTCCTATTGTTTAGGAGCATCCAGTCTGTCAGGGCTGATCCATATTTACGTCTTTGTAGATACTTATGCGATGCGCAACTATGTTGATTTTGTACGACTATACATATATTATTGTTTGATTGTAAGGTTCATAGGGAGACATTTACGAAAGTTTTTTTTCTTTTTATTGTTTTAGGAACATTTTTAATCACTTAAGATTACTTCCGTTCCATTGCGGTATGCCAAATGCTTTTCTTTGCTAACGAAAGGCATATTGTCGTAGCAAATAATAATAATCTATTCCGGATATATATACATATAATGTTCAACCACTTATGTCAATGATTAAAGTGACCTTTAACGCCATAGCTATCATATAGGCCCCGTGTCGTAATTGGTACCCCGCCGTTAGCCATATTCCGGTCAGCAAATTGGGCTGGTGGGGTGAATATATTGACATCATTTGGAAATAGACGTGACGGTTAAGGCGTGTATTACTGCCCATATAAGGCTTCTCTTATTTGAGGACCTTCGAGAATAAAGAAGAATAAATGTTTCAATATTAAGATAAACGTGTGCGTTTGTTTGCCCTCTTATAAATAATAAATATACGTCTACACATGTGAATATCTATACGCCGACTAATGAAAATGTTGAGTGTGATGTTGAACTGAATATGACAACATTTCAAAAGGAAAAACTTAATAGGTAACGTTTCATCTTTATGATGGTATTTATAATGATCACATTTAGTCGATCTTTTATACCTACATTTATGCTAAAAGTGGCACTGGAAACTGGAACACAAGTTTCATGTGCTCTCTCTCTCCTACTCCTTTTAGGGATAAAGGCGTGAATGTATGTATGTGGCTGTGTACAGGATCGGTTATTTTAATTTTAAGATGTAAACCTTAACTTAAGGCTATACTGCCACCAAAATGAAGTCTCGCTCGCTCGTTAATGTTTGCTTGATATGTTGTGTAAGAACACAGTAAAATAAACTTGCAAAATCTACATAGAAAAGCTTTTAGTTAAAACAGATCATAGTTTCAAAGTATTTAAATAATAATGTCCAACACATTATAAATTAACTTTTGAAAAAAGTGTCCACTAAAGATCATATACACCAAAAAGTATGAGCACTTATGTAACATTTCGATGCAAGTTTGGCTGTCATAAAACAATATTATTGTATTTAGTCACTGATTTTGTAATTCCTTACATAAAACTCATTTTTTTATATTTTTAGTTTTACGATGTCTTATTAGGTACTATGGCTTACTGAGGGTTCTTCAGCGCTCCCAGTCCCAATCACCAGCTAGCCGCACTTTGGCCAGAGGTCCCTTTAATATGGAAATTGAACAGCTCGGCCGAGTCATCCCCATTTCTTGCTAATGGCGACACATCATGCCACACCATAACACTCCATAAAACTAGTCAAAGTTCGATCGTGCAGTTTCTAAATATCTAACGAATTATAAAGAATCATCTAGACTTTTGTATGTCATGTTTTAAACAACAGCATTCGCTGTTGGTCAGCGTAAATAAGTAGTCATAACAAAGCACGTTCCGTTTATCACTCAAGCTCAAGCACGCAGCTCTGACGCAATTTACACCGCAAAGACAAAAAAAAAACTTTAGGCCTAATCTCTTAGAGCTGCCTATTACTGGCCCTAATTGTCGTGAAAAATGTCATTTAGTAACTTTTTTCCATTATGCTCAGAAATGTTCACCTAGCTGTTGCAATAATAGTAAGTAATACGAGTAGGTCCTTGTTACTGATTATTGCCAGATTAAAAAGTAAATAAAGTAAAGAAGAGTGTATGATAATCTGATACTGTTTTTTTTTACCCTTTAATGGAAAACTTGTAAACTTTTTTTTTATTTAAATGCAGAAACTAGCTCCTTTATTTCCAAAACCTCAGGACATTATAGCTCAGCTGCAAGCTGTAATCTTTGTTAGCGGGCTATTAAGGGCAAAAGAAAACTATGTATAAAGCTTCTACGTTTATATAGGCAAAAATAAGTATACAAAATATTAGACGCGAGCGTTGTTGTCGCCGCCGTCAGAGCTAGTCAGACGTGGCGATGAAATTGTTGACGCTGGCTTCGTATTCCTTGGCTTTTTAGAGTTTGTTGACTCGCTGATTGGGTGTTGGTTATACGCGTTCTTACGCACTTGAACCATCCCATTTTATATTAGGGCACAATCTTACACAAATCGACCTAGTCCCAAACTAAGCAAAGCTTGTACTATGGGTACTAGACGACGATAAACATGCCTACTTATGTAGATAAATAAATACTTAAATACATAGAGAACATCCATGATTCGGGAACAAATATTCGTGCTCATCACACAAATAAATGCCCTTACCGGAATTCGAGCCAAGGACCTCTTGCTTCGTAGGCAGGGTCACTACCAACTAGGCTAAAGCGGTCGTCAAGTAATACTTCTGCCATAGGAATACTTATTTTATATAGTAGTGAGAAGAAATTACATAGTATATAGTTTCGTGGTGCGAGACGGAAGACAATGCCAGCGAAATGGCCACTAGAATGATCCAGCGTCACAGAAGCAGAACTCTCCCGCATCTAATAGGGTTTGAGAATGGAATAGTGTCAACTCATACACACTTTGACGTAATCGTATGATGAATCTGTCACATCCATTCCCAAACTTAACTCAGTTTTTAGGTATGCCTTTAGTAAATATAATTGAAACTAAACTGTACAGACGTATACGAGTATTAAGGGTGTTGAAACAATGTGTTTGAAAACTTAAACGCGCCTGAGAGGTAAATTAAAAGTGAACTTGCCTCAAGTTTAAAGCAATATAAATAGGTTATTAGTATGTTAATTCTGACACCCTTTCTTTGAAATAAGGCCTGAAGGGATCGAGTCTGTCCACCGTAATGTAACGGGCCAATTTATCTTGTTTCTCGCATGGGAATAAAACGTGACCGTAGTTTCGGGCACGTTACTCGTTTGTTATTTGATAGAAGACATTTTCACTTTTGTTTCCCGACATTTTTATTTACTACTAACTCCTGCCCGCGACTTCGTACGCGTATATTTTATAGCCTGTGTTCTATACCGATGTCTATGTAACATTCATCATCATCATCATCATCATATCAGCCGAAAGACGTCCACTGCTGGACATAGGCCTCCCCCAAAGAGTGCCAAAGTGACCGATCCCGCGCCACCCGCATCCAGCGGACTCCCGCAACCTTTACCAGGTCATCAGTCCACCTTGTCGGGGGCCTACCCACGCTGCGCCTTCCGGTACGTGGTCGCCACTCGAGAACCTTTCCGCCCCAACGGCCATCGGTTCTACGTGCTATGTGCCCCGCCCACTGCCACTTAAGTTTAGCGATCCGGAGGGCTATATCGGTTACCTTGGTTCTGCTGCGGATAGCCTCATTTCTGATGCGGTCACGCAGAGAAACTCCCAACATGGCCCTCTCCATTGCCCTTTGGGTGACTGAGCTTTCTTATCAGGCCCATAGTAAGCGACCACGTTACATTACTGGAACGTTACTTAAAAATATGTTTAGTAGTTTTTGCGTGATTGAGTGGGTAAATCATCTAAACATACAAACTTTCCCCTCCGGGGTATGTTGGGCCAAATGTCAGAATGTCCAAGATATAAATAATGACAACGAAATAATGCCCAATTGTTAAAATGCCCAGTTGTCGTAATAACCAGGTGCCAAAATAACTATTTGTTGAAAAGCCTAATTGGCATAAAGTCCAGTTATCAAAACATCCAATTGATAAAATGTTTAATTGCCAAAATGTCCAGTTAACAAAACAACAATTTGGTAAAAAGTCCAATATAAAAAACACCCAATTGCCGAAACGTTCAGAAGCCACAATGTGAAATTGCACTATGTTGAATCCTAAAATGTTGAATTGGCAAAAAGTTGAATTTTCCAAAAGTCCAAATCGCATAATGTTGAATTCCCACTTCTGATGTAAAAGATAGGTAAGTTAGTTTCGTTAGGTGTCTTCAGATGCCCGAAGGGCAAACAGGCCAGAAATAGGAGCCCCGCTCCCCGTCAAAACTGTCGAAGTACCAGGAGACCTTTAATAGGTGGCTTCGACAGACAGACATTGCGACAGTCCCGCATCATTGCGGGCCCGCGCTGCTAAGTATGACAGAGATAGTAAGATACATATTAAATATGTTGGTAGTGAGAGAGATATGACGCGCGGGCCCGCGCGGGCCCGCGCGGCACACGCGCAGCACACGCGCAGCACACGCGCAGCACACGCGCAGCACACGCGCAGCACACGCGCAGCACACGCGCAGCACACGCGCAGCACACGCGCAGCACACGCGCAGCACACGCGCAGCAGCCGCGCTGCACACGCGCGTCACACGCGCGGCAGCGTGATGGAGATAGTAAGATACATATTAAAAGTGTTGGTAGTGAGAGAGATATGACGCGCGGGCCCGCGCGGCACACGCGCAGCACACGCGCAGCACACGCGCGGCACACGCGCAGCAGCTGCGCTGCACACGCGTTGCTATACGCCGCCCGCTTCCGGTGTGAATATACCGCTTCATACACGCCCGACACGCGCAACACACGCGCGGCACACGCGCGGCACACGCGCGGCACACGCGCGGCACACGCGCGGCACACGCGCGGCACACGCGCGGCACACGCGCGGCACACGCTTCCGGTGGGTGGAGGCCTTTACTCCCGTTAGGCGATACATATAGGTATACATACGAGTATACGTATGGTCGTAGATATTTGCGACTCATAATAAAATTAAAGATACCTAAACAGTAAGAGTTTTGTTGTTTAAGAGTTTTGTTAAGAGTTTATCACTCTTAACAAAAATTTTTGCTGATCAAAAGACCTTTTTTGACTATTCAACCTTCACCTTCGGTGGCTATTGTTTTTCTCGAGCATTCTTTAGCCTTTGTTTGACAAGGTGGGGTTTAAAAAAAAGATTCACTACGACCCTCGCTTCTCATAACGCTGCGATCTTGATCCCATGGGCTTGTTTACGTAATACTTTAAGTTTCTTTTTACGATCGTTCGTAACTTCTAAAGTAGTATTTATTAGTCAGAACACGAGACGTTTTTCATACAAGAAAGAGCAATACATACGGCAGCTGCAGCATAAGCAATTTCGAATATTTTAAATTTATTAAAGCACATTCTGCTATCACTTGCTCTGCAGGTATAAGTTGCTGTTCCTTCCTGGTCGCGAGGTTCCCGATGATGCGGTGCGGCACGAGCGGGGCACGAACACAGCGAATCCACAAACCAAGAAAAGGTCTGCATCTCGCATATGACTCAACTGGAATCTGAAAGCGTCCATATGCTTTGGGTTTCTACTAGGCAGGCCGAACGCTTGTTTGGCACCGTATTGAGAAACAAAACAGATTGTATAAAGTATTTTATTGTATTTTGCATCATATTAGCATGAGTTAAAGTATGCGTCTGAATTGAAATAGTACTACTAGGGCGCATTCGTAACTTATTGTAGACTTAACTAGCTGTTAACTGTCTGACGGAGCTGTAGTTAGTTCATTGAAACGAGCGAATTTCACCCCGAGGGAGCACGAGCATACGAGCAATGTTGGTTATCAGTGCCTAGTCACTTTGCTTGCACAATTCTAACTTGTAGACTGAGAGTTCCTTTATAACTAGCTTTTATTATTACAGCTGATATTTGACAGCCGTCATCCCGGTACAATAACCGTCAATGACGAGATATAGTCGTCGGGCTGCCCTCGTATTCAGAAAAATTCTACATTTATTTGGTTTGTTGTGGTAATTTATTAAGAAGTTTAGTCTTTCAAAGGGAAAATAATACTTACTTTAAAATGCAAATTGGAAAACACTCACGACGGATGTATAATTGAAAATAATTAATTAAAAGTTTGAAAAAGCTCTCGACTATACAATAAATAAATTGTCGCAAATCACTTTCTGTTAAATTTTAATTATTTCCTGCATATCAAGATAAATATCACTTGATATTAAATAGTAGATTTTTTTATGAAGGTAAACATCGTGGGGAAACCGGTCTGATTCCAATAAAGTCTCGTTAACCCTCTGGGTTGAAAGGTTAGATCAGGGCAGTCGCTTTCGTAAAACTAGTTAGTGCCTTTAAATCTTGGGATTAGGCGCCAAAACAGACCCCACCTCTATTAGGACATAACCTGGAAAAGAGTTAGGATGATGTCTGATCATGAATTTGCACATAAAATCAAGCAATTGGAAGGATTTGTATACACGAGACATACGTTGTGTTGTATAGGGGTGTAGACTCAAAATGTATTATTATACTTCATAAGAAAGAAGGCAAAAAATATAATTAATGAAGAAAATCCTATTCAAATATCTAAAAAAAAAATTGAACCTACAACCGTTTTAACCAATTCAGGGCCAATGACGACACATATGCGTCAGACCGCCACAGTAGCTTTCCGCTACATACGAGGAAAACCACGGGATCGGCTACGAGCGTAGCGCGTTGTTGCTTGTTAGAGAGAAAACGCTAGCAGATCGTGCCGTCACGACCGTCGAGTGTCTTATACTTAACACCGTATATAGATTCCAAAATAATAACCTTAAAATTGCCATTAAAATGAAAAAATAACCGACACTGGCAAACTTACACTCTTCCAAATGATGGACGTAGCTAAAACTTGGCTAAGAAAAGTTTATAATTTTGAAATATACGGCGGTTTATTTATATACGGCGTCAAGTATAGTAAATGAAAATGTTTCATATGAAGGTGCGTTTTGTGGAAAACGGACAGAATATACCCCTTAAGGGCCTTAAGACTTTGGACTCTTATAACTTTGTGATGATTTATTATCTCTTGCGTTCCTTTTTGCTCTATTTAACTACATTTGTAATATTTTTTCAAGAAAATATATCATCATGATTATTTTATATAGTGGCTACACAACCCTATTGTTTCATGTAAGTATGTGACGATGAACAATTATTTCAAGCTAGTAGTATTTTTTTTATCATAATCATAAATAAAAATTAGCTTAATTGATTTATTTTAATCATTTTCCTCACCATATTAAGTAATAAAACAAATAAAATACGATTTGACTTATCCATTATCAACACTAACATACCAGCAAAGGAACATTTCAATATTTGTTTCGTTTAAAGTTCCATTATAGGAATTTCAAGTGTAAAGTACTCGTATACTATGGCGGTTAAAAATTTGGATTACAAACTTAATTGCATGCTCTGCATTTAGATTTCCGCGCTTTACTAACTTCGTTCAGAATTTGCGGCGTTTTCGACTTCTGGTGAGAAAAAAAGGGTTCGTGATCCTTTGGTAACTCTCACATGTATACAACCTTCTTCCTCCGGAAGTATTTGAGGAGTTCAGAAGTTATGCGAAGGTGGAGCGATAAAGAATATTGTGTTCTTGAACAAATTTTCGGCGAGAGCACGTCGGTATTTCCAACATGTTTTAAACGGAGAGTTTACAAGTTAACGAGCGTAAGTTTACGAATATTTCCATCGTCTGAAGCCAGCTACGACTTGCTAATAGAATTTTGGTGCATTTTATTTCTTTTTGTGTTAATTTATTTATTGATTTAATTCAAGCATATAACAAATATCTCACAAAACTAACTCACATACACATACTTATAAAATCCTTCATTTAGACGACATATTTAGCCACTGGACTCCGTAATGGTTCATAACTTATGTTGCTTAATATCCATTACCCAACGAACAAGTTAATCAAAGCTCTTATTTATTTAATAATTATTGCACAACAGTATCTTAAGTTACAAAAGGCGGACGTATTGCTTTAAAGCATTCTCCACCAGTCAACCTTAAGGCAAAGCAGAAGCTCTTATGCCGCATCCTCACCGTTTAAGTTAATTTTGTTTTTGTTAAAGATAGAGGAGGGCAGTAAAAAGCACACTATCTATTTTTGTTGAAGTCAGTAAACTCTACGAGACTGCGGGATTCCGCTGGATGCGGGTGGCGCAGGACCCGTCAATTTGGCAGTCTTTGGGAGACGCTCATATGAGGATGATGATAAAACTCGAATTTTCATTCTGGTTAAGTTTTAGTTTTCTGCAGAATAATGAATAGCGATCGATTAATGGGGATAAAAAAGTTTTATAGACACTAATTCATTAAGGGGACTACCCTGATTAAATATATTATTGTTATACAACTTATTAATAAAATAACGCAAAACCTGAAAACAGGAGCCTGACCTGAGACAAAGGAATGCGAGGCTACCCACTTCTAGGTTTACATTTATAAAGAAACTGTCTACCCACATATATTACACCTCCACACTAAATTACTATGGTACCTAATTATTAACTGACCAACTAACTTAACATAGCCATCTTTTTATGCCCTTATTCATAGATGTTCATCAAGCCCATTTTAGCCTCAAAAACACTTGGGTATCGATACTTGAGCATGAAAGAAAGGAACAACACAATATCCGTTAACCGAGGCTTGTCAAGTTCCATGAATAAGGGAGCTAATCAATTTCTAAATTAAGCCTACGAATACGACTAGGCAATGGCCTAAGCACCACCGGCGATCGTGCGGGCACCTGTGGACGTGGTGAAGGAGCAGCCGCCTTAGGCTCGTCCGGGGTATCTTCTCCACCTCTTATTATATCGGTTCCTTCCTTACCCACGTTCACCAAGCCCCCAGATTGCGCCCCAGTAGCTTCTCTCTGCGCCACTTGCTCACCCTCGTGGACCCCTTGGTTAGTCGGGCATGACACGCTGGACAAAAGAGACCTGAGCTTTATTTGGTCAACGTGCCTAACTAGAAGTCGACCGTCCCCGTTATCCAAGGTATATCTCCGCGATCCTTCCTTACCTACAACAGCGCTTTTGACCCATTTATCCGGTCCTGTGTATTCTCGAGCCCAAACAGGTTCGCCCACTACCAAGTCGCGTGTTGTCGCCCTGCGCGGCTTGGACTTGGCGGCGCTGTGCTTCGTGCACCTTTCCCTCTAGGTCACGGTCACTACGCAATAAATCAAACCTCGAGCGCAAATTCCGTTTTTGCAACAGCATCGCCGGGGTCTCTCCCGTAGTTCCATGAACGCTGTTCCGATAAGCTAAAAGATATGCTTGTATAGCTGTGTCGATATCTACCCCGTCCCTATATGCTTTCCTTATAGCTCTCTTGCACAATTTTACCGCTTGTTCTGCGGCACCGTTCGAAGCCGGGTGGTATGCCGGTGAAAATAATTGCTCTATACCGTTCTGCGTCAAGAATTGCCTGAACTCTGCGCTCGTGAAAGGTGGACCTTGGTCCGAAACCAACACAACGGGCAATCCAAAACGTGCGAAAGTCGCTCTCAACTCTTTAACTACAGCGGACGCGCTTGTACGAGACATCTCAAATACCTCAATCCACTTCGAACTTGAATCTATTAAAATTAAATACGTCCTGCCCTTATGTTGCAAGAAATCTAGGTGAATCCTAGTCCAGGGTTGAGTGGGATAGGTCCCGTGGCGGGGCAACCGCCTCCGCCGCGCACGTCTCGCAGCCCCTACACACCGCCTCCAACTCTGCGTCAATGTTAGGCCACCACACATAACTGCGCGCTAATGACTTCGTTTTAACAATGCCCATGTGGCTAGCATGCAGTTGTTTCAGTATCGTCTCGCGTAGCGAACCCGGCACGGCCATACGATAACCCCACATCAAACACCCGCGATCGACATATAACTCGCGCCGTCTACTAAAATATGGGCCTATTTCCTCGTCTGGACATTTGATTGGCCATCCCGACTGAACGTATGTTAACACCCTAGTCAATACCCTATCTTTAGATGTCGCAGCCCTTACATCCATATTCGTTACCGGCAAAAAATTTTCAACGAAATTTAAATAAGTAACTTCGCTTGGACTCGTGGTTGTGGCCCTGGACTGTGGTAACGTTGACAATGCGTCTGCACAATTATTTTTTGATGCGACATATTCTATCTTGTACGTATAACCTGATAAAAGTACCGCCCATCGTTGAATTCGCGATGATGCCATTACCGGAATCCCCACCTTTTCTCCGAAAATGTACGTTAGGGGTTTATGGTCCGTTCGTAAAATAAATTTGCGACCATACAAGTACTGGTGAAATTTCCTGATTCCATAAACAATCGCAAGTGCTTCGCGGTCGATTTGCGCGTACGCGCTCTCCGCCGGCGTCAGCGTGCGCGACGCGTACGCCACGGGCCGCTCGCCGCGGGGCGTCAAATGTGATATCACGGCGGCCACGCCAACCCCTGACGCGTCAGTCGTCAGCACCAGCGCTTGCTCCTCAGAGTAATGTGCCAACACCTCACTCGAACCGAGAGCCTTCTTGATAGCCTCAAAAGCCGCCTGGCATTTCCCACACCAAACGAATTTAACACCGATCTTCAGTAAATTATATAATGGTGCTAAAATATTACTCACGTTATTTATGAATTTTGCATAATACATCACCATTCCAATGAAGGCTCTCAATTCGGACACATTTCGAGGAGTTGGTACATTCTCGATGGCTTTTACCTTTTTTGGGCATGTGTGTATGCCGTCCTCACTAATAACGTGCCCTAGATAATCAATTGACTTGCCAAAAAAAACGCACTTTTCTTTCCTAACGCGCAGCCCGTAAGCTTGCAGACGCTCAAATACCTTTACTAAATTTTCCGTGTGTGATTTCGTATCACTGCCAGTGATGACGACATCATCGAGGAAGACCCCGACGTGTGGTAAATCCGCAAACATCTGCTCTAACCGCCTCTGAAATATCCCGGGACTTGAAGCTAATCCGTATACGAGTCGGTTATATCGAAATAGCCCCTTGTGAGTATTGATTCCGAGACTCGTCTAGCTCGAATTGCGCGTAGGCTTGCGATAAATCAATCTTACTGAACCTCCGCCCCCCATACAAACGTGCCAGCAAATCCTCTACCTTGGGTAACGGATATCGATCGACCTCTATCATTCTATTTAAGGTTAATTTATAATCAGCGCAAATCCTTACATTGCCGTCTTTTTTTACTACCGGAACAATGGGAGTAGCCCAGTCGGAGCGGTCGACGGGGGTGAGAACGCCGTCGCGCACCAGCTGGTCCAGCGCGCGCTCCACCGGCACACGCAGCGCGTACGCCAGGGGGCGCGCCGGCAGAAACCTTGGTTGCGCATCGGGCCGCAGATCGGGCTCACGCGACCGCCGGTGTACCGGCCCAAACCGTCCGCAAACACGTCACAAAATCTGGAACTAAAATCCACCAAATTAAACTCCCCTTCGTCAGTAATCGTATTATTTACATTACAAAGTTTTGGTGGTACCGGTATATGCATACCAAGCTCCGCTAACCATTGCCGCCCTAACAACATGGTTTTGCCATTTTCAATTATATACAGATCTAAATACTTTTGTTTATTTCTATATCGTACAAGCGGCTTCACTACCCCTACAGGTCTTACAATTTCGCCCGTATAGTATCGTAACCTCAAATCACAATAACACATTTCCAACTGAGAAAATAATCGCTCATAAACTTCTTTGCTAACGCAAGCTATGGCACTCCCGGTGTCACATTCCATGTCCAAGTCAACACCTTGCACGTTCACCCTAATTATAATAGGTTTGTATGCCGCTACCGATAATTGATTAACGGATGTAATAGTTACCTCCTCACTCACGTTACTGTCCTCGCTATCAGACTTTTGCTGCTGGCCCACGTTCCAGACTTCCGCATTGTGGTTATCCGCCATGAAAGGGCACACCCGCTGCAAATGCCCCTGCTTATTGCACACCTTGCAAACATATCGGGTGTAACGACAGTTCTGCGTATCGTGCGCGCCGCCGCAAACTCTGCAGTGCGAGGTCCGCTGTCTCATCACGGGTGGCGCCGCCGTCGCCGCTGCCGGCCGCCGGCCGCCGGCGCGAGCACCGCGCCCGCTATAGCCGGCGCCCCCGCCCCGCTCCACGCCCCGTGGATGCCACGTGCCGCGCGCTGCTTCGCTCGATCTCCGCGACATTCCCGCCGCTATCACTTGACAAGGCACCACACCACTTGTCTCGGAGCTTACAGGCCTCCTTCGCTCCTCTACTACCGCCGCGTCCCTCTCCGCCGCCTCCATGCTGACGGCTAGATTAAAGGCTTTCGTGAAATCTATATTATCTTCTGCAAAAAGCCTTTGTCGAACGGTCTCGCTGTGTATTCCGCACACAAACTGGTCCCTTAGGCTTTCTTCCAGAGTCGTCCCGAAATCACACGTTTTAGACATCCTTTTTAAAATCGCTACATAATTAGACATAGACTCGTTTTCTCCCTGCTTCCTATGCCTAAACTTATAACGTTCCGCGAGAACACTAGGCTTAGGTTGCAAATGTTTTTCCAGAATGCTCGTTAACTCGGCGAAAGTCTTTGTTGTCGGTTTATTTGGTGTACACAGGTTAACTAAAAGTTCATAACACTCGGCACCAATCACAGTTACTAAGGTGGGCACTCGTAACTCTGGTTTAATCGCGTTACACACAAAGTACTCTTCTAGTCGCTCCACGTATAACTTCCAATTATCGGACGCGATATCGAACTCGCCTATTTTTCCGATCGACATACTTAGTCCTGTTTATCTTACAACAATACACAAGGCACACGTGCAAAGTTCTATCTCGTCGCCACTGAGAAATATGCGAAAGGGATGACTCTTGACAATCTTGATTCGTATGGGCTCCTAATGTTAATATTTGCTAAGCTACGTATGAATACTCATCACTGGTAATTTTACCAATTTAATCAAAATCTAGTGAATGCCCGTACGTTCATTGACTGTTCCAATATTCATGCAACAAAATTTCTCTTTGGACACTAATAATAATAATTTTCTGTTGGCATCTTATCTTATCTTATCTAGATGAGGGCCCTTTCGGATGCACTTCGACCCAGTGAGATCTTTTGTGCATTTGCCCTCTCCTTATGTCTACTCCCAACCTCGCTCCATCATTTCCACATAGCGAATGATGCATGATTCATGAAGAATCATGACGAGAAATGGGAAATGCTTGTTTAGTTCCGAAATGTAACATTTTGCCACGTTAAAAAAAACTTGGACAGAGCGGCCTTATACTCGGCATTTGCATAAGTATAAATGCAATTTATATTTAGAATATTTACGGAAGTGAACCTCTGTTATTTCCTTGTTCTAGCTGTTACACAATCGATATCATAATATATTAATGACCAATAACCGATGTAATTGTTTTGAAAACGATGTTATCAACGTGTCGAGTCTGGACTAGGGTATGAAGTGGCCATGCCCTATACAAAATATTAGTATAAACACGCCTAAACTGAATAACGCATAAATTAGGAAGACATGATATACTTTAACCAAAAATACAATATATACTGTATGTATACAGTATAAATGTAGGTACCTATCTACATAATATACTTTTCGTCACCATACTGATACCACCGGAGGTATCGGTAGCGTTCGGATCGCCTGTGCGGACAACATAGCCTCTATAAAAAGCGGCCAAGTGCGTGTTGGACCACGCACAACGAGGGTTCCGTGCCTATTAAAAAGTTAAAAAGGGCGTATCGTTAATGAAATCTTATGGCACTTACGTCTTTTTCTTTAAGGAAGGCAGTTTTTAGAAATATCTCGAAAACCTTTGACCCGATCTTGTTCAAAACAATTTTCGCTGAAAGAATTTAATAAGCCCTTGTCCATGACTTTTTTCATATTTTTAAAATACGCGGTTCAAAAATTAGAGGTTTTGATTGACTTTAGGGGCGATTATCTCCGATTCTATTAACTTAATCAGAAAAATTGCTGAGAAACCTTTTATATATTTTGAAAGGCCTACCGATTGATGTGCCACACTTGGACTTGCAATGTATTTTATTTGAGTTTCAGTTTTATGTATGGAGAGCACCCCTAAAAAAGTTTTTTTTACTAATTATGTCACAAAACTATGTAGCGGCTAACAAAATACAGCTAACCTCAAAATTTTATTAAAATACACTTTATAGTTTTCGAGTAAAATGCCTGTGACATACGGACGGACAGACAGACAGATAGACAGACAGACAGACAGACAGACAGTCATGAGGAATCCATAAGGGTTTCGTTTTTTGCCATTTGGCTACGGAAACCTAAAAATACTTTAATGCTCTCTAAGCGGGCGAAGGAACACTCATTTTAGCGAGATCTGTAAACTTCTAGCTAAGAATTCACCGATGGACAAAATATAACAGCGGGCGACATGTCAATTCATGCGATGTCCTGACCCCGTATCATGGTCGGCCTTATCACGAGATAAGTGACAAGATAGGAGCGTTGTCTCGTTCTATCGAACGGTGTCAGCCAGCGACGGACGCTCTATCTTGTCACTTATCGTGTCATAAGGACGACCATGATACGGGGTCTGGACTGGATTTGGACTACGCTAATGCGCCCCACCTCACACGTCACGCATAACGAAACTAGACCTCTACCTAGCTTCCTATGCTTAGATTACTTACTAAGGTACGAATCGCGGCGTCGAGATAGATATTTCTGGGTAAACAATGAGATGAGGTTAAGACAAGTTACAGAATATAGGGGCAGCAACGTTAGCGCACATGTCGCGGGGCATTGGTCCCCTAGTGAACCCCTGAACATTTGAGAAATACCTATCTAATTACAAGCCCAAATAATCTTTTTCGTTTGGAGTAAACCCGTGGCGAAGTGGCAGACTGCACGTGGTTAATTCCAACAATGTTCCACGACGATGTAAATTAATCGCTTCAATGCTATCAAATCTAAATTTAGACGTTTTTATTTTGCCGCTTTGTGAAAACCGGTTGCGGAGGCGTTGCGTTAGTAAAAACTGCCGACACAATTTTTGTACACACTTATGTATACGATGTGGTGTGTTTGCAATATGTATTTTAATGTGGACGCCAGAGCCTTGAGTTTTTTTTTTTTTTTTTAAAGAAGATTGTGAACTGACAATGATACATTTTGTAACACTACGATAACTTACACAGGATTGAGAAGATTGTCGGGAAGCCTTAGCCTAGTAGCTAGTAAAAAAAGTGTTTTGTTTCACTTATTTTGGTACCGGTCACTAAAATAGGACTTATATCGATGAACAAATAATAGACAATTACTTTCTAAATCTATCTCTATTCGCAGGGGTGTAGTACTAAATAAAATAATCAATAATGTCCAAAGTTTTCATATAAAACGATTGTCGTAATAATGACGCTCGCAGATTGTGACGTCAGTAACTGCGAGCGTTTTCTCTGTCTAACAAGCAACATTATAGTACATTACGTAACTAGGGCGGTGAATTCGTGAATGCCCCAGATCGCAGGTGTTTGTGCGAACCGAAGGTGAGGGCCATAAATATGCGCTCTGGGGCTTTACGAATTACCGCCCGTGTTGAGTACAAAATTTTACGTCTTCATCTGGCCACAATGCGAGTTTTTCCGTACGCGCAGCGTGCAGTAAAACTTGCATTATGGACAGGTGTGACGTAAAAACGGTTATATTAGCTTCGTAATTCATTGAGATTATCTAAATGGGATTTTCGGTTTTTTCACAAGGCATATTTTTACCCTTTTTTCTTTTGGAGTAATAATAATTTTCAAATGTACACCCGTATTGGAATGCAAATTTCGGAGATATTTTAATACTTCAAAACAATTTTACGCCTAGGATCAGTAGCAACTAAATTCGTAGAATAACTGTAATATCACTATCACAAGTTAAAGAAGCCAATCCGAACACCTGTTCATAAATAACTACATCTCATGGAAACACAATATGTCTTAAAATAACAATATGTGTATAAACAATGGGTGAGTCTACTAGTCATATCATGAATCATCACATAACAACAGAGTACGAAGTCTGATAAGGATAGAGTTAGTTGAAGACGTAATAGCTTCGAATGACATAACATAAATCTTTGCAGTGATACAATTAAAGGGATTAAGATATACTTTTTTTTTCAATAAAATACTTTGACGGCGACAAACAAGCTTACGGACGCCAAGCCTGTGGACGCTTGTGACTCCAGCAGAGATTACAGAGAGCTTACAAGCGCGTTGCCAACCCATGGATTTAAATAATAGTTTATACGCAGACTTACTACAGTTATGGATTATCTGTAACGGTATCGCCTGCTATTTCAGGCTTCTGAAAAAATCTCTTACCATGAAAAAAATATACACGGGCGGTAAACAACAGCGTAGCAAACCTAGTATTAGGAGTAATATGTATTTAGTTCTTCATTCAAACTACCCGAATTGTAACAAATAATATACTATTTAAAAGACAAATTCTGTACGATATCGGTCTTAGTAGTAGCGAGCTCATGGTTACCATTTTCTCGGCCGCCAGTCTCCTCTGCGC
This sequence comes from Epinotia demarniana, assembly GCA_945867215.1. NCBI lineage: Eukaryota > Metazoa > Arthropoda > Insecta > Lepidoptera > Tortricidae > Epinotia > Epinotia demarniana. The sequence goes on along the minus strand of OX244260.1, from coordinate 37,796,420 downwards.
TTCTGGTGGGGGCATACGCGTCGGTTGCCATTTTGCGCGGGAAAAATTGTACGATAATCAAAGTGACATGAAACAAAGTATATGTCAATCATAATAGGTATACGATTAAAAAGAGGATAATAACTAATTAAATTCAGTGATTTTTAAAGTGGAAAAAAGTGAGAGTGATATACAAAAGTGACGAGGAAACAAGTGAATAATCGTGCGATATTTGGTTTGTTGATTAGTTAGAATGTAATGTAATTGGACGTTTCGAAAAATATGATACGAATGCGATGTTATGTTTACGGACCATTTGTAGTGTACAGCTGTGCTAACATGGCTGGGGTGCTGTGACGCCGCACATGTAAATTACGAGTTACAAAAGAGATTTCAAGTATAACTTGGAAATGAAAATCGTTGAATACATTTTGTGACTTACCTATTGTTGAAACTTGTTTTTCGTACGATAACAATGTCAAATGTGAACAAGACTCTCCAAATGCAACGAATGTTTGCAAATCTTATGTAGATACTTATAAACTAGCGTCTGAGTAAAAATCCGTCTTTACTAACGGAATAGACTTTATTGACCAAAAAACTAGCTATATGTTTTTATTTGATTCTACCATTTCAATTCTGCACGAATTAGGCAAACGGAAATGAATCAATAAAACTTGAACCATAATTATTAAAACACGTTTTTGACGATCAGTAAGTAAAATCAAAATTCTCCGTAAATGACTCCGTCATTCATCGAAATTAATATATGTAATAACTAAAACATAGCTAACCTGAATTTTAAATCCTCTCTACGAATTGGGGTGTATTAAGTCAAGTTGTTATTAAGGAAAATTAAATGAAATTTCCCTATCATCGGTTTGTAAATACATTTAGGTAGGTACCTACTTAAACTAACATTCATATCTAAATAGATGTGTGCAATATAATACTGCTTTTATGCAAAAAAACTGCGCTTGAGTAGGTACATTTTCGGCGAATCGCATAAAAGTTTCTACGATGCCTGATGAACATGTAAATATTGACAGGTTAGTAATCATTAGCAGTGGATCTAATCTGTCGTCAGAAGCCGTAGAAAATCTTAAATCAGAACACCGCTCGATATGTTATCGTATTGGAAATCATTGAAAACTTTACGATTTTGGCAACTTCTAGTTCTACAGTTTCAATGGCAGCTCTGCTTAGCTGCCATGATCGCGTTTATATGTTGATCGTAAAGCATTCGTCCCTCTCGCACATACGAGTAGACCAGTAAGAGACGAATGAATCGTGTTCGATCAGTCTAGCTAACATGTGCATTCATGTCGAACATATTATTATAATGATCATGCTAGCTAGTCTTGCTCAAAAATCCGCATTCATCATTTTGTACATGCTTCTCCGTTCCCCTATGAATCTGTTTCTTTCTATTATCCGGACAGTATCCCTTTTTTAATTTAAGAGTTATTCTCTTGTCGGTGGAGTATTTTCCATTTCTCTCTGTCGCACGCCAGCCCTTTGATTTGCTGATACGATACGACACCAGGTTTCCAAGCTTTTCTCAAAATCTCTTATCCCTCCCATTATAAGCTTACCTTGGTACGTATATTAAGTACCTGTTCTTGTAAGGGTAAGGACCAAAGTCTTGGCCAACTTAACTCACTTAAAAAAAATATAAATGAAAGTTTTCCATTGTGACACGAAAATTAACCATTCAATTCTACGGTTGATTTTTGTGACACACGACGGAACTTTTTTGACTTCTTCGATTTATATGGCTAAGTACTGACTAACCAGGCTAACTACTGGCCGAGAATTTGGTCCCTATCCGTAATGCTTATTTTGTAGTTGTTCTATTTCATGTACGTTGTACAATTAAGAATTAAATTCATTCATAATACTGTATTTTACATGGATGACAGCAGAGCACAGCTATGTTGTACTTGTGCACGAATGATTGCTAAGGCCTTACGTCTTCTGTCGTAGCTTTAAAGCTCTTGAAGAAAACCGCCTCATACCCGTTATTTTCATAAATAGGATGTGGATTGATGTACTAGGTACTTCAATAACGGACTGCATGACATTTACCTATTTATTTAGGTCCAGTTTTTACATCTAATGATAGATATTTTATTGTTTAAATACCTTATTTTATTATTGATCATCATAATCACAAAATGTGCATAATAAAATACAATGTTGTTCGCGACATGCCAGGGTAGGTACGTAAGTATTTAGGTACTTTAATCATAAGTGTATAAGCATTTTAAATTTTTTATCATCATTTAGCCGCGTGTATTGTGACAAAAATAAACGAATGAAAACAACCATTGTTCTCATGGTAATTGTCTACCAGTAAAATAATTCACTGGCGTGAGTTGAATAATGTGTGTCTGTTTTATTTGATATCATAGCAATAAATAAGAAAAAAACTGCATACTTTCTTCTGCAAATTTTCATAGTATTATCTATCAGCCAAACAAAGTGATAGGTACTAAAAAAATATTACAATTAACGAATCAACCAAGACGCACAAAAAACACAAAGTTAAAATATTTACCTACACTTTTTGTATTAGTTCCAAACAATATCAAATGTATGTAGGTACAGGTCGATTCATAAGAGCCGGCACGTAATGTGTATGAAATTAATGACAGTTTCATAATTATATTCTCCGCGCCAGTTCTCGTGAATTGACCTGTACGTGTAGGTATAGTTGCGAAAGACTATTAAATAATAATAGTGTAAAGATTGGCATCAGCTCATTTGGCTACACGTTAGTGTCTAGGTCAGGATTACATGCACGTAAAGAATTATACCCGTTGATCTATTGAAGCCGTCGTGAACATTATAATTTGTTAAGGCGCCGAAGGTTCATGGTCTTCTCTCCCTCTCACTGAGCATAAGCGTGAGCGAGCTGGAAGTGCGTGCTCGGAAGCGCTGATATCATGTTTTTTAATTTTAATTTTTTGGCTGTTTAAATAAATAAAAAGTAATCACTGAGTTCCCTCAAACATGATATTGCCGATTTTTAGAAGCCATTTTAATATTTTTTACGAATATTTAAGTGTATTTTAGACCCTTTTAGACCTTTGTTTCTATCGAGCGAAACACTGATCTCCCTGCAGAAAAGACTCAAGATTACTATTAGTATTTTTTAAAAATTGTATTATTATAAACAGACGCATTATATTGTTTCTAAAACTCTGTTCACATTCGCTTAACTTCGCTGAACCTACGGCGCCTTAACTCTTACCTAGGTTTCAGCTACGTTATATTAGTGAATGCAACGGTGTATATTTGTATTCTGTTTCTATAGTACCTATATCTCAAAATTGTGCAATGTTTTCAGAAGAAAACATTTTCTAAAATATTGAAACACAAACTCAAACATTTATTAGTGACGAAAATAATACACAGGTAATTAAAAAAAACTAACATTAGGCTTTGGTTTACTGCGATGTATCTTATTTAATTCAATGTTTAGTTTTAAATTAAGTTAGCAGTACATCCCAAGATTCCCAAGGTTTGAATTAATTAAAACGGGTCCCCCATTATAACTCTAAATCCTAAATTATTTGAGTCGCTCGCCTTACAACGGTATGGTTTAATTACTCCGCTGTAAAGCGTGTCTCAAAATTTAGTGTCAGGTATTCTTTGGTACCTAGTACCGTAACTTAAAATTTGACCACTGAATTATTCTCTTCTAAAAATTCCAATCGGCGGTACCTGAAAATACGTTCTTTTAGGTAATGAATAGGGGGCAATATTTTACCCCGTGGCTCCACCTGGATTTCTTCTAACACGCAGGTGGAGCAGCTGAGTTTTATACATTAGGTAGGATTGTAAAAATAATGGGAACACAAAAAAATACGAAGAGTCATTGTCCGAAACCATCATTATTCCGAAATTGCAAAATCCGAGTCATTTTCCGCTAGATGAAAATTTGGACGCAGGTGGTCTAATGGAATACATAAACAGGTTAGGTTAGTATTTATTATGAAAAATAATAGCACGTAGAACCGATGGCCGTTGGAGCGGAAAGGTTCTCGAGTGGCGACCACGTACCGGAAGGCGCAGCGTGGGTAGGCCCCCGACAAGGTGGACTGATGACCTGGTAAAGGTTGCGGGAGTCCGCTGGATGCGGGTGGCGCGAGATCGGTCACTTTGGCACTCATTGGGGGAGGCCTATGACCAGCAGTGGACTTCTTCCGGCTGATATGATGATGAAAAATCATAAATTCCTTTGGCGGAATTTGGTTTTCGGAATTATGAGTTCAGATGAAATATTATGCTGACGGACAAACGGCTCTTCTGCGGGCGTAGCACGGTTGCCATTTTATCACTTATCGTTGTGGATAAGGCATCCGTCACTCACGCACTCGCATACTTGTCAGAGCGTGATGGACGTCTTTACCACAACGATAAGTGATAAAATGGCAAGCGTGCTACGGGTTCTGTATTATGTTATGTCCATCGAACAATTATATACCCCAATTATTACGTCACTCCATGTACATGGCACGGGTTTAACGATTAATATGAAGGTAAACTGGGTAAGAACCCTCCTGGATAATTTCGTCTTCAACTTCAAAGTTCCTTATTACCTGTCTTACCGCTAAAGTGTCTTATGTACACTAACTAGACGTCAAATAATGAATGGTATTCAATTACAACGCGACTTCATATCTGAGAGTCATACAAGGTGTTTTATTACTTATTAATTATTTTTATTATAAGACATTATTTTTAACAAGTTTTTATAAAATATAGCAAGTAGAAAAAATTGCTACATTGTAAAATATTACATCAATGTCTGACTCTTTTTAGTGTGAAATTTAAAACTTCCCTCATTTCAATAAAAAAAACAAAACCTTTGCATTTGCTGGAGTAGTTACATACAGCTAAAATTACCACGGTTAGCAAGCAAGCAATAACGGGCTTATTTTATAACCATTATCAATTACTGTGTGGGCGACTAATAGGCGATAGATTTACAATATCAATACTTATAGACTCGACAAGGAGACGCCCTCAGCAGCACACAATGGTATTCCTTCGTCCTTCTCATCCCGCTTATTATCGAAGCCACATTATTGGCGTAGGGACTTTATTTGGCGAAAGCAACTGCCATCTGACTGTACAACTCAAAAGGGAAGCAATTTTACTGTAAGAAGATCTTAAGTCACCTTCGAGCTTCAAACGTGGATTAACGACTAATGCGGTATACAACTACCAACAACTCGATAACGATGTCAGTGTTTAGCATACGAAAGGTTGACTCAATAATTATGCATAAAACGGTAAAATATAAAAGTCGACATCAACACGACCAATATCACTTGCAATTTGCACGGTCGGACAGTAAACATAACGACACAAATATGCTTGAATAAAATTGGGTGTGGGGATTATAATGTACAGTTTTTGAAACTGTTTGTTAAAAGTACGGACATACGAGAGATTATTGCTTATGCACGTTGGTACTTCATCCATTTTTAATAAAGTTTGAAATACGCTGTTACCATTAAAGACGGATAGCTGCACAGAAGTGATTAATATTGCATGAACTTGAGTATTAAAAACTTGTATTAACGAGCATGAGTAATATGAAACCAATGTGAGTGACGGGTACAATAAACAAAATAAATAAACGGGATCGTCTAGGGCCAAAGTAATTTAACTACATAAGCGTAAGCAGCATGGCTGTTGTTATGAAACCAATGTAATTGACGGTTATGTACAATAAATTATATTTCGTTATCTATTTATTAATAATCGCGTTTATTAACCTAGTACGTAATTTAAAGTCAATTAAAAAAAAAACAAGACTATGATCTTATAAGTAGTAATAATAGTACCTATGCTATTTTCACAGCATTAAACCGGTGTTAAACTATCTTTTGAAATATTATCTGTACTAAAGCTTGATTATTCACTAATATACCATATTCCGTTGCAATAAGGTTTATGAATGGATAGTTCCTAGTATTGTCGATAGTACTTGCCTTTACTCTTACGCTAATTTTAGTGTTTACGCACGGCTGGGACACTTGTAACTAGAACTATTGTAACATACCAGACTTCATCTGGTTTGTTTCAAAAATATGTAAACATAATTTTAAATATTACTTTATTTTAAGTCGGTTAAATTATCAACGTATTCCAGGGAACAATATTTCACACATACCTAGAGCAGGAAGTGGCCAAATTTATGACATTACAAACTTAGTTGGTTATTGAACCTTAATAAACAAAAGATATTTTACCCAAAATTGAACTTTATTATAAAGCTTTAAGGACTTTAGAACATTTGCCCGTTATTTAGCGACGGTATTTTATTTTGTAAACTGTACCTTGGCTACAGAACGTTTCTTAATTACTGAAATAAGAACTGCAAAGACAAATATAGTTTTACAGTCGAATCACATATAAACAAATGTTATTTAAACCAAATTGAACCCTATCCTTAAAGTAATATGAAAATGGCCAAATTAGTTTACTTGGCTTATGTTGGCAAAAACAGCTTGTAAAAAATAGTGTCAGGTGACTAATTGTCGATAGTGAGACTGTTTTCTACAAATTTAAATAAAGTTGTCGATTGTTAATTATAGCTCGTATTTGATGTAGGGAATAGAGTATAAAATGGACATAGTTATGCGTAATTGGTAATTTTGTACTTAATCTCAGACGCGAGTTTTAGGGGAGCGGGGGGTGTTCTTGGACTCCAGAGGGTCGGGGATAGCGTGGTATTCGGGATTCTGATTTTAGACGATGGACGTATCGGACGGATTCTCTTAGCTGTGAATAGGCTACAATCTAGGTTACCTAAGTTGTGCCTGGATGTGGATTTTACTAGAATTTCATTATGCTGGTTTAATCTTTGTTCAGATATAATTTATGGTACATTAAATGGGGTTTGTCAATGTGTTTATTTGTGTGGGATATTTCAAATTAATTCAGTGATTTCGTTTTCATAAATTATTGTAGATTTTAAAAGTTTAAAGTGAAGCTCTTTCTTTCTTGATTTAGTGTTCAAGTTTTATAGTGATTAAGGTATTTATTCTTGACTAGAGTTAACTTGTCTAAAACATAATAGTTTGTTGAAGTTTAATTTAATTTAAATAAGTGTTTTAATGGGGACAGTTCGTCTAAGAGAATTTTGACTGATATTCAAGTATAGTTTACTTGGACTTTTTAGGAAGATTGAGGCGGGTCACTCACTGTGTCAACGACAGTCTTAATCGTTCTAAAAAGGGTCTTTAATTATTGTGGTTAGTTAATTGTCATTTCTGGAGTTTTTGACTGCTTACCGTATTTTACTGAAGAGACGGTTAAACTCCCGAGTCGCTTGATAATTTGGAATGTCACACCAGACGTTTTAAATTCTCTAGCTTCTCTGACCTCATAATAATATCTATTTATTTATCTGCAAGTTTGGTTTCCCAATCCCCTGTCCAGACTTGTAGAAGCACACGAGGAATTAGGGCGATAGGATAGCAGGGCAATCCTCACCCGACTTAGTTTAGATTTAGTCTAGGTATAAATATCTCATTGCACACCGAGATATTTTTATACACGTTTAAGTTAAATGTGAGACTCGGGTCTCTAGTTTGCAATTATATATCGTCAGATTAGATGGATAGTTTAGCTGCAGTAACTAGAACTTTGCCTATAGCTCTATTATGGTCTTTAATGAATGTTATATACATTACACAGGCTTAGGTTGCATTCTCAGACTAGCCTTTCGAATGTTGTACAGCTTAGGTCTCTTAGCTTAGAACATACACTACTCCACACATAACATTAATAAAAGTAATGATGGGAGTTTTGCCCACAGCAGTTCAGGGTTTAGTGGTAGGTAGGCTTAGGTATAAAGTCAAACAGTAATAGGGTAGTAGGAATACTATTCTTAGGGATGGAAAGATAGAAGGTTTACAAATCAAATAGCGTTTATTTGAAGATTTAATAGCAATTATGAGTAACTGAATAGGAATTAGTCATTGTGTGAGGATCAGTAGTATTGGGTTCCGTATATTGTTACATATGAAATATTAAAGGTGTAACTATTATATATTGATTATCGTCATAAAGATTCCAGTTATGATTAGGATATCAGAATTGTTTCAAAAAGATGAAATGATTCTAGGCTAATGGCAAGCGGAGCAGTCCATTATGTCTAATTTTAAGGTATCAAATTATCATGAGTGGAATATACTCATTACTTAGGGTAAACTTCAGGTTCAATATTTCATATTTAATGGACGGTTTACCTCAGTATTATAAATATCTTCACTATAACAGGGTTTACAGGTATCTAATGGATACATTAGTTTATATGTAAAGGGTGAAATAATGCCTTAATACATAATTTTCCTTGAATGAAATAATATTCAATTGTTAGGTCTGATGAGTTTGTTGAGTGCTTCTTCTCATCAGAAAATAGGTACGAAGCACAGGTAAATTCAATAAGTTAGGAATACCTATTAGAAACAAAATATAATAAAATAGGTATTTAATTAGCTAGTTGGCCAAACCCACATCCAGACGGAAATGGTAGCATAGTATGGATGAAAGAGAATCTTCCATACAATAATAATAATAAACAATTAGCTAGCTAGGTTGGTCTGTTATATACTTTGATGATATGAATATAAATTGAGGCAATTGGTATATAAAGAAACCAAGGTTTTGATTTGAGAAAGTATTACATGTTGAGAAAATAATGATAATGCTACCATTACGTTAACCGGCCACGGTAGGAACTGGTTGGGGTTTATTAACCAAAAACAAATTTTATTTATTACTTGATTAAAATTTTGAACTAGGATGTAGTAGGCGAACGTAGGGTTAAGTAGGTAAGGATGAGTCAAAGTCTAACTTGCTACACATAAAAGAATTTGGGTTGCTAGGAACATAACGTAGACACTAGATGATCTCATTGGCCAAATCAAGTTATTTTTAAGATTTAATTTCTTTAGGTTTATTTAGGTTATTTAGTTACACACTTTAAGGTGGAAAATATTCACCTACGTAGGTACATACGGTTTTACGAGCCTAGTAACCCAAACAATAGTTTTGCGGCTTCTAAAATTGATTTCTGCAAATAGTTGACGCAAATTACTTATTTTGTACACTACACAACCAATCTATATTCAAGTCAGTACAAATGAATCATTCATGAAGGTTTGTGTGCTTATGTATGTCTCGTATCATTTGCATTACGAAAACTATGTTTGTATCAATCAATATACGTGCAACAAAGAAATCTGATGATAGGGGCATGGCACTTTGAGAAAAGTTTTCTGGTTTAAAGGAGACAATAGGGTTCTATCAAATAAACGAATGTGTCCGATTAGTCCTAGTCCTATTATAATCTAGGATATATTATGTTCTTGTAATGTATAGATCTAAAACAGTTGCATATTTCAATATACAGTGTGGTTAGCAGTGTAGGCACCGAGATTTAAAACGCCGGAGTTCTTGGCAAATAAATAAGGCCATTTGAACTTCACTATCGCAATTTAAAGAAAAGACTTCAGACCTTTAAATCTTTAAATGCTGCATAGTGTATTCTGTTTAAACAGTTTGCACTAAATCCCGTAAACATTAAGAGCACGCTATCAATCTTCTAAGCTATTTCGCGTCCCCACGTAACACTTTATCGGAGTCCTTGGAACGTTATCGAGAGTTGCATAATACCGTTTGCATACTATCATTCATAAAGTCGAGGGTTTACACGAAAAACAAAACAAAAATACGCTACTTTTTCACTAAGATATATTTTCGTTTTTGACTTTACCCTGCAAATGCAAGTACCTAGCTCAACGAAGTAATTTATTCAAACATTTGGTAATATCCTATTAATGCTGCCTATTGAATTCTCTATTGCTATTATTTGTAACCTATTATTTACACTTGTCATTTTGGTTTTATTAGATTGCGTTTTTTATAGTTTATTTGGTCTGTTATTTGTTGACGCGACATGTTCATGGAATTAAATAAGTATGACGATTTCACTAGCAGTGTTAATACCGAATATACTTCTATATAAAAACAATTTCTATAAAAATTGTTTCATCAACTCCATTAACATCACAATGCTTCCATAAAGGTAGCGAACACAGTTTTTTTCAGATCGTTTATTCTGTATGTTATTCGTTGACGCGAAATGTTCATGGAATTAAATACTACGATATGAAAACGATTTCATATGAAAATTGTTTCAGCAAATCCATTAACATCACAATGCTACCATAAAAAACATCATAGAATGAACTATATCTAGTTATGTTTAATGTTTTATAAATTTTCTATAAAACTCAACAAGGAAGTATGCGTTTGCGTTGCACTTGGCGATACTATATCATAATGGGCACGTTAAATCACCGATAACCTACCATTATGGTAATGCGATACCAACTGACACAGTGACATTGGATTTACGTGCGTATAGTCGCGACTGTAATAAGACGTTGAAGACATTATACCTAGTCAATGAAAACTGAAGTAGTTACCGATATTGTATACCTAGGTATAAACTCCACGAAATTCACTAAATAACAATCTTATCACAATGCAGATTTCACTTCATCGCACTTTACGCTATGCCTTGGGAAACAAACGTTATTAGTATCTATGATGCGATCGTCCTAGGATTGTTTAGTTTTCTAACGTTATTCTATACAGTTTTGAAGTTTAATTTCCAAGTTTGTCCTTATATTTTATATAAAATATTGGGTTGTTTAAGCTTGAATATACTGCGGTTGAAAGTAACAAAAACATTGAATGCACAATTGTCACCATATCGTCTAACACCTATAGTTAAACAAATAGTAGAAACCTACCTTCGTTTCAAATAGTTAAATTCAATAACATTAATATATCAACGAAATAAACGCCAGAAGTATCCATCTCAGTTATTATGCTCAAACGTTTATTTATATACATGTTACATAAAAATCTTAAAAGTAAGGTTATAAAAAAGGTATCAGTCCAAATGCGGGGGGGAGAGCAGCACCGTCGTCAAAGCCGAGCCATCTGGCTACGGGTTTAAAGCGGTGACGTGTACCGCGGATACACATACTAGTGGCACGTATGACGGCAATGCCGATTCGTGCTCTCAGCCAGCCCATCCATCTCTCTTCTTCGTGGTTCCCTCACTGCTGAGAATCGTTACGGTCAGTGTCTTGGTGCAATGCAACGTTGACAGGTACATCCAGCTGTTCAGATATCTGGTCGGACCATCCCTTGGGACTATGGCCTCTCGGTCTTTACCCTCAACTTTCCCCGTCATCATCATCTCCTGCGAACAATATGGCTGAAATATCTCAATGTTGTGCAGACAAACTTAAGATAGTCACTGCGCCTCCTCATTATTGAGTTCATTTAAGACGGAGACGTTTGTGCGGTGAGCAGTCGAGGGAATTCTCCACAAACTGCGTCAGCACCACATTTCAAACGCGTCTATCCTTTCTCTTTCAACTACTTTCAATGTCCACATTCTGCGCCCCATAGAGAAAAATGGAAAATATATACGAGAGTACGGTACGGGCCTTTGTCCGATTAGTTATGTTTCCGTCTTTCCATATCTTATTGATTAGAGTGAGAGTATTATTGAGTTGAGTCATCGACATTCTATTAGTAATAAAGTATCTGTACAGGACTCTATTATCTCTACAGATGTGAAGTTTTCCATTTCAAATAAAAACTAAAAGAGTATCACTTACCTGAAGTTATGCGAAAACACCCATTAAGTACCTACGTACCTAACTATGACTATGACTTGACTATGTTAATCTCCCACCGATTTTGTTTGATGGCGTTTCGGTCCCGTACTCAATGCAAGTTAAGAACCTTGGCGTTATTTTGGACCGCACTTTTTCGTGGGTGCCACAGATGAATGAGGTTTGCAGGAATATGTTTGCAGCTGTGGATTCTTTGAGAAGGCTTTCTTATTCCCATTGCTATTGCTACCAAAGTTGCGCTTGCTCAATGGCTTCGCCTTGCTATTATAGATTATGCTGACGTTTCCTATATTGACCTCTCTGAGGAGCAATTTAACAAGCTTGAGCGTATTCAAAACTTATGTAGCACGTTCATATTTGGGTAACGCACATATGACCATGTATCCAGTTTCCGTTCTCAACTCAAGTCGCTTTCAATCCGATCCAGACGTAACTCTCACATTCTCGCCCACCTTTATGGAATTCTTTTTAACCTTGAAACTCCTCGCTACGTCAAGGAATGCTTTAAATTTATTTCTTCTACTAGGTCTGCTCAGAAGTTGCTTCTGGTGTTCCCCCATCAAACTGTTAATTTTACAACAATTCTTTCACTTTCCGAGCTGTTCGATTGTGGAATTCTTTGCCTATTGAAATTAAGCGTGCTAAGTCTCTTCCATTTTTATAACGACTTAAGGATTACTGTTTTTCTCTTCCGGAACTAGTCATTCCTACTTGGTGTGTGCTGTTTGTTTTCGACTGTAAGTGATACCGTTTCTATATGGCATTTAGTAATTGATGTATGTGTATGTAGGTTCATATATATATATATGTATTTATGTAGGTGTATAGTATTTCTTATAGTTAAGTTGTTTACATTCTGTTTCTCTTTTTTCACCTATACAAATCATATCTTTTCTTGCATCGTCTTCACCACCCAAAGGTTGTCTGGAAGAGATCGCTTTTTAGCGATAAGACTGCCTGTTGTCTACCAATGTTTATGTTTAATTTACCACTATTCTTCTATTGTCTACTGTGCCTGGTGAGCAACATCAACTGTAAGGTGTTTATAGAAAAACACAGGAATACAATTTAGAGATGAGATAATATTGCACACAAAACGCTGAATTAGATTTTTTCATTTAATAAATGATAAAGCAACTAAAAACTACGCACACGTGGTGTCGCGGAAAACCAAAAAACATGATTTAGGACGTAAACAGTGGTCCTTGATGTCGCTCATGATATAACCGGCATAGTAACCTAAAACCCGGAAACCATCGTAATAATAGTTCGACGGCCACAGCAATTTCCTCTCGCCGTACGTACTCGGTTAGCTGTTCCCGGGTTATCGCATATCTGAGTTAAAATGAGCATTAGCAAGGTTAGTTAGCAAGTTATGAGTAGCCGTCTGTTCTTAATCAAAGTCTATGCAAGTTAACGATGTGTCGTCGAGGAAACGTTACACTCTGATATAGAACGCTGTACGCATCATTTGTTTTTGAGTTTAGTAAACAAGCGCATAATTTATAGAAATGCGACATTTATGCGATGTGATGAAGATCAGTTTGTCATGGAAAATTAATGAATGTGGATCAATATCATTGAGCACTAATTAACTCGCTAACATTAATATTATGTTCAATTTGATTCCGATTGTGCACAAATGTTTCGAATAATTATTTATCATGTCAGTCTACATTCCACGTTTCGTTATTTACATAGGTGTATTTTTCAAAAGAATGCGAATTATCAAAATATGTAGATCGTGGTAAGGAACAGTAAATTGCCATCTGTTATACGAGTATATGTATAGTCAATGCCAAATATCGAAATAACCAGAATTTTTAAATTGCTAACGTCTTCTTTACTCTTACAATTTTATTTTTTATTGTATGGCAAATTATGAAAGGACACACTCGTCGGTACTATATTTTTTGAACCGAATAATGAAAAAAAATCGTTCGCGTTTTTTTACATTCTGACTACTATAATACCACGACGATGGAAAACAGTCATACGAACTGCCTGACGGCAGATACTGTATAGCCTATGGTCGCACGTCATGTGAAAACTTTTCCACGTTAGCGCCTCAAGAAATTAGCCGATACGAAATTCAAAAGTAAAGAAACGAAAAAATATTTATAATCACCTCGTACATTATTAGCGACTCATCCAACATTCATGAAATACGAACCAGTATGTATAATAATACCTGCCAAATACAAGACGGAGTAGATCAAGTCATCGGAGCACAAACGTAGTAATAAACTACTAAAGCGAGGCGTCGCGCCACCTATCAACAACAAAAACTCGTTCTCCATCCTTATTTTACGACCTTAGACATATGTATATTGCTCAACGTTCAATAATCACACATCAAATGTTCCTGAATCAGTTTGCGGCGCCCTCGCGGTGTCAATTTGTTCCCAACTTTTTGATGCCTTTGAGCGCATCAAAGGTTTACATATTATTATTATAGGCCCAAACATTCGTTTGCAAATTAGGCATCTTTTGCAACTACCCCCTCCGTAAATATTGACATGTGGGGTCTTTTAGTATGCAAAATCGTGTGTACCATTGCGTTGCCTTGAATATCAGCCTGTTTAAAAATCCTTGCAGAGTTCAGATTTCCAACAAAAGCCCAGGTGTACAGTAGACATAACGTTGCTTTATTGCATTTCCTTTACATTTTTTTACATATCTATGCAACACCTAATTACTTCAAACCTTTTAGTATTAATGCAGGTCGCTGGGAAGTAAACAAAAGTTAATATTTGGTTTAAAAGCTAAACAGAAATCGTTTCACACTATTTCCACGTCTGCTATGGCCATTTACTCGTCATGATCAACATCCTTCTGTCATTTACCCTGAAGGAACCCAGGGTCCGTTTTACAAATAAGTAATCAATAAATATTTGCGTACAGTCTTACAAAAAATATCTAGACCCAAATCAAGCAGAGCTGCTTGTACTATATATGGGTGCTAGACGACGATAAACATAATTCTATATATAAATAAATACTTAGATACGTAGAAAACATCCATGAGTAAATAAATATTCTTGCTCTTCACACCCATGACGATAGTAACAGGAAACACTTGATTCACCCAAAATAGTGTCGGACCTGTCACGTCTTATGTTACACCCTAATTCTAAGCGTGTTCATTTAAAACGGATGTAAAAACTGAGAACTTGGATATATTTTGGCGTGTCAAGTTACAATCAAATTGGTATCCTGCTGTTTCGGCAAAATATTTTTCGCCAAATTTCACTTCCCACAAAACTTATGGCAGTAGTTTAATTTCCCAAACGAACAAATAGCACATTTCTGTTTCGCATTTTGTTCCTTTGGTCAAAATATCATCTCGTATAATTTTGCTTTGTCAAGTCAAGACAAAAGTTTATTAAGCAAACACTTTGTTCGGGCTAATATTGTTTTCCAAACAAAACATTTGTTCAAATTTTCATTTCGCACATTAGCTATCAGGTTGGAAAAAATGGCTTGTCATAAGCGAACTTGTGTCCCTCAGACCAGAAATAGACACCCCGCGCAGCGGGGTGGCGTCGATTCGCTGGAGACCCTCGATAAAAAGGGCGAAACCGACTCGGGGCTTGTATGCATGCATGCTGCTTATTTGCATTATAATATATTGTTACCTAAGTACCTATAGTACAAAAGAACATATAAACTTACCTGTAAATTATTTACTTTTGTTTTTTACAAACTACCCGCTTAGCAAAATATGTAATCTCACTCAAATAGATTTCGTATGCACTACACAATTAGGATTTAAATCGTATGCCATGCAATAATTTGGAAAACGAATGTTATTCCAAATAATAGGTTTGACCAAATGAAACTTGACTATGTAAAACTTTGCCAAACAATAATTTGCGAAGTAATATTTTGCTATAGGAGATATTGCCAAGTGATAAAATGTGAAATTATTGAATTTGACTAATGATTTTTTGCCAAATGATCATTTGGGAAACATTTTTTAGGAAGTGACACTTTGGGAAATGATTTTTGCCCATACTATAGAGAACCAATCAAATTATGCTCAATCTGGGAGTTAGGCTTCGTATTTTTATTTGATATTAATCTGTTTAGTTGGTACTGGCGCACAGTTAGGCTCGTAGAAGTGAGTTAATTTATGAATATTTTTTAGTAATTATAATAAGACCAATTGTACAATCACAATTCAGAAAATTTATGTGAATACTTAAGTCTTCCAAAACATGCATTATATGTAAAAATTCTAAAAATTTAAAATGTAGTCAGTGGTAGAGAGACTGTGGCGACCTCCTTGTTAGAGCTAAGTAATTTCTTCTGCTGTCAATAGAGGACAAAAGAGTGTACTTGAACTATACTTCTGTATGTCCGAGAAATATATACCTACTAGTTTTACTGTTTGTCGTCGGTATTGTACGTAGTTGTTTAACACGTCAATAAATACCAAACTATGTACGCATGAGTTTTATGTCCCGTCGTCGACCGACACTTCACCTCCAAAAGACTAGACACCCCTGAATTGAATTTTGTTTGTGACTGTTAATTGAGAAGTAAAATGGTCCATATGTCATTGTCATACGAAACGTTCGTCTCTAATCGACCCCTAGGGTGGCATCACAGTAACATCATCTTGAAGATGGATGCGAAATGAGTGTTTTCTTACGAATTTGATTGTTCTCGAAGTAGAGTGCTTTGAGTGTATATAATGCATTGTCGTTATCGCTTGTGATCAAAAATGCGTGCGGGGCTTATTCACCCAACAAAGCTTAGAGGTGATTTGCTTATCTGGCAACCCACTTTTGATTATTATGTTTACGTTGATAAGTTTGCGTAGTATGTAACTTTTCATATATTATGTAAGTACCTTTTTTATTTTATCAAAAATTGATCGTATAATTTATATTTATAATTGATAACTGCAACTCTAGTATTTTCCTAAAGAGACACCTACTTTACTCATTTTACTATTGGTAGATAATACCTGTTATATTTTTTTATGTACATATTGTATTCAGTATTCCAATATGTATCTGTATACATTTAATTTAATCTAATAATAATAATAAATCAGCCTATATACGTCCCACTGCTGGGCACAGGCCTCCTCTCATTTAATCTAGATATATATTTTCAAATAAAACTAACACAAAGATTAACAATTAAAGTAAAAAATATTTAAAATATTGATCTCTATCGGCACTGTCCCTCAGATGCTGGCAGCGTTTCCTTGCTGAATCGCAATGCTAATGCGTTGAACGAGGAAGCTGCCAGCTTTTCGGTCCCCTGTGGACTCTATTGTTTTATTTGAAAGGTCATTAAAAAGTTGGCTAGCACTACAATAGGTATATTATACGATTGTAAGTACAAATACATAATTATAACCAAACTAAATGTACAATGTCATCTGCGGACCAAAAGCTAAATTTGTTTATTTACTAAGAATCCTAAAAATCTTATGCTAAAAAATAAATTGCGATCCATCAACCCTCATTTAGTTCATAAGGGTCAAATTACATGACCTGGCCAAGCGAGCATATTTTCCTACAACACGATAAAATTGTCAACTTACAAAATTTACTACCAACTTTTTTGCGCAGTATGCATTGGGTCAGGTTGAGGTCTTTGTAAACTTACCATATACTAATACCTACTTGCACTATAGCTATCTTTATCTAATCGTCAAATCAATAAAAGGCTGGCAACGCGTTTGTGATGTTATTGTGATAAAGGTGATAAACTAGCATACACCCGCAATAAAATCTATAAACATGAGCATCGGTAGGTACTTAGCTAACGCAATATTCGTCGCCGTAAAAAGTAAGGGGGCGTGTGAATAGCTTTCCTACATAAATGCAAGTTTTCTGAGACAGGCTGCGACCTCTTAATATATTCGTACCTAGGATTATATATGACGCGAACAGGCAAGAGGCGGCGCCCTACTGTCAGCGCCTCTCGATAAATCTCCCACAGTAGCGTGAACGAAAAATAACTGAACATATACTCGTTACTCGTTTCCTTTTTATCCGATTATTGATAGTGCTTGGTTGTTGAACTTGTTTACTGTCATAAGCGGAGCGAATGTGACATTTTATACTTTCGCCACACTAGCAATAAAAGAAAGGCACGTCTTAGCTTCAAGCAATTACTTCTCTCAACTGTTGAAAGGATCAGATTCACAATTCTACACATTTGACGATAGTGACTCTGGCATCTTCAATTTATGACAACTCAGTGATATCACAATTTTTATCATTTGAGTCCGAGACTCTTTTTAGTTTTAACAATGATTTTCGTACGGTCGCCATGAGTTATCATTTCCAAAATAGCCTCTCGACTACTTTTGTGGTCAGCGCAGCGGTAATGCTAAGCAGAATTTAAGTTGACAGCGGCACGATAAAACAGCGACTTTCAGTGAAATTGGAATCGGATTTATTTAGAAAATAGAGTTGAATTTATTTTGTTCTCAGGTTGAATAAAACAAATGAATGTGTTATGAAAGGTCGAAATTCCATTGAGATGTTAATATGCACATAGGGTTAGGGTGACATTATTCTACCTTGGTGCGGGATGATTATAATATTGTGTACTAAGTCAAGAGTGCTACGATCCAGTGGATCTTGTGCTCTACTCGCAAGAATCTCAAGTACCAAAGTGAGATATAAAACCTTCATGGAGAATTATTATACATTTTTAAAGTAATCGGTGACACATGAATATACATATTTATAATATTAGGGATATGATTTTTTGCGCATATTGAATAAATTAAGACTCATTCTTACACATCTTGACCTCTACGAATGGTTGTTACAAAAAAAACTCATATCCAAAATATTCAAATTAGCATAATGTCTTTCATTAATAATGCAGGGTGACCCCAGACACGTACCTATTTAAGATTCACTTTAGCAGACTATATAATTTACAATTTCAATGCCATAGTAAGTAATTACGTATGGAAGAGCAATATTTTCCCTTTCAACAGTTTAGAAATTATCAGTTTTGACCCATATGTTGAAATGGGAATAAAATATTCGCGTGCGGAGTAGGGCAACCAAATTATGTGAATTATTAGTAATCTGATTAAATGTAAACTATTCCTTCATCTAGTCAAGACTAGTGTCAAGACACTACAACAATATTTCCATATCAGCATTTTAGCACAAACAACTTAACTTTGACCTAATTTAATACGGTATGAAAATAGACTCGTGCGGTGAAGGTTGAGGGGTGACTAAATTACGCAAAAAGAAAACATATGATTGAACTGTTAAACTAGATTAGCTAGGTAGGTAGGCATTAATTTTTTACATTTATCATTCCGGCGTTGTGGAAGGTCGCGTTATCCCACAGACTAATATTTTATCTGTAATTTGTGCGCTAGCCATTTTCAGACCGCAACACGACACCTTTCTGTCCACACGTTTTCTTTTAGAGGTTTGTTACCGTTTTATGCTACAGCTTGGGCCGAAAATCGTTCGTGTCCGGTGTCCGATGTTCCGCTATTCCACTTTCTGGCTCTCCCCCACGGGCCACGGGTAGCATTTCTTAACCGTTATTCGTGAAGTTCTGAGAGCAGATTCGATAACTATATATTTTTTTGTAGATTCTGTTTTTGTTTTTTTTTTTCAATAAAGTTGTAGGTACTTTCATTTTATAGTTGATAGTAGGTCGAAGGTGGAAGGTATTAAGCTGGACTGATAGAGTAACAAATGAGGACGTTTTGAGAAGGGTAAAAGAGAAGAGATCGATTTTAAACACCATCAGCACTAGAAGGGGGAAAATGATTGGTCATTTGATACGGCACGACAACTTCTTTAAAACTATAATGGAAGGAAAGATAGAAGGAAGGAGGGGCAGGGAAAGACCACGACGCAGTTATATAGACCAAATAAAGGAAAAAGCTGGTGTCGTGTCGTATCAACAAATCAAAGGGCTGGCGTACGACAGAGAGAAATGGAAAATACTCCACCGACAAGAGGATAACTCTTAAATTAATGATGATGAGTAGGTCGAATGACCATTTGGGACTTGGATGAAATTACCGGATGCTGGGCCAAACTAAATCTTTGGTAGAACAAAGGAATGCCATGTAATTGCATTGAGTGTTTAAGAATAATAAAAACAGGCTTTTGGGGCCATCTGGATAGTGGATAGCATACTAAAAGTTGAGGGTATCAAGGCAAAACCCAATCATCTGGCATCCCTAGTTCGTAGGCGTGATTCGACTAAAAACAGAATAAAGTAAGTAGTTGACTGTGAAAATTATACGTAATGGGTCTCGTATGTAGAGGTTTTTTAATATCCATGAAACGTGAGCGTACGTATTTTGTTTGAATAATGATAAGGGATAGCTTATCGCTTGGTTCTAAATATAGACGGCTTATTTCATTTTAAAAAAGGAGTTGCTTTTCGATAATTTGTGCTGATAAGTTTTATTTTCAGTAAATAATACGTAGTTTTGTGGACGATATAGGCATATAATCAGATTACATTTGGTTGATTGATAATAGAAATTCATCATTTTGCACTTGACATTAAAATCTTCAAAAGATTTTCGTTACTTTCATTGTCTTGACAATGTCCCAAAGGAGTTTAATTTAATACTATCGTTGGGAAATGTTCATGACACTATGACAAATGCAGATACGTTTCAGTTTGAAACACTTTAGTGGGATTTCAACTGTAATTCGAAGGAAAGAAAAATGGGTTTTCGTCGACCATGCATATTTAAAAAAGAATATTGAGTAAGTTTGCTATATATCTGATGCATATATTTTGCGGGTGAAAAGTGAATTGAAACTTGAAACACGCCGCAATTTCTTATTAATAATTTTATTCTAAGTACTCGTAGTATTAGGTTTTATATTTTAATAATATGCACATAAAGTAATGCTTTCAAACTAAAGTACGTTAAATTACCTACACACACATACCAAAACAAAACGTAAAAGCATGTACGATTCTTGTAAAAAAGTCTATCGGTGTAAAGTGGCGCATTGATAATTTGGGCTTTACGATGTACTTTCTTTAGCATTAAGCGCTTTTTATAGCCGGCTTACATAAATCAGACAAAATTTTAAAGTGATAAACAATTTTTTTTATACTTGTGTTAAGTATAAAAAAAATTGTTTATCACTTTAAAATTTTTGTGGATGGACAGTAGACGCCTATAGGCGTAATTCTATTGTTACCTATTCCTATTGTGTCTGGAATAGTGTCCATCAAAGTGTTATTTCTTACAAACAGTTTTTTAGAAGACTGAGAAAGTGTCCGTCTATTGAGAGTTCCGAATTATGTCCAATCGAAGTTGAATCTGGAATCCTTATTCCAATAAGAATATTTCTTATACTTACCTGCGATTCAAGTTTGTAAAATACTACTATTGACCATAGTTTTTTGACACTAATGTGCAAACATAACCTACGATTCATATGATTTGCCGTTAACACAACCTTGATACCCGCTGTTATCAACTGATGTTGGTACCTTGTGCGTTTGCTTGTTGATGATATTTTCGCTTACAAATAGATGCGGTAAGTAAAGGCAGATTCTTTAAATTTTCACTGTCAGCTTTATGAGTTAATTGTTAGCATAAAATATTTAATCTTTTACACAATACCAGTACACAATCGTTGAGCATTTTAAACTCCTTGAGTGATTATTTAACTACTTTTGTAATTGCACCAATTTCACGCCGCCTTAACTTCTCAACCGGTTTTGGTAATGAAATAACAGCAAGTAGGTATAATCATATTGTTCATAATTTGAACACACACAAACTCAGTTTATTACATAAAATACATAGCCTGGAACTGAAGCGCAAAATACCGCACCGTACTGTGTAGTGCCTTGTGCGTCGAATCACGAAAAGTATGGACTAGTAAATCATTTATTATCAAGTCCCAGATCAATTCAGTCAAGATCCCAAACCTACATGCGTTATTTTGACATTGTTTATTACTACGTCGTAGATCGTGTTCCTCGCAACAACAGGTGTTGTGAGGGGATTATTATAATTTGCTCTACGCCAACAGCTATTTTAGAATTAATAAATAATAAATGGCGGGACTGTGGCACTTATTAGGTAGGCTTATCATTAGGTAAATATATATAACTTTTAGGTTATGCGATAGCGCCTTCTAACGAAAATTATATAGTTGAAATTACCAGGTGGTCACAACAGTATCACTAAATCCACACACATAGCAGCTGAAAACTAGTTAATTCCGTTAATGAGCGATATTCGACATCGTACATTTTAATTTAAGTACAAAAACGTTAAAAATATTTACAGAAAATTATGCAAACGGAACGACAACAAGCAATTACCAATCTGTGCATATCGGAATTAAGACGTATGCATTTATATTGTACCTATATCGTATTAAGTATTATCAGATTAAAAACGCCCGATTATGGTTAAAATAATAATGTTCGGTACCTCATAAAACTCATTGATGAGCCGATTCGAAAAAAATTGTTTTGATCGTATGTATATGCTTCCAGGTAGGTCCCATTTTTTGAAAAATTCAGTTAGATGATGGGATCCATGAGGAATTGAAGGAACTCCTAATTAGAACTATTAATTAGGCACGCGTGTAGTAATTTTGGTATTTTCTATTATAACTCGTGTATTTAGATCAGAAAATCATAAATTTGGTGGTGAGGAATTGATGATGAAGACCACAGATGACTTCTCGAATTCCTCAATTATGAACTGTAAAAGTGCAAAAGTACGTCACATGTTCTGATAAGATTCCGTTGAAATAGGAACTAATGAAGTGCCATTGGTGATGATCTTGGGGAACCGACGGAAGTCCTCAAATATTATCGACCCACATACAGCAGCGATTCGGTTTTTTTCTAAAGTAATCAACGCGTTTGCTATCGAAAATCAGTTCATATAGTAAATTAAAAAAAATGTGGAAGTATTCTCGTGGCTTGGCGGAGTACTAAATTGAAGTCGGTTAAAACTTTGTTTTTAAAGTAAATTATCTCAGGAACGCTTAGAGGTCCTTTCAATCTGCGATGAATACAAACTTCTAAGTTACCGCCATCAAAAATATGACATTCCATGTTCATTAATAGTAATGAATATGGAATGTCATATTTTTGATGGCGGTAACTTAGAAGTCATAGGACTAAACGAGACTTCATCGCGTATAATTTTATTACAACTATTTATTCAACTCGTAGTTAAAGTAACACAATCTATCGCTTTTATTAACGTTGATCTTGTTTTGAGTTGCGATATGCCGTTAAAAAAAGCAAAGAAACATTCCATCTTTTTACATATACCACGACTACGCCATCTCTTTCTCCGATTATTGTCATCTTACTCGTACAGTGAACAATTGCCTTTATTGAGCAATCTCTTTCCCACATCACCGCCTTTACGGGACACAAAGCTCTTCTATCATAAGCACTTTCTTCGATACCCGATCCGTGGCATTGAGAACATTGTTCCCTTTGTGCCTAGATTGTAATGTGAGTTTCGGTTTAAATTTCAATGCAGGACTTTAATGGATTCAATTCTAAGCTAGACTGTTACGGAGCAGTCTTTGTGACTACTTGAATCGTATAGAATACGATGTTAGGTGTATGAAACGATACAATATTTTACATCGTTCAAGACTGCATTGCTTATTTGTTGGAAATCAGTAGGTACACAACTAAGTACACTTATTTAATATACAAGGTGCGCGGGAGCAATCCAAATTACCATACCATGGACCCAGGTTTATTTAAAAAAAAATATGCTCCTACGACCTCATTAATTGACAGTGCTAAAATTTATTGCATCCTTCCCGAGCACTTTGTGTTGAATACCTGCTTCGTCCGCCTATTGCAATAAAAGCATGCAAATCCAGAACTACACAGAAGTCCACACAGATTTTTTCTCTTTTACATAAATCAGCCTACATACAACCCACTGCCGGGCTCTCATGGATGAGTCGGAACGGGCAGTTGTCCCCACGCTGGCTTTATTATTATTATATTAGTTTACCTACATAAAATTAGGAGATCGGTAAGGATCAGTTACAAACGAGAGTTTATTAGAAGCAGAATTGTTACCGTCCGTCACACGGTGTTATTCATCAGTCCATCACATTGGAGTAGAGGTTTATAAAATACCTACATTTCATACTGAATATTTACATCGCCGTATTACAAATGTCAATCATGTTCTCCAGTGAGTCGTGTAAGGTAAAGGACCTTCGACATTCAGCCACGATCGAAAATATCAGGTACATTACGTAACTAGGGCGGTGAATTCGTGAATACCCCAGATCGCAGGTGTTTATGGCCGAACCGAAGACGTTTGTGACGATATGCGCTCTGGGGCTTTACGAATTACCGCCCGTGTTGAGTACAAAATTTTACGTCTTCATCTGGCCACAATGCGAGTTTTCCCGTACGCGCAGCGTGCAGTAATACTCTCATTATGGGCAGGTGTGACGTAAAAAAATATTAAATTGATTGTTTCAATAAGATGTTGCATGGGTATGATGTTTGCAGATTTTAATGTATTCATAGATCTTTTAACAACGTAAGCGTATTTGATTTATGACCTTCTTGGTTTAAGTAGCGTTTAGTAATAAGGGGTAATAATGTTCGAAAAATCCTAATATGGCGCGCGGTGCGAAGTTCATTCACCCGGTTAAAGTTCGTACCTATTTTCAAAAGATGGCGGCTAGCGGTCACTCGGCTGCATGATTAAGAACACATTATATCAATACATTAAAAAAAAAACTTTTTCGTAAGTTCTTTGTAATGTGTGTTGACTTTTTTTACCATTTATTAAATTGTTATATAATGTATACATTGCCTGAGCTTCGACTCTAAGACTGTTAAATACACCCTGTATGAAAACAAAAATTGTGTCAGTAGGAATAAATTAATTACCTAGGTTAGTTAAATACAAAATGCTCATTAGAATGCACATGCACAGTCATCCAATGAGTAAGGATAGGACTGTCCATCGTTTCCGCGCCACCTTCAGGAGAGTTATAGTGCTGCCCCGCACGTAGTTTATTAAAAACTAAGTAAGGGGCAAACTTTTTTCCGAATATCTTCCATGTACAGACTTTAGACCGTCTTCAGCTTTATTATATGTATAGATATTTCCAAAGCGGCGCGGCGGCTAATGACGCTGTGTTACTTGATCGTCAACCTATACAAAACCGGTAACTGTCATGTAAAACGGCGGATTATTACAGGGTGCTCGTGAGGAACCCGAATAATTTGGCCAGCGTATTCCTAAGGTCGTATGGAGTAAAAAATGTTATATGAACATAGGTCGAAATATGGTTTTTTTTTATGTTTTCATACAAGAAGTTATTTATTATGTATGAAAACATAAAAAAAACCATATTTCGACCTATGTTCATATAACATTTTTTACTCCATACGACCTTAGGAATACGCTGGCCAAATTATTCGGGTTCCTCACGAGGCACCCTGTTTATACTATTCCACTGCGACAGAAAAGCCGCGGAAATTTGCAAGGATCAGAAAATGATAACATTTGCTGATCCGGACATTTTTGATATTTACTTACTCACTCCTAGTAGCCCGCGAACTCATCCGAGTGAATTTCCATCTTTGATTACATCTCTTTGGAAGTGATTTTTAGGTTGAAAAGTATACCTTCTTTATTTTACCTACGCTACGCTAAAAACTGCGTGATTAAGTAAAAACAACAAAAATATAAAGAGAAGACAATGTCTCAGGACTGAAATTAGATTTTCCTAAGGACAAACCGACAATCCGTGCCAATGGGGACCATAAAGTTTTTGTAAAGTGTCGCCAGACAACTGTCAGTTCTGTCACACATCGTCAAAAACAGTTTTGACTTGTCCCAGGACTTTCTTAAATATGTCTGAAAACGGGCAGTTACACAGTTATTAAATTGGCTAACGACCCACAGTTAATCTCGGCCTCAGACACCGAGTGCGTATGTTTTTTACCAAGTTCGTTGTGACAAACAAATGCGTTTACAAGCTATCCCCTATCTTATTTCATGGTCCCAAGGATTGCCTTGGCAAAAGGTCAGACTAAATATCTTTCGCTTTGCAAGTCATCAATTTTCATTGACATAGGCAGGCATTATCCCAACAAATAGAGAAGTCACGTAACTTTTACTGCTCAGTTGAGCTGTTATTTCCCTTTAGATGGACTATAGGGTTGCTTTTTAGCATAGAAAAGATACCAAACAGAAGCAAGTATTCATAAACCAGGAAAATATTCAAGATACAAACAATTTTTAAGTTGCATTTGCAAGCTAGTATCGTAAAAATAAAAATAATGAGGATCTATAAATAATAATTATAGACCCTCAGCACGTTTTTTATTCATATATATTTAATTTATTCAATGAGGTATAAATACGTCATCTATGCACGAATAAGCGAGCTCTTGCCTCTCCTGTAATTGAGTTTAAAAATTGTTAAAAAAGGGCAAGATAATCCAAAGCGCCAACCGCGGTCGGGTTCGGCTCTTCCAATGACCGCGGGTTATAGTTATAGACTAAGCTTGGGGACTCTAGTCATTAGTTGTCATCTTATTAGTTTTTACTTATGCATTGCAATGAAAAAGAAATCACGTCAGTTGTAAGCTCGACATAGTCAAGTTACTGTCCGTCGAGTCTCTTGTGGTGTTAGCGTTCTCTAGTGGCCTTTGAAAGAGTGCCTCCGTGCGTACGGCGATTTCCGCCCCGCCATCTCTCAGTTTATTGCTAACGAATTGTGCCAATTGTGTGTAAGTGGGCCAAACTAAGTCTCATTTTTAACAAGTAGCTCATTGACATTTCTCAATTTATTTCCAGCAGTCAAAACAGCTGTTTGCTATCTAAAAAGTTACATAATTTTAACAGCTATTGCATAGATTACGAAACATAATATCAACAAAAGTCTTTATTACAAACAATCATCATACCAGCCAAAAGACGTCCACTGCTGGGCAAAGGCCAAAGGGTGCCACAATTAATGACCGGTCCTGCGCCGCCCGCATCCAATGGACTCCCGCGACCTTTACCAAGTCATCAGTCCAAGAAAATTAAATGAAGTTAGTACTTACTTGTACTTTGCCCTTTTAAAATTAATGAAAACACCTAATTACATTCCTAAATAATTATAATACTTAACTGGTAAAAGGAATGTAACAACAATCTTTATTTTTATCAACAGCCGTCAGCAAACGTCAAAAAACATTCTCTAAGAAATCAGAAAATCCTCGGCAAAGAATTAGTCCATAACCTAAACTGCTTTAAGGTGAGTAGTTACGAGCGTCGTGAACTGTGTTAAAAATAAATACATCGTTAACGTACCTACTACTAATGATGATGTTAACGCTCAATGTTCAATAGGTAATCTGTGCTTCTTACTTCAGTAATTGGCTTATACCTCATACAGCGAAGAAACTAGGTGGGTAGGTTTATAGGAACTCTGTACTTATTCACGCTACTAGGTCTTGGTCTTCTCACGAACAAGGGTGTTGGCAACACAACTGTAGCGTCGATGCAAATGTATGAAATTATACCCCGTCTCGTTGAGCAAAAATTATAGATAAAATAAGTAAGTTTAAATGAGTAACGTCATGAGACATGAATCTGCGATGACCTTACCTTTCAATAAGCCGCAAATACAACTTTTTTAAATTCTGTATTACCCAATTTGTTATAGTTTCGTATTGTGGAAACTAGTTAAATTATGTAGTTGCCGAAAATATTTCCGATTTGCATCATAATATTCCTGATCAAGAACTTATTTATGGCTAAATTTATAATCTTGGGGATGGTACTCTAATCAAAACTATCAATATTAATGCAATAAAATATGAAAAAAACGTCACAAATCACAGTCACGTCAGTTATAGAAATGTAAATCGATAAAAAAAATCCTCTAAATTTCTTACCTCGATTTGTTTCGCAATGCGTGTTCTCAAATGGGATATTACTTGTAGTGTTTACACCGGTATCCAAATATTTTTCACTAAATTTCACTTCCCAAAAAACTTATGGCAGTAGTTTCATTTCCCAAACGAACAAATAGCAAATTTATGTTTCGCATTTTGTTCATTTGGTTTAAGTAAATATCATCTGGCATCATTTTGCTTTGTCAAGAGTTATTAAGACAAAATTTTATGAAGCAAACACTTTGTGTGGGCTTATATTGTTTTCCAAACAAAACATTTGTTCAAGTTTCAATTTCGCACACTTCACATTGCATAACTTTGGCAAATATTTTATTTTTAATACAAATTAAAATGAAAAGACAAACAAATGTAAAATATAACATACTTTAATTTACTAGAACGGTCCACAGTTTCGAGTTCGGCCAGTTATTGAGTCATACATTAGGTATCAGGGTAGACAAAAATGGCTAGTCATAAGCGAACTCTGTCTTAGGTCGGTTAGGTTAGGGTTCACTGGTGTTCCTCAGACCAGAAAACGACACCCCGCGTAGCGGGTTGGCGTCGATTCGCTGGAGACTCTCGATGAAAAGGGCGAAATCGCCTCGGGGCTTGCTTGCATGCATGCATGTTGCTTGTTTGCATTATAATATATTGTTACCTAAGTATGTAATGCCAAATAATACGTTTGACCAAATGAAACTTGACTTTGGTCAAACTGACTGGATAAAACTTTGCTAAACAATAATTTGCGAAGTAATATTTTGCCATAGGAGATAATGCCAAGTGATAAAATGCGAAAGAATAATTTGACTAATGATTTTTTGCCAAATGAACATTTGGGAAAAAAAAATTGGGAAGTGACACTTTGGGAAGTAATTTTTGCCCACACAATAGAGAACCGTTTACACCAAACGCTTCAAACAGCCTGACGTAGGTACTACTTACTCGCAATACATGCTTTGTACTAATAATAATAGAAACATTCAATAAAATTAAATCCATTATCGCAAATTTCATTCTTGTTCTATTTCAATCAAAGTTTACATTTCAACCTCAACACAATACGGCACAGAGACACGAGCTTGTGAAAGTAAACGATCTTAGCATTATAATAGGGTGGGACGGAAATAGTAAGTATCGATAAAATGGTATAATGTTATGACTAAATAGTATGAATCATTGTTTGCACAATGCCAACAACATTGAATCTATGTATATAAACTTTAAAGTCCTGACTGATAGACTGACTGACTTAAATCAACGCCCAGCCCAAACCGTTGAAACTAGAAATCTGTTTTTTCACAATAGGTACTTTATACAATAACGTAAGTACCTAAGAAGGGATTTTCAAAAATTACACTCACCCTCAAGGGGGTTAAAAGGTTCAAAGTTTATATGGGGATGGAATATAATTTGTTGGGTGAGAAACTTGAAACTTTGTGTATGGACTCATTATTACAAAACAAGAAAAGTCATTTGAGCCTATAAGCGGGTTTAATAGGCGTGCAAAGTTTGGACGGGTGAAATTTAATATAGAGATAGTTTGGGTCCCGGGGAAGGCCATAGAATAGTTTTTTTCCGGGGATTCCGGGTCTATGGCCTTCCTAACGGGGCGGAATGGCGGGTGAAAGTTTGTATGGAGCTACGATATAAACGAGTTCCACGCGGACGGAGTCTGCACAATGGCATTCAAATAAAACATATTAAGTGCTAAAAAGTCATACAAAATTAATCAATATCAAAATCTAGATATACAGTTATCTCATCTTATTTCATCGTCACTCAAAACATTCAAAAACCCTTTCTCACAGACACAAATGTCAAAGTGACCGATAGAAACCAACTTAAATAGTATTGATGAACTTATATTAATAAATAAGGACATTAGTGTTTTAAAATGTTATAAAAAATTAAGTCGTTTTCGATATGATAATAGTTAAGATTAACCTAATAACGGTCCGTTTAGTGACCTGTAGGATTTTGGCCTCGAACGGGCCAAGTCAAAGTCGTTTTTTAGAATATTAAATTCAATGTGAATAAGATTATGTTTTATTTTCAAAAGACCACACCTTAAAATGTTAATGCTATTAAAAAAAATCATTATTCTACCCACAGATATGATCTGGATATTTTTAATGGGTAATTTACGTAGGTGCTTTATAATATTCGTGTAGGAAAATGAGGCATGTTCTAAAAAGATGTATTGAAATATCGCTATGAAAATCCCAAACATAACTTTTATGAAAAGAAAAAAGATAGCTTCCGGGGCTGCTTTCAGTCGTCAGTATTTAACATTATTTTGTTAAAATCATATTTTATTTTCTACTTGCCTCAATCTGTGCATGACTTGTTATATACGCGTTTTTTAACTTCTACAATCCTAGAAATCAACTTGTGTGGTATTTCACTGACATGTTAGTCGATATCGATAAATAAGTTTTTCTCGTTTTCAGCATGGTGTAATTAAAAGCTGATCGAATTATCCAGCCAGTAGACTGTGCCCGCTAATTTTAGAGGCGGGACATCACACCCTATTCATAAAACATTTCACAGTCTACTGTAAGGTCACCTTCTAGTTTGAACTGAACCCTAAATTCGTAAGAACTACGCGAACTCAGAGGTCAAACGTACATTGGTTTGCTTGAAGCGATGTGTTTGGTAAGTGATACGATTGCGAGTAGACATACATGTATGTACAGCAGCGTAGACAATGCTTTGGCGCCGTTCACACTCTGGCGATCAATGAGATTAGTACACTCGCACTTAAAGATGTTACTGATATTGTTTTAGACATATATTATATAGTATATGTACCAAAATTGCGCTTGCTCAGACACTACTTCTCCCTATATTACATTACGCTGATATTTTCTACCTCGATCTCACTGAAGATCAACTTAATAAGCTTGAGCGCATTCAAAACGTCTGCATACGGTTCATATTTGGGTTACGCAAGTATGACCATGTCTCTTATTTTCGCTCTCAGCTTAAGTGGCTACCTATTCGTTATCGTCGTAACGCTCATGTCCTGACCCTTCTATATAATGTTCTGTTTCATCCCGCTACACCCCGCTACCTCAAAGAACGATTTAGTTTCGTCAAGTCGGCCAGGTCATCCCAAAATTTTCTTCTCACTGTTCCGTCATCCTCTTCAAAATTCTATTGTTGCTCGTTTACATTGAAAGCCATTCGACTCTGGAATTCTCTGCTCGTGGATTTGAGGCGAGCTAAATCAGTCGCTTCTTTCAAAGCTCACCTTAAGGAGCACTATCTGTCTCTGCCATGATTCCTCAGATACTATTTTTCTTATTATTATTATTATTTTTAAATCCGTCTTTATGGTTAACACTATATGTATTTATGTAGGAATTTATGTATGTTTATTGTATGCTTTATGTGTGTATGTTTATTATTGATGTAATTGTGTATGTTGGAAGTTCGTTTACTTCCAATCTTGCCACCTACCTATTATGTAATTTTTTGTTGCTATTTTTCCGCTACCTAAAGGTTGTCTGGAAGAGATTCGCTCTTTAGCGATAAGACCGCCTGTTATCAACATCTATTTTTTTTTAATAAGTTATTATGTTTATTTGATTCACGTTTTGAGGTGTGCAATAAAGAGTATTTGTATTGTATTGTATTGTATTGTATATACATATATATATTACTTTTAGTTGGAATTTCATTATTTTTTTGGTAGGTACCAACTAACCTTCTTAAATTTGTTTATTGCAAAGTGCGTAGAAACTCACAAATTCATACGAACACTACTTTTTTAAATGGTAATGGCAAGCGGCTTTGATGTTCACAATTTCCATTACTGCATTCATTTTAAAAATAAACTGTATGACCACATTGGATAACGTCTAATTTAGAAGAGAACTTGCAAAAGAAATGTGTCGTTTCAAAATCGCTCTTCAACTGTCCTCAGAATAGAGAAGAAACGATTTTCGCGGGATCATTAATTACATAGTCTTTCCAAGGAGCTGACGAAATGACAAATGACGGCCGTTGACTTCGATAAGCCGGCGACTAGTTTAATGTCGGAGTTCACGATCTGTGTGTGGTGTTTTGTGTTTTTTTATGATGTAGGTATATATTTAAATAAAAGATTAGCATACATTTTTATGGTTCTGTCTGATGGCCATGTCATGTCATGTCAAGAATAGTAATAAAAAATATATACGCCGGCAGTACCTAATAAGCCGAAAAATGCATAATAAGTTGAAGTCAATACCTACTTACATAAAACAATCCAAGACAATTGAATAGGTCGCTTGACTGACACCGAGGGTGTTTGAATACTTCAGATACGTCCACGTACATAAACAAATACAATTAAAGAAATACTTTGAAAGCAGTACCGAACAAAATTGTCTTTGCTTATGATTTTAAGTTGTTTAATGTTGGAGGCTTGGATTCTCAACGTCTTTGCCAGATCCTAACGTGACATACTCTTTAAATACCATTTAATACACATAATGATGAGTCATTGATTGAAGCTTGCATCATTAGCGCTGAATCTTAATTCACATCACCATTACCCCGAAAGCTAAATGCACCCGTGACCATGACTGAAGTGCTTGTCCATGTAAGCACTTAATAGAATTAAAATCTGAGTTAACATGTAACCGTTGTTACTGAAAGAGTAATTATTGAGTCATACACCGTATGACTCTTAAGTCACTCTTTAGTATCAATTGAATACATCATTTAGGTACCTACGTACAGTCAAGGAAATTTAAACACTTACAGTAGTACACAAATATAAGTTATAACGATGAACCTTCGTAGAACGCATTTTTTGAAAACATTTTAACAAATCATAAGGCAGCGCGTTTGCGCGGGTAAAATCTTCAAGGCCCATTGGCCAAAATTTTGCCCGCGACGCCGGCTGCTTCGGCGCCCACCATTTTGTCTGCCGCCGTGAGCGGGAAAGCACGAGTTCCCGTGTACCTTTTTCGCTCCTGTCAGTATGGCAATAAGGCATAAAAAGGTACGTGTTTCAGCTTCCTTTACTGTACCAAGCCCAGGCCGATTCCATAACATAATGATCTGTTTAAAATTAGGGTCGCCAGGCCGCCCGACTCAACATACAAACGTAGTTTGGTCCTCATTTTTAAACAACATGCTAGAACAACATGAAACTTTGTATACACAATGTGATCCGCCATATCTCGGTTGGAAGATTTTGATGCTAGAAATTAGTAGAAAAAAAATGAGCAGGCCCAACTTTTTTCATTCAAAGTCCCTAATCACTTAATTTTTTGTCTATTATTAATTGTAGCGACGGTAGCTAGTTTCTGACTTAGATATGGCAGATTGCATTGTGTAGATACATATAAAGAATTTAACGTAATTCCAGCAAGCCGTTTTAAAATAAGAACCAAACTACGTTTGTATAGAGGGGACCTACCCTTAAATACCGTGTTCGTCACAGTCACATAATTACACATCTGAAGGTCTCCTCAAAGGCGATTGACTGGTTCTCATCCTACCTTTCTCTTCGTACTCAGGCTGTACATGCCCGTCGCTCGCTTTCAGACTGGTGCGAGTTAAGCTCTGGGGTACCACAAGGTGGGATCTTGTCTCTCTTCTTTTCTCGGTATTCATTAATCTTGTTACCACCAGGATTCGTAGCACTTACCATCTGTATGCAGACGATTTGCAACTGTATGCCCATGCTGCAGTAGAAGACATTGATTGTGCCATTTCTCTTATAAACAGAGACCTGGATCACATCGCGGAATGGTCTAGCAGTTTTAGGATAAGTGTTAATCCAACGAAGTGCCAGGCTATAATTTTGGGAGGTCAACGGCAACTTATTAAGTTAGGCTCAGCTTCAGTCGCACCGATTCTTTTTGATGGCACTGTTATCCCATTTTCCAGCCAGGTTAAGGATCTTGGCCTAGTTATAGACTCAACGCTTTCCTGGAACGGCCAACTTCTGGAAATATGTCGGAAGGTCTCTGTTACGTTGCGTACTCTCTATAGGTATAAGAGTTTTCTTCCAGAAAGTACCAAAAAACTACTTGTGCAAGCTTTGGTGTTACCAATTATTGATTACGCAGATGTGTGCCTTACTAATATCTCACAGGAGTCTCTAAATAAGTTGGATCGCCTCCTTAACAATGGCATACGTTTCATCTTCGGTCTTCGTAAATACGACCATGTATCCTTTTACCGCCGTCAGCTCAACTGGCTTTCAATTCGACGTCGCAGATCTTTGCGTACCCTCTGTACCTTATTTTCTATCCTGTTCGAGCCTTCTGCGCCAGGTTATCTAAAACAGAAATTCGTCTTCGAAACTCCGCGCCCCGGGTGTGAACTGCGTTCCTCCCGCTTACTCAAACTTACAATACCTTCTCACCATACTGGTTTCATTTCAAGTTCTTTCACCGTTCAGGCAATCCGTCTCTGGAATGCACTCCCTCTCCCTTTAAGACAAGCCCCAAGCAAATTAGTTTTCAAGCGAATGCTTCGTAGGCATCTGCTGGAGGAAGAATTTGCATAGCGTCCATCGTCCCATATATATTAGTGTATCATATCTTTGTATATAAGTAATAATATGTCATTTTATATATGTAGGATTATGCTTTTATAAGTCTGTACTAAGCTCTAAATATCGATCATTTACTCTGCACC
This sequence comes from Epinotia demarniana, assembly GCA_945867215.1. Taxonomy (NCBI): domain Eukaryota; kingdom Metazoa; phylum Arthropoda; class Insecta; order Lepidoptera; family Tortricidae; genus Epinotia; species Epinotia demarniana. Next base: position 37,762,137 of record OX244260.1, on the reverse strand, counting down.
AATTTTAAGTGTCTCTGTTTGGCCTTATGGTTGACTGGTAGAGAATGCCATTTGGCATTAAGTCCGCCATTTGTACATCATTTTTGTTTTGTGCAATAAAGTTTAAATAAATAAATAAATAAATAAATAATTCCGGTATATATTGACATTCTTTACGGGATTATGTAGGTATAACCCGTGTGTTGCCGTTTGGGGGCCAACGCAATGCAACATGTCCGATGTTACGTACCACTGTATTGAGAATTAGTTAACCGAGATGACCCATCTCTAAGTCGGCAGCACTAAGGGTGAGTAACCAGCAGAGATGTGCAAGCTGAGTTTTCAGATATATTATGTATTTGACGGTTTATCATCAAATTGTCGACACTCACTTCGTCGAATTTCACTTCAAAGTCAACGTTTCATGTATTTTCATTTCGTCGACAATTCAGTTCGTGGAATGGTCATTACAAGTTATTTTAAATCGTGTATTTTTACTTGTCGGATGATTCATTAAATAGTTGAATTATGTCATGGAAAACGTTTTGTGATATATTGTTTCAATTGTTTTTAATTAACATACAAATTGTTACAAATATATATTTTTTAATGAAAAAAGTTGGCATACACAGTTATCTATGGCAATTATTTTAATCTAACCTAACCGCCAGCGTGTCGACGTCACCCTGCTTCGCGGGGTGCCTATTTCCGCTCTGAGGGACACAAGTGAACCCTAACTTGTTGTTGTTGTTTGGTATTTTTTTGTTTGGTAGCTCCGGAGCCCCCACTTCCTGATTGCCCTAATCTAGGTAAACCCTGTAATAAGTTGTTGTTTGTCTTTGTAACGTTGTAATAAAATTTCAAAAATTCGTTGGTTTGTTATTCTGCCATTTATAATTAATACAAAATGAATCATTTGCCAAATAATATTCCCGTAAAAGTTATTCTATGAAATAATAAAAATTGGAATGATCTGGTCATGAAATAAAATTACACCAAACAATAATTCATGAAGTAAATGTTACTTGAAACGTTTTCGATGAAATAAAATTCGATGAAAAGTTTGTCGTCAAAACAAGAGACACCCGTATTTGACACCTCGCATGATTGATAGATAGGTGTCACTTGTACGGAAGCACAGCTCAGTACAGCTGTAGTGGATAGTCACCCTTCTGGGTATCTACCAAAGGCTGGGCGAGGTAACGGAGCGGTGCAAAGATGCGTAGCGAAGCTGTGAAACGGTGTATTTTCCACCAGAGACCTAAAAGAAGCTGAGCGGGGCCAGAATGCTTATGTACGAAAACTTCGCTTCGCTAAGCCTATATTCTCCCGAGTTGCGCTGAGCAAGGATAGAAACATGAAGTACAATACCTACCACATGCAAGATGCAATCATCATCGCGCGGTCTCATTTTTATGCATAATATTACATTCTGCATATTTATGGAAATAACAGCTAATCTACGTCTGGGAACATATTATTCCATTCACAAAACAGTCAACTTTATCTACTGTGCCTAAGGTCGAATTTATTTAAGCGAATCTTCAAGATACGAGCGAGTAAATAAATTCAAGTGCTGCCGTAACAAGGTTTTGCACTTGTCTACGAGCTGACTCTAGCATTAGTTGACCCCGACATCCTGAATATCTAAGTGCCATCTCATGTGCTGGGTATACTGGTTCACCTTTAGCGATGCGCTCGTATAGTGTTGTGAATACCAGTCGTACCATCCCCGGTTGGAAGCTCCCGGGTTGATAATATCCTTAATCCTTGCCCGTGACTGCATAGGAGTTGCGTCGTAGATCAGAGCTTTGATAAATCCCATTATGCCATTTTAATGAGGAAATTTCAATCAGAATTTAGGTCAATCTAACTCAATATGATATTAAGATTACTTGGTGCGTTCTTGTGAGTCGGATACGTTAGGCTTGTCGGGTGCAAAAGAGAGGGCTGCACGAAGAAATCTGATATAAAATACAAAATAAACCTGTATCATCCTCCTAGCGTTAGTCCCGGTTGTGCCCCTAAAGGAGCCCGGGGTCCGCTTTGACACCTAATCCCAAGATTTGGCATAGGCACTAGTTTTACGAAAGCGACTGCCATCTGACCTTCCAACCCAGAGAGAAAACTAGACCTTATTGGGATTAGACCGGTTTCCTCACGATGTTTTCCTTCACCGAAAAGCTAACGGTAAATATTCCGTACATAAGTTCCGAAAAACTCATAACCCAAAACAAATACATACAAAATAAACCTGTATGTTAACCATAAACTTAATGTATGAAGAAAGTTCTCGAAACCCATTTTATGATAGGTATTACTGCTGGGCTAGGCCAGTTTATCTGTTTGTTCCTTTTTTAACATTTATACATATTATATAGTTTCGTATTGTTAATAATACGGACAAGTAATTAAATTAATATTTAACACCCGCATAAAGGTCCCAATTGGGAACTTTATTTTAAAAAATGAGTCATAAAAATACACAATAAACCAAAGAGCGATGATAACTGATACATTTAATATAACATTTTCCTCAAAGTTTAATTACTGTTGTTACTCTAAATGACGCGTTTGCGGTTATATAATTTACGAATTAATTATAAAATATTAAATAATATGAAATGCATAGAAAATCTATCGTCACGGTTCCCGTAGGTACCTTTGTAAAAATAATGTTCGTAGTAGTATGTGCGGATAGGTGGGGGTCAGGTTCGAAGGGAGAACACGTCCTTTTTACTCAAGCGTTTTATTCCGACTGTCTTAACCTAGATTACAATTATCTGCCCACTACACCACCGGGGCTAATAGGAAAAAAAAAATGTATTCTTACATATATTTTTTTTTGTAAACACATCAAAAGAAATAGTACTTAATTACATTATTCAGACATGTCTGGAAAATAAGGATTAGATGCGTATACAGTATGATCTACACTTATTCAATAAACAATTTTACACGATTTTTATGAATAGTTTCATTTTTTCCCTTATTTAATATTATTATATTTGGCCCTTGATCTTCTACTACTTTAAATGGGCCGTTATACAATTTGCTCAATTTTTTTCCCGTTTCATTTTTAATTAAAACTAAATCATCTTTCTTATAAACAAATGGAAGAACATTTCTGTCATATAAGCTCTTATTTGCTAACTTACTTTTTAACAAATGCTCTCTTGCTTCCTTATGCGCTAACTGTAATCTATATCTTAACTCTAACATGTAGTTGTTTGGATTATACAATGGATCCAAAGTATCGCTTAAATTGCTAGGTATTCGACATTCTTTACCGAAAACGAGCTCGAATGGTGAATATTTAGTTGAACTATGTATAGTGGTATTGTAAGCGAAACACCAGAATGGTAGCCAGTGGCTCCATGTGTCTGCGTGTTCGTCACAATAAATTCGTAAAAATGCTCCAAGATGTTTATGCATATTTTCAATAGCACCGAGTGATTGGTGATGGTAAGCCGTCGATTGTAATTTTTCGATTTTTAGTAATTTACATACCTCTTGAAATGTCGACGACGTGAACTCTGTGCCTCTGTCGGTGGCGATGACCTTGGGTATACCGTACCTTAATATGAAGTTGTTAACTAAAGCTCGCGCCACGCTGACAGTGTCCTTGTTACGTAATGGGTATGCTTCAATATACTTACTAAGTTCACATTGTATAGTTAGGATGTAGGTAAATCCGTCCACATCGGTCTCTAAAGGTCCGACTACGTCCAAGAATATCTTCTCCAAGGCCGCTGTAGCTGTGGATGTTATTTGCATTGGTTCTCTGTTTTCCCGCGAATATTTCATATGCTGACATTTACTGCATTTCCTAACGAAATTTCTAACTTCCTGCTCCAGCTCGGGCCAGTAGTATTTTCTCTTAATATTGTTTATCATTCGACGTATACCGGCGTGTCCACACGTTGGCAATAAATGGTAATCGTTCAAAATTATAGTTTTTTCTTTTCTGTCAATTATTCTTTTTACATTGCTGAGAATGTTTATGCGTGGTCCGGACCACTCTTTATTACTCATTATCTCTTCACTGAGATTCTTTAAAAATAACGCGTTATTTAGTGTCTTTATTATACATACTTCTTCAATATTTATTTTTTTACAAAACACGCTTAACTTATTCGCAAAATCGGCTCGCGTATAGTGCGACATATAGCTAAGGTTTATGTATATAATTGACTTTTCTGTTATGTATGAAAAACATTCATGTTCCATTGTAATTTTATTCTTCGTTCGTAAGTTGTCTAAATCCGGGCTCGAGATAAAATCTAACTCAACGGAATTGTTGGGTTTTCTTAATATTTCCGAAATTTGAGGTTGATCAGGCCTCGCATCAATGGGTATATTAAGATCCGTAGCGTTTCCGGAACTCGTATTTCGTTGTAATGCTCTTTTACTTTGCGCCCTTGTCATTACTAAAACTCGTTTTTCTATATTTTTTAATTCGTCCGAAGTGATGTTCACCCTACTCAATGCGTCCGCGCCTACGTTATCTTTGCCCCTTATGTAAACAACTTTGTAATCGTATTCTTCGAGTTGTAGTCTGAATTTAATTAAACGGCTGGATGGGTCTTTCATACTAAAAAGATATAATAATGGTTTATGGTCAGTCATGATGGTGAAATATTTACCAAATAAATAAGGTCTGTAGTGCTTTACACTCCATGTCACGGCTAATAGCTCCTTGTGTATAGTCGGGTAATTTAATTCGGCTTTATTTAGGGTTCTACTTGCGTATGCTATCGGTCTCAAATCTTTGTTGCACAAAACAGATCCGATGGCCTTCCCGGAGGCGTCTGTTTGAAGGACAAATTCGTTACTATCTGAAAAGTCAGGGTACTGCAGGATTGGTGGGGATATTAATTTTTCTTTTAAAGACATAAATGCCTGTTTACATTCGTCTGTCCAGTTAAAAGTAACATTTTTCCGACATAATCTATTCAATGGCAAAGTAATTGTGGCAAAACCTGGTATAAATTTCCTGTAATAATTACAAAAGGCGACGAAACGTCTAACCTCGTCTATCGTTGTAGGTGCTGGATAGTCTTTTAATACTCTAGTTTTTTCAGGATCGGGCAAAACTCCTTGGGCTGACACTATGTGGCCTAAATATAAAAGTTGTGTTTTGAGAAATTCACATTTTTGAGGATTGACCTTCAAGTTTACCTTTCGTAACCGTTGCAATACATCGGTTAAATTTTTATTATGCTGATCTATATTTCTACCGAATACCACGAGGTCGTCCATGTAGATAAAGCATTTTTCATATGATAGTCCCGACATGGCTATTGACATTACACGTGAAAAGGCGCTCGCACTGAGCTTCAATCCCATGGGGAGGCGTTTCATGCGGAATTGACCTTGACTTGTTGAAAAAGAAGTGATGTTTCTACTGTCTTCGTCTAAAGCTGTTTGGTAGTATGATTGTTGTAAATCTAAATGGCTGAAATAGATTGCTCCTGACAATGAGTCCAGAATTTCTACGATATTTGGGAGAGGGAATTTATCGTCTTGAATTACATTATTAACTTTCCGATAATCTATGACCAATCTCCATTTTTTTGTGTTGTTGTCGGATTTTTTTGGGACTAAAAGGATCGGGCTATTCCAATCACTGCTGGCGGGCTCTATAATATCTTCATCCAACATATTTTTAATCTGTCTACTTATCTCTGGTTTCATTGCTGTCGGTAAACGGTAAGGCTTCACGTACACTGGTTTCGTATTAGGCTTTACAGTAATACTTTGACTTAATATGTTCGTAGTTCCTAACTTGTCACCGTCCAAGTAAAAGACGTCAGCGTATTTTACACATATCGATTCTATAAGTTTCCTCTCAGTTGGACTCAAATGGGTTAACTTTAATGTTTCTAATAATCGCGTAGCTCTAGTTACCCCGTTTTCGTGTTTTCGAAAATAAGAAACGTCATAATCTGTAATTGAGGTTAACTCGGGCGTGAAAACTGGTAATTGAATGTCCTTATCGCTGGTATTTAATATTTTAACCGGAATCCTATTATTTTTAACTGTTCCTATACTTCCTGCCAAAAATACATTCTGGCGTAATTCCATTGCGCTTACTACATATTCATTTCTATGCGTAGGTAATAATGTATTTACTTTGATTAAATGTAAAGATTCGGTTCTCGCTGGTAAAGACAAATGAGTAGCGTTATCGCCATTTCTATGAATTTGCACCACACAAGCTTGGTTATTAAAATGCAACGTTAGCAAGTTAGCATGCAAGTCGATGTTTGCACCGTACGTTCTCATGAAATCTAACCCGATTATGCCGTCCGCGTGACACGGCATATCATGCAAAACGTGAAACTTGTGTGTGAATGATCTCTCGTTACAATTCTCTAGTGATAAGTAAGCTATGTTCTTACAAGTGATGTTACCCCCTACACCTGTGATAACTGTATTATTTTCTAGTAATGTGACATTATTTGGAATTTTGTCAATATGGATCAGAGATAGTGTCGCTCCTGTGTCGATAAGAAAAGACACATTTTGTCCTTGTATTTGGAAGATTACATAGTCTAAACCATCGCATGTCAATACTTTATGGACGAAAAAATTGTGACAGGTTGGGTTGTTCGTCACTTACTTGATTTTCTTCCGTTGTTGCTACGGCTGTGTAAATATTTTGTTGGTATCCGTGATTGCCTCTTGGACCGCGGTTTCCTGCTGAATAACCGCGCGTTGCTCGCCCCCTGTACTGCTGGTAGTTGTTACTCCTGTACCTGTTAAAATTATTAGGTACCCAGTTGCCCATACGATGGTGCTGGTTGTTATAGCCACGATTATTCCACCGTCCACGGTAATACTGGTTGTTGTATCCGCGTCCACTCACCTGGAATCCTCTCCTATTTCCTCTCATATTCATCACGACGGGCGCGGGCTGGCTGTTGTCCTCGTCCTGGGCCGCCTGCACTGCCTCCTTGAGCTCCTTATAGTTCCTGGCTGCAATTATAGTTCCTAACCTCCTGTTACGCAAACCATCAGCGAATTTCTTTATTGCTAAATTTTCGTTTATCGGTCTCAGGATTTCGCAAGCCTGTGCATTGTTATCAGACTGCGTAATTGTGAGATTCGTAAACAGTTCCTCTATTTTGTCTCCATATTCTAAAATTGTTAAATTGCTTTGCGTAATGTTATTCAATTGCAGTAACAAGGAATTAGCTGATTTTTTTGGGAGTAAATATTTTTTTATATCAGAGATTAACTCTGTCACTCTGTCGTAGTTCTGGCTTAATTTAATTTTTGCATTTTTGTTCAGTCTAGTCTTTAGCACAAACGAAATCAACAATTTATTGTTACTTGCCTCTTTCAACATGCTATCCATCATCTCTATACCCTCAATAATTCGTTCAGTTGTGTCCTCTTTACCATCATACAACGGAATCATGGAACTGACCTCTTTAAGGTCAAATTTTTCCGCCATTGTTGCTTGTTTTCGGATTTCAGAAGTATCACTAACGGTGTAACTTAATATTGTATTATAAACCTTATCTATTTTTGTTGTATCAATTTACTTAAAACATTACTTAGCTCTAGTTTCATACGTACAGAAGAAATAAGTAAAAATTAGTACATAATTATACGTTACGTATTTCCGCGCACTTTCACGTATCACATTTCCACTCACGGCTTACAGCTCGTCAACTCCAACATCGGTCGTCCTGGTGCCGTCCTCGCCCGGCTGCTTGCGGCTCCGTCCCGAAAGTCTTACTCGAATGCGTCTTGCCATATCACTACGGATTTCCTTCTGAATCCATTTATGATGACACTTTTTATATTTGTAGAAGGCGAAGATGAGTACAGCAACTGCGATTATTACTAAAATAGATGTTAGTAACACATTGTTGACGTGCAAGTGCTCCGCATGTTCGGCTATCCCTTGGCCTTCGTTTGAGCCAGCGGCATTTTGCGTTATGATTACTTCCTTTTCTTCTTGTTTTGAATACGATTTTCCCATCGCGCTGAATAAACCAACTGTTTAACTGCAAACTTATAATCGAAATGTCCTTGATGACAATATAGTCCGCTTTTTATTTATATTCACAGAAATGTTCGCGTGTGCACTTATTTCGTCACTGTTAATTTTGTGAATATTGTTCTTGATTAGTTGATTGATAGATTTAATTGCACAACACTGTTTTCGCGAGAGTCCGAGCGCTAATAATTTAATAAATCCATTGCATATTGAAAATGCTGACGCGCGCGGTGCCGCGGTATAGACCCGGCGTGCCGCGTCTCCCGGTCACGGTCGCCATGTGCGGATAGGTGGGGGTCAGGTTCGAAGGGAGAACACGTCCTTTTTACTCAAGCGTTTTATTCCGACTGTCTTAACCTAGATTACAATTATCTGCCCACTACAAGTATATATACGGCTTGCTTGGTAAATGAAACAGTAATAATATCCTTTAACGTATACAATATATCATGTATACATGATATATATATTGGATGACCCACCTAAACGTATTTCATTCATAAACACACAATCGCCAAAGTGGTCCCTTAATTCATTTTCAGACACATCTAGCAATTATGGGATGGGGAGATGGGGATTACGCGTACAGTCGACGCCTCAAATGGGTAAATCCCAATAAGGTCTAGTTTTCCTTCTGGGTAGCAAGCTCAGACGGCAGTCGCTTTCGTAAAACTAATGCCTATCCCAAATCTTGGGCTTAGGTGTCAAAGCGTACCCTGGGCTCCTTTAGAGCACAACCAGGAATACTAGGAGGATGATGATGATGAGTCGAAATGACAGATATGTTTACGTTTTCACCTTATTACAATGGAATAAGGTGCAAAAGCGTAAACATATAATCGACTTAAACTGTACATTTGAAAATGATGATGTACACACGAAGTTTTAACCGACTTCAACTTAGTACTCCGCCACAAATTTTCCACATTTATTTTCCAATTTACCACATGAACTGATTTCCGAGAGCAAATGCGTTGATTACTATAGAAAAAAACCGAATCGCTGTATGTGGGCCGATAATATTTGAGGACTTCCGTCGATTCCCCAAGATCATCACCAATGGCACTTCATTAGTTCATATTTCAACGGAATCTTATCAGAACCTGGGAAGTACTATTGCACTTTTGAGTACATAATTGAGGAATTCGATAAGTCATCTGTGGTCTTCATCATCAATTCCTCGCCACCAAATTACTACACACGTGCCTAATAAAATTGAGGAGTTCCCTCAATTCCTCATGGATACCATCATGCAACTGAATTTTCGAAAAATGGGACCCAACTGGAATCAAATACCTACTTACGAACTAAAAAAAAAATTTACGAATCGGCTCATCAATGACGGAGTTCTGAGGTAACAAACATTGAAAAAAAAAATACAACCGAATTGAGAACCTCCTTTTTTTTGAAGTCGGTTTAAAAGCGATGAATTTGAAGTAATAAAATTTGTCCTATCAATTATATTTCGAATCATGACAGGGCAATGCCTACTTCAAATGTTTGCTTATGGTTAGAAAATATCGCGATTTACTCTTTACATTTACACCAAGTAAAATTCTTTTTTATTATTTCCTGGAAAACAAATCAAGTTGCCAACCTGGATAAAGTAACACTCGACACATCTGCCGCTGATCATAAAACAGAACTTATTTAGATATTGGAAATATTACTCGTGGGTATCAATTATTATTTCGCTATTTCCGCACGGGGGCACGTCACGAAGCCTCCATTTACTTTACCGTTATGTTGGTGATGTTACGAGTATTGTGACAAGATCATTTCGGGCGAAATTATTTAGACGTGACTACCATCACTATTATGTTTGTAAACAAGTATTAATTATATTTTAGCGAAATACAGAGTGGGATATTGCCCATTTAAATACTGAATTCATACTTAGCTGATATGATGCTCCTTGATGCGCTCTGACATCTGACACAAAAGAAATTGCCACGTCAGAGTGCACCAGATGTGTGTGAATCTAACCGTACTAAATGTATGAAACCGATATTTATCGCGTCATGACACGACTCGTCAGATAACTATGAGTCCGGTGATGGTAGAGGAAATATAAACAAAGCTAAACTTTCGGTGGCCACTAATTGAAGTCTTCTGATTTTCTTAAATAATTCAGAGACCAGCCAATTCAGATAAAAAATAAAAGAAATGCTGTATAGTTACCTAGCTATGATTGTATAAACTAATACAGTAAAAATGAGTTCGGTGTATTCAATATTACATGTAGTGCACAACCGCGTAATACCACTGGGAGGAGGATGATTATTCAATGTTACATGGGGCCAATTATTGGCCAGCTTAGGTAACTTACTCAATAATATTTTCTATGAAAGTTTTCCGTTGTGACAAGAAAATAAACCATACAGTTCAATGGTTAAATTTTGTGTCACAACGGATTTTTTTTGGCTTCTTCAGTTTGTATGTATGTGACTTCATATTAACGTGAACATAGCAGCTGAACATAATATTTATATATAGATAAAATGTATGAGCTATGAGGAATAATGTTGAGCATCATTAAAACATTATTAAGAGTTTACATTTATCATCTCCGTCAAGGGGCAATGGCCGAGTAATTAAGTTCCAAAAAAATCGTTGTTGTAGTCAAATCCGGAATTATAATACACACAACATCGAATTCTTGTAGCGTATTAGATATTTTTTGACAAATCGATTATTAAGATTTAAACTTTTACTTGGAATTATAATTTTTATTATACGATTTGTTTACTCGAACGTCAAAAATCCAATTTGAATATTTTCGTCCAATTTTCGAAATCGTTTCCTTCGGAATTTGGTTTCAGGACAAGTTTTTTTTTGTCAAACGAATGGTTAGCTAGAGTTGTAGTAATACTTATTATTGATAACTCGGTCGCAAGTATTTTTTTATTGAACTGTTGTTCTTGGACTACAAATTCTTAGTCTAGCGACATGGCAATGTTTTTTGTAACAATTGTAATGACTACACATATCACGTTGAGTCACAATACGCTGTGTATGTATTTGATAAAAGAAAGATCATTAACATAATCCTGAGTTCATTAGACACAGGAGCCGTGTAGGAGGTTTTTTCCATCAAGCGTCTGCCAGACAGGTTGTCTGCAGACTGACATTGACGTCGCAAATGGATACAGATCTCTATTTTGAGTTATTTATATTGGTTAGACAATGTAATCTATTCAAATGCGGAGAAGTTTGCTAACAAAGGCTGAATATATCTTACTACTTATGATTAATAGTTTACAAGGATATTACCGAGATGTGTAAAATTAAAAAAAAAATATTTTCACACCAAATTGTTGGATGACTTCGACAAGTTTCCAAGTAACTGGTAATCATTTTGTGAGTTTTTTAATTCGTCCTATAATAATCAGTGATTAAAAAAAGTCAGCTAGTATTGACTAATAAGTTCACACGATCGATTATTTTAATTTCCACAAAGTCTTCAGAATAATTAGAAAAGGACATTCCCGTCACGTAGTTCATCATTATGTAACTCCCACTTGACCCTGTCAGTCATTTAGGCATTCGCATGAACCAGACGCTTCTTTGTCGCTATGGACAACTTTGACTTGATTTGCATTCATTTGCATTTCGTTATTCCCATTAATGAATTAGCTACTTTTAATGATGACAAGGAAGACAGGCAAGACTGCCAGTCCATGTGGGTGCGGTAGAAAATAGAAACATGGGTAGATTCCAAATAATGTAAAATTTCTATTGATGTTTTTGGTCCATTACGGTTCAGATATTTTAACCAGCACACCAAGTGTTAATTATTGTTGCACTACTTTTTTTGTTTACTAGCGTGAAAAATAAATATTTACTTTAGTTACTCGTGATTTTGAATATCGCTTGCAGATAAAACACATATTTGAATAATAAGTGGACTCTTCTTTTCCTTTTTGCCATTTACAGATTTCGATAGATACTCAATACAAAACAAGTAAACGAACAAATCAATGGGTAACCACATTTTTTTTTAAATAATAAGTGTTCATTTTCTAGGGAGGTATTAACCACAGCTCTGTAGTTATCATTATTAATAAGAAGAAAAGGTAGAAACTAACGTAGCTAGCCAAAACTTAGTAAATTGAAAATGATAATACAAAACATAACCAACATAATAGGATTAGTACCTACCCACAATTTAATGAATACCTGTGCCTAAACTTGATATTTTACCCTAGCCCAATTATAAGTATGTTTGACCAATACATTGGAAAAAACCATAATAGGTTGGAAATAAAGTTAATAACGCTATATTTATTAAGGCGTGTACTTTCACGTTAGGTCGGGTAAAATGTCCGATTTTGAGGGCCCAATGTAACCCACCAACAAGTCGAAAAAATGTGTTACGTTAACCAAATGGTATTAATTTATCAATTTCATTGTTAGAAAATTGTAGCGGAAATTTCAAATTTTCTACGGCTTGCTGCTCCGTTAACTTGCTGGTCTCTGTCCATGCAACCAAAGGTCTATCAACAAAGCCAAACAATATAAAACAATTTCCACCGAAGTAGCTTTATTACTTGCCCCATGTTCCTCAAAGCGAAAAAATAGAGTCTTTGTTTGCTAACGAAAATAAGGTGTTTAATACCAACAACAATATGTTATTGTTGTTATTGGTATTTAACAATCTTACGATTGGGTCAGGTTTTAAGAATTAATAAGTTAATAAACAAAAGTTTTAAATTAATACATTTCAATTTATTAGAAAATACATTACGATCTGTTAAAACACGAACACAGGATCGTTACATCGGATTAATGATATTGCGGATAAATCAGTAATTGCGATTGATTGATTTTTCAAACAATAATAACGCGAAGTAAGCGAAGGGTTCGTTCAAATAAACGAAAAAAAATTGGATTTCAGATTCAACTGATGATGACAATCTTAAAATTCCTAAAAAAAGTGAAATTGTATATTGTGTGATAACTAAATCATATCATATCATTAAACAAGAAGCTCTAGTCTTATTTAGTCTCTATATTTATTCTAGGGAATGCTAAAAAATGTCGTTTTGTCGGCGTCCAAGAACAGGTTTGTAAGAAATAATTATTATATGTCCGTCAGATATATTTAAGGATGTTAAAATAAATATCACTGTTGACCTTGTCACAAAGACACTAAGATTCAAAAAGTCTCCTAAATATATATCCAGATCCGCATGTTGTTCGTCAATAGCAGATTACAGTTTTTTACGAGTTTTATGGCACGCTCTATGTTTATCATACTGCTTTTTTCATTTTAACATAAATATCCATACAGACGTGTACTGTCTGTTCACAGTTTCGTTGGACTTTCAATCTTGTGACATGTTGAGTCAGCATAATATAAATATCTATTATCATAAACGCCCTAGAGCTTGGCAGTCTCAACACAGGCCCGTTGCTAGACATTTTTTGAATCCTAATTCATAACAATAGGTTGCAACTTTCAGGAGTTGTATAAAACATTATTCTTATCGTCAAAAAATTACTTAATCAGTACTTTTCCACCGTTTATAAATTACCCGCACCAGCATACGAAGCGCATCTGACATAGATGCAAGAAAAACAGCGAGATATTCAAATCAAAACAATAGTGGAACAATAACTACGCCCGGGGAGTTCGTTGACTTTTCATCTCGCAGAATGCTATTTCATAATGAAATTCCACGGAATTATTTTCGAATAGCAAGTTTTTGAAGTAATAATGGCATGCCGACAAGCAATATGTCAAATTATGGAGTATGTCGTGCCTGCAACGGATGTAGGCTGTCATGGAGTAATTGGCGTATGCTGTCAGATGACTATCCTTCATGTTCTTCAAAAAAGTATTTCGGTACCGCAAGGTTATATTTTTGACACAAGAGATTAAATGATGCAAATTCAATATTATTTCAAAAATGTCAAACAACATTTATGTTTCAACTTCTAAATAACCTGATCTCTGCCAAAAGATATCCCGTACGTATAGTTACGCAGTGGGTATATTTATCTCACTCTCACCCGGGAGAAATGAACTGTCTCTAGGTTGCAAACTTTAAAACTGTTGGAATTGGAAATCTCTAGTTTATGAAAGCTCGAGATTTTAGTGTGCGATCGCAAATTTACGGTTTCATCTAAAGTTAGTGTGAATGTGAGTTTCCTCGTTTCAAGACTTAAGCTGGACAGCGAAGCGAGTACAAGTCACAAGTATTCTCGTACATTCTGCTTAGCTCGCTTCACTTGACATAATGCGACCCCGTTTGGGTAAGAATAGCTTACTTGAACAAAGTGAGTGGAGTTTTTAATCAATATTTAACGACGACCACAAAGACTACTCTTTACCTATCTATAATTGGTGGATTTTATATTTTTTATAAAATCGATTTACATTTCAAAAATTATTTGAACACAAACAATCTCACGAACGATTTCTTTAAACGATTAAAACGATTTGCTAAACATAAATACTTACTTATATTATTTCCTGAAAATGAATAGGTACTATTATCCTATCTTATACCATTAAATGAGCAATATTTGTACATAAGTATATGTATTAGAAATCACGTTTTCGAAAACGGTTTCAATGAGACCTGGAATACGGGGGCGAAAGATCGATCTAGCTAGGTCTCATGTCTGGGAAAATGTGTTTCTATGTATTATATTTTCTCTATTTTCACCCGAGCAGAGCTCGGTCGCCCAGGGACTAGACATAGTAACAAGAAGTCTTCGTTCGAAACTAACCAACGGCGTCACTTCAACTTACGTTTCAGTGGGACGCATGCGAGATCGCTATTTCTATTTTAAACTACGAATTTTGTAATCCTCGGTACAAGTTCCAATTTGTTCTACCTCGGCAAAGTTGTGAGGAGCATTTTATATTCGTGGAGGTTTCATGCACCGTGAACTAGCCGATAACCAGTGTAATGCAAATTTGTAGAATTTATGGTAGAGGTCACACAGTTGCAGCGAATTTTCCAGTGCATTATGTACACGGAATAAATTAAGCTTTAGCTTTTAGGAACATGTGGCGATATGTGAGTCTCGTACGCACGATAAACTCGTTCCTAAGGTTCTAGCAGCATAGAACTACAGTCATCTGCAGACTAAACTAACGACGTCTGCATATACGTTATCAAATAGGATCCCGCACTTGTTTACGTTATGCATACTGGCATTTAAATTAAACACAAACGGTTCCCGCAAACGGTTAGCTAGTTGTAATGGTAGCTGCCCGTTTCGTTGCTTTGGTATGTATTTTGGCATTTCATGTGATGGTGAAATTGTTAATAACCGAGTACAAGTACAATTACAACATAAGAACGAAAAGTAAACTAGGTACATCTTACAGTAACCGATTGGACAACCTAAGTTTAATCTTTCTTATTGAGTTGAGCTATTATTTCTGTCTTAACAGCATTAACTTCCAGGCTACCGGACTAAAATAAAATCTATCAGTGCTACGGGAAAGTAAATGCCAGCGAGTGGAAATAGTTTTACTTAACTTCGCTGCTAGCATTGGTAAATTACATTTGTTTCCATTGCTACAGTTCTGCCGAAGCAATATCGAATGTAAAGGTTTATAAAAACCTTTGATTAAGGTAACTTTCATGATCTTCTAGTTGGCTGCTACGGATGAAATATTGGTAATTGACGCGCTACAAAACGTTATAATCTATGCATAAAATGAAATCCTCATTATTACAAACATATCACCACCAAAAGATATCTTAGGTTATTTTTTGTACTTAATGAATACTTCAATTGCACAAAATTAAACGGATAAAGACTACGAGTAAACGTCAAGTGAGTGTACTTTTTTGTTTCTGTTGAGAATCTACTTAAATGTTTTATAATTGAGTCGTATGGCCTGGTGTGACTGAGTCGATTCGAAATATCTGGGACCTATTTTTATATATGTGGCAAAACATTCGTTTACCAAAACATACTTTAAGTACCGTCGCTCAAAGCAACCATCTTAACCCGCTAAATTATTTACAACAATTTATCTTAAATTTATATACTCTTTTTAAAACTGCCCATTTTTTGTACATAAAGTTTGGAGAAATATACTTACCATGAAATTCGTCATTGGTTTTTTGCACACAAATCCATTCATAGACGTAATTTTCTCGATTCGTTTATAATCGTATAATACTGCAACAAATTAATCTCTTATGTTATGGACGAAAAAATATTCGTGAAGTATAAGGTGAATTTTGGTTTTACCTGTTCCTAAGGTAAATTACAATATACCCTATTAAACTTACACTAACGTAGAATATAATGTACTCGTAAGTTTGGTGATGGCTTCTCGGACGTCAGGCACGCTACGAGGGATTTCAACATTCCTCTCTCGGTCTTGTACAGTCAATTTGAAAAAATATAGGTGCATACAACTTACTCATAAGTACCCCATAGTATATAAGTAAGTGTCCCATCACTTTTGACAGCGGATTTCGGTCCATATTCATGAGAGGATTAAATCGATACATATTTTTGCACTTGACTATAGTTTAAAGCCGAGCATGACGCGCGCGCTCCGTGGCTCAATTTTTTATTCTTTTATTTTTATTGCAAGATAATTTCAATAAAAGCAGCATATATGTAGCCAAAAATAGGAAAGCAGCGCCGTTATTCAGCTTCGACCGACACCACCAATTCGTTATTGCGCTGAAAACTGACGGATAGGAATCGATAAAAAAAACACTTTTATTCCAAACCATGTCTGTTTGTTTATTCAACTGATGGGCGAAAATAAACCATATTAATAATAAATAATAATAAATAAATAATAATAAATATAAGGGGACAATCTTACACAAATCGACCTAGTCCCATAGTAAGCTCAGTAAGGCTTGTGTTATGGGTACTAGACGACGATATATATAATAGATATAAATACTTAAATACATAGAAAACATCCATGACTCAGAAACAAATATTCATGCTCATCACACAAATATTTGCCCTTACCGGGATTCGAACCCAGGACCTCTTGCTTCGTAGGCAGGGTCACTACCAACTAGGCTAAAGTGGTCGTCAAGTTTTGATGATTGATGTTTGGATTCCGAAAGCTTAATAGTGTCAAACTATTTCATTCGAAATGCAGACTAAAACAAATCGTCATAAGATTCAGTATTCGAGTGACTGATACGATAGGTATTTGTAACTTTTTAGAATTGATAAGTTTTATGATTCTCGATAAAAGCGGATTTATTGGCTGATGTTAGATTTCAACTTTCGTTGATAGTTTATGAATAAAACACAGGACGACGCCTGATAGTGACAAAAGGTGACGCGCGTGCGGTGTCATTATACCATTGAGCCACTGTGATGTTTCACCTTGGGTCTCTGGGTAAGTAATTAAAAGTACTCTTTAGGCTGTTAGCTTAGTGCGCAGTCGTGACCTCTCTCCTCAACAGCTCGATGACAAGTGGCAATCTCTCCCAGCTCGACCGATCACGAATGCTATGTGCCCATCCTAATGCCACCATCACGTAACTTTCGAACGCCCGTTAGGACAACTCAACTCTGATTTTCCCATGCAATATAAAACGTGACATTTTGATCTACCTGCCGTACGTACAATGCGTTACGTGATCGACCTGCAGTAGTACAAGACAATACACCGACATGTATACGTCTACTGTAGAATGAGAGCGACATTAGTATCTAAGCTTTCGTGAAGATACAAAATACCGATTCCGCCCCGCCAAATGTGGAAGTAGCCTTGTAATAGTTATTTACGATACAAGTGCTGAAAGTAGGAAATTCGCAACGAGTGGTGATAAATTAAAACACGACCGAAGGGAGTGTTTTAAATCGACACGAGTTGCGAATTACCTATTCGCACGTGTGTCGTACAACGTTTTACAGTACATATGGCTCTTTAAAGTTTCGACATATGCAATGCACGAAAAGTGCTCTTTTTCGCACTAGTGCGGGAAAGTAGCACCATATGTACTGTAAATATTTATTTCGATATTTAATGCAACAAAACTATTGATTATGATGTTGATATATTTTTTGACATGTGATTTTTTGTGTATCGTCAATCATCTGTGTATTCGAAAATATTCTTAGGATTTCGAATAGCAACATAATACACATGTTAGATGCTGCTATATACGGTAATAGTACATTACGTAACTAGGGCGGTGAATTCGTGAATGCCCCGGATCGCAGGTGTTTGTGGCCCGAACAGAAGGTGAGGGCTATAAATATGCGCTCTGGGGCTTTACGAATTACCGCCCGTGTTAAGTACAAAATTTTACGTCTTCACCTGGCCACAATGCGAAAATATTACATTTTACAACTAGTGTGAAAATAATGTCTTTTTACCACTAGTACCGAGGTATCTTGCCACGAGCTGAAAGCGAGTGGCAAGACTCGGTACGAGTGGTAAAATACATTTCACACGTGTTGTAAACGACGTTTTTTAATACAATTGCGAAAAATAATAAATTAATATATCATTGCGATAAAATATGCTTGCCTACAAACCGCTAGCGCGGTCAAACAGGTCGCGCCCCGCCAGCAACCCGCCGCGCACAGGCCGCGCACCCGCGACGGTCGCGCCGCGCGACCGCCACTTACTGCGTTTCGAAAGTATAGTTTGGAACTAAAAAGTAAAAAGCACTAGTTCGAGAAATTGAGCTTCTCGTACGCTACGCAGCCACAAAAAGTACCACTTTTTGAGCAACTGTATTAAAATAGTACATTTTACAACTAGTGTGAAAAGAATGTCTTATTACCACTAGTACCGAGGTATCTTGCCACGAGCTGAAAGCGAGTGGCAAGACTCGGTACGAGTGGTAAAAGACATTTCACACGTGTTGTAAACGACGTTTTTTAATACAATTGCGAAAAATAATAAATTAATATATCATTGCGATAAAATATGCTTGCCTACAAACCGCTAGCGCGGTCAAACAGGTCGCGCCCCGCCAGCAACCCGCCGCGCACAGGCCGCGCATCCGCGACGGTCGCGCCGCGGTCGCAACTAAAAAGTAAAAAGCACTAGTTCGAGAAATTGAGCTTCTCGTACGCTACGCAGCCACAAAAAGTACCACTTTTTGAGCAACTGTATTAAAAACGTTATTTTCCGCCATTATGCATTACAATCAGGAGGTAACATACTAATTAAACGCAGGCCGGGACGTTATGATATCGAGTCATAGTTTTTTTTTCCCTTTGTAGGTTTATTTCCAGTAGGCTCACCCACGCCCCACGCATGTACCAACATAGTCCATTAGTGTAGGCAGTCACAGTTGTAACGTTATCCTTGTTTACCATTACGAGATAAACCGAGACCTTTTTGAGATTATTGACGCGTTTACGCTTCCGTAAAATATTGGCATTGCGAACGTTAACCCCTACCAACTGTCTATTGTTTAGGCTTTAGCATATTGTATGTGACAGTGCTACTCGTATATTGAACGTAGGCGATGCTTGTTCTTAGCATAGAGTGTGTTTATTGTAGATTTTAGACCTGTTGGTTGATTTATCTTGGATATTTGTCTGTATGCCCTCTCTCTATCTTTCTCTGTCACCTAAGCGTTAATTACAGTTGCTCAACTGATTGAGCAGACTTCTGTTGCTATCCGGATTTTTCTTCCGCACTTCGTACGATCTTCAGCATCCTTGTCTTAAGTTAAGATTAGTTGTTTTTAAAGACAAATTAATTAAACGAAATGATACAGAGAACAAACATAATGGAAAAGAAAACCATCACCGCCTGAAGCCCGGGACAAGAAATGAACTTGTGCCCTCTGTATTACCGGTACAGCACTCTCCCTCTGAGCTACCCAGACATTAGTTTGAGAAAGCGTATCTTTCTAGCACATTTGCCATCGCTACTAGTAGCGACCTCTCTGTATTTCCTTAAAACGCTCACAGCCTTTCAAGAAAATAATTTGATCGTGATAACCTTCACATTAAATTGACACGAAAATAAATAATTTGCTTCGTTAAGAGCTTGACAGATTAATTTTGTAATTACTGTATTATATATTCTAAAGCCTCACACTTCTTTTCCTGATCTATCATTCATTCTGGATATGTGACTGGTTGACGCAGAAAGGGCCGAATTTGTTGTAACGTGCTTCCCTGTGGGGTAATAATTAGGACCGATTCTCCAGGTGACAATAAACTTAAAAAATGCTAGAAAATTAAAAAAATACATAGACGTTATTAAGGTAATGACTGTTCCATGCAAGTGCTTTACTTAATAAAAATAACTGAGTTAGTTTATGTTCTTCTATAATAATTTAGATAACGCATATACACGTGTCGGAAATAAAATCTACCAACAAAAATAAGTTACCTACTTAATACAATTCGCAAATCCTGTGACAGTCCAACTATTGAAGCTTTTTGTTTTGTGTCAAAAGTTTTATCTCGTCCCGGCAACAGCTGTCGACAAAGTTAGGCCAAGTTAGGATATTGTAGTGAAACTGTTAGAGAGGAAAATTAATACGACGGGGGAAAAAAAGTTGTCGCTCGACTAGAAAAATTTGGTGACTTGGTTTATTTCTGGTTCTTTTTGAGGCTTGGTTTGAGAAAAAATGGCAACACTTACCTACGTCTTAGTTATTTACTTGGTCTACAAACTTCAATCAGCAGAGAATCACGGATTGTTTCTCGTACACGGGACAGAATAAATTTGCAGTCCGGTATCGACATTTTTGTGTGCATTATGACTCTTCAATCTTTGTTATTCATCTGGTTAGTTTTACTTGTACCTACAGTTAATTTACATGATCAACTTAAGTAGAAATATGATACATATTAACACTTAGAACAAACTAGTCCGGGATTGTATCCATGAATTCCTAAAATAGTCATATAAGTTGGCCCATAAAAGCAGCATGGCGTTGGCCAAAACAATTATAATAACGCGGCAGACGTGGGAACTCGTAATAAACTAAGTGTTCCTAAGGCTAGAAAATTATTGTGTTTCAACATCTGGGCTTGTACACAACCTAAAACACTGTATCGTCATTTAGATGTCGCGATCCGTTTTATAGGAGTAACACTGTTCGCAACATCTAAAAGAAAAATAGAACAGTTTTAGGGGGAAGCTTGGAATTAGTTTCGAAGATAGAAAGCTTCGCACGGCAGTTAATATTCTATAAGCCTGAAAAATAGACAATAAAGACTGAGTCATCATACGAGTCGGGACGTGCAACAACAGACACAAGGCAGGGAACTTAATGGCATAGTTTTTTATACGTACCTTTTAGAAAATTAATTATTTCATAACAACAGGCTATTAATTGGACGTCGTTCAGGCAGGCCGAGAACTCGTATTTATTTTTGAAGAGTGTTATTGGAATTTGCAGAATTAAATGAAACTAGCAAGCACGAATTACCGTTTTATTACACATTTATGGTATGGAATTATTTAGGTAGGTACTTATAAAATTTATTCTATTTGAACTTACTCCAATCTCACTTTCCAATCTTACTTTGACTCCATTTTTATACAGTCATGATCATCATATATATATATATATATATATATATATATATATATATATATATATATATATATATATATAAACAACAAAAACAACAAACTAACAAATATATATATATATATATATATATTATATATATATATATATTTGTTTATTGGTACCCTATGTGAAATAAAATAATTTATTTTACGTACTCTTGTCAGCTACCGTATCGTCATGTCCGCATCGTTATTCAATAAAAGATCGGTCAGCCTTGAACCCAATTCGAGATTCAAAATCTAACACGTCTCGAGCACGTCACAGGGATATCATCACTTTCATCGTCTTTCAAAATCAGAATGAAAGAGACACAAAACAAAAGCCTTTTGAGGCCCCTGTGTCTGTCAACGTGTCTGGTTCGATTTGCAGTCCTTTGTCTAGAGCTGTCAAAAAGAGATTCACAAGAGAGCAGGCATTCGTTTCCCTGTGTCAAGTGACTTATCGAGAAATGTCCAACGTTGTGCCACTTCCATAGTGAACTTCTGGCTTAACCCTTCGAATGATTTCGCACTTGCACTGCTATCGAAAACTTACCCTGTACCAGAAATTAAAATCCTTCATCACTGTCAATGACAAAGCTTCCGAAAGGTTAAAAGTGTTAAAACTTGCCAATCAAGTCCCAGTGACTTGCGCTTTAGGTAGCAAAATGCAACGGGGAAGTTATTTTTCCACGTGTTTACTTAGTATACTTATATCGTCCTTAAGATCACGATAAAATGTGAGTAACTTGAATAATGCTATATTAAAGTCATTAAGTGTCGTTTGTGGCATTGCATCAATAATGGAACTCATTTGCCGCATTACACATTAAACTTTATAGTCGAGGGGGATCGCATACCGCATGCGGAGAGCACATGATATGTGTTCCGTTTTGTGCCTAAAGAGGGTATTAAACGATCCGGTCCCGGTTACCATTAATATGTAATTTATCGAGTGAAATATATTTTAATGATCTCTCTCTCTCTCTCTCTCTTCAATGGCTTACCGACCCAAAGTTGGTCTTGGCTTCCGACACGAGTTGTCGCCACTTGACCCGATCCTGCGCCAACTCCTTCCAGTTCATGGCTTTGGTCTAATTCGACGTCTTTCCAGCGATACCTGGGACGTCCGACGGGTCGCCGCCCTACTGGATGTCCCAAATATGCCCGTTTAGTACCCCGATCTTCCTCCATCCTTTCAACATGACCAAGCCAGCGGAGACGGTGAGCTTTTGTTACTCCAATAATCTTGGGTGTGGTCACAAGATGCTCACATTCGACGTTATTCTGGACTCTGAAGCTTCCGTCATCTCTCCTCAACGGACCTTTTTTTTAAGGAGTGGAAATGCACTTACGCATCCTCCCAGCCTGGGGAAGCTATAATGGGGGGTATGTGGGAATCTCACCCTCCAGCCAAATGTATTTAAACAGAAGGGAGAGGGAGTCTACCCACTAAAACCACTCCGGCGTTTCCGTACCTGCCGTTAATGGGCGTGTAGTGGTATCGCGAGCATTCCACCACGACGCCCCCCGGCGGCTCCGCAGGTTGAAATGCGGGCACCCACGCCCTCCTCACCGGACCTAAAATTTTAATGCTAATATCAACAGATTTTAGAATAAGTTTTACCTCAGCTGTAGGTATCTCCTATCTATCCTATCTCCGGAACTAATGACAAAATGTATTTCTTTTATGTCAATGGACAAAGTATGTACCTATATATAATATATCCCAAGGCTCCACCTGGGTTTTTTGATATTCGCGGGCGGAGCCGCGCGGTCAGGTAGTCAACTATACAATATAGGTACCTATAAAGAAATATCACAGATATTATGTACCTAAAGGTACATCTATTTATGGTCGAATGTATACTAATGTTCCGACTTGCGAATTATATTATAGTTACAAATCCCGCTTTATTTTTAATTTGTATTAGCTTGTCTACAAGGAAAACCATTAAAGCCGTCATTTTATTACTACGTAAGATTTAAAACGCTAGTGTTGTTCTGAGAGGTCGCGACACGATATTGCTTCTGGCTAATATATCCGCATTCTAGAATTATTCCATATCATATTTACTTAGCTCTACAGTCTCTTTTTCTTTCTTAGTGGCTGAGACGTTCAACCAAACGATAACTTTCCTTTTATTATAGGGTTTTTCAATAGGTACGCTTGATCTTTGCCAGCGTATAACGCCCGTCTTGGATAAGGTATAGCTGTCAAATTTAGCGGAAATACATAATTAATTGTGACATTTCATAACGGAATGCTATACACTTCAACAACGCATAGTAATTGTTATCTGCACGGGACACATTAAATTTATTGGATGAGAAGTTCGAGGGTTTCGTCATATCGCTGGTGGTGCGACTTCAACTGGCCCCCGAGATCGTGTGACTTAACACAACTTGACTATTTTCTGTCGGGCTACTTCAAATCTCTTGTCTATGCAGACAAATTACAGACAAGTGCTGCTATGAAGACCAATATATCCGGCGTTCTTCACGAAATTAAGCACCATTTATGCAAAAATGTCGCCGAAAATTGGGCCACCAGGATACACC
Organism: Epinotia demarniana; assembly: GCA_945867215.1. Taxonomy (NCBI): domain Eukaryota; kingdom Metazoa; phylum Arthropoda; class Insecta; order Lepidoptera; family Tortricidae; genus Epinotia; species Epinotia demarniana. Next base: position 37,738,087 of record OX244260.1, on the reverse strand, counting down.
CAACTACAGCAGAGTCGCGGCGGCCATTTGGCTTAGATTATATTTCATAAATAATGTCATCAAATAATATAAAAAATATTATAATATCAGCTACACGGGTGACTTTATTATATTTCAAAGGTCGAGCGCTCCTACTGAAAGACCCTTTACATGTGACCAAATAGTTAGGCCTGCTTATAATGTCGCAACGATTTCTAGAGACAGAAAGCTTGTTCCAAGTTTTACAGTTGTAGGTAATAGCTTTCCGGTAATGCTAATGGCCAGGAGCCGATATGGAATGCAAGTTTACTTTATTTCAATATGTTTCGCGCGCTCGTCAAAATGTATTAGCTTATCGTACGACGAAGCTAGCGAGCCAAACCGAGTGATTAGGACCGAAAACTATAAACAAACAAAACAATTTTTTTTTCGTTTCTAAATATAATATACAAAACAAAAAAAACACGTTGTTTTCTTTCACCGAAAAGCCACGGTTAAATATATGATAATACATATTTTTGAAAAAACCCAGTGACACGAGCCGGGGATCGAACCCACGACTCCTGATTGAAATTCACGTGCCGTACCGGTCGGCTACAGTGGCGATTAATTGATTGTCTAAGGTCGGCCCTAAACGATCAATTAAATTGCACAAAATTACAAATTGTGCAATGTTTTTCACTGTTTCAAGTTAAGATCTATTTATCTTACATTAAGATAAATGAGCAAGAATACATTTTGAATATAAGACGTACACAAACCGTATCCCCTTGACCCCTCACGTGTGGGATAAGCTTCCCGCATTTACTATGGGGACAACCTATAACCCTTGCATTTGCCGACACATAACTCATTCACATACGAATTCATGGGCGTCTTTTTAATAAATTGGGTCGTGGCTGAATTTCGTGGGCTACATTGTTAGAGATGTTTTGCATATGAATTCGATTTCAATATTATCTGTGTCTTACTATTATATATACATATAGTGTCTGAGATTAGCTTGATGCCCTAAATTGACCTCAAGCTGCGCTAAAATCGTAAAAACGTTACTAGTTAGTAAAAAACGATTGTTTTAAGTATTTTCGTAGCAGAAAAAAAACTAAGCAACCTTTGCTTATTACCGAAACAATTTATTTTAAGTTGATTGGATTTTTTAATTTAAGGTGTTTTTAAGCAAAATGATTGATTGAAAAGTTAAATTTTGGGCATAGTAAATATACTTTTTTTTTTGATTAGGTAAATATATATCTATTAACTTCAAGGTTATTCTGTTTTTTATCCATTCCGATCTAATCTTTACGGACTTGAAAAACAATGATATCGTATTGAATCCGCACTGCTAAACCCACAAGTGGCACACTATAGTGCGACAGCAAAGAGTAGAAATTAAATGAAACGGAACTAAAAAAAACCATACTAAATTGTTGCCATGTTTAAGCATTTTACCTTTACGTCAAATTGCGACAGTTAATACGTAGAAAGTGGCGCCCTCATTTAATTTCTACTCTCTTCTGTCGCACTGTACCTACATACTACTTACTTATAAATCCTATAATCCTATCCGATGCTACCTGATCAGGAAATAAATTAGTTTCAGTTATACCTATCATGTGATGACTGTTATTTCCCGGGTGGAAAAAAAATACTTACCGTATTCACGTATAAATATAAGCAGCAGTAGAGGGACTTTATTTACCTCTGTCTGAACGTATTGAGGAATATCAGACGTTGTTGAATAACAGACAGAGATCGTTTCACTGGGATTTAATTGTTGTTATACTCATATCTACATTTAAATATTAGCACTAACGTCTTTTAGTATTTTTCGTATTCAACTATGGTTTGTTTAAACACACGCTAGTTATATTTCCTGTCTTTTGAGGCTATTGTAGTCACTGCTGTTCAAGCTTTCCTTGCTGTTCTCGCAATCTACCACAATAGTGATTAAATCGTACGGGCTGTTATCATCAGATGATTTTCTAGTAGTCATTGACAAACCAGTTAAAACTGTTTAAACAAAACAGTCTAAACTGTTTTGGGCAAATATGAGAAGTTAAACTAATATGTATTATGTCTTAGTACTAAATATTACTATATGCTGACTTCAAATTTGCTTAACTTTTTCTCTAACTTTAAATACACCAAACATCCAGGTACTCATGCATTTGTTACTTAATCACTGCATTTACGAGATTAAAACATTTATGTCTACGGTTTTAGAACTGGATGCTTTTATATAATGTACAGGTCTACAGTATATAAAACTATCCAGTGTTCCATATTCTAAGAACATATTTATTGAAATAAAATGTTTATTTGCACTTGTCACCCTTGTCGCTCTTGGTGGGTGGGCTTTGTGCCCACCCACCAAGAGCGAGGAAGCGATTAGCTATCGGCGATTTTCTCGCCCAAGAAACGAACGAAAGATAATCGCTCCCGTGTAAATAAAAGAGAGAGATATATTTATAGTTCATCACTGGCTGTTCACACTGCCGGCTAGTACTCTCTCTTCACTAGTTGATCGCACCGATAAAAGCCATCAACGATAAAACTCGCCCAGCGGTACTCGGCGAGGAACGCTTGGCGATCAGAGGGGCTACCGGGAAATGAAAACGGACTTCGTTTGTGTATAGATATACACAAACGAAGTCCGTTTTCATTTCCCCCGTCTCTGTCGCACTTGCTAGTTCGAGCGACAGAGACGGAGATATTCGAACGAAGTTCGTTTTCACTTCGCGGTAGCCCCTCAGATCGATTATTGTACCGTACAACTGAGCGAGTGCTGCGAGTAATCGCCCGTCGCACTCGAACACTCGCTTATAGCCGAGCGAGAAAACTATCGAAACTACACATTCGCTTCTCGCCGCTCGCCCACTCGTTTCTAGTTTCTAGTTCTACTCGTTTATCGCTCGTCGCCGGCGGTGGCGGTGGGACAAGTGCCTTAACTAGAAATATTGTTAAGGGCCGAATTTGTGTCACTAAATAATGTTTTAGTTTTAAAGCTAAACTTTTTATTGCTCAATCGAAATCCTGTTAAGTATTCTTTAAGGGTTGCTTTTTTATATTTTTATAAGTCAGTATTTTCAAATAAATAAACGGTAATGAACAACTCTCAGCTAAGTAAAAATAATAATTTAATGCCTTTTTAACTTTCAAATTAATAAGTCCATCACTGTTTTGCTACTTCGACTTAACGAATGACAAAATAATTCATTAAAAAAGTATTCAAGAAGTGAACGAGTTAAAAACTGAAACTTCTAAGATTCTTAGAGTCGGTGGAAACGGTGGAAAGCAATTTGTGTAGAATATAAAATTAGTACCACAATTCACAATCTATTTATTTTTCTGTAATTAATTTCTTTAGAAACCGATTATATTAGGGTGTTGTACGAAGCAAATCCCGTAGCGTCTGATAACATCATTAAATTTCTTAATTAAAAGTGGAAAACGTAAATGGATTTCTTTGAGTATTCGGACCTGTGGCTTCCATGAAAATCGAATCTCGAAGGTCGTATATACGATAAGTGCGATAGCGACGGAGATATATACGAACTTCGAGATTCGATTTTCGTGGTTACAGCTCTGCAATTTTCCGCCAGAACGGAGCGCACTCTCGTAACTAAGTGACTACGCCATTTACCTAATGAAGAGAATATATTTTATTATTATTATTACTAAAGTTATAATGGTTTCCTCCGCTTTCACAAAATTACTGCGTGACTACCAAAATAGAAAAAGGAAATAAACAACGAAAATAGTACATTACGTAACTAGGGCGGTGAATTCGTAAATGCCCCAGATCGCAGGTGTTTGTGGCCCGGACCGAAGGTGAGGGCCATAAATATGCGCTCTGGGGCTTTACGAATTACCGCCCGTGTTGCGTACAAAATTTTACGTCTTCTCCTGACCATAATGCGAGTTTTCCCGTACGCGCGGCCAGGTGTGACGTAAAAGTACATTTCGTCAGTTGACAACCAAAACTAAGCAAATGCCTGATTTGATTTGGACTTTGTTCTAAGTGGGTATTTATTAATTATTAGTTTCGGTGTTGAGCCAACGATTAATGAAATCTTAGAGTGTTACTCAGGGTGAATGTAGCTTTCTAATGGTGAAAGAATTTTTAAATCGGCACAGCAGTTTTTGAGTTTATTCATTACAAACATTCATACACACAAAAATACAAATATTTCCTCTATAAAATAGTAGTATAGATATGCTCTGTGCGTCCTACGTTGAATATATTGTATCACTTATATTTAAATAATAATATAACGCACCTGAGGCTCAATTTTGCAGTTGAAATATGCTTGATAATGACTCGTAGATTAAGGATGCTTTAGGCGATTTAACAATGATAAATCCTTCTTACTGTGGCTGTCAGTCGATATAATGGTCACGTCAGAACAAGGTAACCTTTTGAATCTTGCGAAATACATGAGCGCCTCGCAGTTACTGCCACAAATTTCAGTTTCTTTACTGAAAAATCGATCGAGATAAGATACAGTAGAATAGATGTAAGTAACAAATGCGACGCTAAAATGGGCGCGGAAAATCGTTCCCGTGGCTCCAATAATATGTCGCGGCTATGAGGAGCACGGGACTATTTCCGATTTACGACTTGCAATCCATTTCCACTTTGTGATTTAAACCTGCAGCGGTTGGTAATTTGAAGGCTAATAATATGGCGCTGGGTGGGTTGCACCAAACCGTCTGTAATCGTAAGCGGTGTTCGTTAAAATCTGAATGGATGGAACGTCTGTAATCGTAAGTCGATGCAACCCGCCTTTCGTGAATAGGCGTTTTAGGAGCGGGCCGAGGCAAACCAAGCTGTAAGTGCGTTTATATTGATAGTTTACTTTATATATATGCCACAAAATGCTGAATATTTGATCAAAATATCCTTTCCTATGTACCTAAGTCATATCTTTATTTAAAAGTTTTTAGGGTTCCGTAGACAAAATAGCAAAAACTGAATCCAGTTTCGCCGTGTATAATTAATATATGTTTTCTTAGCTTTTTTTTAATTAACTGAATATATTCCGAGATAATTACTCTAAAGGAACAATATGTGAGTAACATTCAAATGTTATCATTGAAAAATATGATATAAATCATGGATGTAGTGCTTTTGAAATACTTTAATAACGAAATATATTTTGACTAAGATCAGTGCAAGGTTTTTGAGTTCTTGCTGAAAAACTACCTTCCGTAAAACCAACCAAACGTCCTTGGCGAAAAGGACGTAAGTACCGTGAGTTTCCTAGCAAGATCAGAACTTTTTTTTAAACTTACGGTATAGGATAGTGATTTTTCACCCTTAAATGCTATTTAAATAATAAATAAGTAAATGAATATTAGGGGACAATTTTACACAAATCGACCTAGTCCCAAACTAAACAAAGCTTGTACTATGGATATACTTACTAGACGACGATAAAAAAACATAGGTACTTTATATATTTAGATAAATAAATACTTAACTGCATAGAAAACACCCATGACTTCGTCCTCATCACACATATACATGCTCTTACCGGGATTTGAACCCAGGACCTCTTGCTGCGTAGGTAGGGTCACTACCAACTAGGCTAAAGCGGTCATCAAATTTACTTACTTCTCGTGATGTCGAGAGTTTTCTTGTTCTAGGTACGAGTATACAATAAAGTATAATTATGAAATTTTGCCTCAAATATGAAAATAATGGATTCATTAACGGTCAGAAGTAAATATTTCCTACATGGTGCAAAATAAACTTCTGTAGCGTTCAGAAGTACTTATAACATTTCCCACAAATTCGAAACTTCCAAATTACACTAAAATTGTCAAGTAATCACGAAACAATCACTTAAAACTTGTCAAGAACCTAAAACAATTAAAAAAGTACTACCGGATTTATTCGCGATACACTGATTTTTTAAAACTTATTTTACATGAATTGACCATGTTTTGGCAACACTCAGCTGACGTTGTCCCTTTGACATAAGTCAGAAAGACAAATATTTGCGTTTCGTTTCACGTCTTTAGTTTTGGGCATAGACAAATTTATATAAATTTTATATTTGACACAAAGTGGGCTCCAGCCTTCAAAACGATTAGAGCACCGTAAAATGCGGTTGGGAAACATACTGTAACTTATTAAAAAAAAACTATCCAATTTAGGGCTAGTACTTCTACTAGCCTTCGTACGGGACCATTCATTTTACGGGGTCCGCCACGCACCAATTTTATTTAAAACTAAATAGTTGAATTTTTTGGCAAATTTATAATTTAAGTAGAATACAAATAGTCTGCTTCACACTTTTAAAAAAATGATTCACACATGCGCCTAAACAAATCCGTCCACACTAAGCTATAACCCAACAGTCAAAACTTGTTATAAAAATACCCGAGGTTTGAAGGTAAGGCTATTTTTAGACGCGGAGGCGTATGAAGTCACGACCTGACTGACTCATGGCGTACGCGATCAAAACGATACGACAAAAAGTTATCTTTTTTGCGCGCTTGATTGTGTTGGAGCGACACGTAAGCACACAGGTAGCTTGATATCGCGCCCCAACAATCATCTGTCAAAGATGCTGTGGCCAATGATGATGAGCTGATAAGAGTTGTTAAAGTCAACAAAACTGGGAAGATACTACTTTTTAACTGGTACTGTTAAGGGTTCCGTACCTAAAATGAGAAAAAAAACGGTACCTTGTAGGATCACTATGTTGTCCGTCTGTCTGTCTCCCAAAAGCCTTTATCTCGGGAACGCGAGGAGGTATCAAGTTGAAATGAGCACCATATACTCAGGTCTACAGTCCCTTGAAGCTTTGTAAAAATCTAACTTCTAAGATAACGTAATAAAGATACGGCCGTTTATGTCGAAAAAAACGGATATTTCTACACTCACAAGGAATTCAAAATTTATAGGGTAGGTACTCCGTTGACCTAGAACTATGAAATTCGGCAAGTAATATCGTCTTACATGACAAACACAGGGAATCATCTGAAAACTATAAATTTGTAATTAAGTACCTACGGAACTCGCACTTTTTATTTATTTATTTATTTAAGGTTCACCAACAATTGACAATATTTCAAAATATGTAATGACGCCTAAATCGAAAACCATTTCGGTAGTTATGTTATCTGAACTTAATAAAGTAGTTTTCTGTGTTTTTTTCCTGCTCGCTTTTAAGAAAATCGCGAAAACGTATAAAAGTGGTTTTTACCGTGTGTGACGTCAGTATTATGGCTGCCATATGAAAGGTGTCCAAACTGCCATACAGAGTCGTAGTATTGACGTCATAATTTACTTACAACCTTCTGGAATTCGCTACTTTTCAATTTGATAGTTTTGAATGAAAATTACCATTAAAGGAGAAATAAAAAAACACGTGTCGCTTAAAAAAACATTTTCTAGCGAACTAAATCATAAAATGGCCTACATGAAAATATGAAATGTTGTCAAATTGACAACATTTCATGTTGACATCGATACATTGAAAACGTACAAGTTAATACATGTAAGGAGTGGTATCACAATTACTTACAGGTAAACAAGGCATGCAAAACAAATATTAGTAAACAACTATAGAAATACCTAAACTTTAACTTATTTCCTAATTACTTACTTAGTTATGTTTTAAGAAATATTTTCGGAGAGATGTTATAAATTTATTTAGTGGGTCATAATGCATATCCGCCTTGCAACCATTAGCAATTTTACATAACCTGCGTATTGGCGAGTTAGTGCCTGAAACTTATCTTCTAAGCGGGTTGTTTAAGTAATGCCTATAAGTTGGTAGGAATTTGTGAGTATATACAAAAAATAGCCAGCTTCTTCAGTGTAGACTGAAGAATATAGAATAGAGTAAGAGTTACTTCAGGCAACTAAATTGCAATAATAAAGTACAGTTAGCAAAAACCTTGTGTGAAAAAAAATTAGTGAATTCCCGATTTTTATTGTTGTGGTGATCATGCTGATCAATTACGCAGTTTCTTATGCAAGAATTAGATTAAATAAATATGAAGACTCTCAATAATAGCGCCATACAAAATACAGTACAATCTTTTTTAAAATGACCTTGCTTAGAAGAGAATGTATATTAAATTCAATAATTATGTATAATGTCAAACATGTAAAATATCTTGAAAATAAATTTTAATACCTACTTCTCAACATAAAACGAACACAATGTTAAATTATATTTGAAACAAAACCAAGCACGGACTGCATGTTTTTTAGCAAAAAAACATTATCAGCAGAATGGTTTTAATAAAAGGATGAATTTGGTCCTTTTTAGTTTTTACCTACTGAGGCAACTCGTCGAGGCAACAAAAAGTCCCGGACAAAAAAAGATACATATATAAATTGCGAAAACATTACATCGAGGTACATAATCTCGAACCAGATAAATTATATGAAAAAATGTATGTGTGGATTTAACAACACACATGTTGCTGGTTTCCAAGCAAACCGCCACAATTTTAACAACCGTAACGACATTCAGTGCTGATCCGCGGTCCAAATTATGTGCATATTTGTGACAGAAATAGATATTACCGCGAACCGATTTTGTTATACAATGGTGGAATACCTTCATAGGCAGTACTTATATTGGCGTTTATTTTTTGGTATTTTGGATAACGTTTATTGGTATATCAGCTAATTGAGATCAAAAAATTATATATTCGTGGAAGCCTCGCAGTGAGTGACATTGCAGATAGCCTCCAAGAAAATCGGCTTCGATGGAACGGTCATATCAAAACAACACCGTTGGAATAGGTACTTTTACAATAAAGCACTTTGCTGGTTCACTGTTTTTGTAAGGATCTAAATGCCTGTGGGTTGGATTCAAATGATGTCCAGAATTGAACAAAGTCAAAGCAGAAGACAAAAAAAACCGGCCAAGTGCGAGTCGGACTCGCGCACGAAGGGTTCCATACTATTATATATAAAAACAGTTAAAAAAAGTTTGTTGTATGGGAGCCCCCTTAAATATTTATTTTGTTTTCTTTTTATTATTTGTTGTTATAGCGGCAACAGAAATACATAATCTGTGAAAATTTCAACTGTCTAGCTGTCACGATTCTTGAGTTACAGTCTGGTGACAGACAGACAGACGGACAGCGAAGTCTTAGTAATAGGGTCCCGTTTTTACCCTTTTGGTACGGAACCCTAAAAACCAACAACGTTGTAAGATGGCATGACACATACGCTAGGAGTATGATGATGGTATTTAGACTATTTACGATAGCAACATCCCTAGCTAGCATCTTTATGCTAGGACATGTTGGTAAATAAGATAATAATATTGATCCATTCGTTGAAACATTTCAGAATTCAGAAACTAATGCTCTAAACAGTAAAAACACTAAGAACATTCCGAGACGAAAATACTTTCTCTAGTTTCAATTATTATGCTATAAAAATAAGCAATAAGATTAAAACGATGCAATGATTACTATGAAATAATAAAATAATAGACACATTTTTCATGTCAGTCGCCATTTCTCCATGGCTTTCTAGATGGATGGTGCCTCAAACGCAATTTTCATTAGGCGATATTTTCTCTGTACATTTTGCCAAGGTCGCGTTTTTCCACATGCACATTTTATCGTTATCCGTAAAAAACGATGCCCTGCGCATTCAGTCATGATCGCATAATATTCTGATATTGCCAATTTTTCTAACTGTACCATTAAGTCAGGATTGTCGAGCCAGCGTAAGATTTCGTTGCGGTTACCTTGGAGACGGCTGAACCCAGAGGTAGCGAGACGGATACGATTCAAATAATTGGGAAAACGGCTGAGCGAGGGGAACAATGACTTCTGTTCTGGTTCCTGGCTGCTCCAGCAGTTGTCCAACGACGAAATGCCGCATACATAGTTAGGACATTTGGACCAGGCATGTCGCAAACTCGGGTGTCGTTTTTTTTGTTAGTTCTTGCACAGAATAGATAATAGTACAAGTGATATAGTTAACCTACGGCCAGGTGCTTAGTTTTTTATTTGCATTTATTATCGTTTGTGTGTTTTTGTATTACATATTGTTTTTGTTGATGTTAAAATTCTCTTAAGTTCCAAGTTTCTTTTTCTGTTTCTTGTTTTAAAAAGCCCTTTATCCGTAGGTATGATAATGTGTCCTTGTTTTGATTCCATGAATAATTCCTTATAGGTACTTCTTAGTGAATACCTATTAGAGATTATATTCCAACGTAACATTTTGCAGTATATTTTACGAGTTTAAATGCTAGAAATTTCCATATCATATCGCTAGCAAAGAATGAATAACATATTTCTAACTGAACGAGAAACCATTTAGTTTTATGAATTGTACCTACCCATGGAGCACAAAGATATTCTTGTTGGACTCGGAGTAGTGTCCTATTTACATCGCGGAAATAAAGATGGGTCGTTACTAGGTATACGGATGTCAAATAAGGTCGTATAAAGGCACTGATCTTATAAATTTACAAATAAGCAATCGTTATTTGAGAAATAGCACGTGACGAGCATACTAGATTTGCAGAAATAGAAAATACAATTGACTTACTTGAGAAAAGGTATGTAGTGTTTTTTATGTTTCTCACATATAAACTACATCATACAAGAAACAATGGTAAATAAAAAAACTCAAAGAAGGCAACAAAAAGTTACAACTTGGTTCACGCTAAAAAGTCGACTACTAAATAAGATACAGCAACATCGGTCTGACTAGGTGCTGCTGAAAGGCGGGCGAAAAAACAAAGAAACATAGGGGTCTTGGCGCTGAATACTGCTTTGTAGCGTTTGGCTTCGAGATCCTCGGTCTGCGGGATCCCAGCAGCACTCTACGATGTACTATAATCACAGAATATTTGCTAAAGCAACAGTAATTTCATGGAAATTACGAGGCTCAGGAGTGAGGAATACATGACGTATGTATTACGCGTAGTATTAAAAGGAAAGCCCCAAATCGCGAACACATTGTCAAGTTCAAACAATGTATATGTTGTGGATAAATTTATTGTAAAACAACCTCTTATGACATGGAAAAAGGCAGATCTCGAAGAAATAATCTCCCGGAAGGGTACCACAGCGGTTTTAAAAGGCAAATGACGTGTAGTGAAGCTTTACTTAATTTTATTCAGACTATGAAAGCTAAACCAGTCCAAGTATCTATCTGGTTTGTTTTACGACGTCGACGAACATACTTATGTTATCAAACGGGGAATTAAAATTAAGAATCCGCTATTCCATTAGAAACATGTTTCGTCACCTAAGAATCTTATTTAGGTTATTATGATTACGAGTTACATTCTATTATTAATATATTTTAATTATATTTAAAATGTCGTTTTAATCGAGTCATACGAAACTCATTCTCTCAACGACTTTTTCATATTCGATAGTTTCATATTTCGAATACGTTTTTTATTTGTTCGTCTTGGTCTTGAGGGGTGCCTCACCTTGACATATTCATCATTGCAGTTTAAGTGCAATCGAATATGGATAGAAATTGTTCAACTGACGCTCTCTGGACCACCATATCATGCCGATCACAAAAGACAAACAAGTAAAAATGCTTTCTGCCATTAGTATTTAGTTACATTAACTTTAAAATTAATAAAAGCTAAGTTTTCCTTGTTCTAACGACAATCATACCTATCATGAGTCAAAAAAATCCCAGTGTTGAATTAAGAAAATCACGATTTTAGTGAATTTACTGGAAACTCAAAGTGACACTGTTTATTCAATACGATATTATGGATTGTTATTTTAACACAGTTTATGGTAGTGAAAGAAAGAGAGAAAGAGAAGCAAGCTGAAAGAAAGAAATATTTAAGGGCCTATTTTAAGCTGAACTACCTACAGTGTCCTTGTGACATTGGATTGACGTCGCCAGTACAGTAATGCCATCGTTGCTTATGGTCTCACGACAAAAAATGCCAAGTACTTACCTAATGAAATCGAATATTTGTATGCAAATTATTTAATTTTAATATACATAATGTTAATCATATTAGATTACCTTTTGAAAATATTTAATTATGATATCAACGACCCGTGTAAAAAATAAACACAACAAGAATAAAGGACAATAGGTCATAAAACAGAACGAAAAAGAAGGGAAATCTACTCACCAAACTACGGACCCAAAAGGTACCCCGGAAATATCAAAATAGGATCATAATGGATTATAAATCAGCAATCAAATGTCAATTGTTCATTGATGGTTGCTATTTTAGGCTTCCTACTTTAACATGCACTAGCAGCGAAGTTAGGTGTGACATGACTAATAAGTAGAATTCATATAAATATACGTTTAAATAAGGCACGTCAGACCTTATCTCGGTAAGCATATTTCAGTTCTCAAAGTTTCGAGCTACTAAAATTTGATCTGAAATTACGTCTAACTGCGCTCGAATCTCAGCATTAGGTAAACTGTTGCAAACACTTTAAAGTAATAATTTAATTGACCGTTCAACATTGTTCGAAACGGAATCTCATACAACAATGAGAGCGAACGAAAGAGAAAGATTTATTCCAAGAATCGCCTATTATTCAGTCATGCAAACCACATCCATTTCTACTGATACGAGTATAGTCTTAATCTTTACAACTCTAGTGAGAAGTAGACTACTCAAGCCACGTTCCAACTCCTGTTTTTTTTTTCTCATGCTTCGGCTATTTCATAAAGATGTGTATAATTTTAGATTCGATAAATGTTTTGAGCCGTGTACACATTCGTGTACAATTGTCATACGTGTAATTTTCTGAACAACAAAAAAATCTTCACCAATTGAGTCTATCTATAAAGTCACTTTTCGAAATAAAAACAATGAAAATGGAGTACCAATTCTTATATTCCTCTGATTGCGAATAGAGCGACAGCCAGCAAACTCAAATTCAAACACTCAACGATATGTACTAAGTTTCCTATCGACAGCTTCCAATTTCATTCAACCAGTAAACTTTAAAACCGGACTTTATTACTGTAGCATAGCGTACCTTTTACTATCGATGATGTAGAGTTTCAGGAAACTTAACACTAACTTATTGCCGTAAGTATTTGTAGTTTACGTTCGCGTCCAAGTTTCGATTGCTTTTTATTTTCCGATACAATTGGCAATAGCAACATTGAGTAAAAATTATACGGCGCAAACATATAAGTATTTTTAAACGTGAATTTTTAAGACTTGCAGTAACATATATGGTGTCCAGTGTTGCAGTAACACATTTCATTTCAGAACTATGTAGCGGCTTACAAAATACTCCTATCCTACAAATTTGATTGGAGTACACTTTATAGTTTTCGAGAAAAATACCTGTGACATACAGACGGACATGACGAAACTATAAGGGTTCCGGTTGTAAGCATTTTGGCTGCGGAACCCTAAAACATGTATTAATTTTTCAATCTTATTCACAATAATGCGTCATAATTCAAGAAAGAAAAACTACAATGTACCTAATATCCGCTAGATAACAACGAGATAGCACCTATATTTTGCATTACAATTACAGTGCTAGCTCGTAAAATAGTAACAAATTAATACTAATTTATCACATCCTGTTTGGGCTCAGCATTAAAATAACAAGTGAAATTACTCTTATGAGTACGTGTTTATGTTTATGAGGAGTACTCAGTATTTTACGAGTTGACTCAGATCAAAGATCATACAATCTACCACAGATCACGGGTAACCTCGTAAAATTAGGTGCATACGAGTACAGTACTTAGGTATTCAGCATTAACGAGTACATATAATTATATCATTTGACTCGAAAACAGATGTAAGGTCTGCAAAATAAATGCCGATGTAAAAAAGGTGTAATTAAAAAGTTGGCACTCAATGATAACGTATAATTAAATATAGCTGGAAAGGATAGACGAACGAAGCGATTCGTTTACTATCTTTTAAATAAACGTATAAACAGTCACAGATTTGTGTGTCGTTGTTTAGCAAATAAAAAAACAAAGATTATATAATTAATCAAATATCTTAGGATCCAAATAGGAAATCTAGTCTAGACACGTGACAGTATCATATATATATATACTAGCTTTTGCCCGCGGCTTCGCCCGCGTAGTAAAAGAAATTTTCCAATAATTGTTGAATTGCTACGCCGCCTACTAACCTACTACTACTAACTTCCCCTACTAATAACCCTTCGTCATAACCCATTACGGTAAATTAATTTTTATTTACTATTATATTTATGCCCGTTTGGTGGCGGGTTAGAATTTCACCACCCTCTTTCTTCCCGTGTGTGTCGTAAAAGTCAATTAAGAGAGCAGGGTTGAAGTGTGTTGTGGGTGACGGGCTAACAACCTAAGCAATATCACTTTTTGTCGATCTTTTATACCCACATTTATGCTAAAAGTGGCGCTGGAACATAAAGTTCATGTGCTCTGCCTGCCCCTTTTGGGAATAAAGGCGTCAATGTATGTATGTACGTATTTCTGTTATTAAATTTACAATCATGATTAATGAGAATCTGTCCTCTGGAATAAAAGCTACTTTATGTTCATGAACACTAATGTTGAAATACCAAAATATCTCCACGAATTTCAAGTCAAATTTGTGGCCTGGACATTGCTATAGGCTTGTTTCCTAAGATTTTTTTCCATGCTTTTCGAACCAGTATTTAACATAAATACCCAAAAATTTGTTTTAATTTAACGGCGGCCAAAATGCTTAACTTATTAAAAGTAAGCAGATCTTCGTGCAGCACCTTGAATGTACTTATTACGGATGCAGGCACTTTCCCAATGTCTCCTACCCTCCCGTCCCGCCGCGCCGCCCGCACTCGCCTAGGTACCGATTGCTGACGATCGAGATGGCACCAAATACAAGCTTTAAAACCTATAACCCTATATAATGCGGGTCTCGTTCCATACCTCAAAAGCAAAAATAGAACCCTTATTTATAGGATCACGTGTGGCTGTCTGTCAGTCGGTCTGTTACAACCGATTTGCTACGAAAAAAACTGGACCGATTGAATTGCAATTTGGCACAAATATTTTCATTAATTTTCATGTCCACAACATTACATTTCAACATCTATGTGATTTTCGTTATTAACGTCCCAAAAAACCGTAATAACAACGCCCATATTGATATTTAGACGCCACGTTGGAATGGTAAAATCGTTGTTGTTTTCCTAATCAGCGACCCGATAAACCATAGAAACAATAGATGCCGATGTTGATTTTCAGATTTTGTCACCACATGTCTCCTTTTAGGGGTTGAATTCTCAAAAAACCGGAAACACTTGTTTACTCATTTATCGTTAGGGATTATCCTGTGAATTCTCGGATAAAATTGTCTAACTAATCTTTTTTCTCCATACAAATCTTCCTACAAAATATCATGCCTCTAGTTCAATAAATAATGTTTCCCCTCCACAAATATTGCATCCCTATTTAACCCCCTTAGAGGAAGAATTTTATAAAACGCTGAAAGTACTTTTTTGTATCTTAATAATAATATTCCTACAAAGTTTCAAGTCTCTAGTACAAAAAAATATGTTTCTCCCATACAAACTTTGCACCCCTACTTAAGCCCCTTAGGGAAAGAATTTCCAAAAATCCCGTCTTATCCCTTGCCTACGTCATAAAATGAAGTTCTTGTGTAAATTTCAAGTTTCTAGTCCCAGTAGCTTTGAATACGAACTTTGCACCCCTATTTCACCCCCTTAGGGGTGGAATTTTATATAAGGCTGAAAATACTTTTTTTTGTATCCTAATAAGTAAAATACCTACCAAGTTTCAAGTCTCTAGTTCAATAAATAATGTTTCCCTTATACAAACATTGCACCCCTAATAAACCCCCTTAGGGGTAGAATTTTCTAAAACGCTGAAAGAACTTTTTTCGTATCTTTATAAGTAATATCCCTACAAAGTTTCAAGTCTCTAGTACAAAAAATCATATTTCTCCCATACAAACTTTGCACCCCTTTTAAACCCCCTTTGGGATAGGATTTCCAAAAGTCCCGTCTTATCCCTTGCCTACGTCATAAAAGGAAGTTCTGGTGTAAATATCAAGTTTGTAGTCCCAGTAGTTTTGAATACAAACTTTGCACCCCTATTTAATCTCCTTAGGGAAGGAATTTTAAAAACGCTAAGGATATTTTTATTTGTATCCTAATAAGTAATCTTTCAACAAAGTTTCAAGTCTCTAGTTCAATAAATAATGTTTACCTCATACAAACATTGCACCCCTAATAAACCCCCTTAGGGGTAGAATTTTCTAAAACGCTGAAAGAGCTTTTTTGTATCTTAATAAGTAATATCCCTACTAAGTTTCAAGTCTCTAGTACAAAAAATAATGTTGCTCCCATACAAACTTTGCACCCCTATTTAACACCCTTAGGGACAGAATTTCCAAAATTACCGTCTTATCCCTTGCCTATGTCATAAAAGGAAAATCTGGTGTAAATTTCAAGTTTCTAGACACAGTAGTTTTTAATTCAAACTTTGCACCCCTATTTACCCTATTTTATAAAATTCTACCCCCTTAGGGGTAGAATTTTATAAAACGCCGAAAGTACCTTTTTGGTATCAATAAGTAATCCTCCTACAAAGTTTTAAGTCTCCAGTTCAATAAATAATGTTCCCCCATACAAATTTTGGACCCCCATTTCACCCCCTTAGGGATAACATTTCCAAAAATCCTGTTCTGTCCCTTGCCTACGTCATAAAAAGAAGGTCTGGCGTAATTTTCAAGTTCCTAGTCCCAGTAGTTTTGAATACAAAATTTGCTCCCCTATTTAATCCCCTTAGGGGTGGAATGTTCTAAAACGCTGATAGAACTTTTTTTGCATCTTAATAAGTAATATCCCTACAAAGTTTCAAGTATCTTGTACAAAAAATAATGTTTCACCCATACAAACTTTGCACCCCTATTTAACACCCTTAGGGATAGAATTTCCAAAAATCCCGTCTTATTTCTTGCCTACGTCATAAAAGGAAGGTCTGGTGTAAATTTCAAGTTTGTAGTCCCAGTAGTTTTGAATACAAACTTTGCACCCCTATTTAACCCCCTTAGGGGTGGAATTTTGTAAAACGCTGAAAGTGCTTTTTTTTGTACCTTAATAAGTAATCTTCCTACAAAGTTTTAAGTCTGTAGTTCAAAAAATAATGCTTCCCCAATACAAACTTTGGACCCCCGTTTTACCCCCTTAGGGGGTGAGTTTTGAAAAATCCTTTCTTAGTGCTCCCCTACACATTATAAGGAACCTACGTGCCAAATTTGGAATCCGTAGACCCATCGGTTTGGGCTGTGCGTTGATATGTCAGTCAGTCAGTCAGTCAGTCAGTCAGTCAGTCAGTCAGTCAGTCAGTCAGTCAGTCAGCTTCTTCTTTTATATATTTAGATAGCTTAAATCCGTGTGTACCTTGGAGAAGTTATGAGTCGCGTATCTTTTCATATACTTAAATAAAACATATTTGTTTCCAAGACAATGATTGTCATAGCAACAAAGATATTTTTCAATTAAATTGATACACCAATTTGTATGTCCTATTAAAAACTTGTGAGATAGGATACCATAAAAATAATATATAATCTCTAAATTTGACCATCAATAAACCAGAATACAACAGAACACCATTCGATTATTTGCATGAACCGACACCAAAGTAATCTAACGTGACTTGCTCAACAGGGCAAGCCCTTTATTGTAATTTGAGGTTTTACCTCAGTATTTTGAATTCAGTCAACTTAACGATTATCATACAATACCTGCCTTTCAAACCTTATTTCATAAACAACAAAGTTGAATATCTTTGCTTACTTATTTTCAATATTGTCTATGCAGGATGCGTGAAGTAATTTGGGTGCCTATATTAAAAGACGAGTGAGCTGCGAGAAGAATCCTTGATGATTGGTAGTTACCACATTTGCTTGGAGTATTTAATTTAACATGAGACATGCTATTATGGCATTTTCTCACATAAATGTACACATATACTTAAACAACCAATATAATACCATTGTTATATTATATTAACTTTAAATGGGTAAACGAACGTAGTATTTATGATAGCGACCTTGTTACTACAACTATTGTGGACACAGCTGATAGATTGTTTGTGGTTACTAACAAGAGTATCGGGAGCATCTAGTTTATATTTAATAAAGTAGTTATATGACATTAAAATAGTAATATGTAAAATACCGTATTACTCAAATATTCAGTATCTGTTCTAATTTTCGCAAATCTATA
This sequence comes from Epinotia demarniana, assembly GCA_945867215.1. Classification (NCBI taxonomy): domain Eukaryota; kingdom Metazoa; phylum Arthropoda; class Insecta; order Lepidoptera; family Tortricidae; genus Epinotia; species Epinotia demarniana. The sequence continues at coordinate 37,719,904 of OX244260.1, read as the reverse complement.
CCTATTTTGCAACAGTGATGCAAGAAGAATAACTGTATTTTTAATCTATAGTCTATATCTCTGTACTTACGTCAAGTTCAAAGTTCCATCGTAAGATAATGGCATTCGTATCATATTTATGTAAACGACTTATTATAGACATGTGTTGGTGAAGTGAATAAAAAATGAGATAAATACAAAATAAAATGTTAGAGGAGATCGTGAATGCGATACTCCCATTAAAGTGCGCAAAGACATTGAAGTGTAAACAACGAGATACAAATGGGACTTATTTCAAAAGAAGACAACAAAGTGAGCGAAACAGATCGAAAGATGAAATTACAGAATCCAAAGAATTTATGGACGATGTTCAAACACACAAGATTAAAATACCAGGGAGAAATAAAGCCATAAAAATAGAAATACCAATATTAATATGTGTTATTGTATTTTACGTCTGTATGACAAATGTTATTATTAAATGTGATGTAAGTGTTAATGAAAAAACATTAAATGATGAGCGAAAAATGTATGGAATGCATATGCATGGCAAAGGGTCATTAAAATACTGGCACGGGCATAAATATGACAACAAATTTTACGGTAAAAACCATCGCAAACGTGCATCAATTTCTGACGACGAAGATAAAGAAACGTACGACGACCCAGATGTATCTGAAGTCAGTAAACGTTATGAGCCCTATAGTCATAAACACGAAGATGCAATCACTGGCAACGATACTTACGTAATTGGATACCCACATGATTTAGTATCAAATCCCTTTTATGTCAAAGAAATAAACTTTAAGTTAAGGCCGGACATGAATCAGTTCAACGAGAAAATACTCAAGTTAGGGGTTCTCTTACCAACAAATCCCTTACTGGAATTTTCACTAGCCAAAGTGTTACCGATTCTGGAGATTGCCATACACGCCGTCACAAAACCCAACGGTCCTTTACCTGGATGGAAGATTCTAGTAGATTACCGAGACACAAGATGCTCGTCCATAGAAGGACCACTAGCTGCTTTTGAATTTTATGTTAACGGATCTGCAGGTAAGTCAAGCCGCAGCTCAATAGTGCTAGGGTTACATGATGTTGATAATTTGAATATTGAAATCTTTTGCTTTCATTACGACACATTATCATGACTAGATCCACATTTGAAATGTTAGTTGAGACAGTTGTACATATTACAGATGCTTTCATCGGCCCGGGGTGTGAGTACGTAATAGCACCGGTGGCGAGGTACGCCGGGGCTTGGGGGATCCCAGTGCTGACCGCAGGGGCCATGGCTGATTCATTCATCCACAAGACTAGCTACTACATGACTCTCACCAGAATGATGGGCAGCTATACTCAGGCCAGTATCGCCATCAGCACAATTTTTGAGGTAAATCGACAATCTAATGGTGTTGTGTTATAGATTTTTCTTTGCCTCATAAGAAAATGTTTACTTTATTATTTGTTTTATTGGGGAACCTAACACTCTGAATTGTTTTCTTTGTTTTGACGGAAATTCCTTTGTCTGAGAGGCATTTCTCTGTGGAAATATAGGTATTTAAACAAAATTGTAGGTATTATAACAAACTGTGCTTAAGGGCGTAGTTCCCCACACTTTATGTATGATAGTGAAGTGGGGTGTGAAAGAAGAAACATGTGGTGAGTTTGAGGGATAGAATAAGAAATAGTGTGATATGAGAGAGGTGTAGAGGGACGAAAATTGAGTGCCATTCTCTATTTTCGTCACTACTACTACTTTCGTCACTGCTAAGTTGGTTTAGGCATGTGGAGTGGATGATCGAAAGAAGATGAATCAAAGGAAGTGTATGAGGGAAAAGTGGATGGTATGGTAGTTAGACGGGGAGGACCTCGTCGAACTTTTTCCGACCAAATCGGAGAAATTCGAAAGACAGGTCAGGTTAACAGTAAAAACCCTAACCCCTAAACTGACGACCATGTATGAAGTATGAAAGTAAATGAAACAAGAAAGGTGTTTCAAGATCGTAGCAAGTGGAAATACGTGATCTCTGCCTACCCTCCCACCCTGGAAAATGGGCGAGATTATATGTCTCTATGTATGTTTATAACAAAGGTATCTTTCGGATTATATTGGTATTATGGCATTAATCTTTTTAAATAAAAAATAGCCTCTCAAACAAATGAATATTTTGAAAGCAAACTTTGGGGAATCTTGAATCGGGCGGAATACTACTGTAATTTATTTGTTGCTTTGCTTATGTTCATGTTGTGAACCTTCATTTTGGGTTAAACTTAACATTAAGTCACAGAATAGTAGGAATTATTTTATATCTCAATCAGACATGACTTGGAATATAAATCTGCGAAGGACTGATAAGTTGTAAGATTATTATTCGAGCAGTTCCAATTCTGGAACAAAAATTGGCTTCGACTTCACAAGTTCACTTAAATTATATTCTTACGTATTTCACCAAACTTCTTAAATTGTTCTTGTTTGTTTTAGGCTTTCATTTTAATTGAACACGTTTTATTCACACACCTTTTATTCGTTTTATTCAATGTTTTATTTTTACGATGTAACTAAAATACGATTAGACTGACGAAGATATGCTTTTACGCAGATAAAAGTAGAACGATTCCAGATAGATTCACAATGACACGAAACTAAGCTTCAATCGTATATGTTATTAACATTAATTTGTAAAACAACAATCTTACGCGAACCAATGTTATTGTATAAAATTACGACCTGAGTATCAATCACATGCATGAGTTTTTAAACTGACTGACTTTTCATTGACATATTTAAAGGAGTGATATCGTTCATAATATAGAGAACAGGGCCAAAGAGATTGAACTGTTTAAACAATTCGGTAGCAAGCATTTTAAAAATAGCTGTCAGTCTGTCACAAACACCTTCTTCTCGCCATCTTCCTTAACTAAACACGGTGTATGTTTGTAAATGATTATATCCTATACTCTGCCCGTTGTCATAGAAAATGGATTGAAGGGCAAAAAATGGTCGTCAGTAATAATACGTGATCCGACATGGTTTACGACGGTGCCCATTTTAGGCTGAATAGATGTGAACCGAGTCACTGAACGACGAAATCGAATTTAAATGGGATTGCTTCGGAAAATAATATGTGGAAGATAAAAGAAAACGGTATGTTATTATGAAATATAAAGGAACACTTGTTATTATTAAAATTAAAATAACATAAATTGTTTAATATGTCGGATACATTTTGGTTATTTCTATGGTTCTTACACTTTTCATGCAATGTTCCAGAAATGAATCTCTTTTCAGATGATTGTATTTTCGCAGTGAGTAAAATCTTAAGAAAATATTATTCTCAACTTTTTTATATACTTAGGTAAGAACTACCTACCTAAATTATAGACATCATTTAAAAATAGAAAATATAGATAAATTTTAAAGCAATCATAAAAACATACGTTGAACCATATTTAATCGAGTTTAATAATTAGGTACTTACAGTCCAGTGTCGAAACAAATTTAAAGTTAGGAAATAAATCCTCCTCATTGAAGTTTGGAAGGTTGGACTACTGCCACTGGTCCGATATCGCCATAACCTTTGGCCTTATCTCCGATATTTTTTGTACTACAGAATTTATTACTGCAACTTGGCACAATGCGTGAGAGCTGTAGCAATTTTTCCTAAACATCCATAGTTGTTTTTTTCAACGTAAAATTCTCATGCCCTGTAGTGTGTTTTGCATATTATATCAAAACGTTTACCTATAATATAAGACAGTGCACTATATTTCAGTAAAATGTATAAAACATTACCTACTGATTGATTTCAAAGCTTTGTTAACAATATTTGAAAATGATTCTAAACACCGAATTCTTAAAGGTAAATATAACATATAGATTCCTATTGTGCCTGATACCTAATACGAGTATATTTCACACTAATAAAAACTTCATAAAACATAAAACGTTATACAAGAGGTAGTGACGAATTTCCATTCGAAACGGTTCTGAGCAACACACGTCCAATTCATGAACTGCGTTATTAAAAATCTTCCCACCGATATTATTCAAAATTACAGTTGTTAATTGGTTTCGGTTTTACGGGTTTTCTTCACATGAATGTACCGTAGCTGCGCACATGTCGACAGAAGTCACATTGTAAACTGTTTTAGGGACCTTGACGTTTTAAAATACAATTCCTCAGTTGACTATCTATTGTATGGGAATATTCTATTCGTATAATATAACACAATACAGAACCTTAAGATGGGTCGCATGCAAAAAAAATGGCTCCGAAGGTGCACTTGTGTAAATTTAATCATGCCTAAAATTAATTTTACAGTATCAGTACTGGTAAACCGTCTACTTAAAAATGTTTAAAAAATACTATCAAATTTGTTTAATCACGTCCATATAGCTTATATTTTCAAATCTTAATTTTGCTGTATATATTGCATATCATGCTCACATTATTCCAAACTACATAAGTTAAAGACGACTGTAAGTATAACTTTACACATTTTATGATCACAATTGTAAAAAACCATTATGTTTATAGTTTAATGGAAATAAAATAAAATAATGATATTCCTGCTAAATCAGATACGTGAAATGAGTTCAATGACACCCCAATAAACATTTTACCAATAATGTCACAACACTACGTCTTCATATTAAAATTGCTGATCGAAGTTTCTAACAGAAAAAATAGGTTATTAAGTATTAGTTTCTTCTCCCCGTATATATTTATTATAACGTTATTATAACCATCCCTTTACTCCCGTGGGTGACGTAAGATGTGGACGGTTGAGATGTGTTTTGAGCGAGAGGCTAGCAACCAGTCACTGCAATTCATCTTTTGAAACCTTGACTGATGTAAACGTCAATGAATAAAAATGAACTACAAATAAATTGAATTAACTCTGCGTCGCCCATCTGGAGCAATGTATGCATTGCACCTTTTTATAAAAAGAACTGTGCGTTATAATTGTTAATTGCAAATTCGAGGTAAATCTATGTAACTAGTGGAACATAAGCTAATATTTTGAGATATAATTTAATCGTTTTTACAAAAATTCTGTAGACTATCTGAGAGACTACCAAAGAGGTTTTAACCACTACCTAACTCTAAATAATTAAACAAAAAAATTACAATCGCGTTGCCGTAATTTTATTTCCTCGTAACACTCATCACGTCTCAACACTTAGAAGTTTGGATCCATCTTAATCCGTTTTCTTGTTGAATCTTCCGTTTCGGTAAATGTTTGTCGTATTAGTTTTTTTGCCGCTGTCGTTTGCTTGTAATTGTTAATGTATTTTTTGCTGTAATTTTTCTTTCAGTTTATATTTAAATTTTAGTATCCACTGTTCCCAATTACATTAGTGCACTTAGTGTGTATTTTATATTCTACTTCAAGTTAATATACTGAAATAAGAAACAAATTCTTGGCCAGTAGTTAGCGTCGTTAATTGATAGTAGTTAAAAAGTTCCGTTGTGACACGAAAATTAACCATAGAAAATGTATGGCTAATTTTCGTGTCACAACGGAACTTTTTAACTACTATCAATTAATTAGGCTAACTACTGGCCAAGAATTTGGTCCTCACCCAAATACCACCGTAAATAAATAAAAGTGCTTTAATATCGCAAATGGCTATCAGGTAGCGCCAGCAATGTTCGCTAGATCGCTAGCAATTTAATTTACAAAACTGACATTGATACTACTGTAAAATGGGGTAAGTTGGGTCAAAACAGACAGTCAAATCAGGATAAAAATATGTTTTTACATGTGGCACGTTGATTTTTAGACATAAAAAATGTTCCGGTCGTATGAATTTTAGTTTTATAATGCTTATCTGTCATTTAAGTTTATAATTTTAACTATACACACAAAAACAGTGGAAAAACCCGCCTCACCCCACTATTGGAGTTAGAGAAAATAGCAATGAGGTGAGTTGGGAAAATGTATGAGTAAAATCTTTCGGGTTCTGAATTTCGGATTAGCTTGCCTCGATCCGCGTTCCGTCCCACTCTCCGCTCATATTTATCGCTCCTCTTCCGCATGATCGCTCCCCAAAACCATGGTTCTACTCCAGGCCACATGTCTTTCACTTCACCTCTCACTTTTAGAGACTAATATTTTTAATGTTATAATTTCGCTACTCCGTGCTGTCGCAAGATAAGATAATATGTCTTAAAGGATATTAAAATTACTTTGAGAGCAACCTGATCCTGGAAATTAAAGTAGCAACTGAAAATATTCACGTCCCATCTACCCCCTTAATACCTTAGTACCCCATTTTACGGTACTTTCCAATTATATTTCCGGTTGTCAAGTTATGTAGATAGATTATATGTGTCTATGTGATAATTGGGTCAGTAATGCAAATGGTTATAATGTTTGAGTTTTCTATAAATCTCAATCAGTCGTTCGTAGTGCCATTTTGCTTTAATTGACCCTAAGAGTTCACAGTACATCAATCCCAATGAAAAACATATTTTTTGTTCCAGGAGTTTCACTGGCACCGGGTCGGCATGTTATACCACAACAATGACCCTTCATCTGGGCACGGAAATAGCCAGTGCTTCCTGACGCTAAGCCCCGTGTTCGCAATCCTCCAGAAAAGGTCAGGCGCAGACATCCGGAACCTACCGTTCGACGAAACCAACACGACTTCGACGAAAATGAAGCAACTTCTGCAGAAGTTGTCTATGAGCACTCGAAGTAAGTAGCGGATTTTTATATACAGTTGATAAGAAATAAATACTATTTTGAAATTATGAAAGTTTCACTTGTGACGTCCAATTTGTGTCGAAATATGAATCTTTATTTTTTTATTTCATTATTAAATTATTTGAATTTGAATTTGAATAAACAATGAAACTTTTTCGCTAGCATTAAACGGGTTGTAGAAATCATCTGAAATACAAGACGGTTTTTTTGGAAATCAGCCAGTACTAATGCTTTTAATCAAAAACTGTGCCAACACGCTTCATTTAAAAGGAGCCGGCGTTACTAACGGAACGATTTCAAATATTATTGGTTGGGGTTTCAGTGATTGCGTGATAACACGTGTCATTTTAATTTATTACGTGTGTTGCTTGGTTTTTATATGTAACTTACACCCATTTAGTTCAATAAACTAGCAGAGTAAAGAAACGAAACAAATATGAAGTAATGCATGTAGTTTTTACTTATTCGTAACTTCGTAATGTCCACTTCCCGTTTAGCACGCTATCGATCACTATGGATACGATTATTGTTATTTCTATTGTGTTAAGTTCACTCAGTGAACGTAAGTACATTGATAACACTACTCTAAACTGCTGCTTTTTCAGTCTTTTTGCTATGACTGGGTTTGGTTAGTTTTTAATTTATTTTGTAATTAATTTATTGTTTCTTCGTTTATTTTATTGATTATGTTGTTGTTTGATTTCGTCCCTGTTTAATATTAAGTTTTGTTTGTTTCATGTATAATTATTAGTATTTATTATAATTTAGCTAGCGTAATAACATTCATGTTAACCACTTTAAATGTAATTTTGTATTATAAACTTAGGAAAACAAGTTAAATCAAAAATATTTCTTGTAACGATATTTTAATTTAGCACGATACGTAAACTCAATAACTATCAATTATGGTCCTACTGTCTATCGTCTAGTGACGGCGATATACATATTTAATATATATAAATACTTAAATATATAAAAAAGTTCCAAGACTCAGAAACAAATACTTGCCGTTAACGGGATTCGAACCCAGGATTTGCCGTTTGATTTGGATTTGTAACTTGTTTTAAGTTCCCCTCAACTCTCCCCCATATTTATCTTAACGCCGTACTTAGAGGTCTAGCTTTGTTAGGTGTGACGAGTGAGACGCATGAGCACGGTAAAGAATAACAGCCCTGCAGCTTCGTAGTAGGCAGCGTCCCTCACCTCCCATTAGGCCTAACCGCACGGCCAATATGTTATGTATAACGGAACTCTTATTGACGTTTAACACTGCAGTCGGTGGGCCGTTTATAATTAATAAAGGATGAACCGGTGCATGTATCTTTGTATATGTGATCTGGGGCCACGGTAATGCCCCAGCCAACACAAGCCAAACAGCACTACCTACTTTTTTCTCAAAGCACACAGCGTTTCATTGTATTCTCAAACGCTCACATAGTAAGTCTGAATAATATTAGGAAGCTCATTTAATATAATATGGATCCTATCCTGCTCAGTTACCTTATTAATAAACAGAGTACCTCTGTCCCCGTTTCCAATATGCACCTATTAGATATTATTGATACCTTCAATACGTCGTTTCCATTACTTTTCACTTATCAACCTCTATATCCTAGATAGGTACACAAATTAAAACTTGTTAGTAAAAAAAAATTGATTCTACAACCCGTAGTATCAACTTTGGCAACTTCAAATCTCTTCTCTGAAGAACATTATTTATCCCTCCCCTAACCCTGATTGTCTTACTATTATTATTGTTTGGCTACTTTGGCTGAATGATTATGTATTATATATTTTTATTTGTGATTTGTATTTATGTATGATTGTATGGTTGATTTGTACGAACTCTACACCGGACTTGACGACGCAACGGAGCCACACTGTTTCGTCGCCTATTTTAGGCATTAGTGTTTTAATACATATTATATTGTATGTACTTTATATACTAACAATTCTGTAAAGTATTTGTAACAATGGGCCTTTGTTGCCTGAAATAAATATTTATTATTATCATTTACGTGTATTTGTATAGTCTCTAATAATTCTAGTTTCGCAGTAGGTGGTGCAGAGGTTAATTATAATCTCTGCACCACCTACTGCGTAATCTAGTTTTATCTCTTTCTCCCATACCAAGGGTTGTCTACTTCTACCTACATGTTATTGTACTGTTTCTCTTTCTAACTGCTCTATTGTTTGTGTTAGATGTGCAATAAAGAGTATTCTAATTGTATTGTAGTAAAGAAGGGTTTCAGGTATTTTTTTGGACGGATATGTATTCACCTGACTGAACCTTACCTAATTGGCGAAACAAAGCCAAGTCTGTCCTCTTTCTGTGGGCGTTGCGGCCTGCGGCTTATGTAAATAAGTATAGTCCTTCATTTGAGAGACTTGGGTAAGGTACTTATTTCACATAATTATTTTTACATGACTCTTGTTTTCTATTTTTAGATACAAATAGAAGTTACTATTACCGCAACGTTATAAGCAATGTTGGTTTATAAACCTTGTTTTAATCCATCTGGTTAGGTAAATAGCCCAGTGCTCGACAGCTTAATGGTTGATAGTTGACACTCCAATTGTTCACCTCTATTGTTTTTACATAAGATTGAGTTAGAACAGTGACGGGCACTCTGAAGTCATTTGTAATTTTCTCCGCAAACCATGATCGGCTGAAGGCATATTTGATTTTCAGGATGCATAATAAATATAGATTTCAATTTTTTCTTTATAGCTAAAAAATACATGATTTGTATACAATGCCAAAATTATAACAATCCTTATCACGATCGTCAAAAATAAAAATAAAATACGTAGAACCCCGTGACTTCGCCTAGGACTGGGATACCTAACATCGCCTATTTTAATAAAAGTTGAAATTCCCGCCTAGTTTTTAGGGCAGGTTCCACACAAAACTACTAAATAGAAAGTGTTTTTTTATGCATGGCAATATTCTCGCATCAATTGTGGCTAACTTAACGACGTTTACGGTCAGTGCCAGTATTTCATTACAGTGACAGCACGTGTTTCCGATTACCTTGGCGGAACTTTGTTATAAATAGTGGTTAAGAAGAGATAACGGAAAGTTTTTTCTTGTACTATAATCTACAACGAATGCTCTTTCTTATGGTAGTATTGATGTTTACCCGACTTATTTGTATACATCGCAATCGATTAAAACTTAATTGAGTAATAAACACAGGGTGACATTTTGATCAGTGTCCAAATTTTTTGTAGGCATTTGGTATCACTAATAGACTCCATTTTTGAAAAAAAACTGGTAGGTTTTTTTTAAATTATAATTTGTCTATCCCAAAAGAAGTATCCGTACTGCGTGGTTACTGGGCATTCAGTACCGCGCGGAGCGGGGCGGGGCCGAGGGAGGGGAGGGGTGCCGTGCGCAAACCTTACTACCCGCTGAGGTGCCCGCGCGGTAAGGTTTGTTTGTGATGATACCTTTAAGCAGCAATTACTAAATTTTTTTATACTGAAGGCGGGTAGGTGTTCGAAATAAATAGGCCCAATAAACCGGGGATTTGCCGGTTATTAATATTACCCAACTAAACTTATACATATTCAATTAATCATTTAAGGCTTTATTTACGGTAAAATTTCGAAAATTCAACTTTTAAAAAACGACGGTCTGTAGATCTGGTTGTTACCTTATTTTTAGAAGCGAACGCAGTTTAATCTACACAAAAGTACAATTCCGTCTACACCTAGCATTTACCTATTTAATATAAAAAGAACGTGTAAACCTATTCCAAAGTTATATGTTTTCGCCTTCACAGGGCGGCCGCGACCATAATCTGCTTAGTCCGTTCAGGATCCGCGTGTTTGCTCAGGCGCTGTTTAATTTAACAAAGTGCTTTTTAACGGGGATTACAGTTTAATGTTAACGTCTGTTACTGAAGCTGTGAAACGATGAGAATTAAAGCGCGGCGTGTAATTAAGATGACGATTTTTATTGCCGGCCAATAAATAGTCATGTTAATAATGTAATCGGGAATGATGGATCTACGACATCTTTTATTAAGTTTTTTCTTATTTTTGTCCGCCACCCAAAGGTTACGTACTCTGTTTATGTTATCATTTGTTTTGTTAAACTATTATAATAGAACATTTATTGCACTAGGTATGATCTTAACTTCGTTAGGTACACACAAATTTGTTTAAATGAGTAATGGTAAAGGCAGGAATGGACGCCACTGTTAATAACAAGCATGTGTTAAATCAAAACTAAAAACTACGTAAGCTTAAAGGGAATTCATTCACTTGTTCTTGTAGTTATGAATTTCATGAAATAACTGTAATATGATATCAGCGTCGATACATTTCGAACACGAACAAGCTCACGCAACACATATTTTTTTACAATCAATATTGGTAACTAGTTTAGAACTATAGTATATTATAATAAGTAACTATAAATACTTCTTTTTTGCTATGATTTTCAATCTTATTCAATCCAAAGTACTTTTGTGCTATTGCAAGATACCTTGCACTTTTTGACTATGCGCTGAAACTTGGCACAGTTGATCCTTAGGTGGTCTTGAGTGGATTCAGACCGGGAGCCATCGAGAGCCACCCCGCATTTAGGGGGGGGGGGGGAGGGGGGACAAGTTCGACTCCGCCGCGCTTTATTTAAAGCCATTTTTTCTGAAACTATACACACCAAGGCAAGTGTTATATCATTTTCGGATAAATAAACGATGAGGAATCTATTTAACGAACAAAAATAATACATTTTGGAACAAAAAAATAAAATAAAGGAGAAGAACATATACAGCGTAAATTATTTTTATTCAATATTACTAAAATTTTTTTTAACTAGGTACATAAGATACATAAAAACAAAAAATACGACCATAATGTGACCATAAAGCCACATTAATTCGGTTTTAGAAAATATATTATTTTGTATACAAATATGTTAACAGACCGGAAATAAAAAAATATGCGTGAGTCAGGGCGACCTCAATGCATGTGTCGTCCGTGAAGGAAATGAAGGTACAGTTTTAAAATACGATAGTTGTCAATTATATGTGATTCCTTTGGGTGTTTCGGTATTTAACATGAAATATTTTAAATGAAACTACGCCCTGTCAATTAGTTTATATATAACACGCTCCACTGCAAGGACACTGCAAGGAATCCAACGACACCTCATATATCAAAAACCATCAAGCCGTTTGGACTGTAGCCCGTGAAATAGAATTATCATGTCCACAATCCACATACAAACATAAATGCATACATAATCACACAAGATATGAGCGCCGCGCCGCCGTCGCCGACCAAAATCCTACGCCGACGCAGCACCATCGGCGCGTGTCAGCTATTTACACACTCAGTACTTAGCGAGTGTAGCGACCCTCATGTGTTTTATTATTCAACGATCGGTTTAAATAAATACAGCTACGGTACAGCTACGGTAGCCTAGTGGTTCAGGCATGCGGCTGTCAAGCGGCGGTCGTGGGTTCGAATCCCGGCTCGTACCAATGAGTTTTTCGGAACTTATGTACGGAATATTTACCGTTAGCTTTTCGGTGAAGGAAAACATCGTGAGGAAACCGGTCTGATCCCAATAAGGTCTAGTTTTCCCTCTGGGTTGGAAGGTCAGATGGCAGTCGCTTTCGTAAAACTAGTGCCTATGCCAAATCTTGGGATTAGGTGTCAAAGCGGACCCTGGGCTCCTTTAGGGGCACAACCGGGAATAACGCTAGGAGAATGATGGTCGGTTTAAATAAATATTCCTTTAATTGTTAAATGCGAAGTTCCTAGTTTTGCATGTTTAAGGGTGGTTTACCTGTCGCATCTACCTTCGACACCGACAAATCGATGTCACCAAGTGTACCATGGAAATGATTCTAGCTATGAAAATGGTTCGGCACTGACTCTTGTTCGTGTGATGCATAAGCTTTGCTGACTATCGGCGCTCTACGTCCAATGTTCCCCGCTCACTGCCACTTAAGTTTAGCGATTCGAAGGTCTATCTTGAGCGGTTACCGTGCTCCCGCTGCGGTAGCCCCATTTCTGATGCGATAACGTAGATAAACTCCCAGCATAACCCTCTCCCTTGACATTTGGGTGACTTTGAGCCTTCTTGTGAGGCCCATAGTAAGCGACCACGTTCCAGTGCCATATTTCATCACTGGTCAAACACACACACACTGGTCAAAGACTCGTCTTGAAACACTGCTGAATATTGGATGAAAATATGTGCCGTAGCTTCCAGAACGCTGCCCCGCCGAGTTGGATTCGCCATTTGACTCTTTTTAAAGTTAGAGAGGAGTCTGGGACACACGCACAGAGAGCAGTCTGCTGGGGTTGGTACTACATGTTCTTTTAACATGATCTTCGCCTTATCCATGTTCATTCTCAGACCAACTCGCTCGGAAGCTTCACTAAGGTCATCGAGCATCGTATTTAATTCCTCCATGGTCTCAGCCAAGACTACTTTATCGTCAGTAAAGCGCAGGTGAGTGGTGTACTCGCCGTAGATGTTGATACCTAGCCTTTTCCAATGATCCAGGGCTGAACGGGCCGAAGGCCTAGAACCACCGAGGTCTGGTATCGTAGACAGCATATAGTACACGGACGGATCAAAAATGGGATCCGGTACGGGAGCAGGCATTTATGCGAATGACTATACATTAGTGTAAGCATGAGTAGTTTGGCAACCGTGTTCCAGGCGGAGACATACGCCATAATTGCCTGTGCACAGGAGGCAAACCAGAGGGCAGACTATCTATATACTCAGTGACAGTCAAGCGGCCCTTAAAGCGCTTACGGCGCCGAAAGTGAATTCTAGACTAGTCTAAAATGGCGTCCAGACACTGCACAAGCTTGGAAAGCACAATAAGGTGCAACTAGTTTGGACACCAGGGCACGAGGGCTTCATCGGCAACGAAAGAGCGGATGAGCTTGCAAGAGGGGGGTCTTTGTAGGTCCAGAACCATTTGTGATCTCCGAGGGAACTGTAATTTCGGCCTCTAAAGCCTACGCCAAAATCAAACACCAACACGAGCGGAGGAGTGAGGCATGCTTAAGGCATGCACTCTAAGCTCTTCATAGAAGGACTGGACTCCGGCAAGACTAAGAAACTCTGGAGATCCAGTAGGAAGCACCTCAGAATCATATATGGGGTGTTAACAGGTCACTTCGGGGAAGGAACGAGGGGAAGAATCTTTTGGCCAAGATGGGACTATCGGATAGTTTAGATTGTAGAATGTGTGGCAAGGAGGATGAGACTATGGAACACTTATTCTGCCGCCTTAAGGAAAAAAACCTTAAGTGACAAAAAGTATGTTTCGAGAAAAAGCCGAAAAACTTTGCACTCCTGCTAAAATAGGATTAATTCAAAGTACAAAGTTGAAACTTTTGTTTATGAATAAAATAACACTGTAGAATTTTTATACAATGTAAATTATTCGATTATCTATTTATTTTAATAAGTTATTTATAAAAAACAGTTACTGCCTCTAACTCGACTAAGGGACCAGGGTTGAAGTGTGTTGTGGGCGATGGACTAGCAACCTATCACTGCAATATCACATTTAGTCGATCTTTTATACCCACATTTATGCTAAAAGTGGCGCTGGAACATACGTTTCATGTGCTCTGCCTACCCCTTTTGGGAATAGAGGCGTGAATGTATGTATGTATGTATGTACTGCCTCTTAGAATAAATAAAAATAATATATCGTTTCTAATAAGAAATATCATAAGTGCGTACTTATGTTTTTTGTGACAGTATTGCATTACGATGACTAAGAAAGAAAAACACATGTACACAGTTATGCTTATGTTACTAAACAATCTAGAAGCCGAAAAAGCACAATTGCGTACTTGTGGTTTTTTTGCTTAGTTAAGACAGTAAAATTATAATTTATCTCTTTAAAGGTATTCATAAAAATACATCTAATAATCATGATTATTTATTTAAAAAAACAAATGAGATACTTTTACAGATCTTTGAGAAATAATGTAGGTAACATAAAACTAAACTTAACCACAATGAGATTACTATGAGTACCTAATTGTTAATCAATTATTAATTGCGGTACCCGTACATGAAATTCAAGCCAAATTGCAAGTAAAAGATTAACCGCGACGAATTGGTATACAGTTATTCAAAAGTGAAAGGTTAGAAACGTAGTATATAAGTATACTTACGAATAGTTTTTGGCATATGTTTAACGGACCACCAGATATAGTAAAATATAACGCCAAAAAATACTTTTTACTGACAAAAATACTAAATGATCACCAAAATTTTATCTCCATTTTATGTGAAATAGTAACCCAAATTATAACATCTTACTATCCTATTAAAGAAAATGCTATCCTAATAAAGCATTGCTAATCCAAAAATGGATTAATGATCACCAAAATGTTATCTCCTATTAATGTGAAATAATAACCCAAAATATAACATCTTACTATCCTATTAAAGAAAATGCTATCCTAATAAATCATTGCTAACCCAAAAATTGTAAATGATCACCAAAATTGTATCTCCTATAAATGTGAAATAATAACGCAAATAATAACTTCTTACTATCCTATGAAAGAAAATGCTATCCTAATAAATCATTGCTAAATCAAAAGTAGTCTAATCATTTCCGTAATTCGACGGAGCCCCGCTTTCGTTTCTGGGACTCAGTGTCCCGCCGTCCGCCCGGGCTCCCGCCAGAAACTCGCTTCGTCGGCCCTTCATTTCACGTGCGCACTCGACGCTCCGCTCGGGAGGTCGCCGGCTCGCTTCGCTCGCCACCTTCCCCCACTCGCTTCGCTTGGGCCTCGTGCACCCCGTTCAACTCAGGACCTCCTTCGCGAGCTTCTGGCTCCGCGGGCTTTTATATACACTCTAGGGGTAGGACAGACAAGACCACGTGGAAGTAGGGTGCACTGATTCGGGTTTTGGTAGCACTTGTAAATTTGGCATCATTATACTTTATTTACCCCAACAAGGTGGCCTGATGACCTGGTAAAGGTTACGGGAGTCCGCTTGATGCGGGTGGCGCGGGATCGGTCACTTTGGCACTCTTTGGGGGAGGCCTATGTCCAGCAGTGGACGTTTTTCGGCTGATATGATGATGATGATGATACTTTATTAGGTAACATTCATATATTTTATGGCAATCATAGTGGGTTATTTAGGTAGAAGTATTGTATTAATTTGGTCGCAAAGGTTTGGTGATCATTTAGTAAATTTGGTGTTCGAATACAATTTAAAGTGCAGTCGTTACTAAAATAGGTAGTACTATTGTACTGGTAGAATTATTATTTTTGGGGTTCAGTATATTTTTTTGGTAAAAGAGCGTAGGGTATCAAAGCATTTTTTGGTGGTCATTATATTTGATGCCATAGTTTTTGACACTTTGTAACAGTCACCATATACACGTTAACCACTTCTCGTATTTTAAACGTAAGCAGCAGAGTATATTAATTACGTGCGTCGTACGCGCAGCTCTCCCAAAGGCAAGTAACCGATCGAGCCGCGTGCGCAGAGTGAACCTGTCCTTGAGGGGTGAAGGGGGGCTATCTACTAGCATGATAAAGCATAACTGACAGCAATTTTTACGAAATAAACTACAATTACACTTTATTGAAACCGACACTAAGCAGAAAAAGCATAAGTAAGAGTCGTACAAGATAGAAAAAACATAACTGACAACTTATGTTTTTTCAACCTCCGAGTGTTACGACTAAATAATTGTTTTATACTAACAAGAATGGACTTTTTAGTGAAATTAAGGTTATTTTTCATAGAAATGTCATTAAATGGTTTTTCAACTTATGAAATAAATGTTTGGCTCAAATTCAAGACTACATATAAAGACACAAGGCGTCAGTTAAGAGCGTAGTCGGTCTGCGACAAAATTGAGAAATAGGTATTTGTACAAACTATTGCCGTCGCGTTGCGCGCAAGCGACCGGCTATCAATGTGCGATAGGGACAACTGCAGCTCAGACCGATTTTCACTACAAAATCTTGACCAGATCGATGCTTTGTATTCCCCTGTTTTCTCCGCCAAACCTGCGCCGATTCAATTAATGTTTGGTGTCGAAATTTAGAGGAAGAGCAGATCTATGTTTATATTATTTTATTTTAACGTAAAATTTTTTCTTATTTGTCTGTTAGTCATCTAAATATGACAGTAAAAATGGGGTATTTTTTAGGTTTTCGAAAATTCGTATCTGTTTTGGTAATTATTTTTTGGGAAAAAGTAATACAATATAATAAATAAAATAAAATAAATACATACAGTAGACCTAGATTTTATAAAAAAAAACGAGTCCTCTAGAGGGATAAACCAGGAAGGAAATAGGGGAATACGTTTGTATGGAAAAATGCTGCTAGGATACCCTCTTAAGAACTTTTCTATCTAGGAATAGCTACTTATGTTTTTTCTTTCTCTGACAGGAAGTCATTTTACAAAAATGCCGTGAAGTTATGCTTGTCTAAATCATGATCTGTTTGATATACAGAAATAACTGTTGAATAGAAAAATCACATTTTTTTCTGATTTCGAGGGTGTCAATAACTCAATTTCGCAAAAATTGTCACTTAAGGTTTTTTTCCTTAAGGCGGCAGTATTGTGTGAATGTCATGCCCTTGCCAGACAAATAATGAATTACTTTGGTAAAGGCTATACGCAACCAAAGGAATTCAAGGTGCTTCCGCTGAGCTGCATCATCCGCTTTGTGGAAATGAGAAGGCAAATGCACAAAAGATCCCACGAGAAAAATCGAGAGAGCTCGCGCGCCGTCTTGTGATAGCCGTGCTGATTGGTCGATTCGAAGGACGGTTATGTCTTTCGAGCGTGTGTGTGAATACATGAATGTATGTATACATGTGGATTGTGGACATGAAAATTCTATTTCACGGGCTACAGTCCAAACGGCTTGATGGTTTTTGATATATGAGGTGTCGTTGGATTCCTTGCAGTGTCCTTGCAGTGGAGCGTGTTATATATAAACTAATTGACAGGGCGTAGTTTCATTTAAAATATTTCATGTTAAATACCGAAACACCCAAAGGAATCACATATAATTGACAACTATCGTATTTTAAAACTGTACCTTCATTTCCTTCACGGACGACACATGCATTGAGGTCGCCCTGACTCACGCATATTTTTTTATTTCCGGTCTGTTAACATATTTGTATACAAAATAATATATTTTCTAAAACCGAATTAATGTGGCTTTATGGCCGTATTTTTTGTTTTTATGTATCTTATGTAGTTAAAAAAGAAATTAGTAATATTGAATAAAAATAATTTACGCTGTATATGTTTTTCTCCTTTATTTTATTTTTTTTTGTTCCAAAATGTATTATTTTTGTTCGTTAAATAGATTCCTCATCCTTTATTTATCCGAAAATGATATAACACTTGCCTTGGTGTGTATAGTTTCAGAAAAAAATGGCTTTAAATAAAGCGCGGCGGAGTCGAACTTGTCCCCCCCCCCCCTAAATGCGGGGTGGCTCTCGATGGCTCCCGGTCTGAATCCACTCAAGACCACCTAAGGATCAACTGTGCCAAGTTTCAGCGCATAGTCAAAAAGTGCAAGGTTCCCATACAACAGATAGCAATAGCACACCCACTACTTATATAAACTAGTTTCGAAAATACCTCGTTACATCACAGATATAAGGAATGGTCTTACAACTGAGATGTTTTTGTTTTGCGTCATAAAGCCAGAACAGGTGTACATTTAAAAATACGAGTAACGGAAAAAATTATCCACCCGCAGAATTTAGTATCAAACCTTTTTATATGATCGGATAAAATTTACGTTTAAGCGGTACCAGTCACTTGCTATAATCGTTTGGTTGTTTTGAACACTTTCAATACACGTATTTTGACTACTTGAAGTGTTTTTGAAATCATGCGTAGGTACCTACTTAGCTATTATCTTTTCCGGCCCTATCTGGATCCTGTCTCCCTCATAAAAAATATGAAAGTTGTATATTTATTTTTTATGCAAAGCTTTCAGGTGTTTAATGGCCATTAAGTGTCTAAAAGACAGAGTATAGTTATAGTGTTTATTCATAATGGTAAAGTTGAGTATTGATGGACAATGTCGAGTGTTTATTTGGTCAAAAATAAGTGACGAATGGCTGAAGTCAAATAAAGACAAAATTTTGTGTATAATGGCGAAGCCGATTACTTAAAGATATTTTATTGAACAAAATTTTGAGGCAAATGATTAATGGAAGAAGTAGAATGTCTAATGAACAAAGTAAAATGTTAAAAGGTCAGAGTCGAATAATAATGACAATGTCTAATGTCTCACAGTGTAGGTTTGAAAACAAGATCTATTCGTAAAGATTCCAATGCATATATTATTGTTAATTCCAATTTTCTGCCTGTAAATTAGGTGCCATGGACTAACTGTCAGTGTGATATCGAATTTAAATATGCAAATATGCGTGTGACGCTCGCAAACGCGCATTTTGATGGTCTTGGTCCCTTGAGGTTTTTTCATATCCATAATGGAGACTGGTTCCTTTTTTATTTAAGGTGTTATATAATTAATTACATTTAAGTAGACATATAATGCGTCATTAATGCGGCTAGTGTTCGTTATCAAAACGTTGGCTATTTAAGGTGGTTCGATCGCCATAAAAACGTCTTTTGACATTCGCAAGCTAACGGCCTGATATTGTAAGAAACATAATGTAACCAACTTTCATAAATTGGCTTCCCATTTGCGCAAAATTCCCCATTTGTTGGAATAAACTTGTATCATCATCATCATCATCATCATATCAGCCGAAAGACGTCCACTGCTGGACATAGGCCTCCCCCAAAGAGTGCCAAAGTGACCGATCCCGCGCCACCCTCATCCAGCGGACTCCCGCAACCTTTACCAGGTCATCAGTCCACCTTGTCGGGGGCCTACCCACGCTGCGCCTTCCGGTACGTGGTCGCCACTCGAGAACCTTTCCGCCCCAACGGCCATCGGTTCTACGTGCTATGTGCCCCGCCCACTGCCACTTAAGTTTAGCGATCCGGAGGGCTATATCGGTTACCTTGGTTCTGCTGCGGATAGCCTCATTTCTGATGCGGTCACGCAGAGAAACTCCCAACATGGCCCTCTCCATTGCCCTTTGGGTGACTTTGAGCCTTCTTATGAGGCCCATAGTAAGCGACCACGTTTCAGTGCCATATGTCATCACTGGCAACACACACTGGTCAAAGACTTTCGTCTTGAGACACTGCGGAATATTGGACGAAAAGATTTGCCGTAGCTTCCCGAACGCTGCCCAGCCGAGTCGGATTCGACGATTGCCCTCTTTCTCGAAGTTGGACCTACCTAACTGGATCGTCTGTCCTAGGTATACATAATCGTCTACAACTTCGAGCGTAAAGTGTCCGATTGTAATGGGAGTTGGTACTACATGGGCATTTGACATGATCTTCGTCTTATCCATGTTCATTCTTAGACCAACTCGCTCGGATGCTTTACTGAGGTCATCGAGCATCGTACTTAAGTCCTCCATGGTCTCAGCCAAGACTACTATATCGTCAGCAAACCGAAGGTGAGTGATGTACTCGCCGTTGATGCTGATGCCTAGCTTTCTCCAGTCCAGAATCTTGAAAACGTCCTCCAGTGCAGCGGTGAACAGTTTTGGAGAAATAACATCTCCTTGCCTGACTCCCCGCTGCAGCGTCTAGCCTAGAGCTAGACTAACCCGACACTATACCGACGACATCCCGGACATCAGCCTGTACGAGATTGTAATGGCTCTTAAACAGCTCAAGAACAACAGAGCACCCGGTGAAGACGGAATAACAGCCGAACTTCTGAAGGCGGGTGGAAAACCGGTCCTTACGGCCCTTCAGAAGTTGTCCGGTTCCGTCTTACTGCAAGGGAGAACTCCAAAGGCATGGAACAGAGGTGTGGTGGTGCTGTTCTTCAAAAAGGGTGACAACACTCTGCTGAAGAACTACAGACCCATCTCACTTCTGAGCCATGTCTATAAGCTGTTTTCGAGGGTCATTACAAACCGTCTCGTACGCAGGCTAGATGACTTCCAGCCTCCCGAACAAGCCGGTTTCCGAAGAGGCTTTAGTACCGTAGACCACATCCACACGCTTCGTCAGGTTATACAGAAGACCGAGGAGTATAACCTGCCTCTCTGCTTAGCGTTCGTGGACTACGAAAAAGCCTTCGATTCGATTGAAACCTGGGCTGTACTACAGTCTCTCCAGCGGTGCCAAGTTGACTATCGCTATATCGAAGTGCTGAAGTGTTTGTACGAGAGCGCCACTATGTCAGTCCGACTCCAGGACCAGAACTCGAAACTTGTATAAACCAGAATAATTTGAGAATAATCGTTTTCGCAATTATCACGTGACAAACTTATTTTCAAATTATTCTGGAAGCGAATGTCAAAAGACGTTTTGTATGGCGATCGAACCACCTCAAAACTTTTCAAAAAAAATTGCGATGCTTTCCGAGCATGTTTGAGAAAAGTTACATTTCCAACGGTGCTTAACTTAAGCTCTTCCCATGTCAGTTATTTTAGAAGTGGCATAGAGTTTCGTAACTCGACACGTTTTTGAAAGTATTGCTTAGCATTGTTATGGTAGCCTGCTTTGTGACCAACGAGGTGAGGAGATAGGAGATTGAATAGATGATTATAAAGCATCGATTATAAGTATGAAAGGTTCAGTTCGATTCGCCTCGCCTGATGGAAATTTGCATAAGAGAGCGGAAAGTGACTGCGCATTAAATGGAGTTTCAGTCTGATCCTTCCTCAGCCTGTGATACTTATATGACACTGAATTCCTGTTCTCCACTGAGATGTAGTTTGATTAGGTTTTATCACTGTGATGCTAATATAACACTGACTTCCTGTTCTACATTGAGATACAGTTTGATCTAATTCTACAGCCTCGCGACTTGCATATTGATGCCGTGCATATTTCCGCAGCTATCGTTTGATATGCAGAACACAGGTTTAGTCAGTGTTAGAGTTATGCGATTGGAGTTTTAATGTGACTGGAATGTTGATGTGTCTTACTGTACCACTTATGATATATATATATATATATATATATATATATATATATTTTGATTGGGAGAAAAATCCTTTATTGATACCTCCGCGCCACGGGGATAGCGCAGAGGTTATGTCGGACTCGCACCGGCTAAAAACCCCCCGATGATCCTCGACGCATTTCGGACGGCTCTGTGGGATCTCCTACGGAACGCACCAGTGCCGCCCTAGCGTCATGCCTCTGTGGGTCCCACCTAGCTTTTTTTACGATTGCAGCCCCCAACTCAACCGTGTACCACCCCGAGGACCCCTTTTAGTCGCCTTGAACGACAGGCAGGAGATACCGTAGCCGTATTCTAATGCCCGGGCTACAGGGCGCACCTATGATATCTACAATATGGTTTATGTTATTTAGCATAGTGCAACATTCCATTGCACTAGTATGAGTTGTGTCCTTCATCCTCGTATGTTTGTCCATTGAATGTCCACAAATGCCCCCTCGAATTGCCCCTACGTCTGTCTCTCTGGTTCCTGATTTGCTGGTACAGGTGCCTCCAGCTACTTCTTTTATAACGATAAATCCTCTGAACGGACCTATTTTTCTCGTTATGTATCTCTTTATCGTTTCTGACTATTTACCTTTCTACCCCTGAGCGTGAGACCTGTCCATATACATTTTTCAGAGACAAATATACATGTCTACAATATTTATAATACTGTACCCTTCATATTTCAAAGCTCTGGGAAAAAAAGGTTTAGTTATAGAATACCTATCTAATACAATAGGTACCAAGTATAATTTTATTCTGCCAACGCGACTAATTTGAAGAGTCAGCTATTTGTAAGGTAACCCTTCGTAGAGATTATATTAGTAGTGTAATAGTAGTATTATTTTGTATATCCAGTCATTCGAATGGCGACCATTGTAATCTAAAACAATTAGCGTATTTTTCTAAATATAGGTTGTAATTTGAAATAAAGCGTATTATTGGAATTACACGCATGCCAATAAAATCTAAGGTTGTGACCATATGCACAAAATTTAGATTTTCCGAAATGCATTTTTTTGTCAAAATACATGCCTCTCCCGTTCGTTCCCAGACTTTATACAATTGGATAAAATCGGAATTCGGTTTGAAAATTCATTCATCCGATTCAATTTCATTCGTATTTTGTGAAGTAATAATTGTAGAAACACAAAATGTAATCATTGCCAGATTTTAATGGCGAATTTACACATTTATAGCCATTTGAGGTATTAGGGCAGGATTCAAAGCTGTTTCATGTTATTAAGCATTTAAATGTACATGGCACGAGTGGGCTTAAACGTATTTGGTTTTTACGTAATGTCTCATTCGATTGCAGAAGCATGATTAATTAGTTCTTACGATAATTTACTTCTTATTTCCCATGAGACTTTCTCATTAAGATGCATATAAAACTGGAGGTAAATAAAATTATATAAATAAATAACTACAAAAATCTATGTGATAACTCACACGAACATAATCTGTTAAAGAGTGAACTAATGATACACGAAAGACGACTCATTGTGTGACTTATACATTAGTTTGTGTTTATAATACTACGTGTTAGATAAGTTTTAGGTTAATAAAGTATTTATTTTTCTACTAAGTATTCGAAAGTTCTAAGAACAGTTATGCTTTATTTTTATTAACTTACCACCACTCACTGTACTTCCAATCGACAATACCTTTCAATCAGTGGAAATCAGTTTCTTAATTCTAATATATTTCACGATTTTCTTTGCCCTCAAGCACAAAATACCAATCGGCTCAGGTTCAACGTTCGAAAATAATACGAAAAACAAAAGTAACTATTACTCGAGCTTAGGGTAAGTACTGTTGAATGAGACTAATTGATAATTGGGGAAGGTATGTAATTTGATGTTGTGGCCTTTGTAATTAATGAAAGCGATTGAAAGCCTGGTACTTATCCATTGAAATTATTAATTATAAGGATTGCACAAAATTGGGCGTGTTCAAAACAGTCTGAATCCTAATATTACGGGGTTAGCGCGAGTCTCTACATACACACGTAGTTTTTTTTCGTTTTAAATCAACATGCTGTAACATGAAATATGTCGGAAAGTAGTTTCTGTTTCTAGAACTTATTATAGCAAAAAAAAACACATATTCTCTAATATAAACAGAATAGAAAAATAGCAATAGGAAACTGTTTATTTGCATAAGCACACACTACAAAATGGTACAAAGTATAATAAGAACGTGTGCCAGCAAAACGGAACAAGCTCAGCATAACGCTACAGCATGTAGGCTGCAGCGCTGATTTTCAGCCTGCTCCCAGTGATATCCAACCACTCACACAGAACATCCAATCTTCTTCTCTTCTTCTTCATCTTAAGAGCTCTGCTCTTGTCGGTGGAGTAGCCGCCATTCAGCTCTACGCTCTGCCACTGCTTTGAGCTCCTGGTATGGCACTACATTCACCTTCTCCTTGACCTGGTCCATCAAAGCACGTCGCGGCCTTCCTCTGCCTCTTCTTCCCTCTATTTTCCCTTCGATTATAGTTTTTATGTAAATGTCATGTCGTAACAGGTGCCCCAACATATTTCCTCTTCTATTTTCAATCGTCCTGAGCAAGGATCTCTTCTCTCCGACTAAATCCAAAACCTCTTCATTCGTTCTTCTTTCCGCCCAACTAATTCCTTCCATCCTTCGCCAACACCACATCTCAAGGGCACTTAATCTTTCTCGGTCTCGCTGGGTAAGTGTCCATGTCTCGCAGCAATACAACGCTATGCTCCAGATATATGACTTTATAAAACGTTTCCTTACGCTTCTGGAAATCTTGGCTCTAAAGAGATGTTTTTTGCCATTAAACGCTTTTTTCGCCATTGCTATTCTTGCTTTTATGTCGGCAGTACATCTGGAGTCACAGGTTATTATGCTACCTAAGTATTTAAAACTGTAAACTTGTTCTATGGCGGTATTTCTTAAGTGGATGGGATCTATGGCTTGTCTGTGTTTTGATGTTATTAATGTTTTTGTTTTAACAATCCAATATACAATAAAAAAAACAAAGCAACATGATACCGAAAACATATGTATATATATAATAGCTTCATTTTATTATATTATAAATAATGTATAGCAATAGTTTCCGACCTAGATAAGGCGGATCCCTTTGTATATAAAGAGTTTCGTGATATTTTAGTATGCCGTTTTAAAATGAGAACCAAACTACGTTTATATGGAGAGTCGACTTGGGTCGTCCGGGATACTTAAGAAGATATAATAAAACTGTTCTGTTAGTAACTACAGGAAAACGGCATCAAAGTTAGGTGTTTAAGTGATTCCCAGATTTATTTATACAATTTTGACGTTTAATCTCTGATAACTTTATTCCCGTTTAATCAGGCCTAAGAAAACAAAACAGTGGTAAAATATTTATATACCTACCTACTCTGGTGAAAATTCACGAGTTGACTCGCGAAATATAAACTTTATGTCGTTTACAGCACGTCTGTCATGGTACGCGACCGCAACATAATCTCGATTTTTATCGCACTATACCTCTTGTTCTAAGTGTTCTAATAAGAGAGAGACGGACAGTGAGAGAAAAATCAAGAGAGCTCGCGCGCAGTCGCGTGATAGCCGTGCAGGGGTCGCCAGTTCGAGTCTTGCTCTGGGTTTCAGACGATGATGGTTCATTTTTCCATTTTTTTTTTTCTCTGTATCATATCGCTTAAGTATGTAGTTTGTTTGTTCATTTTGAAATACGTAACAAAACGAAATGATAACAAACACCTTTCACAAAAGGAGTATTCATAAAATAACATAGTCCTTTTCGCCTGTACATCCCAGAAGTAGAAAAACGGATGAAGAACAACATTAAGTCAGTACTATATAACAACAAAAGTGCAGAAGTATCATTCGCAACGAGCTCCGATCTCCACGTATGCCCCTGGTGAAGTCGAGGAAGTGCCTTCACTGAATCGGCCCTAAGATGTACAGTAAAATCCCAAACGACATAAAAACCTTCATTCTCATCGAAACTCCAAACCTGCTTAGTCTCCGCTGCCTTCTTTTCGCTGACCGATTTCTTGTCTTCCGAGAGCACTAAGTCATAAGACAATAATAAAATTGAATTACAGTTTTATTCTATGATGTGTAAAATTCATATTTTATTAATAAACGCATTGAATTGAAAAAAAATTGAATTGTGGTACTGTTTTTTTACTTAGCCCAATTTGTGAAAATATTTTTAACGTTGACCTGTGTGGTGTCGGGTTAGAATTTCAGCACCCCCTTTCTTCCCGTGGGTGTCGTGAAAGTCGACTAAGCGACCAGGGTTGAAGTATGTTGTAGGCGATAGGCTAGCAACCTATCACTGCAATATCACATTTTGTCGACATTTTATACCCACATTTATGCTAAAAGTGGCGCTGGAACATACGTTTCATGTGCTCTGCCTACGTATGTATAATATATGTATTTATTTTTAACGTTGTATACCGGTCATCATATACCGATCGTATTGGTTCATGCTTTGTGAGTGATGAATTAGCTACGACATACATTCACGATATCGTATATGCTGAAACTAACGGACGAGTAAAATCGGCAACATATAGATTGTAAGACGGTAGCACGAGATGAAAAGACTGCCTATAGCGCTACTGTTCATTTTTACTACGTCTTGTGGACTAGTTAATGTTACTAAAAGCACTATGACTATTACAAAGACTACAACCACAACAACACCTAATTAACTTAAGGGCGTGAATTGAAGAATTTTGCGTTCGAAACACTGTTCTGATTAGGAAACAGTAAGGATAGTTATCTGATTATGGAACGACTACCAATTTGATTATCTTTAATACTGAAATGAATTCTCTTATTTATATATATATATCGTCTTATATAAATGAGAGAATTCTATCGTCGTAGCAAATAAGCGTGATCGTACCTAATAAGCGTGGCTACCACCTGCCTTTGTCATTGATATGATTGATACAATTCGCATAATGGACAGTTCAGTAAACCGATTCCAAAATTTGACTACGTGCCGTTTTTTTGGGAAGTAACTGGGTGTTAATATTAACCTTTATTAATAATAAAGGTTAATATTAACGTTATTAACGCTAAAGTAGTACCTATTTGTTTTACCAATTCCGTTAACAACGCAACCCTGTACGAATGTCCTGTCCTATACACGATTTACGATGTCTGCTTATGTATTTATATTTGACGCAGCAGTGACGCATATGTAACTAAGCTGATTCCGTTGTTATCCCATCCATTAATCTGTATTATTGGATGGGATAACAACGGAATCAGCTTAGTGACGCAGCGGAGTGACGCCTATAGAAGGCGTATGAGATTCCCTGCAGGTGCATATCCTGTAGTGTAATTACTCGAAGTGCTTTCGATGCAATGCGGTAACGTCGAGAATTCATTTGCGATACCGATCATTTCAATGAGATCACTGCTCACCAAGCGCAATGCACAATTTTGTAGTTAGCCCGTTGAACACCAATCAAATCCTGCCTCAGTTGAAAGATATGCAAATTCTGAGAAGAAATACAGTACAATACATAATATTTTTACAAATAAAATAGACAAAATTCAACGCACATTACGTGTAGGTACCTATTAAAAATCAGAGGTGTTATAGAAACATTGTTCGGCAATAAAGAAAAGCTCTCTTCACTATATTAAAGCTTTTCGTCGCGTGAGCAGAAGCAAATCATTTTTATGACATTTCAGATTAGATAATTTTTGCAAGAATGCATATTCTTGTCTGGTGACTACAGAATGAGCTTCCTACTCTTTGGCAATTGCTCTTTAGAGTTTCATAAAAAACTAGTAAACGGCTTTTATATAGGTCGACAAACTCGTATATACAACATTTATCTATTTATAGCAACGCAGAATGGACACGATAGAGAAACTTACATATACTTAAAACAAACAGGCGACATTAAAAAAGCCTACAAAGAAAAAAACAACAAAAAGGACTGGATCGTAAAGTTGGAGAGCCAGAAATGAGCAAAGAAAAGCGGAAGAAGAACAATACTAAAAATTGCTACATCATACTACACAAATAATTATAAATACTAATAAAAATAACAATACTGACAGGACAATAGTCCTAGGAGACAGCACAAACGTACCATATAGCGTTCACGCACAGCACGATATTTCGTTTTATTGTGGGTTATATTTACAGAGTTAGACAGAGCCTATCATCCTAACCTTTTTACTTGCTGAGTGGAGTCACAGCGGCAAGTTGGTAAGGGTTAGGGTTCCCCTTTGTGATGTGATGGATTGGACTGGATTTATCCTTTAAGCTGTCTACTCAACAAATTCACAGTAACGCGCATGTACACCTTTCATGCTGGAAGCATCCATAGCTACGGCACAGTAAATATAATAGGAATATCTTAAGACTGCACCGAGCAAAATATGCCAAACAGGCAGTGGCCGTTAAGTAGATAACGTCAACAGTATTTGTTTAATCCATGTATAAACTGTACATTTAGCACTTAGAAGAATGTGTTAACAATACGTACGTGTAAAAAACTTAAGATTATTAATATTTTACCCTACAGCACAAAGCAATGTTGGACGAAAACTGTAAAATCGTAAGCAGGAGTTAAGTGATTTTTTATACTTTGACCGTGGAAATCTAACCTGATTTTCAGTTCATACGAAATATGAATGTTTATACTACAATACATCCGCGTAAAATATTTAAATTATCGTCATGTAATTGAGGTCCAGATTCATCAACAGACGCTTCAAATTCGCCATACATTTTCACTATGGCGGCCGCACGCCGATCTTAATGCGCATTTTCCGCGCTCTGTGGTTCAGTCGCCCGCGAGCGTTCAGAGAGAGAGCACGTCTCAATGCGGTGCGGTGACACTTAGATATACTTCGATGTCAATTGTGTATGAATACAGCAGTGATACGCAGCAAAACGGGGTAAGTATTTTTTTTGATATTTGTAGTTCAGCAGGTCGATCACGTAACGCATTGTACGCGCGCCAGTTAGATCTAGATGTAATTTTTTATATGGAAAAATGACAGTGGATCTACCTGACGCGCGTTCGAAACGTTACGGAGGTCACCCTCAGGAGTCCCTTTGTGACAGTTCAATATAACATGTACCCGCTTTCTTTGCTCTTGTAACTTACTTGTAAGTTGTTAGTCAACGTTTCCAACCAAAGTAGATAACTTCAACAGTATTTGTATAATCCATGTATCTGGGGGCACGGCAGTGCCCCCGCCAAGTCGAGCGCGAAGCAAACACTGCCGTACCATCCTTTACTGGAACCATTTCACCGCATTTTCAGGACCCTATTTGAGAACCTCTGGATAAGACCAGAACGCAGAAATTTTGGTCATCCAGTAAGCTATATTCAGACTCTTAAAATTAAAAATTTCGAGTCTGTAGGTCATTTAGTTCCGAAGTTAAGCGAAAGCAAAGTTTCGCATTTATGACACTCACTCACTCACTCATGATCATCAAAATAGAACTATAGTGCGTCTTTTTTAGGATTAGAAATACGGTAAACAAAGAAGCAGTCGTCGTCAACCTTTTCTGCTTGGGATAAATATTGAACACACACGGTTTGTTACACGGAAATTCATCCTTGCTGCAAAGTGCACACACCAACTTGTAAATGTTGACCACCATACGTTTCTCATTAGTTGTTGATGGACTCTGTTTCTGTCCTCTTTGCTTTTGGTGAAGGTAAAACGTTCGGGGGTGAACGAGTCGGTCTTTTTTGCAAGCCACTTGGGCCTGCCTCTGGTAGCTTCATCGCAGTCCGCACGCCACCACACACAGCGAAGAATAAAATCTTAATATAAATCAACAAATAGATACTAGTATAATACGATTAAAAATTAGAGAATTATCTGGTGATTTGAATTCAATAATTTGTTGATTACCAAGAAAACAAGAAAAAGAACGTGATACGGATTGTCAATTTTGTCAATTTCGACGGCGAAAAAAACGAACCGAACGTTTCAAACCTCTTCTTCTTTAGGGCAACCTTTCCAGAACTGAATAACTAAATTTAAAATAACAGAGTCGAAAAATAAATACTAACAAAATAAATATATTGTTGTAAGTATTATTTACATATGAATAATGAAAACATTTCTATTATTTTAGGGTCGACAACAATGACGTAAGTCTTTTATAATTGCTGTCTGAGATACTTTGACAGTTGTGTGGCATAAAGTGTCTTATATAAAAGACCTCGCGCTTCGTGCTTTATTCTTCTTTCTAATGCTAAAAAAATGCACTATAGTACCTACTTCCCATAAACTCAGAGAGCTGAAATTTGGTACAGAGTTAGGGAAACTATAAACACACTAGCTGTTGCCCGCGACTTCGTCCGCGTAGAACTTGTATCTTAGAAAAATGATTGGTATTAAATTATTGTAGGCGGAACCTTAATTATCACCGACCCAAACAAAGTTCTACCATCTTTAAGGGATGATTTCAGAGATAAAAACTATCCTATATCCTTCCAAGGGTGTCAAATTCAGCTTACGGAAAATTTCATCTAAATCCGTTCAGGGATTAAGCGTAAAAGGTAACAGTGCGATGAGTTAATTAGTTTTAATTGCTAAATTTAAATTGAAAACTCCGTTTTTAGAAATATAAATATCTTAAGAATCACCAACATACCTACGTTTCTGCTAAAATT
Source organism: Epinotia demarniana (assembly GCA_945867215.1). Classification (NCBI taxonomy): domain Eukaryota; kingdom Metazoa; phylum Arthropoda; class Insecta; order Lepidoptera; family Tortricidae; genus Epinotia; species Epinotia demarniana. Next base: position 37,689,477 of record OX244260.1, on the reverse strand, counting down.
GTATATTTTTTTATTATGTATTAAAAAAAGCTACATTACTGGAAATGTTTGCCTAAATCCGTCTAGTAGTTCACGTTAGTCCGAGCTACCTGTATAGTTATGAAGACCTATCTAATGCTAAAAGACGTAGAACTTTCCATCTCCATCTGCTGTCCCCATTTAACGGTGTTGTTAAAGCATACATGATTTTGATTATCCAAAAAAAACTTTATAAATTAACAAAATAATCCGCAGTTTAAATAAGACATAATGCAAAAGTAGACCGAAATCGCAATATTTTCAGAGTCGTTGATTTCGTTGGTTTTTTTGGGGAAACAAGAGCTCGCTTTTCGTGGACTTGGCTAAATACGAGTACCTATATATTGTTTGTCTACCCTGTCTAAAAACTATGTGCACGCCACTGCTGATTGCTATTTCAATTCCAACACTAGTCCACCGGTAACACTGCGTTATGATTACTTTTCCTTAGTTAACGGTCAAATTTCAATAAAAATAATAATTGCATTAAAATGTAATTCTTCATAACATCCATGGTTTTATACGCGGAGTTGAGATTTATTATTAGAGAATAATGAGCTACTAACTTTTAGCTTGTGACCGACCGTCCGATCGAGCGAGCCGGCAGCGGCAGTAGTGTGCGTGATGACGCACACACAGCGCAAATGCCAAATCGGTGCCCGCCTCGCGGTGGAGTCTTAACCAAAGTCTTTACAAACTTATTACAGTTGCTCAAGTACCAAGTCTCAGACATTCTTATTTTTTTAATTTTTTTCAGATTTTATTATTCTTTATTTGCTAACTAAATAAAATTCTGCAACTTGGCAATCACACAGCTTTACTGCATTTATGGATTTTCGCATACCTAAAATTATGTTGTATTGTGTGATTGCTTAGTCACAAAATTTTATTTAGTTATCAAATAAAGAATGCCTCAGACTTGGCATACGAAATATTTCACAACTTTTTACGGTGGAAGAGTTTCTATTCTTGGCTTCTTTTTTACATGCAATTTTTTTCATGGTATCTCACTTCTTTTTGTACGTTATTGTGTTATTAATAAATACAAATTATGAATGCAGTCCCATTATTGCTTTTTAATTGTTTGTCCCATTCACTGCCAGTGTAACTTCGTAATCCTAATGTTTATATCGGATTACAAAGTTATGCATGCAGTTGACAACATTTAAATTTTTTAAGTGGTCAATTATATGATTTAGTTCGATAGAAAATGAAATTTTAAGGTATACGTGTTTTTTTATTTCTCCCTAAATGTTTATTTTCATTCAAAAATATCAAAATTAAAAGTAGTGAATTCCAATAAGTCTTAAGTAAAATATGACTTCATTATTATGTCTCTCTATGGCACCTGTCCACATCTTTCACTAACAGACGTAGGAATGACGTCACGCACGGGGTATACCGCGTTTTACAGATTTTAGTGATTTTCTCCGAAACGAGTAAGAATTAAAATGGGAAAACCACTTTATTACGTTCAGATAAGATAATTACCTAAATGGTTTTCGTTTGAGGTATCATTACATATTTTGAAATGTTGTCAGTTGGTGTATCTAGAAAACTGGACCGAAATTGCAAAATATTTTAGTTTTCCCTTGATTTATACACTAAACACTAATTGTATTCTAAATTTGAAGCTTCTACGTATGTCTGCTACAAGTGCCTTAGAGTTTTGATAATCGGTCAGTCAGACAGTCAGTGGCAAAATTAAGAAACTTTGACTAGTAATAATTCTTAAACTACTGATTAAAATTGAAGGAATTTTGAAATATACCGTGTTTATGCAATGCCGGCTTGGTTACTGAAAATTCATGCTTCTAGTTTTATCCACAACGAACTTGTTGGGGGGTAAAAAATGGCCTAAACTGCTTCAAGAAAAGGATGGTACGGCAGTGCCGCTGTTTTGCTCGACTTGGCGGGGGCACTGCCGTTCCCCCAGATTAGAGTACCTGAAAAGCTCTATCCAACTCGAGCTTACTGTCAACAGTTAATATGACGTTGGATAACTGACAACCGTCTTTTTAATGAAGGATTCTTTAGTACGGTCATTAAGTAAAGCTTTTTTTAATAATTGCTAGTATTTCACTGCGGCTTATTATGTAAGGCTCCCAAATGGGATCTTCAATGGAATTTTGCAAAAAAACAAATTTAAACTGTATGGAAGATACGTTTGGTATTGGCATTGATCTTATTTCATTTTAAATATACGCAGTCGTCCGTCCCCATATATTTTACCTTTAGACTGCAAACGCACTAGTCGGGCGATCAGCGACGCGACGCCGATCTCAGTACATCATGTCACCCAAATCTATTACTTATTGCGTGTCCAAGTTGTACTGAAATCGCAGCCGCATCGCCAATCGCCCGACCAGTGTGGCCCCGGCCTATAAGATAACACGATACACACATGGCAAATTCATTTTAATACGCGCCTCCTTAATGCTTCGGCTTCCTCGTTACGGAGAATTGTGTTCATTTCCTTGAAACATTTTCACTTGATTGATGTGCCGCCATCTTATTTTTCTTGATCACGGATACGTTTTTTTTTTGTTTTGCACAGGAATTCATTCCAACTTTTCCATGATTGATCAGGAATTAGCTTAGGTGAATCTAGATCACAATTATTACCTCAGTCTAGTAGCTCAGGTGCAGATACAAGCATTGACAGCAAAAATTGACTTGGCAGTATTACAAGCTTTTATCTAGTTTTGCCTGTCCCGGTGGCTGTAATGAAAACTTGCTAGTTAAATTTGACCCACTTTCCAGTGACCGATTGAGCTAAAATGTTGGCCATAAGTATAGCTTGAATGACATTTCAATATTATGGTACCAACGAGCTGATATGATGATGGAGACTGAAGCTGGCCATGTGAATACTGAACCGAAGTAACTCCGTTGAGTTTGGGCTCGTTAGGATCGTCTCAATGTGTAGCTGATGACGGTATACTCGTACAGAAAATGAAATTTTTGACAGAAACATCTTTGGGTTACACAACTAAACATTAGTTTCCATTGAGTTTCCTTTCTCTTTAACTTTAAATAAACATCAAAATATGGAGATGGTTATTTCTAATGACAATTAAAAAAAACGTCCTTAGGGATTGCATTTATGCCTCTTTCTGCATTATGACTAAAGAGTCCAAATGGAGAGGCCTATGTCCCGCAGCGGCATCTTTCGGCTGCTATGATGTTGATGATGATGATGTTTGATGATAATATTTACCTCTTTGTTTCAGTCGTTGTGGTGTGTGCGAATCCTGGCACGGTGCGGGAGATCATGCTGGCGGCCGACGAGCTCAACATGGTATCGTCTGGGGAATACGTCTTCTTCAACATTGAGCTCTTCTCCAAGTATGTTATCCTACTCATACTTTAAATGCGGAAGTTCTCATGATTGTTACTAAATCACGCAAAAACGGCAGAACGGGTTAAGATGAATTTTAGTATACAAATAGAGTACAGCTAGGATTAACATTAGTAATACTTTTTAACCCAATAATAGTCCAAAAAAGGAAGTCTCCGCAAACGACGTCGCGGGCAAAAGCTAGTTATTAGATACGCTTCGTAATACGTTATTGATTCTTTACAAGCTAAATAATACTCTTCATACTCACATAATATATCCGATATAGAAAGGCTTATCCGTATTGTCGACAGCAAGTTGAGTTGCGCGACGGTTCGGGCAGAATGCGCTGCAACCGAAGCAAAATCCTTTAACCATTCAGATCCCCACATAAATGTATATACGACGTCAATTTTTGCGGCGCTGTTTTTTACTTGACTTTTATGTTGGTAAAATTTAAATTTCAGTAACCAATGGCATTCGCCAGATAAAAAAATCATTCGATTCATAATAAATACATAACACAGTACTAACTGTGCCAAATAGGTTCATGGGTTGCTCTGTACAGAAATAGCATGACAGACACTAAGTGTTTTCTAAATAACAACGGAGTCGGACGTGGTTCGATGTTGATTGATGGTACATTTCTGTTCTTCAAAACTATTATCAATCAATCAGCCTATAGTCATCCACTACTCAGTAAACTTATAGTTTTGCAACATACCACCCTTAGTGTATTTTTAGCTACGTAAGAACAAACATTGTCCCAAATACAACTTCTAAAGCCCAAATTTGCGTAATGGGACTAATGGGACGCTGAGCTATTTCAGTATTAAGTCTAAATGGACTTATATTTATCATCTCACGGCTCTTGGTATTATTGTGGATAGCAAAGACCAACGAAAATGACTACGTTCTTTCGAACGTGACTTTGAAATAAAACCTAGCTATAGAATATTCAGCTTTCCAACAATGTCTCGATAGAGTTAACAATTAAGTTAACGTTAACGTTAGCGTTAAGGATTACAAACTTCACATAACGTAACGGTTATTACCATGTTCTTAACCTTTTTTGGCAACGATCTCAGATTTTTATGAAGCTCCATAATTATTAGGGACCTAAAGAAATGTAGGTGCTATTTATTTTTCCTGTTCCCGAGAGTTAAGGACATGAGAGCATTATGCCCACCATTTTTGTCGACACACAGAAAATGAAGTAAGTACATTTTCTTATCTTTTCGAACACGAGAGACTTAAGCCGTACCTAATTTAGAGAATAGAGATTAATGTATTCACAATACGAACTACTTAATTTAAGACCAAGTAAACTGCAAGTTAAAGCCACCACGAAAATCATATTGAATTATTTCGAGCGCAAACGTCTCGCTGATGCTGCATTGATTTCCTCGGGGATGTGGCCCGTAATTAAACCACCCACGAGATTTACCTGCTTCCAAGACCCTTTTAATTTGAACAGTTTTTAAGGTCATGAAATTGCGTGTGTGAATAGCTTATGACGTTTTGGACCAATTATTCATATTTGCTTAAATAATCTACGTACTCGTCGAAGTATTTATTTAAATTTCTATTTCATTCATTTCAAAGTAAAGTTAATAAAGTCAAAAATCTGCATTATTTGTGAAGTTCTCTGTAAGAAAATTACGCAGATAAAGCAATAAGTACGTAACAATTTATTTACATGCGAGAAAACCTATAACCTGTAATTTTCAAATTGGTTTTATATTACTAACTTTTTTTTTAAATTAATCAATCATTTATGTTATATAAAAACATGGTGTACTAAAAGGTATTACAATAATAAATGTCTCACATGTTTTGCTGCTAGTGCAATACGGGACGACATTATATGTAAACAAACGTTTTCACATTTGTTGAGTGATTCCTCGGGGACTGACCTAGCACGTCTCAAGGCTCTCACAAAGCCCGAATCCGGTGCGTGGCTGCATGCCTTGCCTTTCCCTCAACTCGGCACTCTGCTCGACAACGACTCCCTGAGGATAGCAGTTGCTTTAAGACTGGGGAGCAAGGTATGCGAAGCGCACCGATGCGTTTGTGGGACAATGGTGGAGGAGAATGGCCACCACGGGCTAAGCTGCAAAAGATGTGCGGGTCGGTTCCCTAGACACCATTCTATCAATGAGATCGTGCGTCGGGCTATGTTGTCGGCCAACGTACCGTGCATCCTGGAGCCCCCGGGTCTGTCTCGGACGGACGGGAAAAGACCGGACGGGTTGACGTTGGCTCCCTGGCAGAGAGGGCGGTGCCTTCTATGGGATGCAACTTGTGTTAGCACATTTGCAGCATCCCATCTAAGGCACACAATTAAGTCAGCTGGTTCGGCGGCTGAAAATGCCGCCAAGCTCAAACACACAAAATATTCTGCCTTGGAACCGACTTATGATTTCGTTCCGGTTGCTGTGGAGACAGCTGGGCCCTGGGGCAGTGAGGCTCTCGGGCTGTGCAAGGAGTTAGGCAGGCGTTTAAGGGAGAGGGGTCTTGACCCCCGCTCTGGGTCATGGCTTGTCCAACAGGTCTCCATTGCTGTTCAGCGAGGCAATGCCGCTAGCATTTTGGGGACCTTTGGTTCGAGCTTGACGCAGAGCGGGATGTACTCGTAGTTTTACTTTTTTTTTATTACTAACTAAAATTTTCGGAGCATCAAATCGTAGTAAGACTTTAAGTTAAGTTGATCTCATTATGTCGATCAAGTTACGAGTAAGTATGTTAAATATAGCAACTTATCTCTGCAGGAAACATCAATAGTATTTTTGAAAAGACGACAAGTCATATCGTCAATCGCAAATCATATATTTATTATCTTTTTGCTGATAGTTGCAATTAAGAGTATCCAGCACAAAAGATTTTTGTTCTGCGCGACTGGTGGCAGAATTATACTTACTTAATTTTTTAGATGTTTCAATGACACTTATTATGTGATTTTGTTAAAATTTGGCTATACTTCACAAAGTTGTTGTGAATATATATTTTTTGTTTTATGACTAGACTCCTTTCGAAGGTTAATGAGTAAGAGAGATAAGTGATAAGGGGGATGTAAATCGTAACTTAGCAGTTCGAGAGGAACTAGCTGATATATAGATTATAGTAGCCATATTGCATAATATTGAGAAATCTTACTAGAATATTCCAGGTAGCGAGGCTCAAACGGATAGCAACAGATACAGTGATGTAGGAAACATAAGAATCGCTTTTTTATACCAATTCTCACTAGATGCTTCCAAATCGTTCATAACACGAAATTTAAAAAATATTCTCTAAATAGAACCGTATTAGATTTTGCTTCATCACAAAATACGGCATGTTGTTTTTTGTCGCATTCGACCGGTTCGAGTCCCGACTAAGTGATGCGATTTTTTCATAAATGCATAAGTAAATGCAGAATTTATTGTTTTAACAAATGAAGGAAATTCTCCTTTACACATTCTGTGCTATTTCCGATATATACGGTAGTTCCCATCCATGTGGCATTCGATCTTTACACCCTGTATATATTCGTGCATTATTTATGGTTATACGAGTATGGTTTGTTACATCAACTAGGCATTTAACTAGGACCAGATACGAACTTTGACGATTTTCGTATAATCCTATAGTTATAAAATATATTGTGAAACTCCAACAGAAACGTTTTTTTTAAACAGTTTAGCATCAGCATCGTCAAAGGAGCCCTGGAAGGTAGAGGGAGACACAGATGAGCGCAATGAGCGCGCACGGCGTGCGTACAGCGCCGTGCTTACAGTCACCAGCCCAGCACCCGAGAAGAAGGAGTACCTGGATTTCTCAGATCAAGTAAGTTGACAAATACTGCTGTTTTCCCACCTAAAGGTAGACACACTCTACTCAGTCCTCGCCAGTACGGAGCGCGGGAGGACGTGAGGCGAAGGCCGGTGCCCAGGATACCCGTCAATTTTTATTTAAACGTATGGCATACATTATTTTGGCCTTTCAAGTTTGTTACTCTTTAGTACCACCCAGGAGACACGTGCAGGGTTGTGGTAGGTAGCTCCTGCGGACGCGAGTAACAGTCCCCCCTTTGTCAAGTGAGTGGGCAACTCGACTGTTAGAAGTTCTTAAACCGCCTGAAGACCTCTAACTCGGCTTAACGATTACTGTCATAGACACCCGTCAATGAGACATTTCATATTCTATGAATCTAGTTAGTATCTGAAGGCCTCCACCCACCGGACGCGTGTCGTGCGCGGCGCGTGTGCTGCTCGGCACACGCGCAAGTTGTAAAGCATTGAAACTACACTTCAAACACACATCGAACGCGATTCGAAGGCGGGCCAGCGGCGCTAAAGTTACAACTCGGCAGCGCGGCCGCGTGTCGTGCGCGTCGCGTGAGCTGCGCGGGCCCGCGCGGGCCCGCGTTGCTAACGCGTCGCCAAGCGTGATAGAGATAGTGAGATACATGAACCTGATAATCGGCTGCGACGCAAACGCTCACCATGTCATCTGGGGCAGCTCAGATATCAACAGGAGAGGAGAGAAGGTACTGGACTTCCTGGTAAGCTCTTCTTTACAAATACTAAATAAAGGCAATGAACCTACCTTCGTCAATTCTAGGCGGGGGGAGGTTATTGATTTAACGTTGGCTACTAATAATACTAGTAACAAAATCAACTCATGGCACGTATCTGACGACATATCCCTTTCGGACCACAGATACATCTGCTTTAGGTACCGAACTAAAATAGAAATAAACACGGTACGAAAACGGAATCCTAGGCACACGGACTGGTCGGCGTTTAGAAGGGATCTAAAGGTGGACCTAGGAGACCCAAAAGGCAAGCTCAACTCTATTATAATTTATAGACATAGAATTCGAAGCGGACAAAATAGTACAAGCCGTATACACGGCCTTCACTAATAACTGCCCGGAGAAGAAAACCCTGGCTAAAAAGTTACCATGGTGGACCCCAGAGATAGTTAAACTCAGGAGGGAAACTAGGGCAATATTCAATGACGCAAAGGCATCTAATGACTTTGGGTACTATGCACAAAAACTCACAGAACTCAGCAAGGCTGTGAGGAAAGCCAAAAGGAGAGCGTGGAGGAACCACTGCGATCAAATTGAGTCAATACCAGAAGGAATGAGACTAACAAAGGCACTAGCGACCACAAAGTCGGCCCCGCTCACATCCATTGGGGACAATGACGGTAGAATGACGAAAACGGGGCTGGAAACCCTTAAGGTAATGTGTAACACGCACTTCCCAGGCTCAGTAATACACGACAGCGTAACAGACGATGGTGCAATTAGTGCGTTGGAACAGACCACAAGTACAACGAGACACAATTGGGACACGTCCAAAAAGGTAGTAGATCATAACAAGATAAAGTGGGCACTTTCAACATTTCAACCTTACAAAGCCCCGGGGCCAGATGGCATCTACCCCATTCTACTACAAGAAGGCGCTAATGTACTAATCCCGCATCTTAGCAGATTGTACAGGGCGTGCTTGGCCTTCGCACACGTGCCACGGGTGTGGAGGATGGTAAAAGTAACCTATCTGCCCAAACCGGGTAAGGCGGATTACAGTGAAGCCAAATCGTATAGGCCGATAAGTTTATCGTCGTTTTTCCTCAAAACACTGGAGAAATTGGTAGATAGACACATAAGGGATGGCCCATTAAGGAGACATCCGCTGCACGAACTACAATGTGCATACCAGCCAGGGAAGTCAACGGAAACCGCACTTCACCTGGTAACAACCAGGGCTGAACAGGCTATAGAGAATAAGGAACTATGTCTGGCAGCTTTCTTGGACGTGGAGGGAGCGTTCGATCGTACCACGTATAAAGCTATCAGCGAAGCAGCTGCAAAACATGGTGTAGAGCCCACCCTATGTAAATGGATAGGCAATATGCTAAATGGCAGACTAATAAAGTCATCTCTCTTAGGGGATGAGATAATGGCCACGGCCACAAAGGGATGTCCACAGGGGGGGGGTACTCTCACCAACTCTCTGGAGTCTGGTGGTGAACTCACTCCTGGTAGAACTCAATAAGGGTCCCATCCACACGGTGGGATATGCTGATGATCTAGTGATACTGGTTAATGGGAAGTTCCCAGGCACGGTATCAGAAATCATGAACAAGGCACTGCGGATAGTGGAGAAATGGTGCGACCTGCACCAACTATCCATTAATCCAGGCAAAACTGTGGTAATACCCTTTACTAGGAAAAGGACCCTTCCAGGCGTACAGCAGTTAAAACAGTACGGGAGGGTACTAGAACTGTCCGATGATGTGAAATATCTAGGTGTTACACTGGATAAGGAACTGAATTGGAAGAAGCATACAGATCTTACCATCACAAAGGCACTGAGGGTATTTGGAATGTGTAGATCAGCGTATGGCAAAACATGGGGATTGAACCCAAAGGTACTTAAGTGGATCTACACCATGATGGTGAGGCCCATATTATTGTACGGCAGCCTGGTATGGTGGCCAAGGACTTTAATGAGCACATGCAGAGAGGCTCTGATGAAGGTGCAGAGATCGGCTTGCATGGCTATAACAGGGGCGTTTCGTACCACGCCTACAGCGGCGCTAGAAGTCCTACTGGACCTACCGCCACTTCACTTGGTGATTAAGTCAGAGGCGCGGAAATCGCTCTACAGATTAAGAACTCTTGGACTGTGGAGCGACAACAAACCAAAGACTAAACACACAAACATGGAGACTGATGGTTTCTTAGACAGAATAACAAGCATGGGAAGTGACAAAATGCTACCCAAGTTTGTATTCCATAGGAACTACACGACAAAAGTTCCATCCAGGGCTGAATGGGCCGAAGGTCTAGAACCGCCTAGGTCTGGTATCGAAGACAGTATATGGTACACGGACGGATCAAAATGGGATCCGGTACGGGAGCAGGCATTTATGCGAATGACTACAGTAGTAGTGTAAGCATGGGTAGTTTGGCAACCGTCTTCCAGGCGGAGACATACGCTATAATTGCCTGTGCACAGGAGAATATAGACAGGCAAACCAGAGGGCAGACCATCTATATACTCAGTGACAGTCAAGCGGCCCTTAAAGCACTTACGGCGCCGAAAGTGGAATCTAGACTAGTCTATAACGGCGTCCAGGCACTGAACAAGCTTGGAAAGCATAATAAGGTGCAACTAGTTTGGATACCAGGGCACGAGGGCTTCATCGGCAACGAAAGAGCGGATGAGCTTGCAAGAGGGGGGTCTACAAATCACTTTGTAGGTCCAGAACCATGTGTGGGACTCTCGCAGGGAACCATAACTTCGGCCTTTAAAGCCCACGCCAAAACCAAACACCAACACGAGTGGAGGAATGAGGCGGGCTTAAGGCACTCTAAGCTCTTCATAGAAGGAGTGGACTCGGGCTGGACTAACAAACTCTGGAAATCCAGTAGGAAGCAGCTCAGAATCATATCTGGGGTGTTCACAGGTCACTTCGGGGTCAAGGATCTCTTGGCCAAGATGGGACTATCGGACAGTTTAGACTGTAGAATGTGTGGCGAGGAGGATGAGACTATGGAACACTTATTGTGTGAATGTCATGCCCTGGCCAGACAAAGAATGAAATACTTCGGTAACGGTTATCCGCAACCAAAGGAATTCAAGGTACTTCCGCTGAGCTGCATCATCCGCTATGTGGAAATGATGGAGCGAAGTTGGGAGTAGACATAAGGAGAGGGCAAATGCACAAAAGATCCCACTGGGTCGAAGTGCATCCGAAAGGGCCCTCATCTAAATAAGATAAGATAAGATAAGATAAGAGATACATGAGATAGATGTGTTGGTAGTTAGAGAGATATGACGCGCGGGCCCGCGCTGCTGCTGCGCCGCAGCCGCGCGTCACACGCGCGGCACACGCACAGCACACGTGCAGCACACGCGCAGCACACGCGCAGCACACGCGCAGCACACGCGCAGCACACGCGCAGCACACGCGCAGCACACGCGCAGCACACGCGCAGCACACGCGCAGCACACGCGCAGCACACGCGCCGCACACGCGCAGCACACGCGCAGCACACGCGCAACACTCGCGCGGCACACGCGCGGCAGACGCGCGGCACACGCGTTGGTAACGCGTCGCAGCCGCGTACCCCAACGTTGCTATACGCCGCCCGCTTGCGGTGTGAATATACCGATTCAACCGCGCCCGACGCGCGCAGCACACGCGCAGCACACGCGCGGCACACGCGTCCGGTGGGTGGAGGCCTTAAAGGATAGCTTTCCCTGCTACGAAGGACTGCTTATGTCAGACGAATCATCTATACGATAACGTCGATAACATCTTTAGACAACTAATAGTTTTAGTTTACTAACCATTCAAACACCGGATTACACACTTCGACACTATGCATAGATCGTTAACACTGGTACCCCGTATATTTTATTTATTAGTAAGCAAGTTGTACTATTAATTATGCATGCATAATAAACGAATTTAATTCAATTTAGTATTTTACTTCATAATTCTAATGGACGGCAACACACGCGTGCGTGGTGCGCGTGACGCGACAATTTGAAAACTTAGCTTATTGAATTATTGTTGTACGTTAAAAGTGACTTAATTGTTTATTGTAAGTAGTATATCTTATATTATAGCTAAAAATGCTTCGCGGCGCCATCATTTTTATCAGTTTGGCGGGTTGATTGAGTTTACATCGCATTTTTTAATACTTTTTGGAAATACCGGGATCCCGGTATTAAAGGCCGCAAAAAAGGCGGGATCCCGGGATTGGAAGCCCTGCTCGTGGCTGATCATATTAACGATCAGTGTTTGCCTTGCGTAGCATGCTGTGTGAGTCACTAACACATAACCATACCAGACTACATACTTATTCTCTTAAGGATTGATCCATAACTTTTATCCTCGTTCTTTGCATTAATTAAAAGTCAATCTCTTAGTAATTCTGTTTCAATGGTACTACGCCAACCTTAGTTTTAAGTTCGAAATGTGTTGGGGCACATTTCTCTGTGTCGAAACTATTCGTTTCCTGTCCAAATTTGTATTAGAATTCACAAAATCCACTTATGTAACTGCATTCACACGTAAATATATAATTAACTGTTAACTTTAGACAATAGATTATATTGCATCGTAATTCTGCATAGCTATATGTATACAACTATCAACATATTATGTAGTTAAACTTTATACATAATTTCTGTAATAATTACGACCTGAATTGTTCACATTAGCTCAAAACTTAGACATTTATATAAGCATTTCTGAAAATAGAATCGTATTATATACATACAACAATTATCTTATTAATCTACATGTAAAAATTCTGTTTTATAAAAAGGCAACATACCATTTCCAGATAGTTAGGTACTTTTAATTACTGCTAAAATCGAAAGCACTAAATCAATATTGAAGGTATTGCAATGAATTACGTAATTTTGGATAATAAAAGTAGATCAATTTATGGTAAGTGGACTGGCTATAAATTTATGCATAAAAAGGCTCAGCTCGAGGATTCCATCCACCATTCATCTCCTACAACTCAAGCCTTCAACATCTAGCCATCCCGCTCACCGTCAAGCCTTAAAAAGACATTTTAGCACAGAACCCGCTGAACGCACGAAGGCGTTGAACACCCCGTCTACCTATAAAAGTGCCTTAGATGAGAGGGAACGGGCAGTACAGTAGTCCCCACGTTGGCCCAGTGCGGGTCGCACACTTCACATACCTGCCTTTATGTGATCCGATATTTATGCTTCTACAGCGGGCAGCGGATAGAAAATTAGAATTACGCTGGTCATATGTCACATCATTTTGATTTCGTGGAGTATCAGATATTTTTACTCGGTCTGATCCGATATTTATGCTGCTACAGCCAAATTATTTTTATGCCGGCTGTAAATCATCACATATTTTTACCCCCTGTAGAAATATATAATTATACCTTCAAGATATTTTTGCAGTGCTGCCCATAGTTCTATATTTAGTCTGGTTAGGTACTGTACGACCGGGATGCTTAAATATGGTTACCCACGACCGCGGCATGCCTTAGGTATCCAGGCATGATCGATGTTATTTAAAGATAGTATTTGCGCGCTTCAGGCAGTACTACTTAGGAGCACTAGCTGGAATGAACTTTTGGCTGGCTTATTGACAGTTTCCACTTTTTTCACGGATACAAATTTATTTACTCGATTCATCGAACAGGTGAAAGAACTAGCAGCAAAGAAGTACAACTACACGTTCGGAAAAGATGAGGTGGTGTCCACATTCGTTGCTGCGTTCTACGATGCAGTGCTGCTGTATGCTCTGGCACTGAACGACACATTGAAGCAGTCGCCAGAGCCTAGAGGACGACTGGATGGGAAGGTGGTGATAAACAATATGTGGAATAGAAGTTTTCAAGGTGAGTACTACTATAATGAAGGCCTAGTTTATGAATAGGTCACGCGGGCAGTCAGGCGATTATAAAAACACTCATAGACATGTTAGTGATTGCGCGTGTTCCGTCGTGATGCTGATTGCTGTGATTGTCAATAAGCTTGGCCGAAGCAGTAAATGGGCTGTGACCTAAGTAAATTCCTGATTAGAGGCCTCTGCCACAAACCACGACTTAATGCAGAAACGCGGTAGGCGTCGACAGTCATGGCGGGATAACATGCACTAATGTAAATAGGACTTCGTCTTGTAGACTCAGACTTTAAGTCTTGCGCAAATGACGAATCTTCATTATTTGTGATAATAATAAGATTTCCAGGAAATTTTGCGAAACGGTTACAGATCAAAAATTGCCTTCACACGCCCCTTCCCACAAAGCTGCGGGAATAGAGCCGTTGTTTCATAATACCTTTTCAAATCCTTCTTCTATTCTAGGTATTACTGGCGAGGTAATAATAGACTCCAATGGTGACCGCGTGGCCTCCTACTCTCTGCTGGACATGAATCCCGAAACCAGCAAATTTCAGGTTAGACACTTTCTAATACGACAACATATTAACCGATATACACCTTAATACTGAACACCAATTATCATAACTGAGAAGATGATTTTAGGGTTCCGTACCAATAAAGGTAAAAAAGGAATCCTTATGGTGCGACTCCGTCAGTCTGTCTGTCTGTCACAAAATGTAATATCTCACGAACTACTTAAGCTATCAATTTGAAATTTGGAATGGTGACAAATGAGAGTTATCTACGTGCATGGAAAATGAGAAATTTAAATATACATTTTAATTTCCTATGATAAATTACGAATATGAGGAGGGGGCAAAAAAAATCAACTATTACTTAGGTCAAGTGGGGTATCATTTGAAAGGGCTTGAGTTGCACTTTTTGAAATAGTTTATCTTTTTTTCTACATTGCGAATACTATAAACATAAATATTACTGGAAAAGTATAACTTTTTCTGTACCTAGCGTATTTTTTGCTTTATTTTCAAAAATATTTTTGTTTTGAAATTCCTATACGACTCTTTGTCTGTACCTAGCATATTTTTTGTTTTATTTTCAAAAATATTTTTGTTTTGAAATTCCTATACGACTATAATAGAAGTACTCTCTTTCAAATAAAAAAATAATAATCGAGATCGGTTCACGTGATAAACAATAATCGCTAAAACACCAGCATACATACTAAGCTGATTGCCCTTGCACGTTAGTAACAAATGGGACCGATAGATGGCGCTGACCCCATTCCTACTTCGCGCTGTTAAGATTTTTATAAAATTAATTGGGTTGGGACGGGTATATTTCAATAGCAGGTCAAAAAAAAGATCGCATTTCAATTGTCTTGGTAGTTCGATGGTCTTGGTGTAAAAGTTATTCGTTGTATGAAATTGAATTCTGTTGTGTTGGGTTAAAATAAGTAATTTAACAAATATTGGGACATTTACTTTACCTTGAGTTAATTGATAGTTTATATGGAACCCTCGGTGCGCGAGTCAGACTCGCACTTGACCGGTTTATTTTTAATAAGCTAAGTATCAGTGGTTTGTATCAAGAATGAGATTTTAAAGAGATTAGTACACAGCACAGCATTAGCAACTTATAAACGTTTATTTGGTAGTTATTAATTCATATCTACTCCATGTTTAGGGTTCCGCAGTTAACAAGGAAGGAACCTTTATCGTAATCCTGACAGGTAACTACGGAACCCTACACTGCGCGTGACCCGACACGCACTTGGCCGGTTTTCCCTGTTAATTTACTTTGAAATTCCTTTTCTTAAGAAAAGAGTTTTTTTACACTGATTAAGTCGTAGTACTTTACACGTACTTAAGAAATGAACATAAATAGGTACATCAAAACCTATATTCAAAAATATTGCCTAAATTGGGATAGGTTTCTATATGATATTCCGATTAATGACATTCCGGAATTATTGACTCGTGACCGAGCAGACTTTTAGTATACCTACCTAACTTACTATCTCCTCTTGCACTATGTGGCTTCTCTTTTTTGGACCATTAATCTCGATATTTACTACGCTCAATTCGTTTGTTGTGAGCCTGACCTTCGTCATTTACTTCGCTGAAAGAATTCCCTTAGAGTAGAAACTGTGAGAAATGAACGTAGGCAGTTTAGTCCCAGCTGCTCAGTATAATGATTCATATTTGTTAGATTTTCATATGTCAAGTGAGGATTGACATGCACGCCGGTTCAGAATGTAAGTAATATTTTTTCAGGTGTCTTCAGCTAGGTACCCGTCTCACGTTATTTATTAACTTTATTGTGTTTTTCTACTCCTGTACTTTTATCTGTCATTTACATAGTCCCGAACACTAATATAAAGACATACAAAATAAGTCTGCAGAAAAGTCTATACTCTATTCCCCATAACAGTACGGCACAACCGTGCTGTTTTGTCGCCAAAACGATACGCTTAGCAGCCATACGCTTCTAAACCTGGGTAGTACTACATTGTGCCACGGCCTACTAGACACGATCGAGTAGGCCGCGACGCGACTAATCTAGAGGGCCATGCCGAAACATAAAATACATTAGGTACTGCCAACTTAACAAACCACTGAATGTATTTACTTCAAATAAATTATTGTACTAACGGCATTGCTGCCAACTTAAGAAAAACCTTGGTCTTAATATGACAGTACTGGCAAGTTGAATTAAGAACAAAACAGACCATAAACAAGAGGTGTCAATGTGTCATGTTTCCAATTTCCCACCAAACCAAAGTTCCAGTTCAAAATTAAAAGACGAAATATGTCAAATATGATAACTATTCGTCATTAATAACTTCTTAAGATTTGATTCGTGTTTGTGAAATGAAGAAAAGGTGTACGTTCCTTTTAAAATGGACGATGAAGAAAATACTGCAACAATACTGCACCGCTGATGAAATTGCGTGAGTAGTAATAGAACTAACGGAAAACTTACTGCCTGAAAAGTCAAATTATGCTATTTATTTAAAATAGTCGTAGAAAAAATATTGTATGCAACGGTGTATAACTTGGTCTTAAAACGCTCGTGGCGTCTTTAATTGCGATGCTCGCCAAGGCTCGCATCGCAACTCACGACACTCGCGTTTTAAGACCCTACTTATACAACAGTTGCATAAAATACTATTATGCACAGAACAACACGTCGTTGTGCGTTTGCGCGTTTCGTAACTTTACTCTGACGATGTGTGCAAAACGCGCGACCTCTTCACACGGTCTCCAGTTTTACGTGGAGCTCGGTACTAAAACGCCTCGTGTGTTCTGCGCTTCTGCGCCTCAGTGGGCCATATTTAAGAAATTAATAATTTATATGAATAAAACCAATTTAACTATACTTATAATTAGGGCCCGGAATTTTGCGTGTGGTTTTGGAAAAGTCTAAGGGAGATAACACCGACGTTTATCGATACATCGATAGTTTTTAAAAATAATAACTCGAACTTTCCGATGATACATTCTATGCTCTTTCAATGGTTAGTGACGAAATATAGGAAAGTTTAATCCGTTTGATTGTTTGTTTTAAAGATTAAGTGTTCTAAACGGTGTCTGACACGACACATCCGATACATCACTTTTTATTCACAACAAAGATCTCGTGATAATCTATATTCAAAATGAAGTGTCGTGTCGGAGACGGTCCGAAACACCATGCATCACTCTTTATAGTATATTGACGAAAACCTATAACGTGAACAGATTACACATCCCTCCGGACTACATAACGCTAAATAGCCTGAGTGCTTGTTCGCCTACCATTTGATGGTAATGAAAGACAAAATATAATTTTAAATTAGTATTTCATAACTATACATTAAACATCGAACCAAAAATTATTTACGATTATTATGTATGATTTATCGATATGTCGATAAACATTCGTGTTCTCTCCCTTCGAGTGTTTCAAAACTGCACGCAAAATTCCGGGCCCTACTTATAATATATATTTCTGTTAAATATATGTTACATTTAGCAAAGATTTTGTCTCCCAATTTCATTATTTTCATTCCTTAGTTCTGTTGTAAAGAAAAGGGTACATACAAGATAACGTTTTTACAAAGCTCATTTCATCACACCACGAAGGGTTTCATGCGGCTGTAGCGATCATTCGCCCAGATAATGTTCGGTCTGACTTTAAACGCCCTTCGGGGCCCAGATATTCTTATTGGCCTCATAATGTGCTGGTATTATCTTGACAGTTTTTCATACTCAAGCTCTATGCCCAAATTGTATTGAAAGTGCCACAATTTAGGCTAAGGGGAGATAATTAGTGCCTGATTTGCTTGTCGGAAAGATAAATGAAGCGGCGAAATATCTCTGCTCTGCTTTTGTATACCAGTCTCTCTTTGTGTATAACATTCCTACTTGTATTTCTGCGAACAGACATGTAAATTGGCAGAATATTTTACACAAACATATATTCAACTGAAAAATAAACTAGCCTATAAATATTTAAGGGGAGTACCTACTGTAAATGGGGTGTCACATCGTTCGAAAATTCGATATGCAGTGTACCAGTAGTCACTGCTCTTTACTTTATTTCGAGTTATGGCAAAAAAGCCTGGATTGATATTTTTTTATTGTAATTGTGAACTTTGCTTTAAGTAATACTTTTATCAGTTTCAATGCAATAAAACTTGAAGGAAACTATAACCACTAACAAAGAAATATGAAGCTGCATTGA
This sequence comes from Epinotia demarniana, assembly GCA_945867215.1. Classification (NCBI taxonomy): domain Eukaryota; kingdom Metazoa; phylum Arthropoda; class Insecta; order Lepidoptera; family Tortricidae; genus Epinotia; species Epinotia demarniana. Next base: position 37,670,984 of record OX244260.1, on the reverse strand, counting down.
AACAGCCACGCAAAACTTAAACCGAAAGATACTCACAATGAAGTCGAGATTGTTAAATCAACACAGAACCGTCTACTTAATGTTGAGCAAGACAAGATAGACAAAACTGAGAAAATAACCTAATGGCAAATATTAAACTAGATGGAGTATTAACTAAATACATACTAAGTACAATAAAGTGGTTCAAAGGTACGCAAAGTTCAGCATGTAATGAGATTCTCCAGAGAATGGTAAAGAAAAAAATATGGTGTACCTAAGTAAATTGCTTGTTTTATGATGCAATGCATGCATAATTCCAATTTATTATTCATAGACGACAAAGAAGACAGGTATGTTATATAATATCCTGCCTTCCATTTTCGTGAGATTTTGCGGGATATGCAGGTCTTTATTATTATTAATTTTGAAAGCAGTGCAACTACACATCAGTAATAATTCCATATTACGTTTTTAATAAAATAATACACCGGGCACCGGCACACCGCATGTTCTCGTAACTTAAAAAAAGTTATTGGGCTGTTGGAATTAAATGAAGTGTGAATTATGTCTATTGTTGTTTAAATCGCAAGTTCACCTAGATGTCCAGCCAGGTTATTGAGACTCAGGGGCACATTTCATACAAAATCTGATGTTAAAGACTGCTGCAGCTGATAAATAAAGACGTTTATGGAGAAATATTAAAAAATGAAATAACAATAGGGTAGTTGCGTCATGTTAGGATTGATAATATAGTATTTCTAAACGGATAGCAAACCATCAAAGTGTTGTAATAAATTATGTATGGCAAAATATAATTAAAATAGACATGGACATTTTAGAAATATACCTATGCATTATTTTGTATCGTCCAAGAGTAAATTAAAAGCTACTATAGAATACAAGTAGATAATCTAATCTAAGTAGATAGAAGTAGATTCTATAGAATCCTTATGATTATAGAAACAAATTTGTACAACACTTATGGACCTACACACTACTATTTCGCGACTGAAACAGCAATTTACTTGATTTTCCACACAACGATTAGTACAAGTTGCAAAGTTCGACGTCATAGTTTAGCGTAGATTAGTACTTATGAAGCGTTTCTGCCAGCAGCGAGGTCATTAACTCAAAATTTTGGTTATTTATGTTCTTAAATGTTTTGCTCCCATACAAACATTTGTTTCTTTCCAAAAACTGGTTCGAATGGCATCGTACGAAATAAATTATAGGTCATGCTTATTATAAGAAGCGCCTTTTTGCCGTCACAAATCCCAGATATCTAAGAACCCTTAATGTGATTGCTCAGGTGGTGGCGACCTACGTGGCAGCGAACTCTTCTTTGCAATTCATCCCAGACCGGCCGATTCACTGGGCGGGAGGGCGGACGACCCCTCCCCCCGACACCCCCGTCTGCGGCTTCGATGGCTCGTTGTGCCCCGACAATTGTAAGTTTTCTGTTTGAAACGTTCGACTTTAGAGTAATATGCACGTTTGAACTTTCTTGGAACTTGGAAAAGAAAAGGTGAGGTGGACGCTCAAAATCTAACATAATAGTTTTTTTATATTATTTAATAAGTATTTTAATTCTAATTTGACAAATCTCAACTTATTCGTTTGACATTGATACTACAATTTGTTTTGTAGAATTATTTACTAGAAATAGTTTTAGAGAAATAATCATTACACTGATATTTCTTTCTCAAACATTTGTCGAGAAGCAACTATACAATTTTATAATTGGAATGTAACGTACTTGTTAACGAAGGTCTCTTTATCGTTTTGCTGGCATTTGTAATTTTACCGTTTTTTTACTGAAAATGTTTGTTCTCTCTGTGTCACAAAAGTCAAATACTTAAACATAAAATTATTTTAGAAAACTACGAGTACTTGTGCGTTGACAGTAAGTACTGACAGTTGTTATTGAATAATTTCAAATAAAAATCGTCAGTAACGATGCGCCATTACATACTTAATCAATGTTTGTGTTAAGCAGTAAAATCTACACAAAAATATAAAATTTCAAAGAAAGGGAAACAGTGAAACATTTTTTGCTACTAAACTTGCCACCTTCTTACATACGCGGCGAGTCACTTCTACCAACTCTCTGCTCTACTCCCTTTTAACACTAAACTTGTCATCTCCTTAAGGTTTAAGCAGAACTCTTCGTAAAAAAAAACACAATCCGCTCTGCATGGTTAATTCCGACGAACAATCTTAAAACCCTCAAGTTATTGCGGGTTCATACCGATCGCACCTCTCTTTTTTTTACATCGAAAGTTTCGGCAAAGCTACTGTAATTACATTACCGCATTTCATATGATTGTATGAATGTGAATTTTATTATTTACATCGGTATTTACCCGCTATTTGGCTGTATTTTTTCGATTTCGATTTAAATTTATGACCTCCAAGTGTATTGTGGTACCACGCGATCATAGCAAAACAATCAATATAGATTTTAAGGTAACATCATGTAATGAGTCATAATAGTTTTTGCATTTTTGTTTATAAAAATATTTAAGTAAGTGATTTTATTTTTGTATTTCAAAATATAAAAAAACTACTATAGTACTATAGGTAAAAAATACACTTCATCTAATTTTAAAGAATAAGATAAGTATATATAATAATATATATATAATATATAATAAGATAAGTATATATATAATATAAGTATATATTTTTTTCAATTAAAACCACTTGCAAATAATTGCTAACAAGCTCATCTACCTTTTAATTATTAGTTCCTGCTATAGGGCCCACCCTGTATAGTCCTCCTCATCGATTTCAATGACGGCAACCCCAACAATAATGGATCAGCCCAATTATATGCTCAGATATAGCTGGCTGAAAAAATTAAAAACCGCCTAATCACCTTACATTAAAAACGCCAAGCACGAAAAGAGAGGCACAGGGAAATAATATATACACATCTTTGACATTGACTGTACAACGAGTATTGAAGTCTCCGTTTATATTTATATCGCAGTTACGTAAAGTGCTGTATGGTCGCTGTGAACCCGTCTTTATATTGGGAGATTATACTGAGGCGCTTTGCTTTAAGTGAGAAAGTCCTGCGAAGTGCTGACTCGCACCTTCCCGTTAATGTTTTCTTTTAATTAAATTCCGTGATAACTGTATTCAGACGCAATGTTTGCCTTGTCCAAATTAATGATAAAAATTATACTGTCAGAATTTTTTTCAGTCATTAAAAGAGTTTTTGGGTGACAATCTCACAAATCTACCTAGTTCCAAACTAAGCTGGTACTGGAGGTGCTAGGCGACGAAACATATATTCGTGCTTATGATACAAATGAATGCTATAACCAGGATATGAACCCAGGACCTTCAGCAAAGCTGCTTACCATCTAGGCTCAAGTGGTCGTCAAAATCTACACAGATTATTGTACAGCGCTCAACTAATTAAAGAAATTGGCATGTTCAAATCGGTGATCCTTGGTCCAAAATCAAGAGACAAATTCGTTTCTGCAAATCGGGAACTTTTTGAGATCAATCCACATTCTTTATAAAATTAAACGGATTCGGTCAAGCATGGTCGAGACGGTTGATGGTGGAAATCGAATTTGATTCTTGCTTCGTTACTGGAATCGTATTTTGCGCGTTCTTTTACGTACTTAAAGTCCGATGTCGTTCCTCGCTATATGGGTCATACAGAGATTTAGGTTCGCATTTTCCCTGTAACATACCATAACTAAGTTAAGGACTATAGTTGATTGACAGACGCCTGATTCTTGTTTGGACTTATAACACGTATAAACGGCGCCCCCTTTTATATTATGCGGTTAAATCATACTTACCATAAAATTACAAAAGCTAAAACTATAATCACCACAGGGAAGACCTTTGGTTTAATTTACTTCGTATAACCGATATTTCTTATTCATACATAATTCTAATAATATTAATGATAAGTAGGACTTCTCTTTATTACATTACATAATTATATAAATAAAATATCAGTCTAAGTCACTTGTCTTTAATTATTTATTGTTAAACAACGTCTGTTATTTAAATCATAGTCTTTCATGTATTTGCAGTTCATGTTCACACGTTAATAACACCTACTAGCTACATTATGTTTTAATTATACTCAAAACAGAATGCGTGAAACTTCTTAGCAATTTTTTGTGTGTGCTGAAATAAGTTTTGCCAAATTTCGTTTTCAAATTGACCTGTTTGTAAATTTGTTCAATGTTTTTCTTGACCTAGTGTTAATTAGTGTGTTTACTTAAAATCATATGTAAATATTAAATTACAGGATCATGGCGCTTTTCTCTGTTAAACTCCTAGTTCCTTTCATATTTAAAGTTAAAAAAGTTGGTTCGATGTCCGCTTCTAAAATTACTTTGGTCTACTTTAAACTATCGGAACACCCATAATTAAAATAATATACTAACGTCATTCTTCTTGCTTGATTTATAAAACTTTGATTCATTTTAATTAATTTCACACAGCTAAGGTCACGAATTTCCTGATTCATTTACCAAATTGGCAGATATTCAATGACCGGTGATTTAATGAGTGAGAGAACGGAATTGGTTTTCCTTTATCAAGTTTGTACATTATTAAGAAATACCTCTTAGGCACTGAGTAGTATCGAAGATTAGGCCCTAATTGGCCTTTTCAAATTGCGGACGTATCAGTGTATCAGGAAAGATAGATGGGCACATAAAATATTTGCGAGGCCATTTATTTTGATAAAAGCGAGACTCACACGGGGAGGTTCAAACTGAAACCCAATATATCGATAATAGGTATTAGTTTGATTGAACCTCTTGCTCAAGTTCATCGGAACTTGAGCTTGCAGAATTATAGATTCATAAAACTTGGTCTATCAAAAACACACATAACTTGAAGACTAGTATCTCAGCATGGTCTGAATATAGGTCGCAGACAGAACGCAAATGTCCCTGAAAGTGAGCGACACTGGAATCTAAACTTCGGCTTTGAAGTGTTATAATTTCTAAAGTAGTTTCTAGTTCGCATTAAATTGTGGGTATCCAATACTTTTACCATCAGAACAAAAAATACGAATTAAAACCTAAAATGGTTTAAGTAGATATACACTTAGTACCCCCCTTTTGCGATAAAGTTATCTCGAATAATGACAACATTGGGACTTTCACTAACTCAATGTGTTTCGAGAACAACGCCAACAATAATAAAAATCTTTTAAAGTTTTGGTCACGCTCAAATAAAGTGTTTTGTTACAGCGCTACCCGTATACGCGATTCTCAGCATTGTCCTTAGCTCCGTCGTGGTGATACTTGCCATTCTATCAGTATTTATCTACAGGTATGTACACTAGTTAATATTTAAACCTATTATATCAAAGTACTTATAAGTAAAGTAAATACCTAGGACAATATCATAGAATAATAATAATGATATTCGTTCAATATCATAGGTGTGTATCACGGAAATTGTTTAAATCTACTAATATCACCTAGATACACCTATTAATAAAGAATTTATCAAATTCGACGTACCCATCACAAGTCAAAATTTAGAAGACTGATTGGAAAAGGTGTCCTTGATTTATTTTGCAAGTATTCAAGGATATTTCTAGGATCCATATAAGGCAATTTTCTGTTATATAACGACTTATCGGTAAAACTAAGATCAGACTTAAAGGACATTTTGACGATAATCTTTGTCCAAGTCCTGAAACCTTAGTTTCTATTGAGATAAAATTCTATTTCCACTATAATATAAATCAAATATGATATATTTGACATGTTGCCTAAAGTATTATACCTCTTACATTATTATCCAAACTGTCGAAGATACAACGTGTAGCTACGAGTTAAACTATGTTTGCGCTATTGATTATCTATTCCAATAACGCAGACTATACTGTGTGTCCTGTTTTTTTTTCTGCGTCACATTCATAGTATACGTATACTATCCTATGAGTATGGTTCTAAATACCCTGATTTGCCATACAATAACAATGAGTATGATCTTCACAAGTATAGCACTATGCGAGACAAATAACATTAGGATTGAATACGCTGTTAATTTTAGATTTGCCAGCTATTGTTGAGTAACTTTCTGACTTGTTTTCAAAAGGCACGAAATATAATTTGCCCAGATAAGGTTTAAGTATAATTTCTTGTAAGAAGAAATGTCAAACAAATCGAAACTTACAAAAACTAATTGTGAAGTTGGCGAGCAATGCAAGACAAGGTGGGGTTCCTACAGTCCTAGTGTAATTTGGCTCGCATAGGTATAGACGAAGTTTGAATTTCTTGATAATTCTTATATTTCCATATCAAAAGCACGATCTTTTGTGGAAGTATCTGAACCAAGAGGGAAAACTAGACCTCATCAGATTTAGGCAAAATTCCCAAAGCTTGGTAACCATTCAGAGCGGTCACGTATGTAGGATCTGCCTCAGTCAGGATAATTTTACCAACGCAATCCACGCGAAGGAGCGCTTTTTCAACTGATTGAGAGATTTCAAGTGCTTGATCAAACCTTATATTAAAACAGACATTACAAACTGGAAGCCGAGATTGCCATGATGACGTGGCGCGTGAACTGGAGCGACGTACTGCAGCCTGGATCCCGACTGCGTGGGAGCATGCACTCGCTGGCACGAAGGTACAGCAGTGGGGTGAGTCTTCTTTTACTTCATGGAGCATATAGAGATTCTAGAGCTTCTTTTATAACCTAGGTAGCCAAGGTCGAAGTAATTTACTGGGACAACATAGACTAGAATGTATTGTGTAAAATGTAAACCGAAGCACTAGGGTTTGGGATCATCAGAGCATGCATCTAAGCATCTGCTTAGATACGTTTTACAATCCAGTTGAAGATACGAGTACTGCGACGGAAGATATCCCTTTAGGTCAAAGTTGATTTTGTACAAGCCTCAATGCAATAAGATTGTGTATGTACAAGTATACGAGTAAGGGTGCTATTCGACTTGTCCAAGATCTTTGTCCAATGTGCATTGCGTCTCATTCACTCTTTAAGCAAAATGTGAGACGCAAATACACATTGGAAAAATATATTGGACAAGTGGAATAACACCCTAAGCTAACGCTATTTATGAGAATTAGGTACGCAGAAACGATTTTTACGATAATAGTACAATGACTATAGATATTTTAAGAATTTTTGTGAATTACGGTTCAATTCGAAACATTTCCAGCTATAGTAGACATTCATGACGTTAGAGACCCGTTTCATAATTGTTATACGTCTGCGACTCACGGAAGTTTTCTCAAATGATACTCACAAATATATTTTGCGTAGGACAATGCTGGCGTTATAAAAACGATAAGCGACAAGAATGGATACGGATTAAATCTAATGTGGATCAATTATATATATCGTAATCTCAAATTAGTACGGTTTCAATTTTCCGCGCCAGATGATGCGTAAACCTGCATTGTCTCGTACGGTTTTATGACTAATATATCACTTGGGGTTTTGATAGTATGGATCCGAAGGATTATGAGAAAATACCTTCAGGATTTGATTTAAATATATAACTTGTCTTGGCATTTAATCTCAACCTCTCTCTCATTAAATCTTCAATTGATGAAACTATGGAATGTCTTTAAATGTGCTCTTTTTTAGTTTCATACAAAAATATTTCAGTAATACTATAATGTTATTTCGTCTCTTTCAAGTCTCAAACTTGTTTTGACATTCTCCGAATAAATATCCAACGTTCTAAATGTAACCTTAGAGGTCGAGCTTGTAAAAAATATAGCCCGTAGCTGTACAAACTTGGTTATTATAAGCTTGGTGTAATTTTTTTTGTCTCATTTTTACTGATTCCATATTGGGTTACAGAATATGTTCAGCTTTACAAACGTTATATATCTATTCTAATAAATGATTTGATGTTACTTAATTATGAAAAAAAAAAGTTTTTCTGAATTAATACATTTCTCGGCATTCTTTTTAAAAGAGATATTGTTTAAAAAAATATTATGCTTTACATGCTGGGTCGCAGTTAGCATAATCAGTCATCATCAACAAAAAATAGGCACCTTCAAGGGATCCTCTTAACAGAGATTACAGCCCACACAATAACGCTTTGAAATATTCTCTTTATAGACGGCGTACTCAGACGAGGCGACATCATTGGCTGGCGACCGCCAAATATACACTCCTTGTGGGTTGTATAAGAGTTGTCGGGTTGCGCTGAAAAAAGTTGACAAACAACGTATAGACCTAACGAGACCGCTGTTACTGGAATTAAAGAAAATGAAAGACTTAGAACATGATCATTTAACAAGGTTCTACGGAGCGTGCGTGGACCCACCCCACTGTTGTCTACTCACCGAATATTGCCCTAAAGGGTCTTTACAGGACATTCTGGAGAATGACACGATCAAATTGGATTGGATGTTCAAAGTCAGCTTAATGCATGACATCGTTCGGGTAAGACGTAAATTTTTATTTATTAACTATGTCACATATATTTATCGCTTTATTGTAAAGGCGTAATATTTAGTCATTAAAAAGGCCATGACCATGACGAGTGCTCACTTTACCTTTCAACTTCATTATTTATTTTGAAATGAGAAGGTTTAAGATTTTTTAAATAATTACTCATAAACTTGTTTTAATTAGGTGTAGCAAGTATATTATTTAGCAATTCTTTTTTCTTTAACCTACTAATAAGAAAAAATACTCAGCCAATTTAAATTCGGTCATACATATACTCAGACTCCGGTTCTTTTTTTTTGGATATAATACGAGATTGGATTTAGTACCTAGTTCTTTGTTTGTTCAGGTTTTGGCTAGTCTGGTGCCTGTAATAAAATATTCACGTTATAATGTATTATCTCTATGAAACTACGTACATATGTATGTTCAGTGGGCAGCGGGCGACGGGATTCGATTTTAGTACCCGACTGATAGTGGGCTAACCGTAACCCATTAACAAGCATAATCTATTCGAAAATGAATGATGCATGAAAATTGATCACGCGGATGTTTAATCTACTTGACTGTTATTCACTATAGCCATACGTAAAATTACCAAATATAGATTTTAGAATTATCAAACGTAACGATTTGTCAGTTTGCCGATAAGTTATATGTATTCCGAGAACTATGAACTATGAACTTCGGCATCTACTGACTCGCCGTATTAAAAATGGTCGCGGCTGACACACGTAATCGAGAAGATATAACATCCGTCACTTCCCTCGATGTGGTGTCCAACATCCCCCCCACACAGTTAATTACGAGTACATTAACTTTTCAGAAACTTAGAAAAATTAATTTTCTCTTGCATGCTGACTACGCATTATTCAAAACGATTGTATTCTAGTATAGTGTACTTAATGTGGTATATTTTGGATTGGATGAAGCAATTATTAAGTAAGCAAATGTGATAGGATACGCGCAAGTTGAGACAGCCAAAGTTAATATTACGTTAAGTTTTTAAGGGTAACATTCCACAAATGCTGACTAATTAATTATATCCAGGGCATGCACTTTCTCCACGGCACGGACATCAGATCCCACGGCAACCTCAAGTCCAGTAACTGTGTTGTAGACTCCCGCTTCGTGCTGAAGATCACCGACTTTGGCTTGCATGCTCTGCGGACCACCGAGAAAGACACGTCAGCGCATAGCTATTGGACCCGTAAGGATCATTTTAGAAAAAAGTTTTGATAAAAGTCGGCGTCAATAGAATTTGTTAACTATGTAAACAAACCGCCATAGTGAAAGACAATTTCAATATGGCGGTTTGTTTACATAATAACCAAATTCTATTAACGGCCACTTTGCGCCCTAACATTGTTTTTGAATTTAATATGAGTGGAAAATAGAAATGATTATAAGTCTTCAACATTTTATTGGGAAATACTACTAGACAGTTATGCAGTTGTACTAAAGCTGTTGTTGTTAAAATTAAGCTAACAATACAGACTTCGATTTTCAATATGCTCCATTAAACGCATATTTGTTTATGATTTGATATACGCAGATGCAGTGTTTAAAAGAGGGTTTACCCTTGTTTTATCGACATACGTTTCATCGAATGAATGTTTCGCCAAGTTTTCATTTAATGGAAAACATTTTTTTCATAAACTATCAACTTTTCAGGATTTTTATAAAAATGTTCGATGAAATGAAAATTCGGCGAACCAGTGCATTTGATGAAACGTTTGTCGGTAAAATAAGACACTCCCTTAAAAGAGATGTATTAATTTTATAAGTGACGTTTTGTCATTGGTTTCTATTTCGTTCGCTCTGGTGTTTTAATTCAGGTATTTCAGAATAAAACTGAATATATATTTAAGTTACCAATAAGCTGAATAATGAAATGATTTCCTTCTTAGGTATGTTATGGACGCCCCCAGAGCTCCTTCGCATGGAAGACCCACCTCCCGAGGGCACTCAGAAGGGAGACATATACTCATTTGCAATCATCATGCACGAAATAGTTAACCGCCAGGGCGCCTTTTGGCTCGGACCGGGCATTGAAATGGGCCCAAAAGGTAAAAAATATTCAGTTAAGCTTTCAGATACCAAAATCTGCTGGCTAATGAGATGTAATCCCTCCCCTCTAACTCCCAAAATTAAAAAGTTACATGTTCGGTCAGTCAAATTATTTTTCAACGATAGATAGGAGAACGCAGTGAAGTGGCGAGGGTCTCGTGTGGCAACTCAGAAAGGTCATGCGTACCAATATGACTGGGGTGTAACGTTATTGAGAGCATTGAGGCTTTGCAAAACCGACTTCAAAAAAAGAAGGTTACAACCAGATATCTATATTTTTTGGAATATTAGTACATTGTTGTAGAGGCTATAAAGTGGGCAATAGATGGAGGATTGGGTTCTCGAGTCCATCTATTGCACTTTTGGTCGAGACATTACATAGTGCATTTCACGCCTACTGCGAGGAAATTGCAAATAATTATTATTTTAGCGCGCGCCCGCTTGCGTGCGGGGGGGCACCGCGCGGGGCCCTTTGATTGGTGGAATCGCTGTTCAAACTGTCCAACAATAACATTGAACAATAATAAGCATTTTTAATTTTTAATCGGTATGTATAAAAAATAAATTAATTAATACATTATGTCCAACATTTTATGTACATCGAGTTGCTACGCTACTTAAGCTGTTTCGTAACTGCGTGAGATGAATGAAACCCGACGGTTGTAATTCTTTGTACTGTGCTCAAACTGTATGTAGGCGTCAACCGTGATTGCTTCAGGTTGGAAGCCTAAACATTGTATATTAGTCGAAAGTTCAACTCATCTTTACGTGCAGATGGATGTGTGAGTGTGCTTATACCTCCACCCACCTCTGTGTAAGTGCGTGCGACTGGTAACGACGACTACGGTGTTACTGCCTCACAAGAGGAGTTGAGAGATGAGTTGGTCTATATATAGGTACATATAACAGAATGTTTTAACATAATAATTATGTTAATGAACAGCCTCAGCATCCTGTTCAGAAATGTCTCGTGCCCACTAATTACATAGTACATCATTAGGTATAAATATTTATTTAACTATTGTGACTATTAAGTAAATAATTATCAATATAATATAACTGGTATGATATATTTTTACGACCGGTTCAGCCTAGTGGGTAGTGGCAGAGGCCTACGAAGCTCACGGTTCTGCGAACAAATATTTGTGTTATGAGCATGAATATTTCATTCCGAGTCTTGGGTGTTTTGTCTATATATGTAACATTGAATGTATAAGCGTCGTGAAACCACTCTCTGCAATCCGAACTGAGCCAACTTAGACTCGGGCGGAAATTGGAGGGGGAGGTGAAAAAACTAAAAATTGTCGCCAGGTATTCAATTGAAACAGCATTTCATTAAGTATATAAACAGCGCACACACTTTCAAGCAACCGCTGTTTAAATCGGCTGCCTAGCTACAAAAAAAAAACATTTTTTTTCTATTTCCGCCCCAGTCCAAGTTGGCTCAGTTCGGGATGCACAAGGCGTTTCCACATCACTTCGGGAGCTCCAATACCGCGAGCCATCCCGTTGCCTCTTGGAGACTGCAATATTTGTAACAGCTTTGTTTGTGCGAGGTGTGCAGTAACGAGTACTTGTACTGTATTGTGCAGAAATAATCGAAGCGGTGAAAGCCACAGGGCTGCGCCCGAACACGTCTCACCACCGCTCGTGCGACATCGACGATGCGCACGAGCTGATGCGCCGCTGCTGGGCCGAGGACCCGGTGGAGAGACCTGTGTTTGCGCATCTGAAGGGCGCAATCCGCCGCCTCAACAAGTAATGTTTATGTACATGTAACTTCATCTAATGGGTGTGTGTCCGCTTTCTTTCCATGTTCTTTTTCTAACTTTATCATCGTTTCAAGTTATTTAGTAAAAGAATCGCTTCGCTTTTTCATTATTCAACTCAAGAGCGTTTAGCGACACGAATGTCCAATAACATAACATATCACCTCAATGTTTGAAAAATCACGAAAAATCGCTAAAATTATGATTTAATGTGACCACATCAGTCTTCTATATCGGACTCATAAGAAGTCTAAATTCTTCACACAAAATTAAGTAAAGAACTTATATAAGAATTGTTAAAAAGTTACTAAAATAACATTAAGGTGATATGGATTGGGTGCGCATTAGTTCACACCATTTTATAAGCCCTTTTATGGGATGTCTGTAAATTTTCCTTGCACAATTTCACACTTGAGTGATCATAATACATTGGTTACTAGGTTTTGGCTAATAAAGTTTGGTATTCGAATGATCCGAATTCATAACGCCAATTGATAATAACAAAAGTTAATGTAGGTGCCCAAGACAAAACTTTAATTCCACCGTGGAGAAAAACAAAACACTATTGTTTTTATTTGGGTTGAGGGCTCTTCGCAGTTCTTTTGTAAACGAATTCACATGCGGTTTTAGTTCAAATATCCAAGTCCAAAACGTCATCATATCATTGTTTTTCGTTTAAATTATTCCGAGCTGATTGAGGTGTGCTGAAATATCAAATTAATATTGTAACAAGTATAAACACAGGGATGTTACATCAAGGTTCTTTAGACACCGTTGACTTCAAAGGCATAAAATAATCCTTAAGTAGGTACTGATATTATTTACGTATACAGTTGTTGAACAGAATAATTACCTACAATAGACATTAAGCCTCTCAAAAGTTTCAAGCTTCACGAATTGAGCCATGTTTGTTGAAATCAAAGCAAACAGGAAGTCTTTCATCATAATCCTCTTATCCAGAAATAGGGCTATTACATTAGACAAACAGGATCCTGTGTAAATACTCGTATGTTTATCGGTTCAAATCATTATATTTATGTAGGTACTTAAGTTCTGGATAATTTAGATCTGTAGAACCAACCAAGGTGTCATTAGCTAACAGTAGCTATTTATGAGTCTGGAATGATTCTAAATCGTTGAACCCTTGAAGCAATATTTTTTCTTCAATATCAATACGTTGCTTTCAACCCATTGCTACAACATGAATTAAGTCTAGTTTCATTCCTAGCCAGAGAAAGTAAGAAACTTCGCATTTGAACAGAAATAAGTATGGATAAACAATCGTTACAAAACATTACGAGAAATATGTTAGGAACTGCGCATTCTGGCTAGATCATTAGAAGTTCCGTTGGTGTTTAAGGAAATTTTCTTCTAATAAGAGCTTAGTTGCAATAAATTTTAGCTGTTGCTTTAAATTCCTCACTTTCATGAACAACCATTTTAAAATTTGACTTCCTATTAATTGTAATTTTCATGTGAATTATGTACTTGTTACAGATCCCAAGAAAGTAGTAATATTTTGGACAATCTTCTGTCTCGTATGGAGCAATACGCTAATAATTTAGAAACATTAGTTAGTGAAAGAACACAAGATTATTTGGAAGAAAAGAAGAAGTGCGAAGAACTGTTATATCAGTTGTTACCAAAGTAAGTTATGTTAGCAAGCTACATTACAGATAAAATGTGAGCGAAACAACAAATTGGTCCGAGGGGCGCAAATTAAATTGTTGATCTCAAACGATAATATGCTGTAGTCTAACTTTGCAACTAACAGAAAATTAAATTCAAAGTTCATAATAGTTCAATTACCAAACGTTTCGCGCCGCGTATTGGAGTAAAATTACGAGAAAGTTTTTATTAATGAATTGGATATAACAAGTTTATTTCATAAATTTATTAAACGTTTTTTCTCAGGTCTGTAGCCTCGCAACTAATTAATGGCCGTTCAGTAGTAGCCGAGACATTCGAGCAAGTCACCATCTACTTTTCTGACATCGTTGGTTTCACCGCGTTATCCGCTTCCTCCACGCCCATGCAAGTTGTGGACTTACTCAACGACTTGTACACCTGCTTCGACAGTATTGTAGAGAACTATGACGTATATAAGGTAAGCTTTTTAAAGAAAACCTAGCACTGTAATGCAAACTGGAACAATTATTTATAACTTGTTACACAACATGCAATAGGGCATTTTTTTTAAATAAAATTATATCATGCACTGTCAACGGCGTGCTAAATCATCATCATCCTCCTAGCGTGATTCCCGGCAGTGCCCCTTGACACCTCCCAAGATTTGGCATAGGCACTAGTCTTACGAAAGCGACTGCCATCTGACCTATCAACCCAGAGGGAAAACTAGACCTTATTGGGATTAGACCGGTTTCCTCACGATGTTCTCCTTCACCGAAAAGCTAACGGTAAATATTCCGTACATAAGTTCCGAAAAAATCATTGGTACGAGCCGGGATTCGAACCCACGACAGCCACTTGGCAGCCGCATGCCTGAACCACTAGGCTACCGTAGTAACGGCGTGCTAAATGTTGATAAGAATTTGGAGACACTATTAAGTTACTCCTTAATTTGTTTGTGAACATTCAAGAAATGACAATACATCCAAAGTGACTCGCATAATCATAATGACGCAAATTCCTGGGTAAATTTTGTTTAATCCATATTTGGGACACTTAAGTCGGTAAGTACTTCCGAACCTTCATTAAGAACCACCGTCCTTGATGCCACACGACAGTCACAGTCTGAAGTTTTACAAACCCCGAGTTCATTGAAGTAACTTGTTTTCTCTTTAATTAAAAAGTTGTACAACTTCCTGTGAGGAGTTCAGCTCTGGGTACAACTTACAGATATTATTAATTGGTTTGTAATTTTTCTTGGGGAATTATAAACGATCGAATAAAAAAGAACTTAGCGGCTGATGATGCGATGATCAATCAGCAATATATATAACCCAGACAGCTAGGTAGCCCTACGAAGTTGCGTATCAATAAGTTGCTGTCAAAAATTTCAATTTTGGTACAAGTTTTTATTGCCGACTGTACTTTTTTGCTTACCATCATCAACTACTCATTGAGACGATTCTAACGAACCCAAACTCAACGGTGTTACGTCGGTTAAGTACTGAATTCCCATGGCCACCTTGTCTCCATCATCAGATTAGGTCGATGGTACCATAATATTAAATTGTCATCCAAACTATACTCATACCCAAAATTTCAGCTCAATCGGTCACCTGGAAGTGGGTCAAATTTAACTCGCAAGATTTGTCCCATACTAACAGGGCAAGTTAAATAAAAGCTTGTAAAAACACGGATTGAGTGTTCATATAATACTAACAAATAATGCTATTTTTGAAGTCTCGCGAGATCGCCGAATCCGTAGCACAATTAAACTATAAATTTAACAGACTGGTATTGGCATTGCTGTCACAAGATCTTCTATAAGGTTCCTAAAAAGTCCTAAAGATGTAACCAAGCATCGTTCAACAGGTAGAGACGATAGGCGACGCTTACATGGTGGTATCTGGTCTGCCCGAACGCAACGGAACGCGGCACGCGTGCGAGGTGGCCCGCATGGCACTCGCGCTGTTGAATGCCGTCCGCCGTTTCCGGATCCGGCATCGGCCGCATGACCAGTTGAAGCTGAGGATTGGACTACATTCTGGTGAGTTGCATAGACGCTTGTCATCATTTGTCTTAACATTCCTGTCTCCTTATCAGATTGAAATTGATGTACATATATAAGAAAGGGACAAAACACATTTAAGTTAACAGTAGTGGATTATTAGCTTCATGAATGTGTGGGCTTGTTCGGCCACATCGAGGGTTGAAAGCACACTGCATAGCAAAAACTCGAAATCGCGATGGGATGCGGCTCCAGGCTCCGGTATCGATGCCGTCAGACCTTAGGCATTTTTAGCCATTCTATCGTGTTACGGACCCACGTACGATAGCCAACAACTTAGTTCGGGAGGGAACTAAGATACAGTTGAGCATAATAAGCTCTTCTCGTAGGTGTTTTTCTCTAAAAACAGTTTTTCCCATCGGCTACGAGCGTATAGCGATACAAAATCTTTGACAGTGATTGTGTTATAAATAGGTACAATTAATCATTATTAGTCACCAAAATCGTACACAAAAGCGAACAAAAATAAATTAAACACACACAATGATACCTGTCTATATGTATGTACGGCCTTATCGCACAATAAGTGACAGGGTTGAGCGTCCGTCACTGGCTGACACCGTGCGATAGAACGAGTCGACGCTCCAATCTTGTCACTTATCGCGTGATAAGGCCGACCATGATACAGAGTCTGTTCGCAATAAGAACTGTTTTTTATGATACTGTCTTCTTTTTTTGCCCAAAGGGATTATTAATACGCCTGATAAAATTGTATCGCAAATATGCTAGTAGATCCCCCACAGGCGCGGCGCACCTTCCATTACCGCAGAAAAATCCACGCCCCTTTTCACTCCTTTGAAGGATGATGTCCGAAATAAAAACTGTCCTTTGTCCTTCCTAGGGTCCCGTACTACCTTCATACCCATCCAAATGAAAAAAGTAACGGGTTAATAATATAGTTTCGCTCCTTTTCAGCCACTACAACCGTTTTTACTTTTTCTGAACTTAAACTGAAACATCCTACACAAAATACATTTGATGCACTTTGCAACCCCTCATGACATTTGCTGCTACTGCACACAATAAACGTGCCACTGAAAATGTGTATTAATAACTGTATTTTGGAAAACGCAAGGATCACTCGACAGTGCGGTATGATCGTCACGTTTCGCGCAATAAACCATGCCAGCAAATAACTAGGTGAATCCGAGAAATATGTCTCGCACAAAAGAGAACCTGTATTCGAGCGGCCTCATCCCTTATTTACATTCGCGGGGTATATTTCAGTGTGCCTCATTACCCCGCAAAGTGGGTGGTATGAATAAACATATATATTTTGCCAGATGAAATGAGACGTGAAACAAATTCAGCTAGTCGTACCTTGTGATTCGAATGAAGAATTGCTGTCGGTGAATTACAAACAGACTTTCAAATTGTGGAACGGTTATCGAATATTGAAGAATAAGACCGTGTTATTCAGTTAGCAGCAGTAGCGTAGCTCACACTGCGACGCATCTCCGGACGTAGGTGCGTTGCTCGTTATAATCAAGTACCTCAGTTTGTATATAAATTCCGTGTGGTACACACTGCAACGCACCTTCTTCAGCGGTCGGATAGCACCTTATGGTCGCCTATCCACCAGCCAGTGACTTGACGTCACGGCCTTCGGGCTACGGCTAGAACAGGTTCAAAAAAAAAAAAAACAGCAACGCACCTCCGTCCGGCGAAATTTGTATGCAGCTCCGCACCTCCGTCCGTTGTTGCGTCGCAGTGTGACGACCGCCTTACTCATACGTAGAGGTCAAAATTATCTAAATACCTACACACGTCTTTATTACAAAATACGAGTAGCTGCCCGCGCGGCTTCGTCCGTTTAATGCAAAGAACGCAGCGAAACCCGCGGAATAAACTAGCCTATGTCCATTCAGAAAGTCCATTCTATATCGTACTTTCATATTTACATTAAGGGTTGATCTATTTTGCAAACTAGGTAGGTACATACATGTGAACACAAGTTAACAGACAAATTGCCACGAAATATAAAATGTGCTCAAATAAACGTAGATGAATTTGTTAAAGCGTGTTTCGAGCATTATAATATATTGAAGCCCGAGGCATTGACATCAAGCGTACTAAGAACGATCGTAATGGAATTTCAATAACGACGTAGGTACTTACGAATTTGTCTAAAACGAATATTAGCGTCAAGAAATATTGGGAAATTTGATCGAAAAATTATATTTATTCATATTATGGCCATAGTACATATTACATAAACTATTAGACTAGATAATATAGCTTTTTGCATTTTGCATATTGGTTTTTTAGGGTTCCGTACCCAAAGGGTAAAAAGGGGACCCTATTACTAAGACTTCGCTGTCTGTCCGTCTGTCTGTCAATAGGCTGTAATCTCAAGAACCGCGGTAGCTAAACAGTTGAAATTTTCACAGATGATGTATTTCTGTTGCCGCTATAACAAATACTATAAAAAAAAAAAAAAAAAAAAAAAATATTTCAGAGTGGCTCCCATACAATGAACATGATTTTTTTGCCGTTTTTATAGATAATGGTACGGAACCCTCCGTGCGCGATTCTGACTCGCACTTACCCGGTTTTGTATTTTTTTTATAATTAGCAAAAACACGACGGGCTCATATTTTGTAGTTTAGAAGTTTTTTAGGTCTCATTTTGTCCCTGCCTTCAGATCAGGTTTATGGCGCAATAGGTAATAATATATCATTTTCACCAAACTTACATATACGTACGTATGCCAAAATGTCAAAACGGTTTACAAATGGTGAAAAACAACTTATTTACATACGAACAGAGCAAGTTCAATAAAAACTTGTAAAAATATGAATTTAACGACCATATCCTACCCTACTTAAATTTAAAGCAGAAACTTAATTATTTACATCTAACTACTAATTATTATTATTATCATTATAATAAAAGCCAAGCATCACAATAATTAAAAAAATAATACCACGGACGTGGTACCGTAAAATGGGGTGAGTTAGGTCAAAATAGATAACCATCATCATCCTCCTAGCGTTATTCCCGGTAATGCCCCTAAAGGAGCCCGGGGTCCGCTTTGACACCTAATCCCAGGATTTGGCATAGGCACTAGTTTTACGAAAGCGACTGCCATCTGACCTTCCAACCCAGAGGGAAAACTAGACCTTATTGGGATTAGACCGGTTTCCTCACGAAAACTCATTGGTACGAGCCGGGATTCAAAATTCGAACCCACGACCGCCGCTTGACAGCCGCATGCCTGAACCACTCAGCCTTATCAAAATAGATAACCAATTCATGATAAAAATGTGTTTTTACATGCGGCACGTTGATTTTTATACCTAGTAAATTTATGAATTTTAGTTGTATAACGACTGCTTATCTGTCGTTAAATTTCATAATTTTAACGATAAACACAAATAAAGTGGAGTTAGAGGGGATAGCAATGCATGGGGTGAGCTCGGAAAATTTATGGGGAAAAACTTTCGTATAAGCTTGCCTCGTTTCGCGTTGTGTCCCACTCTACGCTCCTCTTCCGCATGATCGCTCCCCACAACCCTGGTTCCACTCCAGGCCTCATATTTTTTCACCTCTTTCTTCTAGAGACTCCACTAGAGAAATGTTATAATTTGGCTACTCCATATTGCCACAGAACAAGAAAATATGTCTAAAAGTAGGTATAGTGCCCCAGTTTACTGTAAGGATTATTTG
Source organism: Epinotia demarniana (assembly GCA_945867215.1). Lineage (NCBI taxonomy): Eukaryota > Metazoa > Arthropoda > Insecta > Lepidoptera > Tortricidae > Epinotia > Epinotia demarniana. The sequence continues at coordinate 37,651,367 of OX244260.1, read as the reverse complement.
GTAATTAAGAATTGCCATTACAAAAAAAACCGGTCAAGTGCGAGTCTGACTCGCGCACCGAGGGTTCCGTACAAACTAACAATTAACTCAAGGTAAAGTAAATGTCCCAATATTTGTTAAATTACTTATTTTAACCCAACACAATAGAATTTAATTTCAAACAACGAGTAACTTTTACACCAAGACAATTGAATCGCGATCTTTTTTTGACCTGCTATTGAAAATAAATATACGCGTCCCAATCCCAACCCCATTAATTCTAGAAAAATCTTAACAGTACGAATGGGGTCAGCGCCATCTATCGGCCCCATTTGGTACTAACGTGCAAGGGCAATCGGCTTAGTATGTATGTTGGTGGATGAATTTCAAAACGAAAAAATACTTACAAAGTTGATTTAATTGCAAACTTAACTAGGAAGTGATTTTTGTTAATAATACGAAAAATATGCTAAATACAGAAACAAAATATTTTTCCAGTAATATTTATGTTTATCTCAATCATAAGTAATTATTTCAAATTTTTCGCTTTGATAACTTCGGAGATAAGGGGGGGGGAATGGTATTTTTTTTACATTTTCCTTCATAAATCGAAATTTTACCACTGTAGAAAAAAAAGAAAAACTGCTTCAAAAAGTTCAACTTAAGCCCTTTCAAATGATACCCCACTTGTCCTAATAGTAGAATTTTTTTTTTGCCCCCTCAAAGTCGTAATTTTTCATAGTAAATTTAAATGTATATTTTAATTTTTCATTGTCCATGCACGCGGATAACTCTCATTTATAATCATTCCAAATTTCAAATTGATAGCTTAAGTAGTTCGTGAGATATTTCACTTTGTGACACACAGACAGACAGACGGACGGAGTCGCACCATAAGGGTTCCTTTTTTACCTTTTTTGGTACGGTACCCTAAAAAGCTACTTAACATGAGTCGAAATACCCCATTTTACCGCCCCTTAAACTGCGAAAGGACACTCATACACATTTTGAGCGAAATTAATGTATTTAACTCCAGTAATGTGAAGTTATTAATGTGTTTTCAAGTGATAAAACTCTTTTTATTGCGTACAAATCTTTTTAATTGACTTGAAGTACTTTGTTATTGCGTGGTATACCTACAGCATACAAACATGTATGCGCCGTAATGGAAATTGTAAACTCAGTGCATAAAATTAACTTGTAATAACCACCGCGAACACTCAATTAATGCAATAAAGGATTTACTATGGTGGTTTTCGTCATTCGGTAGGTAGAGCTTGAAAATACATTTCTAAACCAACAATTTTTTGCCTCACAGTGTTTTTTGTCATCTATCCTGTAAATAATGAAAACAGGCGTATTTTACGTTACAAACTGGGCCTAGTAATTATATAATGGAGCCAACCTATTTATTATTCTGAAGTAAAATTTCTGTTGTTTGAAATTTGACACTGCATTATAAGCGCAAAATAGCTTAATTAATAAACTGACTACTTATTTTCCGTGTACAATTTAAAAGAGAATGTGACTCAAGTCCACATTTTTAATTTTGCAACACGTGGCAAAAGTACGGTCAAGTGCAAAAATGTGTATCGATTTAATCATCTCATAAATACGTACCGAAACCTTAATCCGCTGAGATTAAGCGCTATGGGACATATGTATGAGTAAGTTGTATGCGCCCGTATTTTTACACTTGACTGTACCTACCTACTAAGAACAATTTTGACGAAAGGTTAACGTTTCAAACATGTAACAGTATTCATCTACTAAAAAAAAAACAATAACGGGTAATCAATAATCGTTTCAAACAAAATTAAAGATCATAAAATTAACTTCACTACGCAATTTCAAGACCTTGGTTTATGATTGATACGTTCTTCCTCGTTCCTCCTCAATCCTTCTAGCGTTATTCCCGGTAGTGCCCCTATAGGAGCCCGGGGTCCACTTTGACACCTAATCCCAAGATTTGGCATAGGCACTAGTTTAACGAAAGCGACTGCCGTCTGACCTTCCAACCCAGAGGGACTTTATTGAGTTTAGACCGGTTTCCTCACGAAATTTTCCTTCACCGAAATGCTAACGGTAAACATACATTAGTCATAAGTATTTTATTAGTAAAGCCAATTTACACGCTATAAATAGTTTTAGAATTGTAGGCTTTTAATGATAGAATATAATTGTAGAACATATTCACGTATAATGTAAAAAAATAAAATATACACATCAATATGACATCACACAGGCCGTAGCATTAATATTAACTTCAAAAATATAGACTATATGACATCCTTTTTGTGGAAATCTAAGAACTCGTTATAATCATAGAACGAGTGCTCAACAAGCCAGCGTTTGAGGCGACATTTAAAAATGGCCAAGTTTTGGGCGCTGGTGATGCTGTCAGGTAGGTTGTTGTAGACGGCAGGCCCCATGACATGGGTGAGCTTGGTCGACCTGGTCGTCTTGCGGCCAATGCCAACGAGCTTATGGGCGTTACGAGTATTGTAGTTGTGTACCATACTATATGTTTAGTACGCTGTTAGATTTAGCCGCATATACAAAGCCACCTGTAGAATGACTATAGCTGGTAAGGTCAGTATTCCCAGTTTTTTAAAGTAGGGTCTAGCAGAAGTAATGTGCGGTACTCGGGCGATTATTCTAACCGCGCGCTTTTGGAGACGGAAAATTCTTCCCCACTCTGCACGGCATCCCCATAGCTCCGCACCGTACTGGATCAGCGATTGCACTGTGGCAAAATAGCACGAGCGCGCGACTTCATCTGACACCAGCCTGGTTACCCGTCCTAAAACAAAAGACGCGCTGCCGATTCTTCTGCTGAGTCTGTCAATATGGTGGTCCCACTTTAAACAGGTATCCATTTCGAACCCTAAGAATCCGGTGGTACTTGATACCTGGTCAAAAAAAGGTTAAGCATATACATAAATGCAAAGTCACTATTATAGAGAAATAAAGCTCGACGACCGCTTTAGCCTAATTGGTTACCCTGCCTACGAACCAAGAGGTCCTGGGTTCGAATCCCGGGCAGGATATTTATTTGTGTGATAAACATTTGTTCCCGAGTCATGGATGTTTGCTATGTATTTACATACATACATACATACATACATTCACGCCTTTATTCCCAAAAGGGGTAGGCAGAGCACATGAAACGTATGTTCCAGCGCCACTTTTAGCATAAATGTGGGTATAAAAGATCGACTAAATGCGATATTGCAGTGATAGGTTGCTAGCCCATCGCCCACAACACACTTCAACCCTGGTCCCTTAGTCGACTTTTACGACACCCACGGGAAGAAAGGGGGTGGTGAAATTCTACCCCGACACCACACGGGCTATGTATTTATTTATATATATGAGTATGTTTATCGTCTTCGTCTCGGTACTAGACCCATAGTACAAGCTTTGCTTAGTTTGGGACTAGGTCGATTTGTGTAAGATTGTCCACTAATATTTATTATTTTATATTTATATAGGTACGCTTTTAATTGTCCGCTGGATGCAGGTGGCGCGGGACCGGTCATTGTGGCACTCTTTGGGGGAGGCAAAATGTCCAGCAGTGGACTTATTTCAGCTGATATGATGATGATAACGCTTTTAATCGAAAAGTGTAGTAAATTTAAGCGATGCAAAAGCTAATCGATAGGTACAAACATTTGCTATATTGGTGTAATCTTCCTTTTGGCCCTGCCTGTAACTACTTCAGAAATACCGGTTAGTGTATGTCACAAAAAAGAGAAAATTATATTCCTTATTAACCTAGAACTGTTTTTTTTCATGGTAAAAGGACATTCAAGGCCACGCCTGTTCATCAGATTTTTCGACCCAGTGCCATTGAAAGCGGGGGAGGTTCTATTAAGGAACCGTATCCCACGCAGTAATCAAATATTACGAGGCACGTGCCAACCCGAATTATGACCTCTACATGACTGTCACATTACATCCGCGTGCAATGGAGCTTTATGACCCCATTTACTGATAGACATTGTAACGAATTCTGACTGTTATCACTAATTTTATCTGCATTGCTTTTGTAACTCAAGACTAACTCGAGGTATTACTTACTTTCTTTCATTTCAACTTTCACGTATTTAAGCTTTCTGGAGTTCCAATTCAATGCTATACATATGAGTACCTAACTATTGCTATTTTCTTGATATTTTAAAGAGGTACCTAATTGTTTGCGACACTGGACTGATAAGTAAGCTTATAATATATAATATGTTACGTCTCTGGAACTTTTCATCAGATTTCATGTCTTTTGAAGTGGATACTTCTTTGCTCGCGTTCTTGTACAGGGGTACAGTTCAAAATGTATCACGTGTCTTCCGGTATAACTTTTCGTAGGGAAGCCTAATCTGATTTCAAATAATTGTTTGTTACATTTTTTAATCCTTCTTTATTTGCCATTAGTCGTTAATCACAAACTGTTATTTAGTTTATGGGACAGACATGAAAATAATGCTGAAATGACCGCCATTTACAATGTATCGCGAGTAAAATGATCTACGTCAGTCAATGTTGCCATATATACCGATATATCTGTGCTTATCCCTTCAGCTGTGTTCATCCCTCTGTGGGCTTCATATTTTTTCCTGCAGGTCGGTGGAGCGGCCCTCGGAGGGGCGCAATGGCTTTGGTTACTTTCTTAGAAATAAAACCGGCATTCGTGTATCGATCTCGCTTTAATCCATTGAAACGTATAGCCAATTCAGTGAGACAGCTAGCAAGCGAAAACTTCAATGGCCAATGGAGGAAAAAATCAATTTAGTCGTTAGTCTAAAATTGTCTGTGGCACGTTTGACACGGTCGGTGTTCGCGAGTGAAAATTAGTGGGTTTAGTGCTGAATTGTAGTGCCAGAAGGACAGTTTTTGTAGACATGTAAGTAATCTTTAGAATAACATAGAAACTAGTGTTATTTCATCGGGTTAACTGTAATAAAACCGTGACTAACATGACATACCTACTCATGGTCAAAATTTGGCAACACGTTTTTTAGCACCTTTCTAATAATTTAATATTACTATTAGCTATTAAAATTACCGTTAGTTATCATACATCTGTTTAAAATGAACTTAAATGGATTATCAATGGCCCGAAAGTAAATAAATCGATTGAAGTTGGTAACGATCACAACAAACCCCTCAGAGGGGGACCTAACCGACCGGGAATTTCCCTCCGAGGGATGCCCACATGATACCTCGTGACGTCACTACGATCCGCACTCTATACTAATCATGACCTTGATTTATACCGTTTTCAAATCATGTTTTGATGTGATTTTTGTTTAACTGATGGTTATATTATAGTTTAAACTAAAAGTATACTTAATGGGAATTTTAAGAAACCTAATTTGTTTGGTTCAAAACATATAGTTGCTGTGATAATTGCACTCGTTTGGAAGAGGTTATTTTGTATGAAAGTAGACATACTTTTTTCATTTTACTCTCAGATAAAACCACTGCACTTACAATAAAAAAAGCTACGGTTACACCTAGTGGATGACCCATATTTATTGTTCAGGCATGAATTTGATTACATACAGTATAAAACACTTCAGATATAAGCATGTAAATCGAAGCCTACACGAGCAACTTCTGAGTGTAGGCATTAGTTTGGTAGAATATTTCAAATGGTCTAGTATAAAAAAAATACTCACGAGCCTGCCATTTTATGTTTTTCGAATAAGTATAACACAAATTTCTTCAAATTAAGCTCATTTAACACCCCAAAAAACTAATTGATTATATTTAAAATAACCAAAATACGTCGTAAACTTCGGTGAGGTGGTGACGAGGTCAGGTTGATAGCCTTAATACGACTTTAATGTAACGATGATATATCGTTGCAGTTAGATAATTTAATAAATATTGAGTTTCATCCAAAATCCTGGCTGTGATTATGTAAAAAACTAAAGAAAATTTAATTTTACCAAATCACTTCATTCCACAAACCATGTTAGTGGAGCGCCCCTCAGAGGGTGCCACAGACGTGGGTAAGCGGCCATGTTTTTTCGCCACAGCTGAAGGGTTATACAGATTTTAGTGAATTAATTCAGATATATAATGGGTAGACCATAATACCAGATTCCTTTAAATAATCAAAACACTTTGAATTTAACAAAAGAACGCAGCACACAGGGTTCCATAGCCAACAAAGAAGTATTCACTTAAACTTAATTAACGGTTGTATCTCCGACACAACCCGCTTCTTTTTTTATACTACGAAGGTGGAAAACAAGTATAGGTACGATGTACCTGACGGTAATCAGACACCGTAGCCTATGGATACTTGAGATTTCAAAATCACAAGCGCGTTGCCAACCCTTTATTGATTTGAGGATTTGTTGTGGTGATAACTAGAGACGAACGCCGGTCCCTCATTCACAACACAACACAACCTCTGATATTGGACCTTCGACCTGGACACAGACTATATTTTATCCCGCCGCTTCGCCTGCATTTTTTTAAGGCATCAAATGTAGTGACCACCAAATAATGCTTTGATACCCTAAGCTCTTTTGCCAAAAAAATATACTGAACACCAAAAATAATAATTCTACCATCACAATAGTACCAGCTATTTTAGTAACGACTGCACATTAAATTGTATTCGAACACCAAATTTACTAAATGATCACCAAATCTTTGCGACCAAATTAATACAATACTTCTACCTAAATAACCCACTATGATTGCCGTAAAATATATGAATATTACCAAATAAAGTATAATGATGCCAAATTTACAAGTGCTACCAAAACTCGAATCAGCGCACCCTACTTCCACGTGGTCTTGTCTGTCCTCCCCCTAGAGTGTATATGAAAGCCCGCGGAGCCAGAAGGTCGTGAAGGAGGTCCTGAGTTGAACGGGGTGCAGCGAGCGGGGGAAGGTGGCGAGCGAAGCGAGTATCGCACTAGTGAGCAATTTTTGTTCCCTGGTCGGTACGGGGTTTCTGGGACCCCGTATATGTTTAATATAGCACTTGATAATACTTTTAATGAGAAATGCAAATGTATATTTGTTTTATCGTACGTATAAAAATAATAAAGATACAGCTTCCGCACCTGCGAGTAAACGCGATTAATTATTAGTTATTTTTAAATAATAGCAATTGTTATACAACAATTGCTATTATTTGTTGTTATCAATTGTTGGCAACAGCCAAGCCTAATTTTTGTATTGAACTTGGCTCTCCTTTTTACCCGACTGCGCGACGCAAAGGAGGGTAATGTGTTTATCAGCCTATATATGTATGTATGTATCTATGTATGTATGTATGTTTGTTCCTATGTGGCACTCCAGAGACCAAACGCGTGAACCGATTTTGATAATTCTTACGTCAATCGAACCGTCTTACTCTTGCGTGTGTCACTAAAGACATGACAGTAATCAAAATTCAATATGACGACAATCAGACGCCAAAATTGAAAAAAAAACAAAAAAAAGTGAACGAAATATGTCGAGTGGGGTATCACTGAATAGGTATTTAAAAATCAGTTATAGGTTTCTTTTACAGTTTTTCATTTACAGTGACCATTTAAATTCTATAACGTTATAAAGTTATAGTAATTCTGTTCAGTATTAATACTGCTCTGCGCGACGCAAAGGAGGGTCAATGTGACTATGTGACTAATTCAATTTGATTAGAATAGGTACCTAAGAAAAATTTTATAAGCTTCGTGAAGTAATATAAGAATTAAATAAGAAAAAGTAAACGCGGTACTTGGTTGAAAAAGCTATCATTATTTATATCACGGTTGTATAAAATTCTATTGACAAACCCAGAGTGCTTCTGCTTCAAATAGTTTTAACGACCTAAAGCGTCACTGACAGCTTACGGTGAGATATTACTTCATTTGGAATAAATAAATAAATAAGAGATAAACACATTACCTACCCTCCTTTGCGTCCCGCAGTCTGGTAATTAATACCTACTTATTTTACTTTCAACGTTTCCGAACACATCATCATATCAGCCGAAAGACGTCCACTGCTGGACATAGGCCTCCCCCAAAGAGTGCCAAAGTGACCGATCCAGCGCCACCCGCATCCAGCGGACTCCCGCAACCTTTACCAGGTCATCAGTCCACCTTGTCGGGGGCCTACCCACGCTGCGCCTTCCGGTACGTGGTCGCCACTCGAGAACCTTTCCGCCCCAACGGCCATCGGTTCTACGTGCTATGTGCCCCGCCCACTGCCACTTAAGTTTAGCGATCCGGAGGGCTATATCGGTTACCTTGGTTCTGCTGCGGATAGTCTCATTTCTGATGCGATCACGCAGAGAAACTCCCAACATGGCCCTCTCCATTGCCCTTTGGGTGACTTTGAGCCTTCTTATGAGGCCCATAGTAAGCGACCACGTTTCAGTGCCATATGTCATCACTGGCAACACACACTGGTCAAAGACTTTCGTCTTGAGACACTGTGGAATATTGGACGAAAAGATTTGCCGTAGCTTCCCGAACGCTGCCCAGCCGAGTCGGATTCGACGATCGACCTCTTTCTCGAAGTTGGACCTACCTAACTGGATCGTCTGTCCTTGGTATACATAATCGTCTACAACTTCGAGCGTAAAGTGTCCGATTGTAATCGGAGTTGGTACTACATGGGCATTTGACATGATCTTCGTCTTATCCATGTTCATTCTTAGACCAACTCGCTCGGATGCTTTTCTGAGGTCATCGAGCATCGTACTTAAGTCCTCCATGGTCTCAGCCAAGATTACTATATCGTCAGCAAACCGAAGGTGAGTGATGTACTCGCCGTTGATGCTGATGCCTAGCCTTCTCCAGGCCAGATTCGAGTCTTGAAAACGTCCTCCAGTGCAGCGGTGAACGGTTTTGGAGAAAAAACATCTTCTTGCCTGACTCCCCGCTGCAGCGGAATAGGTTTCGAGTTCTGGTCCTGAAGTCGGACTGACATAGTGGCGTTCTCGTACAAACACTTCAGCACTTCGATATAGCGATAGTCAACTTGGCACCGTTGGAGAGACTGTAGTACAGCCCAGGTTTCAATCGAATCGAAGGCTTTTTCGTAGTCCACAAACGCTAAGCAGAGAGGTAGGTTATACTCTTCGGTCTTCTGTATAACCTGACGAAGCGTGTGAATGTGGTCTACGGTACTAAAGCCTCTTCGGACGACGGCTTGTTCGGGAGGCTGGAAGTCATTTAGCCTGCATGCGACTCGATTTGTAATGACCATCGAAAACAGCTTATAGACATGGCTCAGAAGTGAGATGGGTCTGTAGTTCTTCAGCAGAGTGTTGTCACCCTTTTTGAAGAACAGCACCACCACCCCTCTGTTCCACACCTATGGAGTTCTCCCATCCAGTAAGACGGAATCGAACAACTTCTGAAGGGCCTTAAGGACCGGTTTTCCACCCGCCTTCAGAAGTTCGGCTGTTATTCCGTCTTCACCGGGTGCGTTGTTTTTCTTGAGCTATTTAAGAGCCATTACAATCTCGTACCGGCTGATGTCCGGGATGTCGTCGGTAAAGTGTCGGGTTAGTCTAGCTCTACGGTCTTCCGCCTGACTAACTTCGGGTCTGCGCGTTGATGTGTATAGCTGTCCGTAAAAGCGCTCTATCTCACCCAGAATCTCAGGTTTAGAGGAAATGATTCTACCATCTTCAGTTTTTAACTTCGCGAGCTGGCTCTGCTCTATAGACAGATCTCTCGAGAATACTTTAGAGCCCTTATTGCGCTGGATGGCCTCTTCTATACGATTTGTATTGAGTTGGCGCAGATCGCGGGTAAGGGACTTGGAGATCTGTTTATTGAGCTGCCGGTATAATTTGTGCTATTCATTTGGGGGGTATGTGCCATAATCGCCACGCTTGGCATGCGGGTTGGCGATCGCAGTATTTCCACCGCACTCCAGGGATGCTGCTGCCCATCCTCCGGTGGTCTTGGTCGTAGTTTTAGGACATACTCGGGTCCGTTTCCGAACACATATAAATACCTTACACATATAATTCAACGTTTCCGAACACATAAATACCTTACCTGCCCACCCTACCTACTTGCGAAGCGCGTGGAGCCGGAGAGTGTTGAGGGGCCGCGCCGGGGAGTGGGGGCGGGCTTCTTTATACAGCGAGCGACCCAAACGGGCAGACACGTGAGGGCAGACGACGTTGTTGGTTGTGTCGATTCTTTGAATTTTTCGGACTAATATATATGTCGCAGTGAAATGGTCAAAACAGAGATTTGAACAAATCCCTAAGGGATATGATCAAATCACGCAGGATGTTAAAATGGAGAATCCATTTTATCATTTACCTGATACAAATCAGTCATTTGATCAAATCTCTGAATCTGTTTAGTGAAATGACGAAATCTGACAAAAAAGGCAACTCGTTTTTTCATTTCACTAGATTTGTTTAGTGATTTGATAAATCCCTGAAACGCGTCAGTGAATTGACGAAACTAACTCGCAGATATTGGCTCCTAAATCATTAGTCATTTAAACGGTTCTGGGACTTAGGCTCGGATGGCGGATAGGTTAGAAGATGGTGGCGGGAGCTCTGCTCCCGCCACCCTCTTCGTGGTTATTTTTTTTATAAAAGAGCGGAAAAATCTTTATCGCGTTAGTTTCGTCAACTCACTGACGCGTTTCAGGGATTTTATTAAATCACTAAACAAGTCTAGTGAAATGAAAAAACGAGTTGCCTTTTTTGTCCGATTTCGTCATTTCACTAAACAGATTCAGAGATTTGATCAAATTACTGATTTGTATTAGGTAAATGATAAAATGAATTGGCCATTTTAACATCCTGCGTGATTTGATCATATCCCTTAGAGATTTGATCAAATCTCTGTTTTGACCATTTCCCTGCAACATATAGATACTAATGCTTAAGCTCGGATCAGAATTGTGAATTAACGATTCGTTTTATTGTTTTGTTCATACTTACTTAAACAGTTTATGTATTCTAAGTTGGTATTAGCTACTAAGAGATTTTTTTTGGGTTTACTATTAATAATAAAAGTTGTTTGGTAATAAGTAGGTACCTAGCTTGTTAGGTAATTATAATTATACCTACCTACATACGTAGAAATTTAACTACGTATAGGTAATACTAATTGAAGTAGGAACCTGTAATATCAGTTAGGGACTATTACCTTCCGTCTATTTTTTTATTTGCTATTGTAAAACACATACCTTTACCTATTGCAGATAGGTATAAGTAGATAGGTAGAAGTAGAAGCTACGATAGCCCAGTGGTTCAGGCATGCGGCTGTCAAACGGCGGTCGTGGGTTCGAATCCCGGCTCGTACCAATGAGTTTTTCGGAACTTATGTACGGAATATGATTTCATATTTACCGTTAGCTTTTCGGTGAAGGAAAAACATCGTGAAGAAACCTGCATACATCTGCGAAGAAATTCAAAGGTGTATGTGAAGTCCCCAATCCGCACTGGGCCAGCGTGGGGACTACTGCCCGTTCCCTCTCATACATGAGAGGAGGCCTGTGCCCAGCAGTGGGACGTATATAGGCTGATGATGTGTGATGTGATAAGTAGATCAGTTAGGTAGGTACACTAGGTACAAGTTATTAAACACCGCGTCGACGGATAATTTAATGTAGGTACTTACCTGATATCTAGTTGGCGAGATAGGTAGTTAGCAGGTATATTTCTAATAAGTATTGTTTTGTTTTCGTTCATCTGCTTTGATACTTTCACATCACACCATCACATCATCAGCCTATATACGTCCCACTGCTGGGCACAGGCCTCCTCTCACGTATGAGAGGGAACGGGCAGTAGTCCCCACGCTGGCCCAGTGCGGATTGGGGACTTCACATACACCTTTGAATTTCTTCGCAGATGTATGCAGGTTTCCTCACGATGTTTTTCCTTCACCGAAAAGCTAACGGTAAATATGAAATCATATTCCGTACATAAGTTCCGAAAAACTCATTGGTACGAGCCGGGCTTCGAACCCACGACCGCCATTTGACCCCCGCATGCCTGAACCACTGGGCTACCGTAGCTTTGATACTTTATGTTTAGGAATTTAGGTAAAGTTTGTGTTCGTACCTCTTTGTTGTAAGTAGGTAGAATTGTATAAAGTTACTTGGCGTATAGTTTGGTACATTCGATTCGTAGAAAGTAGCAACTTAATAATTAGGTACTTAAATTACTTAAGTAGGTAGGTAGCTATATCGGTTAGTTAGTGACTGATAAGTAGGTATTTACCATTCATCTTCTTTGTTAGGTATTGTAAAAGAGATAGTTTATTAAGTACAGATACATACCAATAATATATTTGATTTAGTAGCTACTAATAAATAGGTACCTCAGCGGTTTTTTTAATGTAATATTTGGCGAGGTAATACCATATGATTATTAATAGGTAAGTATTGAAATCCTGCATCTACTTTGCTAGTGGGTGTTTGAATACCTACATAGTTATAGGTGCGGTGTGAGTGTGTATTTATTGGTTGTAAGAACTTATATAATAATACTAACTAAAAAGTGTTAAATAAAAAAAATATAATTTAGAAAATAAAAAAACCCGACTGCAAAAAAGCTATCTTTAGAAAAAAAAAATCTGAAAAGAAAAAAACAAGTTCAGTAGTCGAGAACATTGAATCAGTTTCATGATTAACATTTCGTATGTCAATTTGGTCCTTAGAGTTTAAAAAAAATGTCGAAATCGCTTGTGACGGATCCGGAACGAGGCATACGAATCGTTATGACACAGATAAAACAAACTATACCATTCTTATACGAAACAGCAACTTCATCAGTCGGGACCCATTAATAGTCTAGGCTACGGCACTAATGGGTCCCGACTGTTGAAGTTGCTGTTTCGTATAAGAATCTATACCATTCTTATCTCTTATCTTATCTTGTTTTATCTGTGTCATAAAAGAAAGAAAAGAAAGAAAGATACATTTATTCACAAACACACAGGACACACATATTAAACAATAGAATGAAAAAAAAAACAGATAAGACATGAAACCAGTGTGTCTCTGCGGCAGTGAACCGGACACTGGCTCAGAGATAACGATTCGTATGCCTCGTTCCGGATCCGTCACAAGCGATTTCGACATTATTTTTAAACTCTAAGGTCCAAATTGACATACGAAATGTTAATCATGAAACTGATTCAATGTTCTCGACTACTGAACTTGTTTTTTTCTTTTCAGATTTTTTTTTCTAAAGATAGCTTTTTTGCAGTCGGGTTTTTTTATTTTCTAAATTATATTTTTTTTATTCATATTTATGTTTTGGGTGGGATATCATTACTTTTTGTAAAGAAAACTAGGCAGTGTATATAGTATAGGCAGTGTATAGTGTGTGTAATTAGTGGTGCCCCGCGCCGCCGACGACACACCGTTAGCCGGTTGTTTAGCGCGTATTACAAGTTTTTTGTATGGTGACACCACTTATTTTTTGACTCAAATTTATTTTTATATTTCTGTTATATAGCAAATATAAATACTTATATTGGGATAGTTTCAAATATATGCTTGTAACGGTTCCAACGCTACAAATTAATAAAATAAAAAATTGTATGGGGACCCCCCTATTTTTTTAATTTTTCTATTTTTAGATTTTTTCCTACGCTTACACACAATTACCGAGCTGGATTCCATATTTCGTCCTTCTAGGTCATCTGGAAGTAGGTTAGGTTTTAGGTACTATATGTCAATCATTCAGTCAGTGCTAAAATTTACGACTTTTTGACCTTCATATCTTTATAACCGTTTGAGCTAGCTTCATGAAATTTGGGCTTCTGTGGAATATTGGACGAAAAGATTTGCCGTAGCTTCCCGAACGCTGCCCAGCCGAGTCGGATTCGACGATCGACCTCTTTCTCGAAGTTGGACCTACCTAACTGGATCGTCTGTCCTTGGTATACATAATCGTCTACAACTTCGAGCGTAAAGTGTCCGATTGTAATCGGAGTTGGTACTACATGGGCATTTGACATGATCTTCGTCTTATCCATGTTCATTCTTAGACCAACTCGCTCGGATGCTTTTCTGAGGTCATCGAGCATCGTACTTAAGTCCTCCATGGTCTCAGCCAAGATTACTATATCGTCAGCAAACCGAAGGTGAGTGATGTACTCGCCGTTGATGCTGATGCCTAGCCTTCTCCAGGCCAGATTCGAGTCTTGAAAACGTCCTCCAGTGCAGCGGTGAACGGTTTTGGAGAAAAAACATCTTCTTGCCTGACTCCCCGCTGCAGCGGAATAGGTTTCGAGTTCTGGTCCTGAAGTCGGACTGACATAGTGGCGTTCTCGTACAAACACTTCAGCACTTCGATATAGCGATAGTCAACTTGGCACCGTTGGAGAGACTGTAGTACAGCCCAGGTTTCAATCGAATCGAAGGCTTTTTCGTAGTCCACAAACGCTAAGCAGAGAGGTAGGTTATACTCTTCGGTCTTCTGTATAACCTGACGAAGCGTGTGAATGTGGTCTACGGTACTAAAGCCTCTTCGGACGACGGCTTGTTCGGGAGGCTGGAAGTCATTTAGCCTGCATGCGACTCGATTTGTAATGACCATCGAAAACAGCTTATAGACATGGCTCAGAAGTGAGATGGGTCTGTAGTTCTTCAGCAGAGTGTTGTCACCCTTTTTGAAGAACAGCACCACCACCCCTCTGTTCCACACCTATGGAGTTCTCCCATCCAGTAAGACGGAATCGAACAACTTCTGAAGGGCCTTAAGGACCGGTTTTCCACCCGCCTTCAGAAGTTCGGCTGTTATTCCGTCTTCACCGGGTGCGTTGTTTTTCTTGAGCTATTTAAGAGCCATTACAATCTCGTACCGGCTGATGTCCGGGATGTCGTCGGTAAAGTGTCGGGTTAGTCTAGCTCTACGGTCTTCCGCCTGACTAACTTCGGGTCTGCGCGTTGATGTGTATAGCTGTCCGTAAAAGCGCTCTATCTCACCCAGAATCTCAGGTTTAGAGGAAATGATTCTACCATCTTCAGTTTTTAACTTCGCGAGCTGGCTCTGCTCTATAGACAGATCTCTCGAGAATACTTTAGAGCCCTTATTGCGCTGGATGGCCTCTTCTATACGATTTGTATTGAGTTGGCGCAGATCGCGGGTAAGGGACTTGGAGATCTGTTTATTGAGCTGCCGGTATAATTTGTGCTATTCATTTGGGGGGTATGTGCCATAATCGCCACGCTTGGCATGCGGGTTGGCGATCGCAGTATTTCCACCGCACTCCAGGGATGCTGCTGCCCATCCTCCGGTGGTCTTGGTCGTAGTTTTAGGACATACTCGGGTCCGTTTCCGAACACATATAAATACCTTACACATATAATTCAACGTTTCCGAACACATAAATACCTTACCTGCCCACCCTACCTACTTGCGAAGCGCGTGGAGCCGGAGAGTGTTGAGGGGCCGCGCCGGGGAGTGGGGGCGGGCTTCTTTATACAGCGAGCGACCCAAACGGGCAGACACGTGAGGGCAGACGACGTTGTTGGTTGTGTCGATTCTTTGAATTTTTCGGACTAATATATATGTCGCAGTGAAATGGTCAAAACAGAGATTTGAACAAATCCCTAAGGGATATGATCAAATCACGCAGGATGTTAAAATGGAGAATCCATTTTATCATTTACCTGATACAAATCAGTCATTTGATCAAATCTCTGAATCTGTTTAGTGAAATGACGAAATCTGACAAAAAAGGCAACTCGTTTTTTCATTTCACTAGATTTGTTTAGTGATTTGATAAATCCCTGAAACGCGTCAGTGAATTGACGAAACTAACTCGCAGATATTGGCTCCTAAATCATTAGTCATTTAAACGGTTCTGGGACTTAGGCTCGGATGGCGGATAGGTTAGAAGATGGTGGCGGGAGCTCTGCTCCCGCCACCCTCTTCGTGGTTATTTTTTTTATAAAAGAGCGGAAAAATCTTTATCGCGTTAGTTTCGTCAACTCACTGACGCGTTTCAGGGATTTTATTAAATCACTAAACAAGTCTAGTGAAATGAAAAAACGAGTTGCCTTTTTTGTCCGATTTCGTCATTTCACTAAACAGATTCAGAGATTTGATCAAATTACTGATTTGTATTAGGTAAATGATAAAATGAATTGGCCATTTTAACATCCTGCGTGATTTGATCATATCCCTTAGAGATTTGATCAAATCTCTGTTTTGACCATTTCCCTGCAACATATAGATACTAATGCTTAAGCTCGGATCAGAATTGTGAATTAACGATTCGTTTTATTGTTTTGTTCATACTTACTTAAACAGTTTATGTATTCTAAGTTGGTATTAGCTACTAAGAGATTTTTTTTGGGTTTACTATTAATAATAAAAGTTGTTTGGTAATAAGTAGGTACCTAGCTTGTTAGGTAATTATAATTATACCTACCTACATACGTAGAAATTTAACTACGTATAGGTAATACTAATTGAAGTAGGAACCTGTAATATCAGTTAGGGACTATTACCTTCCGTCTATTTTTTTATTTGCTATTGTAAAACACATACCTTTACCTATTGCAGATAGGTATAAGTAGATAGGTAGAAGTAGAAGCTACGGTAGCCCAGTGGTTCAGGCATGCGGCTGTCAAACGGCGGTCGTGGGTTCGAATCCCGGCTCGTACCAATGAGTTTTTCGGAACTTATGTACGGAATATGATTTCATATTTACCGTTAGCTTTTCGGTGAAGGAAAAACATCGTGAAGAAACCTGCATACATCTGCGAAGAAATTCAAAGGTGTATGTGAAGTCCCCAATCCGCACTGGGCCAGCGTGGGGACTACTGCCCGTTCCCTCTCATACATGAGAGGAGGCCTGTGCCCAGCAGTGGGACGTATATAGGCTGATGATGTGTGATGTGATAAGTAGATCAGTTAGGTAGGTACACTAGGTACAAGTTATTAAACACCGCGTCGACGGATAATTTAATGTAGGTACTTACCTGATATCTAGTTGGCGAGATAGGTAGTTAGCAGGTATATTTCTAATAAGTATTGTTTTGTTTTCGTTCATCTGCTTTGATACTTTCACATCACACCATCACATCATCAGCCTATATACGTCCCACTGCTGGGCACAGGCCTCCTCTCACGTATGAGAGGGAACGGGCAGTAGTCCCCACGCTGGCCCAGTGCGGATTGGGGACTTCACATACACCTTTGAATTTCTTCGCAGATGTATGCAGGTTTCCTCACGATGTTTTTCCTTCACCGAAAAGCTAACGGTAAATATGAAATCATATTCCGTACATAAGTTCCGAAAAACTCATTGGTACGAGCCGGGCTTCGAACCCACGACCGCCATTTGACCCCCGCATGCCTGAACCACTGGGCTACCGTAGCTTTGATACTTTATGTTTAGGAATTTAGGTAAAGTTTGTGTTCGTACCTCTTTGTTGTAAGTAGGTAGAATTGTATAAAGTTACTTGGCGTATAGTTTGGTACATTCGATTCGTAGAAAGTAGCAACTTAATAATTAGGTACTTAAATTACTTAAGTAGGTAGGTAGCTATATCGGTTAGTTAGTGACTGATAAGTAGGTATTTACCATTCATCTTCTTTGTTAGGTATTGTAAAAGAGATAGTTTATTAAGTACAGATACATACCAATAATATATTTGATTTAGTAGCTACTAATAAATAGGTACCTCAGCGGTTTTTTTAATGTAATATTTGGCGAGGTAATACCATATGATTATTAATAGGTAAGTATTGAAATCCTGCATCTACTTTGCTAGTGGGTGTTTGAATACCTACATAGTTATAGGTGCGGTGTGAGTGTGTATTTATTGGTTGTAAGAACTTATATAATAATACTAACTAAAAAGTGTTAAATAAAAAAAATATAATTTAGAAAATAAAAAAACCCGACTGCAAAAAAGCTATCTTTAGAAAAAAAAAATCTGAAAAGAAAAAAACAAGTTCAGTAGTCGAGAACATTGAATCAGTTTCATGATTAACATTTCGTATGTCAATTTGGTCCTTAGAGTTTAAAAAAAATGTCGAAATCGCTTGTGACGGATCCGGAACGAGGCATACGAATCGTTATGACACAGATAAAACAAACTATACCATTCTTATACGAAACAGCAACTTCATCAGTCGGGACCCATTAATAGTCTAGGCTACGGCACTAATGGGTCCCGACTGTTGAAGTTGCTGTTTCGTATAAGAATCTATACCATTCTTATCTCTTATCTTATCTTGTTTTATCTGTGTCATAACGATTCGTATGCCTCGTTCCGGATCCGTCACAAGCGATTTCGACATTATTTTTAAACTCTAAGGTCCAAATTGACATACGAAATGTTAATCATGAAACTGATTCAATGTTCTCGACTACTGAACTTGTTTTTTTCTTTTCAGATTTTTTTTTCTAAAGATAGCTTTTTTGCAGTCGGGTTTTTTTATTTTCTAAATTATATTTTTTTTATTCATATTTATGTTTTGGGTGGGATATCATTACTTTTTGTAAAGAAAACTAGGCAGTGTATATAGTATAGGCAGTGTATAGTGTGTGTAATTAGTGGTGCCCCGCGCCGCCGACGACACACCGTTAGCCGGTTGTTTAGCGCGTATTACAAGTTTTTTGTATGGTGACACCACTTATTTTTTGACTCAAATTTATTTTTATATTTCTGTTATATAGCAAATATAAATACTTATATTGGGATAGTTTCAAATATCTGCTTGTAACGGTTCCAACGCTACAAATTAATAAAATAAAAAATTGTATGGGGACCCCCCTATTTTTTTAATTTTTCTATTTTTAGATTTTTTCCTACGCTTACACACAATTACCGAGCTGGATTCCATATTTCGTCCTTCTAGGTCATCTGGAAGTAGGTTAGGTTTTAGGTACTATATGTCAATCATTCAGTCAGTGCTAAAATTTACGACTTTTTGACCTTCATATCTTTATAACCGTTTGAGCTAGCTTCATGAAATTTGGGCTTCTAGATGTCCTTATGGATATAATTAAACACACGTAGTTTTGTGTTTACGTCAAAGAGGTTTTGAGTTATAGAAGGGTCAAAAGTGGCACCAAGTGGTTCGCGTAATATTACACTCGGCGCTGGCTAGCCAGTTAGTTCCTTTGCTTGAACTTGGCTTGACACGCTGCCGCGTGTCTAGATTTATAATATTTATCTCCCACGTGGTAGGACAGAGAGGGTCCTAAATATTTACATAATTTTTCATTATAATGAAAGGTCGTTTTCCACCAGGCCCCTGTGTCGCTGGTGTGGTGGGTCTGAAGATGCCGCGATATTGCCTCTTCGGAGACACTGTGAACACGGCGTCTCGCATGGAGTCTAACGGGGAGGCCCTCCGCATACACGTCTCGCCGACCACCAAGGCTCTGCTGGACAGTTTCGGGACGTTCCAGCTGGAGCTGAGAGGAGAGGTTGCTATGAAGGTGAGAAATTAAAGACGGTTATACATGAATGGCAAAAGCTACTTGATTTCTTCTTTCAATTATAGTATGCTAATTGGTTTAATCTACCTACTTACTTATTTATTGCTGTTGTGTTTGCGGATAAATATGTTAATGTTGTAAAAGTACCTATTCAAGATTATCATATTTAAAGGATTAACTTTCTCAACTAGTTCAAGTTCAACTTTTTCCATGTTTATTTTAGGAATTCATGAAGCTTACGTCATAAGAAGAAGTAAAATAAAGAAGATTGATATCATCCTTGACTGTTAAAACGTGTTAAAATTTTCTTTGCTAAGGAGATATTGTATGTCCAGGATTAAATTAGAAGTCCTTAATTGAATGTTAGACTCAATAGTAAAATAAACCGATCAGAATAAAAAGAACCTTTGAAATTACCCATCTGCTCGATTCAACGGAGTACTTTTAGTGTCTGCGTTAAAAAGAAACATCAAAAAATAACGAAATGATGTTCATTAAAATATTAACTTCACAGTACAGTATCAATTTACGAATTAAGCGGAAAGAGCATGAAAAATATTTAACAATGTGCAAAATTGGTTATCAGATCTAAAGCTTCATCTACATACGGTTATTTATATATTAAAAAGATTTTCCTGGTACATTTAGCACAGCTTTATTTTAGCATACTTGAGTTTATTCGAAATCTCGGTATTATTCCACGTTCCTTATTAAAACGGTTTTTTTTCATTTTGTCAGTTCACTAAAGAAGAACTGACTCCGCTTAAAGAGTAATGCTATTGAATCAGCGGGAGTCATTAAATTTCATACGGAGTGTGTGCTTATTTGTTTTGAGCTCAAGCGAACGGTCCTGATTTACATAATTAGGTATCCGTAATGATCTCGCGGCCTGTTTTCACAGCGCTGTCTAATTGTATAAAGATGAAGTGGCGGCTGGCAAGAAATTGAGAGCTTCATTTTTAACTTTTGTACTACTATTTTTACTTTATTCACTTAGAAAAGGAACGTTGTTGTTTTCATCTTTTCAGCGCCTGAACTGACAAATTACTTTGCGCATACTTATTCAATTCTATTCAACTTCAAATTATTTCTGTTTACAGGGAAAAGGAACTGTAGTCACATACTGGCTGTTGGGAGAGATAGTCGATCCGAACGCGCCGCCCAAAGAAAAACCGTCACTATTAAAGCTTCAAACTCAATCCACTGAAAGTGGATCCATTTCACATCTGACTCCGTTCAGACAACGATTAGATCATGGATCCAGGTCGTCCAGCAGACGTGGTTCTGGAATATTCCAGCAAAGAAACACTGACTTCATTAAACTAGAAAAAGAAGCGCAACCTCTGCTTCAAAATCTTAAAATACAAAGACAGCAGTCGGATCCAACTGAGCCTGTAGCAAATGGTGTGACCAGTTCTGTCGAAGAAGACAAACTCAGTGTTTCCAACTCCATATCCCTTAACGTCAACTCTTTAAATCACAACTCGGTCAGTCAGAGTGGCCAACCCAAAGTCAAACTGAAGGACTGCCAAATGAACGCCATAGGAAATCACAATTCGAATAAAGTAGGTAATAATAACTGGATACCCAAGTTACCGCAGGCCAGCTCGTTTGACAACGGCTCTAGAAAAAGTAATGCTTGTCTTAAAGACTATAGCAGTGTCCCTCTCCTGCCTAAAGCTGATACGCCAAATGATTCAATCGTATAAAGTTATCGTAAATTGTACTTAACAATTGAACTACTTACAGTAAAACCTGCTTGATACGATTCTTAAAAGACAGATCAATAATTTAATTTATTGAATCGAAAAGAGTGTTAAGAAAATATGATGAAATATAATGCATGAAACGTATTGAGCGAGTAGTACATGTTTTCTTAATGTATGGCAATTTTAAGAACGATTTTGAATATTTTAGTGTGGCTTTTCAATGTTTTAAATGTCGGTAGTCATAGTATCTTCATTGTTAAGATGTGCTCAGAATTAGTCGTCTCTTACATTCTTTTATGAGCTTTGCAAGACTATCCTGCCAATAGGTGTGATACTTTTTTATATCTTGAAAATGAACATCGAAATTACATTCGTTTTCATTGGCTGATACATTTTCAAGCAATCGTAGCTGTACTTAAATAATGTATTTATTATCAGTGTTGACACTAGGCTGTAAATATACTTAAGTGTTTATTTATTGTAAATATTATAGTATTAAATGTAACGTCGTTGTGATCTTAGCAAAAGGTATTCTGAAAACAAGTAATTATTAATGGTAAATGTAGACAAAGTAAACGTTATAGCAAATATAAAGAGTGAGAATGACTTTGGTTTTGATTTCACCTCCCAAAACTTGATCGATTTACCAATGCAGAATATTAAAAGCTTACTCGTCAGACAAACATTAGACATTTAATTCATGATGTCGTCGCGATCGCTATGTTACAGATTTGATATCTAAATAGTTCTGTACGCATCCTGCATATATTTTTTAATGTAATGTTGGTGTGGGTCAAATAATAAAGTGCACCCCCTGGAGGTCATTTGACATTTCAATATGATACCAACATGAAGCGCGCATCCGTTCTGACGTGCTCAGCGCACGTGAAAGCCAGGGCGCGATATAGAAATGCAGAGTTCTAGTTACTTAGATTCATTCCCAGTATTCCTTTGTCAAATGAGGTTACGTCAATAGCATTATTATAGACCTTTCCAAGGCAATAAAAAAAACCCTAAGTTGCAGCCGCGATGCTGACCAAAAGGGCAAAATATGTATCATAATACAATGTCAAAAATTATTAACGTCAATGTCATAGTTTGGTCAAATCCGGCCTTAAAAGCTTTGATAGACGAATTTGTTTGTGTCTAATGAACTTTCTGTATATATGTACTACTATAATTATAGTTTACTGTGTTACTATAATTATAGTTTCTACAACAACAACAAATTTATCTCAAAGTTAGATTGAAAGGGCAAAATAAAGGCAACCCTATAATTTAAACTGATTAAGTCTCAGAGGCTTTTCATAAAGTCATCATACCCTATCAATTCAAATATTGCGTTCTGTTTCAAAAACAGAATAGAACTACTAAACGACAGGATTCCTTTTGAGTTAACATTTAATTTCCATTTATGTGGCTTAGCAATATTCTGAACGTATTTGTGTCTTTTATATAATTATCAATTAAACAAGATATTTACCTAGAATATTAGGTATCAAAATAACGACTCTAATATTGAAATTCTACAGATACATACTTATATTTATTAAAATCCTACGGAAGCAATCCTTGCCCGTTGCTGGGAAAAAGCACAAAAAAATGAT
Organism: Epinotia demarniana; assembly: GCA_945867215.1. Taxonomy (NCBI): domain Eukaryota; kingdom Metazoa; phylum Arthropoda; class Insecta; order Lepidoptera; family Tortricidae; genus Epinotia; species Epinotia demarniana. Next base: position 37,628,657 of record OX244260.1, on the reverse strand, counting down.
TAATGAATGGACCGACCTTTTTCGATATATATATAACTAGGTACTTGAAAAGTTAACCAGTTAATCATGTCATACATATTTTCTGACTACGATTTTTACTTTTCTACCAATTGTGCCTACCTTATACAGAGAAAGATCATTATGACAATTATCGCCACAAGAACCTGTGTAAACTAAGCAGCTATAGCAATACTAGTTAGTGTAAAAACGACATTAAAAGCACATAATTAAATAAACTATCAACCTGAAATCCTATGGTATACTTTATATGAAGAAGTAAATAAACCAAAATCATTATCTAATGTGTTCATCGAAATCAGTTTCTTCGTTTAATTAAAAATGTAAAAATACCCTTCAGATTCAATGTTCTATAAGCACTTAAATACTTTGCTCCTTTCAAATATTGAACGTTCCTTCTGCTACTAATAGCAGAAGAAACGAAACTCCCAAGTTTATTTTACTAATAAAACAAACTTGGGAAATTAATGCCTCAAGGATCGGCAAATTCACAATCAAAACTTTACAGCGGGTTCTTTAATCATCTCTTAGAAATTACTTACCAATGCAAGCAATTGCTAGAATACAAATGCATTTATTATATAAGCAAAACCTACAAACAAAATAAAAAAATATGTATATAAGTACCTAGTTTATTTATTTAATCGTATGGAAAACAGGATGACAAATATAGCCACTTGATGGCTTTGTCGCTAAGGACGATCGGATTTTTTGGAGGGCACCGACGCTGTTAATCGAGGTGTTTCCTTTTATCGGTAAGTACAATTTGTCCTTAAATATCTGTTATTAATTAAAAACGATTTCCTTTTTTATTTCGTCAAAACAGTAGCGGGCGAATTTGTGCTAACGCTAGTTTTCCATTGCGGCTTTAATTTGACGAGCCACACTGGGCGTGCGTTCAAAACTAGGGATGTAAAAATAAGTTATTGAAGCTCTCGAGTCACGTTCAAGGTCGATTCCTATTTTTTTCTGTCAAAAGTAAGAATAGTGCTGTACACTGCGATTTTCTTACTCAATTATTAAAATCTATTTTGAAAACAGAGGAAATGATAATTACGTTCTTATATTATTATGCAGCTGTATAATGTACGTAGTGCAAAGCAAATATTATTAACAAACAGTTACTTCTATAAGTATTGCAATTTTATTTCAGTTTTCAAAATGATCCTGATATTAAAAATAAATGGATTGAAGCAACTGGTCGTAAAAAATGGTTTCCTACGTTTTTTGGTTTCCATCTGGCCATTGCATACGGTATCTAGTGGCATATTTAGAGGACTTATGATATAGCTCGCCAGTGATTAAAGTGAAGCGTCTGTGAGCAGGAACGTAAGCAGTCCATTCAGAAATTTGTTTGGACTGAACATACTAAAAGTCTAGAAGAGTTATTTCCTTCTATAGTGTAAAAAAACTAGGACCTTTTTATTAATACTATTTTGATTTGCTACATTGAATCTTATTATCATTTCCTCTGTCGGTTCTTATCGATATTTTGAATCAAACAAAATAAACCTACAAGTTATTGCAACTACCGCGTGCTAATCGATGTTGACGAATCGATCTCGCGCGGCTTATGTTTCCCGTCACTAAATAACGCTCGTGACGTCAAAGTAGGTACCTACGCAAAATGTTACATGCTCGGTTCCCATACTAATCGACGAGCTTTTTCCTTCCATCTTGATATAGTTCTGTTATATCAAGATATATGCATACAAGAAAGAATTGCGAATTCATACACTATTTGAACAACAAAAACCCACTATAACTCTGCGATGTGTAACACAACTTAACCGAACCCGAAATCGCCTACAAGATAGAATTTTAAAATTGGCTACAAAATATGGAGTAACTAATAATAAAACGGTAAATAATACTTATTTCACAGTAATTATTTCTCGACTTCCGTAAGCTCACATTAGAATTTGGCAAGGGTCCAATAGCCCATATGTATAAAATATGGATATAGTACAAGAAAATTAATAAAATCAGGGGAAATAATTCCTGTAGTTTTGTAAATTAGTACAGTTATACCTTGTCGTGTCCAGATGAACATACTAAAAGTCCTCGAGGGTGGGGGCTGTGCCGAGGGTGTAGGGGGGGGGGGGGGGGTTGTAGGTAAAGGCCAGGCTGTACTCCAACTTTTTCCCCGAGGCAAATCTTGAAATGGCAATTTTTTTTTGGGGTTACACGGAGAGACCCTACACTTGTTTCATACATTACCAGGTCATAGTTGCACTCTTTCCCGAAGAAACAACTATGTCAGTGTGAATGGTCTTGCAGCTTTATTTGTTTGTTTTGTTTAGAAATTCTCAATGGATCGACATGGGAATTGTATGTTCGATAAGCAGATGACTGAGCTTGCTTATTCAAAACGCAAAATGAATTATGATGAACAGCTACGAAAAAACGACGTTTTCTTAAATCGACTATTTTTTTAACTTTAACATCCTGTAACTCCTAAAGTATCGATCGTAGAGTGAAAATAAATATGAGCAATTTTGTAGGAAATTTTATGGACAAATTTTTATCTAAAGTAATTATAAGAGTTATGATGAACAACTACGAAATAACGACGTTTTCTTAAATCAACAATTTTTTATCTCTTTGTTTACTTTAACGTCCTGTAGCTCCCAAAGTATTGATCGTAGAGTAAAAATCTTTCTTACCAATTTTGTAGAAAATTTTATGTAAAAACTTTTGTCTGAAGTTATCATAACGCTTTTCGTACAGATATTCGAGATATGTACGAAAATCTGAAAAAAGGTACCTTCAACCCCCCCCTACACCCTCAGCACAGCCCCCACCCTCGAGGACTTTTAGTATGTTTATCTGGACATCGTTAGGTATAATTGTACCAATTTACAAAACTACAGGATCTATTTCCCCTAATTGCCCATATTCGGCTTAATTTTCTTGGATTAATCCCTGATTATTTTCTTTGACCTTTCAAGACCTTTGTAAATACAGCAATTTTAAAAGACACATCATCGTTTAACTTTGTTGACTCTGATCCCGATCACTGAGCTATAATCATCTGAATAGGACGCTCTGGTAAATATTGCCGCACGGTCGCTAAGTACACTCTTTGCGTCTGACAGCTCCAATCAGTAGGATGGGCAGCTGATTACCCACATCTCACTGCCCCACAATCACAGCGTACGAATCACATAAGTACACAATATTCACAATATAGGTATATTAATAGGGTAGGGTATATTTACAGGTTATTTTATAGGTCATAGGTATAAAGCAATGTTATCTACGGGTCTCTATTGTTTCCCATAAAATTTAAGATCCGATTTTTTCAGTCCATAACGTTTTCCACCAAAATTTTTTCTAGTCATATTGTCGAAAGTCATAAAATTTTACAATATACATTGGAGTTCCGATTCTTGCAGGTCATCATTATTGTTAGTCATAAAATTGGTTAGCCATAACGTTCAATGTCCCGGTGGTATGCAATTACGTAATGTTACAGGCAATAACCTAGTTTGTAATAAATTGTTGTAAGGTATTTTTTCGCAAGTCATAATGATTGGTAGTCATCTGATTTGTTAGTCATATCATTCAATTTCACGGTGGTGTCAAGCTTCATAATGTTAAAGCCCATACACGCACACTCCCAGAAAAATAATAAAATATATTTTTTTTACTACCGAACGTTACTGAACTCGTTCTTCCAGACTGCTTTATAACATACCCACATACCCATTCATTATAATTAATGTGGGTATTTGGGCAAAAATAAAGAGTGATGCAATTGAAAGATATCTATGCCGCTCACTGTTTTGTTTAGTGGTCAGAATACGTTAAAATAAGTTTTGTTTTGAAACTTTTTTCTCTAAAATCAAATATGGCCGAAACATTTGACCCGAAAGTTAGGAAAAATATGTACTTGTCAACATTTCGATGGATTTTGTGTCATTATTGATTCTGGCACTTCGCCGGCCGCTACCGCGGCACGCTCGCTTTGCTCGCTCGGCTCGCGCACTTAGGGTCACGCTACAACTAACACTCCTCCTCGCTTCGCTCGTCATCGTACCTACACCGAACTGCCTTTGAAGTCCAATATCTTGGCCATTTTTAATTTCAGAGAAAAAGTTTCTAATAAAACATGCTTATTTAAACGTATTCTATACGAAACAGTCATAAACCCTCCGTGCAGTAGTACCTAGTACCCCTTTCAAATGTATGTCTAGAAATTTTCTGAGTAATTATCTATATGACTTCGGATGTTATAGATTTGGTCTCTTAGACGTAATTCACTTTAAGCATTAAAACGATATGAATAACAATCATTAGTACGTTGAAATATATGCCTTAGAATATTTATGAATAATTATCGATAGACCTTTGATCGTTATGGACATCAATTTCTGACTTTTGTGGTTATAATACTTAATATTATGGGTCTTTAATGTTAGAACTACAAAAAGTTATACTTAACAAAGATTATGACTATTGATTTTTATGTCTATAAATTATATGGATATCAATTTCTGACTATCGAAATTCGGAACAATAAGTTTATGGGAAACAAAGGGACCCCGTTATCTACCAATACTTACAAGCAAAATTAGAAAATAAACGTGAAAATGTGGCTTTGCGTCTACAAATAGGTCATCAGCAAAGATAACACACGTTTATAACGGTTCAAGGTTAAAATTTACTACAAACCACACAGAATGAATTGGTTAACCAATGGTTTTAAGGAATCGTGTAAAATTAAGCGAACTCGATAATTTCAATATACAAGACAAAAGTTAAATAAGAAATTACATAAAATTAAACTCGCATAACACATCAATCTAAATATATAAACGTGAAAGTCCTGACTGACTGACTGACTCACTCACTTAAATCAACGCCCAGCCCAAACCGTTGATCCTAGAGAGCTGTTTTTTTCACAACAGGTGGGGTATATAACGAAAGTACCCACCAAGAAGGGATTTTTGAAAATTACACTCTCTAGGGGGTAAAAAGGGGTTTGAAAGTTTGTATGGGGATGGAGTAAAGATTTAAGTGAGAGTCTTGAAACTTTGTGTATAGACTCCTTATTACAATACAAGAAAAGTGATTTAACGGTTTTAAAAAAATCCACCCCTCAGCGGGTAAACTAGGGGTGCAATGTTTGTATGGGGGAAACATTATTTTTTGAACTAGAAACTTGAAACTTTACTTATTAGAATACAAAAAAAGCAGTTTCAGCGTTTTAGAAAATTCTACCCCTAGAGGGGTTAAATAGGGGTGCAAAGTTTGTATGAAGGGAACTTTTCCTTTTGAGCTAGAGACTTGAAACTGTATAGACAGATTACCTCTTTGAATACAAAAAAACCGCCAAAGTGCGAGACTGACTCGCGCACCGAGGGTTCCGTACAAACCTGTTATTACCTATTTTAAGTGAGAGACTTGAAACTCTGTGTATGGACTGCTTATAACAATACGAGAGAAATAATTTCAGGGTATTGAAAAAAACCCACACCTAAGCGGGTTAACCAGGGGTGCAATGTTTGTATGGGGAAAACATTATTTTTTGAACTAGAGACTTGTAGAAACTTTGTAGAAAGATTACTTATTAGAATACAAAAAAGTACTTTCTGCGTTTTAGAAAATTCCATCCCTAAGGGGGTTCAATAGGGGTGCAACATTTGTATGAAGGGAACTTTATTTCTTGACCTAGAAACTTGATACTTTGTAAAAAACCTACTTATTAAGATACAAAATAAGAACTGTCAGCGTGTTTCAAAATTATACCCCTAGGGGGGTTAGGTAGGAAACTTTTCCTTTTGAGCTAAACATTTGAAACGTTGTAGACATATATTATTAGTTATTTGAATACAAAAAAAACACTTTAAGCATTTTGGAAAAATCCACCCCTAAGGGGGTTAAAAAGGGGTGAAAAGTTTGTATGGAGATAAGAGATGTATAAGTTGTATCTTACCCTAAGAGGGTTAAAAGGGGCTTCGACGTTTGTATTACGTACGTTTGTAGAGAGCAAGACATTTTTAAAAGTAAGAGATTTGTAACTTCCATTTTAGACTGTTTCTTTGAATACTTAGAAAAGTTGAAAAACCCCCGACATTTTCAATTAAATTCCAATATCTCAAAAATGGCTGAACGGATTTTCATGAAACATGGCTAAGAAGTTAGGGAATTACGATACCACAGATAGATACACAGCACAGATACTCAGACAGACACGTTAAACTTATAACAGTTATAACACCCCTCTTTTTGCGTCAGGGGTAAAAATACTGGGTGTTAAACGAGATTCACCCCTAAAGGGCTAATAGGAGTTGGAAATTTATACGGGGAACAAGACAATTTTAAAATAAGGAAACTGTAACTTCGGTCAAGGACTAGAAAACAAATTACTGCGTTTTTTATACTCTTCCTCGAAGGTTGGAGGTTAAAAGGGGTTGGGCAACAAGTACTTTTTGAAGAAAGGGAATTCTCCGGTCAGACATATATACTATTTGGTGAGCCATTAGTTCAGAATACATAATCCTACCGCTCGCAGAAAAGTAGGTTAGGTTAAGTTAGAACTGCGATCCTTACAGAACCGAACAACTACCAGAAAAGTAGGTTAGGTTAGAACTACGATGCTCACAAACCGAGAAGAAAATAATGTTAGATAAAATTGTGGATCATTTTGTTAATTTAAGAAGTTAATTTTGGGGAAAAATATAATTTATTCTCTCACACCTTTAAATGGGGACTGGGGATGGAGATGGAAACTTCTACGTCTTTTGGCATATGATAATTTTACTTTCAAAACTATACAGGCACCTCGGACTCACGTAATTAAAACTACTAAACGGAACTACCAAAAAGGGTAGGCAGAGCATATGAAACGTTTGTTCCAGCGCCACTTTTAGCATAAATGTGGGTATAAAAGATCGACAAAATGTGATATTGCAGTGATAGGTTGCTAGCAAATCGCCTACAACACACTTCAACCCTGGTCCTTTACTCGACTTTTACGACACCCACATGAAGAAAGGGGGTGGTGAAATTCTAACCCAACACCACATGGGTGTAAGCAAAAACCAGTAGGTATTGTAGCTTAGTACACATATAAAATTACTTTAATACTTTATGAAAAACAAACAGTTTAAGTAGTTACAAACATGTGTATATTAAAAAAAACTGAAATTTCAATTTAGCATTAGCGATTTAAGCCTTTTACGCCTAAACCCAAAACGGAATTACATGAACATAGGCGTAAAGATAATTTAAGACTCTTGGAAGAATATAGGATAGTTATACCTCGAAAATCATCCCTCAAAATGGTAGAAGTTTATTTGGGACAGGGATAATTAAGGTTAAGCCTAAAATAAATTAATAGAAATATTTTTCTCAACTTCTACGCGGACGAAGTCGCGGGCAAAAGCTAGTTATACATAAATGTTTACTTGATGCGCAAAAAAAAAAGTAATATCAAATACTTGCGCAACAGTAAAAACCACAGATATAGGAAATAAGGAGATCGGAAACGCCGCGGTTTTATTTGACATAAATAGTATTTATAGTATTTACCTCTGAAAAGTGATCCATTGGTGTGGAAATTAATCAAATCACTGCGATGTTTGCAAGTATTTATTACACAACTCGGCATTTTGGCAAAATACGGAACTTTCTCGGTGGTCAACGGACGGTAAATGTATGGCGGAGTATGCCCAATGAGCTGACATGTGCGATACAGCCGGCAGCGGCTTATCCGCTCTATAGTATTTTATGCTCCGAGGTAAAAACAAATGCAAAGCAACTTGGACTTGGAACATGATATCTTCAACAGTTTCCAATAATATTACAGAAAATAATATAATGGACATTAAACTCAATGAAAATACTTATATAGTAATCCAGTTTTTGTAATATTTTAAATAAATATTTTATAGACATCTTCAGCAAACCTTTCTCATAAATCCTTTCTCACTTCTGTCAATCCTCATACTATGTTAGCGGGTCCGTTGGATGAAGATTAATGTTTTAAACTGAATATGTCGCTAAAAAAATGCACGGTACGGTGAAAGCTGCTGTGTTGCACTCCTTAGAAAACTAGGAATTCTGCCTCTGCCAAGTTTGTACATATGGGAAATAGCTGTTTTCGTGGAGACACGTCTACAGTACGTTAAAATGCGCGAATAGACTATACCAAGATAGATGAGACTCAGAGGAACAAACAGACAGACCACCAAGCAGCAAAGCCATTCATAGTCGGAATATTTCAAATATGTGCATTGAAATTTTCAATTATTTACCCGAGGATATCAGGTCTCTTCAGGAAACTACCTTTAAAATCAAACTCAGCAGATGTCTATTGAAGAAGGGTTTTAACAGGTCAGACATTTTCTCGACCAATAAGTACCTACTCCTTAATTAATTAAGTAAAGTATGTAATATATATACATAATAATTCGAAAGTAGCCTGTACCTTATGTGTTAATATTTGCACGCCTAAAGACAAGCTGAATACATGGGACCAATAAATATGTCCATCCAGTATTAACTGTATCCTTATCAAAAATAATTTTATCATTCAGTACACCATTCGTATTAGCCTTTTTTAAAAATAACTACATATTTCCGGCACTTAGACTTAATAGTGTTGCAAAGGCATGTTGCCGTGTATTTTTATATATAAGGTGACGATATGTCGACAGTGCACTTAAACAAATAGTACTGTAAAATTGATCATCTTTTAAAACCGTAGAATGTTCTAAATAAATAAATCAATGTTTATTCTCTTCTTGTTTACTTAGGTATAAGTGCGATGTTTAAAATGGGCTTTATAATGTGTGATATTTAAAGTGTTATATTAAGTTCAAGAGTTAAATATTCATTCTAGTTATTTTACTATTACCATAAATATGTTATTTTGCAAAACCATCTATATAAACGCCTCGGCAAAAATCCGATCACGTTTTTCTGTCAACTTCGTCAATTTTACTGGCAGTACGAGTCCCTACTATGGGTAGTTGTATTGAGTTTTGGCGTACAAACGTGTTAATTGGGGCGGTTTCACGCGGAGTTCAAATGCAAATTCTGCTCGGTCTCGAATAAAATATACCTACAACCACCCCTAATGGGCATTCGTTTTACCTCCGATTCTTACCCTGACCTATTAAACCATTTTTACTTTTTTAACCATTCAAGTCTCATTTAGGGCTTAAAATACCGATGGAATAAATTTATAATTTTACATACTGTAAAGTAAATCATGAACATAGCGTGTCGTTGTCCTATATTTTGAATAAGGTTTGGGTCGTTTATATGCAAAAGTAGCCTATAAGGTATAACCTCCAGCTGTTGGTATGTTCTAAATTGAAATATAATGCTTTATTTGGTCAGCTATCAAAAAACGGTACATAGTTATTAATTAGAACTTTAAAAACTATACAATCAAAGAAAAGTAAATGTCATAATAAATAGGTTGAACGCATTTTCTATATCGCTAACATACAAATAAGGACGATGTTGAATTTATAAGCTTGTCTTGCTGACCATTTGGACATTAAGAAAGTTTTTTCTTTAGCATATCTTAAGTTCAAATGTTATTTATTCCCAAAACTAGTGAGACACAATAGGGATACGCCGAATAAGTAAGCATATCATAAAAAAGATAAAGTGGGGTTTCAACCTTTCAAAGCCCCGGGGCCAGGATTCTACCCCATTTTCATACAAGAATGCACTAATGTACTAATTCTGGGGAATTAGTGGTAGATAGTATGTAGGGGTAGTAAGATGGGTCTAAGTAAATTTTACAGTGCGTGCTTAGCCTTCACAAACGTACCACAAGTGCGGAGAATGCCTATCACGTATAAAGCTATACGCGAAGCAGCTGTAACACATGGAATAGAGACAACCGTAAGTAAATGGACTAGCATTAGGCAACATGCTAAATGGCAGACTAATAAAGTCTAATAAAAACTAAGCCTAATAAACACTAATAAAGTAGGATGATGAGATAATGGCCATATCCACAAAGTGGTATCCCCAACGTGTGGTACTTTCACCAACTCTATGGAGCTTGGTGGTGAACTCACTATTGGTAGAACTCGATGAAATCATGAATAAGGCACTCTGGTGAGATGATTATTGTCACCAATAGGTTACTAGAACTATCAAATGACGTAAAATATGTAGGTGTCACACTGAATACCGAATTGCATTAGAAGAAGCATACAAATCTCGTTATTACCAAGAAACAGAGTATTTCAAATGTGAAAATCATATGTTTGCGTACCGCTAGGGCTAATATATTTGCGCATTATAATTATGAGTATGATTAAGCATGTGTAGTTTGGCAACCGTCTTCCAAACGGAGACATGCCATAATCGACAAGGTAAAGGAGAATCGGTCGTCTTGTCGGAATCTGTGCGGTACCGCACCGACTGCACCAAATCTCCTGCTGCGTCCTGCTACACCATCGACACAGCTCACTACACTACGACGGAAGAGGAAGTTGTATAGTATGTGCGCGTGAACACCAGATTCATCCTGAGGGTCGTGAGGTTGGAATCTCGCCGTAACATAAATTTTAATTCCTTTGTGTTGAGAGTTCCAACGGACCATCTACCGATCTTCATTGAGGAAGAATTTCGGGCGAAGGTAGTCAAGGTTCTTCTTTAGGGAATACCCTCTTTTTTGGATTAATAAACGACCTACCATCCGCCCTAACTGAAGGTCAAATAAGCCTGTTTGCCGATGTCACGACTCATCACACGTGTGTTTAACCATGATCCTCAAGCCATACATTGTTATATCTGCGTCCATGTTTAAAAATATGTATAATCCTTGAAAAGTAATTGTAAAGTAATCCTCGACTTCCTGGCGAAGGAAATCTACAGCCACGTCTCGAAAAAAGGAGAGTTCCAAGATCAACAGATTACCAAATTGTACATTAAGCAACATAAAAATGTTTCTATACTTTACACTGACAATAATGGAACTAGGACGCAACGTGCGTCGATACGTTCGCTCTGTGCCATATACAATCACCCCGTTTTTTATGGCCCTAATACTTAATAAGCGCCGCAAGTACTCCTCTCGCGTACAGAGCTACGACTACGAGTTTGCGGCGCTAGCTGTAGAAACCTTGGTCCATGAAAGAAACTTAAAATCCTTGAACCTGGGAACTATAAATACAATAAAGGGAAATAGGGGTGTAGACTCAAAATGTATTATTACTTCAAAGAATCATGCCTAATGACGAAAAGTTACGAAGCGAATCGTAAGAGAGAGAAACGCTAGCAGATCGTGAGGCCACAATCCTCGAGTGTCATAGTAAATGACAATCGTTTCATATGAAGGTGCGTTAGAAGCGACAGAACATACCCCTTCTTATAGCTTTGGATACATAACTTTGTGATTATGTAACCTCTTGCGTTGCTTTTTTCTCTATTGAAGTACATTATTAATTCTTCTTCAAGAAAATACATCATTATTGATTATTTTATTTAGTGTCCCCTATTGAACCCCTATTGAGAAATCAGGGGCTGACATAAAAAAAATATTATATTTATATTTTCGAAGGATAAAAACTCAGAGTTAGACAATATGGTAAATATTTTGCAAGAGATAAACAACCGATACGGTCATGAACAAAAATTAAATATCTACCTAGTACAGCACACAGATGCGCGGCGACGCCGTGGGACGAAGCCGTTAGCTAGATGATAAATGTGCGTTACAGCTTAAAATCTCATACAGGGAATAGGTCTGTATAGACCGGCGCTGGCGCCAGGTGTTGCAGTGACGATTGGGGGTACCCAGCGATAAGTCTGCCTTAACCTTTAATGGACAGTGCAACAAGTAATTTAATTTAATTACAAAGCTTTATGGCTCATGTGGCCAAAACGTGCTAAGTTTATCTCAACGACTCGTATTTAGCCCGTTGTGCTACTATGTCTTTTAATACTGGTGCATTGCGTACAACAATATCTGGGTACATTTGTTAAACATAAAGCCGATATTACACTATGTATTTTAATACTGGTACATTATGTACAACAATATCATACTGGTGCATTACGTACAACAATATCTGGGTATATTTGTTAAACATAAAGCCGATATTATTTTTTAGTGGTATCAGAAATTCATAAATTATAAAAAGGAAAAGAGTAACCGAATAAAGTTCAAGCAAGTTAAGTAAAAACATTCAAATTATAGGCGAGAAAGAGAACCGTCCACGTAACAAGTAATTTAATTCAAAGCTGTGCATATATGACCGTGGCGTGGTAAGATTTTTTTATGCAGTACCTACCTTCACAAATGCACTAGATTAAGACAAAAATGTATCCATAAAAATTATAACATTGACTACCAATAATGTGTTAATTTAATATGTATTTGCATGTATTATGACTAGTACTTATTGCAAATAAAATAATTTTGATTTTTTTTTTGAATATGATCCTTGTTTTTTGCCTATTGTGTTGCTTCTGTAGTGTTTTTTTCTTTATGGCAGTTGGTTACATGCAACAGTCGACTGTGTATATAAAGTAAAGACAAAGATGTTATATCACAAGTGGAAGCGTTCCGTTTCGACTTTATAAATTACTTACAATAATAAAAATAATACCTACCTAATAAAGTCTACACGCCAGTATTTAAAGGTTCTCACTATGAATAAATCAGATTTTCGCCTTACTTTAGCAAAAATAGTACGTGAAGTTCCTCGTTACTGTAGAACGCAATTTTAAGTTAAAAATTATTACTGTACAGTATTAGCGGCCAGGAAAGTGTATGAAATTCCTTTACTGTGTACTTTTTTACCTTTTAACTATATATGCTATGACTAAGACAAATCACTACAAACAGCCAAGTGTTCGTATGTTTAAAAACCTTGCAATTTGTCACAAATTGCTACAGTTAGACTGGTTAGTAGTGTATGGCTGTCCCTTTCCAACTATTGCAAGTTGCTGTGACAAATTACTACCGTTTGTAGCCTGCTTAAAGTTTTCTCGGGTTTTCTTTTTTTTTAATTGTCATAGACAAAACGCGTACTTTAAAAGTGTTTGAAGTGACGCTTTTAAAATGTCTCAAATAGGTTTAAATTAAGAAATAAAAATATTTATAGAACTAAAACTCAAAAAGCAGTATATCGGGCTTGGCGTGAAGGGCAATTCGTGGATTCGTTTCTATTGTCGGATTCGCTTTGCCTCATCCGACAAAATCAACTCATCCACGTATTGCTACTTCCCGGCCGCTGCAATAATGTACTATTGAGTCCAATAGCGTACTAAAAGGAATTATATGGTTTTCTAGAAGCTCATAATAAACCATGAAGGAAAGTAGCCTTTACGTAAAATACACGCTCGTTGATGAGCTAAAGAAGACATCTATATTAGTTGATTTTTTTAAATGTATCTACACAAATGCCCAAATAAGGCTTTCTCGGTAGAAAATTATTAGTGTCTCTGCTGGGCAAAGCCCTCTCTCCACTTTTTAGAGTGCTCCCGGTCATTTTTTTAAAAGGAGTCTAGCTCGTCTCTCCATCGCCGACGAGGTCTGCCACGTCTCCGTTTCGAGCTGTCGGGCTGCCATTCCCACTTCAACTTTCCTGACTTCCGAGCTACATGATTAAACTATTTGAGTTTTGGAGCGCAAGGTGGTGTTTCGAACACTTACCACTAATTTGATACCTAATATGCTGCGCTCCATTATGGCTCGTTGGTAAACCCCGAGATTGGACTTTTGAGATGACGTCAGAAACCAAGTTTCTGCACCCCGAAGATGAGAATTGGAAGTATGCACATGTCCATGAGTCTTAATGGACGCTTAAGTTATAATGGAAGGTGACCTTTCATCAAACATTTCATGGACCTGCTCTACCAGGCGTTTTCAGAAATGCAAATATATTTCCAAATTTAAATTGTGTATTAAGTGTATTCCCACGTCAGATCTCGAAGTCAAAATGTGATGAATCCAAAAAACAGGGTAATTGACCAGCTACCCCAATCATCTGAGCTTGTTTGTGTGAATTTTCCATGTACCTACCTACGTCAAATGTGGAAATTTCGAATCTGCCACATTCTAGGAGTTTATCAAGAGGGCCTAGAGAGCGATTGATATAATAAACTCAACAATTTAGTTTCAAATTTGCATTATCTATAATAAAATGAAAATATTTAATAGTACATTACTGCAGCTGCCGAGAAAGAAGGGCTTGACGGGTGTGTTGGTATAGACGGGAAGTGATACGAAGCCGGCAAGCCCTTTTCACGGCCAGGCATGTATAGTGCTTTTCTCAAACATGCAATGAAATAAGAAATATCACCACTCAAAAAACCAACCTGTATTTATGTATTTGTCGTTCGATTTTGGCGGCAACAAGTTATTTATAAATATCAACCACAAATATAAAATCCAGCTACACGATAAATAAGACTTTTAATTTTCCCTACAATCCCTCCATAATGTTTTTTATTACGGAAGGCGTCCGTATTACACGTTTGTAGTGTTCAAATAGACTCTATCAGGGCCATTATACACAAAAACTAAACAATTTAGGTTCAAATTTGGATTATCTATAATAAAATGAAAATATTTAATAGTACATTACTGCAGCTGCCGAGAAAGAAGGGCTTGACGGGTGTGTTGGTATAGACGGGAAGTGATACGAAGCCGGCAAGCCCTTTTCACGGCCAGGCATGTATAGTGCTTTTCTCAAACATGCAATGAAATAAGAAATATCACCACTCAAAAAACCAACCTGTATTTATGTATTTGTCGTTCGATTTTGGCGGCAACAAGTTATTTATAAATATCAACCACAAATATAAAATCCAGCTACACGATAAAAAAGACTTTTAATTTTCCCTACAATCCCTCCATAATGTTTTTTATTACGGAAGGCGTCCGTATTACACGTTTGTAGTGTTCAAATAGACTCTATCAGGGCCATTATACACAAACAAGATAATGAGAATCTTAATATCTATAATAAATTAATTAAAGGCAGAGGATTTTAAATATTGTCTATGGTCTCTGGTGACTTACGAATAGACAATATTTTAAATTTATTCATCAACACATTGAATCATACAGATTTGTATTCTTAATATCAGTTCGTGTGTAATAGGCATTAACGCGGATATTTTTGGTCCGATAACCATTCAGCCACTAGGAAAAAATTAAAAATATATAATTTAGCTGTTTAGCCTGTTCATGAACAAAGACGCCATATTTAGATAAAAAAAAATTAAAAAATTACTTCCCGGCCTAGGCTTTCAATTTTGTACGAAAATCCTTTACATTTCTCTCGAATTGTTCCGCCCGAAATGTAATACTTCGAAGCCTATTATGACGCCAGGTAACGACGACATTTCATTGCATGTTTGAGTAAAATTAACTATGCATAGTATTATCATCATCATCCTCCTAGCGTTATGCATAGTATTATGAAAATCATAATTTACAATTTTTCAGAGTACCAGCTGTGAATTGACGATAAACTTTGCGACGCCAGTAAAGTAGGATTAGACCAAAATATTCGTGCTATTGAAGGAAATTATTAAATTTTATGCAAAATTTGAGTGATTTAAATCTTTGTATTATAATGTTGTCTATTCCTATTTATATGTCAGCACGTAACTTAGTCTATAAAGTTATTTCTGGTATTGTATCTCCACTTTTCGAAAAAAAAGGTACAATACAAAAAGTACTGTTTTCAAATAGGTATCGAAAACAGAAGAGTACTCGCAAGGAGCTTCAAGGTCGACATTCCATTAAAGTAATCGCGTTTGTTAGAAGATTTATAGAGGTATTAACTCTTTATAGTGACATCTTGAATTATTCCGTTTAATTTTAATCAATTTGAGAGAGGTATACGAACTGAGCGGTACAAAAATCTGCTTTTTTACAAAACGGATAGGTTTTTGAAATGCATTTATCTATTCAATGGACATATACTATTGCAAAGGATGCCGGCAAAATAGCGGGATAAATAATAGCCTATTAACCATCCAGAAAGTCCATTCCACATTACAGATTTCCAGTATTCCGTGAGATGAGCACAATGGCTTATGCCCGTTTTCAGATGGTTCAGCATGCACCAGGCTCGGCGTGATTCGTTAAATCCAGGTGGATGCCCAGGTCTAGTTCAAAAATTTCAGAACGGAAGTCTGCAGCAGACTATTCTATTCAAATAAAAAAAACAATCAAAACAGGCCCCCGCGTTTGGTTCACTAATGTTTTGGGCTTTTTTTAAGATGTCGTTTATAATAATAATAATAAATAGGTAGAGATGTGACGGCCCCATCGCCCACCAGATTACTGGTGCAATCAGTCAACGTAAGGCAGCTTGTGGCGGGCTGTTAGGGAGTAGCGACCCTACGTACCTAAGTGCTCCTGGGGGTGTCCTGGTGGTCAGGCTGAGCCGATCGGGTGGATGGTTGGACGGGCCCCCCGCCTCTGGCTGGCCTTTACTGGCCGTCCAGAGTGGAGTCGCAAGAGCTGTTGCTCGAGGGTAGATGTGGACACCTAAGTGGCGAGTTGGCTATATGTTTAAAGTCCAGCGCCAACTCTCTACCCCCAGCTCTCTGTCCGGTATTGCCCTTAGGCCATTTTTTAATGTCGCTATTAATAGGGGCCCATCTAGCAGTTAGCGAGTCACCGTCTGATAGAGATAAAAAATGAAACAGTTTTATTAGGCAGGCGTCCAATGTTTCATTCAATAGCCCAGCCACTAACTAGTCCATAATTTTACCCAATAACCGTTTCATTTAGATTCCATCAACCATCAGTAGGCCCTATACACCCCGGCGAGTGCTGTCTCTGTGTGAGTCCCCTGACACGGGCAGGGACAGCATCCGCTCGGTGTACTCCTTGCATTTCATTGAATTGTCAAAAAGGGCCTCTACGTGTTGGTACTTTGTAGGTACCTAGCTCCACGCACGCCTCCCAAAGGTCCGGGACATCATTTTCCCGTGAGCGGGAAAGACATAATAATAAAATTTATTTCAGGCAACTAAGGCCCATAGTTATAAATACCTTACAAACTAACATCGAAACAGTGTGGCTCTGGCTCCGTTGCGTCGTCAAGTCCGGTGTAGAGTTCGGTAGGTTGCCCCGGAACTGGCGAAACACGACACCACAGATATAGGAAATAAGGAGATCGGACATGCCGCGCGATTTGTATTCAATGTGCCTGTCGCAAATTCTTGAATTCGTGGTTTCATTTCAAATAAATAGTATTTATAGTATTTCATTGATTAAAAAGTGATCCATTGATGTGGAAATTAATCAAATCACTGCGATGTTTGCAAGTAGTTATTGCACAACTCGGCATTTTAGCAAAAAACGGAACTTTCTTGGTGGACGACGGGCGGTAAATGTTTGGCGGAGTATGCCCAATGAGCTGACATGTGCGACACAGCCGCCGGCGGCTTGGAGCCAGTTTACAAAGCATATATTTACAGTCAACCGCTTATATGTTTGGAATTCATTGCCGCTCAGGTTTGACTTTAATCTGATCAATGTCCTAGATTGATGGGGAAAGTGTTACGATAACTGATGCCTGGTACCTATTATTATTATATATTATTTTTTATTATATACCTACCTATTATTTTTTAGCCTTCAGTTTATTATCTGCGTCATTATTGTTTCTTTACACTAAAACCGTTAAACTTAATAGTATTATGCCTGGGCCACACTTCGCCCGAATGTTGTTACAGTCCTTATCTAACGTATAATGTACGTTAGACAAGGACGGCATCAACATTCGGGCGAAGTGTGGCCCGGGCGTTAGAAATACTTTTGTAGTTTCTTATTTTTTTGTTTTATGCATAGAATCGGTGTGCCGTGTTTTAATCGATGCTTTTGAATCGTTTACGCGCGTGTGAAATCAACAAAATTTTAATAGGTCCCTATTGTAAGTTGTAATTCTGGCCATTGCCAACGGTATCTCGAGGCATATTAGAGAAATTATGATATTGCTCGGCCAATGATTAAAGTGTACCATGCGTGAGCAGGAACGTAAGCAATTCCTTCAGAAATTTGTTTAGGATGCTTAGGGCGTGACATACTAAAAGTTTCGACGAGTTCTTTCCTTCTATACTGTAAAATAAACTAACATATTTTTAAGACTATTTTTCATGTCCTCTGTTGAACCTAATTATCATTTCCTCTGTCGGTTCCTATCGATATTTAAATCGATACAAAATAAACTTACAAGTTATTGAAACTGCCGCGTGCTAATCGATGTTGACGAATCGATGTTGCGCGGCTTATGTTTCCCGTCACTAAATTACGCTCGTGACCCACGCAAAATGTTACACGCTCGGTTCCCATACCATTCGACGAGATCTTTCCTTCTATCTTGATATAGTTCTGTGAGGCTACCTATCCAGCTAGAGTACAAAAAAGTTGTAACGCGGCTAACGACGCGAAAGCACTACAGTAAACCAATAAAAGCATGAGGACGTATTAGAAAAGTATCTTTATTGGGTTTGACAGAATCCCTATAACCATATTTCATATTTATATGATAAGTTCAGTGATAAAATATATTTTCAACTAGGAGCACAATTCCATATCACATTTTTGACCTATTTAAATGATAAGTGAATCGTATTGGTTTCTGCGCTCCCTTTTACGATGCGCAAAAACGATGAAAACAGGGGGGACTATTGTTGTAAAATAGAGGGCTAGGTCCTTAATACGATCTAGTCTAACTCACAGGGATATTTTGTTTAGTTTTGTTGTTTCATCTCTTTGGTGATTTCGACATCATGCAAGTAAATTACCAGACTCGCTCATTCGCTACCGAATACAGTCTTATCTACATGAAAAAAAAACATCTTAAGAGTCCGCAGTAAGCTCGATTCTCCATACAAACGTAGTTACGCTCTTATTTTAAAACTACGTGTTGGATTGTAACGAAACTTTGCATGTTCAATGAAATGAGGTATATCTATGTCTGAAATTAGTTTACGTAGCTTCAGATACCATAATAAAAAAGATACAGCGAATTTAAGTTTTTCATACAAAACTAGTTTTTGCTGTATTAACTTTGTTTTATAAATTGGAACCATATAAACTAATTACAGACATAGATATACCTCATGTCATTGTATATGCAAAGTTTCGTCACAATCCAACACGTAGTTTTAAAATGTGAGCGTAACTACGTTTGTATGGGAAGGTGAAATTCGGCCGAGCTTACTGCGGTCTCTTAAGTTGGGGGCATAAAATGTTCATAATTATATTTCTGAAACTATTCTGCTTTATAATTGTCTGCATGGCTAATCATACCATCAATAATTTCAAATTATGAATATGTGAAGGTAGAAAGTATTGTGGTAATTGTTGTTTGTACAAGCTTTTATTTAACTTGCTTGGTTGCTTGGTTAGTTTTGCAGCCAGGTTTATCTTGAGTCCGTCTTATTTTTTCTTGCTTAGCTCTGACATCAACACGGATGTCTTTTACAGTCTTTATTCGACTTTACCACATAAAATAATTTAAGTTAGTTTTTTTTTGATAATAGAGAGAGTAAATAGAGTTTTTATTGGTATCTAAGAACAGGAAGCTACTAATGTAAATGTGTAATTGTAAATTTAGACACTTAACGCAAGCAACAATGTTGTGTCATTATAAGGCTTGGAGAATTTTATGCAGCCCTTAAAGTATTATTAGATTTGAGTCACTAAGTAGTTTATTATTCAAAAACGGTTTTCAACAATGCCATATACATTTTTACACTTTGTACATTATTTTAAACAAAAGGTTTTTTTGCATATAATTACCAAAATAACGAAATCATTAAAAATTTATCGCTTGTGCCATTTTTTTACACAAATGCTACTTCGACAGTAAGCTCTCTTCTTTTTCTTCTTTATCCTCGACTTATCCCATTTCAGTTGGGGTCGGCTCTCCTAAACATTCTTCGCCAGGACACCGGGTCGTCTGTGCTGTGGGTCTATTTGGGCTGCACGTAGGTCCTTGTCAACAACTTATTGCCATGTGAGTCGGGGTCTGTCACGGCCTATTGGACCAGCTTCTAAGTTAAGCACACTTCGTGTCATAGGGTCATGTGGTCTTCTCATGACGTGCCCGTACCACCTCAACCTACATTCGAGCAGTATTTCCGGGATTGGCCTCACCCTGAAGGTGCCGCGAATGTAATCATTGCGTACTTGTTCAAGGAGCGTCACTCCTCCTGACCACCTGAGCATCTTCATTTCGGCTTCATGCATCTGATGCGCCATATGTTAGGGCTGGTCTGACGGCTGCTTTGTAGACTTTTCCCTTAACCGGTATGGGCATTCTTCGGTCGCACAACACTCCTGACAATTCCCTCCACTTCATCCATCCGGTGTTGCGGTTTGCGAGGTCAGTTTCTATAGTTCCGTCTCTCGATAATATAGAGCCCAGATACAACAGTAAGCTCTCTATATAAAAAAAAAGACCGGGTTACACTCCGGGAGTGCTGGCAGAAGTGAAAACTTGCGAATTGCTTAAAAAAACTCCCGCTTTTTGTATTCCGGCAATTGGGAACACTAAATACTACGCTCCTACACGTCACGTGACCTCCTACGCTCCTGCACTTGTCGCGGGTTTAACAAATTTTTCCCATCCCAAAAAGTGCACAGCGCCGCTAAAGAAGTTTTCACTTCAAAAAACATAATATGAATACCTACAACTTGTTAATAAAACACAGGCATTTTAAATTAAGTAGCGATTGTTGACAGCTGAGTGAGAAAAGCTGATTTTGTATTATAACCCAAAAGTCAGCCTGTGTTATAGGGATTCCATGGACGAAACATCACACGGGTTCTCAAGGTACATAAATAATCATTTTGAAGTCCTTTGCTTTTGAGGTTCACTATGATAGCTCGACCAAATTATATAAACATTTATGTCTTAAAATGTTTATTTTATTATATCGTCCTTGTCATGTTTTATTGGTAAAGGCAACTGGAATTTCCTTGCCAGGTTACCTTTATTGTAAAATACAAAATCAAAAAGAAATTTAGCTGTTTCCAAGGCGACATCCATTTCTAATCGACAGAAATTATTTTTTGCCACATTTCTTAAGAGGCGCTGAGGCGCACCTGTTTGTGTGGATTAATCTTTCCGTCTCTGATTTAGTTACCAACATTTTACTTTAATTTGACGATCGTGTGCTTTTAAAACACCTATATGTCATTGGTTAAGGAAAAAATACTAAACTAAATATTTTTTTCATTATGTTTACAGACAACAGTTATGATAATTAGATGCCATGATGCGGCAAAGAAAAATTGTTGTTCTGCAGTGCTAAGAAAACAGAGTTTTTCAGTGAAACAAAGATGACAACACAAAATGTTATCAACTTATGTGATAAACATCGTGGATCGAAGATCTCAGGAGATAAAATGAGTTTCAATCAATAATATGTGTTAACAGAGATACCAGAGGTAGATCTGCACTAAGGTGAAAACGAAATAGATTTTATGCTAGGCGTTACGCAATTTGCACGCACCAACTTTGATAAACATAGTGAATATACCAAGAATTGCTCGTTCAAGATAGATTTGGATTAATATAATGAAATGAAACGTCTTTACTCTATTCAACACCATGTCTCTATGGCATTGCCATTTTAAAAAATAATGGCGATAAAATCATCTACGTACACAGAACACATATTATATAATATAATATCATCATATAGTACAATATTGAATGGCTAATCAGACAACACTAGTCGAAAGGTCTCTCATTATTTGTCATACGCCTCAGTGTTGTCAGTTTAAACTTGAAATGGCCTCAGAACACATAAAGGGCAAACAATATAACTTAACAAACTGCTACATGATAGACTTCCTTTCGTATTAATCTTGAAGAGCCTTTCTTTGCGGGATTCAAGCCAACGCGAAACAGTAATGTGAGGAATTTTCTTCCTTTTCCTTATTCACTGCTTACTTATTCAGTAATTACATTACTCAATTACCTACATGTTTACAAAATCAACCTTTTACTGCAAAGAATAAGGTCCAATATTTATATTGCTGGCAAAAACAGATGCGAGGTACAGAAACCAAGTTTTATTTTACGAGGTCCGTACTGTCACTCATGAGTGACAGGGCGTCAAGATACACGCTTTTTTCCCCATTTCAGCCTAACTTCTTTGGAGACTTAAAACCAAATAGCAATCTTAAGTCAACTCTAACAAAGTTTAATTTAGTTTGATTATGATTAGGAGAGGCCTGATATACAAAGTGATGAAAGTTACACAGTCCACTAAGTTCAAAGAGACACTAATCGACGTTATTTTAGGGAACTTACTTTTTTTTTATTTATTTACATCAACTTTTTAAACAATTGATGTTAAATTATCGGTTTTCTTCCTTCCTATAACTGTGTTTGTACTGTCGCTGCCCTTACTTTTTAGACGACAGATAGAGAAGATTGACCAATAGGGCGAATATCCAACAGAGATGTGGGTACCTGTATTAGACACCTACACAGGTTTGCCTTACATAGGTATTCGCACAAGTTTGATGTATACGAGTATTCACACTTATTTTTATTTGTTCTGTAACTGTTTGATTACTTAGATCACATTTGAAACAAACGCTTCATGCCATATTATTTCATCAAGGTTTTAAATAGTCATCCGCCTCAGAAGTTACGTAATTACCCTGCTAACAACTTCAGGACCGTGCGATCAATGATTATACTTAGATCTATTTACTTCAATCTTATCGGATATAGCAGCCCGTTTTTGCCGCCAAATCGGGTCTTATACGATCGACACGTTTCACTTGGTACGATACTAAACCCATGACGAAGGTATAAGGAATCGCTGATAGTCAAATGAGCAACCTTCATTCAGGCAAAACGTGCCGCGTTTTCGGTAGTCGGTCAATAATTAACCCTTGTTACACAATGACGCTGGCAAACAAGCGTACGGCCCGATGGTAAGCGGACACCGCAGCCTATAGACGCATGCAACTCCAAAGGAGTAACATGGGCGTTGCCGACACTTGATATGTTTGAGGATTCGCCGTGTTGACAGCTGAAGGAACAAATGCCCTCGCTCTCAACACAGCGCTTCCTCGGGAGCTCTCGACCTTGCTCACCTCTAGGAACACAACACTACTACTACAAAGCAAGTAGTATTGTTATTATGGCTGTGGTCTTCTTCAAGGCGGAGGTACTTCCCCAGTTGGGCTGCTCCACATTCGAGCGGGATGAGATTTCGCTGTGCCCTACCTCTTTCTTATGATCGTTACCGATAGGATAAACGTTAATGTTTCATACAATCGTCTTTCGGAGTACATTGCTTATTTACAAATTATTTTCCGAAGAATGGCGAGGCTGCTTCACAGCGCGACGTCGGGTGCCCCTGTGTTTCTATTCCACGTCCAAATGCGTGACTTTCTGTTCAATCCTGTTAGAACGTGACGTCATAAGTCATAACTCTATGCGGATCGCGGCGAGCGACCGTTTGGTTGTTACTCGTAGCTAGTTAGTAGTTAGTAGTACCTAAATCCCCGGCCGTTTGCTCTATAGGTCAGTGTACAGTCGAGTTCTCCAATATCTACACAGACAACCTTTCAAAAATATCTACTTATACAGATACTTTATTGTTACTGACATATGTGTAAATATTTTTGAAAGGTTGTCTGTAAAGATATTGGGGAACTCGACGTTCGTTACGAAAGGTGCCGTAATTTATGACGGAACATTAATCTCGCTTTCACGTGGTTTGTATATTTTTACTAAATTCTAAAAGTGCAAGTTGTCCGCGTTGTTCACTAGCATTACTTTGGTCGACCTCTTTTTCACCCGCCACACCACCTTCACCCATTCACCACTTTTTTTCACCGCGACGTCACCATCTCCATCACCGACTGCTAGTACGATGCTTGCTAACGATCCTGAGGTTATCACAAAGTGTTAATTTAACCCCGTCACCGCACACTGATCACATTAGTGATCACGTAAAAAGGTGTTAATTTTTATTGACCTTTTTTAATTTCTGTTCGGGATTGTAAGCCGTCCTTATACCGCGAGCACTTTAGTGGTAATATAAACATTACCTTGAAGTGATAATTGTATATGTACCATATTTAGGTCTTAATTAATAATTGTTTTTGTTTCAAGTGCACTGTTCCAGGGTTTGCATTTTTCCATTTAAAGTTCACCCCACAAAGCATTTCCCTTCATGGGTATTTGCTAGGCAGGTGAAGTATTTGGTGGGTATTTGACGGTATTATGATATTCTAAATAAACTTTATTATAACTTACTATCAATAATAATAAAATATTTTTCCGGAGTGAATTTTTCTTTCTTCTCAAAAAAATCCATATTAATAAAAATAAGATATCGATGGCTTTATATTTATCGATAACTTTTCACACCACTGGGATATCTCGACCTTGAGTGTCGACAATTGCTTATCACTTTTTCTTTTGTTGTACACGTGTTTACCAGATCGTAACCGCCCCAAAACTCAATGTGATGAGGACAACTGCAGCTCCGACTAAAAGTCCTAAGTAAAACATTATAAGAATCGTGGTTTCGTTCTTGACTGTTTTTGCGCTGATTGTTAAAAGATTTCTGTAATAGGCGTTTGTTTGCGGACTATGTAATTGGGCACTTTTAAGCTTTCTTTGAAGTAGCCTAGCACTTATAAAAATAAGAATATCTAAAAAATCGAAAGGTACCGACACAGATATTGATCATATTGATCGTATTTAAAAAAACAATAACCTCGGAGGAAACAGTCGAGAAAATGACCAGTGGTCTTTCCCCTTAAGTCTAAATTACTAAATTTGAACCCAAAGAAATTTACATGCGATTGTGAATCGGTGACAGTCCAGGCCATTACCAAAGCATTTACCATGATAATAGTAAAGGGGTGTTATTGCCATTTTCAAAGGAGCCTGATACGAAAGGCAAAAAGTCTGTAAATATCTTACCAAAAATCTTACCGCCGCTGCGTTTTTTGCGCAGGAGCATGGCTTTGCTGCCCAATGACAAAGTTTTAGAAGGCTGGGTCTATATAGAGAATTTTGGTGTTGCGAGGACACTAGCACTAAGTACAATTTTTAGCATATCGTAAAAAATCTGCTTGCAAGAAAGTTTCCTTAATCAGTGGTTCCCGTTTGGCGAGCGACATCGCACAAATAATTATGCTGAGCAGCCCCTCTATTCTGCAACTTGTTGAAAGCTTACCTCAACGCTCACCCACAAGTATATCTTGACACCGCGATGCGTCTAGTTTCGTGACGGCGGGTGACCGGCGAATAAAAGCCAAGATCGTATGCCACCCATCCTGAGCACATATAAAAAATATAACCGTGATTTAGTGGATGTCATTGCTGTCTTTAAAAAGACGCAATGAAGAAACGAAAACCAAACCAACGAAAAAAAACAGCTATTGGCCCGTTTATAAGGGATGCCAAGTTGTCATTATTAGAAG
Organism: Epinotia demarniana; assembly: GCA_945867215.1. Lineage (NCBI taxonomy): Eukaryota > Metazoa > Arthropoda > Insecta > Lepidoptera > Tortricidae > Epinotia > Epinotia demarniana. The sequence goes on along the minus strand of OX244260.1, from coordinate 37,603,210 downwards.
GCGACATATCAGTTTGACACTTTCTTGAAATTATGAATTTAAGTGCCCTGCGTCAAAGTGCAAAGATGAATAAGCATGAAAAGTTAATAATAACTAACCGACTTAAGCACTTTCCTACTACTAGACAGCAACACATTTAGACTGGTTGTCGGCCTGCGACTCAGCGCTCAAATTGTGATGCCCCATCGATGCCCCTGCGAAGTCCAAGTGGATCATCTGGCCCACCCCGGTCTCTCCTGTAACTGGAAGAAAAAAGCGACTATTCAAGATTCCTAATCAGAGAAAACCTCAAATTTGTGTCAAACGAACAATTCACTTCGAATTACGAAACCGAAGAAGAATGGGACATCCCCAATATCAGTAGATACTGTTCCTTCATCAATACAAGAAAACGCAAGCTCGTCCGCATCAAGAGTACAGTCAGGGGTATTGATGTACGTACAGTCACCATCGCAGGACCTTGAAAGCTAAGAGATAAGCTTGAAAAGTGCAATCATGTTTATGATGCTGACGTCCACATGTAAGGACAAAAATATCTGTACTTACATGCATTTATGACATTGACAACAGATCCTTATTGTTAACAGATTTGTGTAATAGGCGTTTGTTTGTGGACTACGGTAGTTGGGCCGTTTTAAGTTTTCCTTGAAGTAACCTAGCACTTATAAAAATAAGAATATCTAAAAAAATAACATACCGACACGACACATATATTGACGATATTGATCTTATTTCAAAAAAACATTGATCTATGGCCATAAACCTTGAAGGAAACAGTCGAGAACGTTTGTATGGAAAAATTACCAGTGTTCTTTACTCTTAAGGGCCGGCGCTGACTGCCGGCATGGCACGGCGGGTCATGGCAAAGGATTTTGTTACTGATATAACTATTTTTAATCTTATTACTATGAGTTTAGAATTCATGTCACTTTATTTTGATACAACGATGCTGAGAGAGGCCGCGGCATGTCAAAACGTGCCGATGCATTCCACGGGTTGCCGCGGCATGCCGCCGCCCTGCCGGCATGGCACGGCGGGTCATGGCAAAGGATTTTGTTACTGATATAACTATTTTTAATCTTATCACTATGAGTGTAGAATTCATGTTACTTTATTTTGATACAACGATGCTGAGAGAGGCCGCAGCATGTCAGGACGTGCCTATGCATTCCACGGGTTGCCACGGCATGCCGCGGAATGCCGTGTTATCCTTCGGGATGCTGCAGCACAACTTACCGTGCCATCCTGTGCCATGCCGGCAGTCAGCGCCGGCCCTAAGTAAAAAATACCAAATTGGAACCGAAAGAAATTTTCATGCAATTGTGAATCGGCGACGGTTCAGGCCATTATTTCTCATAAAAATAGTAAAGGGCTGTATTATTACCATTTCAAGAGAGTCTGATACGAAAGGCAAAAAGTCTGCAAATATTTTTAAAAAAATCTTACCGCCGCTGCGTTATTTTTCGCAGGAGCTTGGCTTTGCTGCCCAATGACAAAATTTTAGAAGGCTTGGTCTATAAAGACAAATGGGGTGTTACGAGGACACTTGACAATTTTTAGCATATTGTAAAAAATGCTGGTTGCAAGAAAGTTTCCTTGATCAGCGGTGCTCGTTTGGCGAGCGACATCGGGCAAATAATAATGCTGAGCATGATTATTCCTGAGCAAACACATTAAGAATATAAACGTGATTTGTTGGATGTAAATGCTGCCTCAAAAAAAGACGCAATGTAGAAACGAAAACCAAACCTACGAAAAAAAACAGCTAATGGCCCGTTTATAAGGCATGCCAAGGACCGGCCGCGACATATCAGTTTGACACATTCTTGAAATGGTCCGAATCAAATCTTAGTGAAAATATGCATGTCAGTGCCCTGCGTCAAAGTGCAAAGACGAATAGGAATGAAAAGTTTTGGCCTACTTACAGAATAAATATTATAATTTTGAATTTTTGAAAATTTTAACGTGTATTGCATGAGAGGCAGATGCTGGATTTTGAAATAACCTTAAATTGCATTTAACTTAACCAGGTAGTCATCTCATAGTGACCACTTAGCAAATGTTTTTTTTCTGACGAGCAGAAAGATTATAGAAGGCACTAAATGTCATTGACGTATAGTCTATAAACCGACAGATTTCGGAACGCACCCAAAATTGATGTATTTGATGTGACAAAAAAAAATTACGTTTTACTTGTCAAATTCAAATTAAGAAAAAAAGGCCGGTTTTGTGTGTTGCTCCAAGTAAATATTTGTAGTGTGCCAAAAAAAACTACGGTCAGTGCTATGTGATGCTTTATTTTGGTAGTATATAAGATAATGTATGTGTAGTATGCCGTTAATAGTTACAGTAATAGTTTTTTTATGTACAATTTTTGCTCCTAAAGTTTGTGGTCCCTATATGACCTCTGCCCGTTTCAGTTCAGTACAAGTGGTTTTTGTATGTGACCACTGCCCGAAGTATATAAGAAAAATTTAAGGGTAAGTTCATTACTTACTGTAGTTGAACTATTTCAAAAAACAGTGAAAAATCTAAAAATTACCTTAAAAATATATATTTAACGCTTGGTTTAAAAATATATATTTAACGGATTATTTAGCACGGGAAGTGACATGCGAGCCGAGCAGGTCCCGGCAATTTGTGCATTCTGTGACACGAGTGAATATATATATGTATATCATCATAATCTGCAGCCTATATACGTCCCACTGCTGGGCACAGGCCTCCTCTCATGTAGGAGAGGGATTGGGCTATAGTCTCCACGCTGGCCCAATATATATATATATATATATATATAAGTCTATATAAAAAATGGTCTTACTCAACAATGTTGGTTTCCCTTGGAACAAATACGAGAATCGCGAAAAAATATTAATGATTTTCATACCGACCGGTACGGCAAACTTTTACGGAGAAATGTTTTGTTTTTTGAAGTTTTGTTTTTATTTTTGAAGCTTTATTTTGTACATTCTATACACTAAAATGTTGACTTGTATTAATCACTTTGGAAAAAGTAAAGTTTGTAATTTTGAAACAAGGTTTTTATTTTTGAAGCTCTTTTTGCCAAATGGTGCTTAAATATAATAATTATTATCCTTTATTCTTACTTTTATTGTGGTATTATTTTGCCGATAATTATATGTAAACATTATGACTAACCCTTAAAACTTCAATGTATAATAGCATTTAATTTTAATTTTAGTAACAATCCCAACCATCACCCTTCCCATTTTTTTTTTTTTTTTTTTTTTATAAAACGTAGTTTTACATGTCAATTTTTGTCAAAATCTCCAAGAATTTTATTACATAATATTATAACATTTAGGTAAGTAAAGTATGTCTTAGTTTACAATGGTATAATTATGGTTAGTACACATGTTTATATGTCAATGTTTCAGAAAGAAGATATTTTATACTACTTTATATTATAGTAACAGTTGGTTGGGTAGCGAGCCAGTTAAAAAGTCATTTGGCTGTCAGTGTTCATGCCTATTTAATTCATAAATTCGTTTATGGAATAGTATGCATCGAATGCTAGTTTAATTTTAAGTCTATTAACAAAACACCTCATACTCGGCGCGCTTTTCACATCTTGGGGCAACCTGTTGTAAATCCTGGGTCCCATCGAGTGAAGACATTTTTTGGCCTTTGCGAGACGTGTGGCGGGTGGGCGCAAATCACCGCGTTGTCTTGTGTTATAATTGTGTGAGTCACCGCGCGTCGGGAACTGTTCAAGGTTACCTCTCACGTACTTGGCTACTTCAAGGACATACAAGCTTGGGAGGGTCAGAATTTTGGTTTCCTTGAACAGTTCACGAGCGGGGTGATCCCAGGAGACTCCACATATGCACCGAATGGCTCGCTTTTGAAGCCTGAATGGCCTCTCCCGATTGGCTGCGCTTGCCCATAGATCAATTCCATATGTTAGGAGAGAGTGAAAATACCCAAAATAGGCTTTTCTTACATTACTGTGATCTAGACTGGGGCGCAGCCTACTGAGTGCAAAACACGCGGATGATAAGCGATCGCATAGTGAGTCGATGTGGGGACCCCACGTTAAGCCAGAATCAATGATGAGACCCAAATATTTCACCTCGACCACCTGAGGGACGAGTCGATTATTGCAGTATATATTCAGATTGTGTTCTTTTTTTTCGTGAAGTGAGAAGTGCATGATGTTGGTTTTCTCAATGTTTAATAACATACCGTTAGCCGAGAACCAAGAGGCAACGTCCCCCATTACCTTGTTGAGGTTGCATCTTAGGTTCTCCTGGTTGTCGGCGGAGACGATGACACAACCGTCATCGGCGAACATCACGAATTCTGCATCGTCGGTGGCGGCAGTGAAATCGTTCATAAGAATTAAAAACAGATTATTGCCAATCACAGAACCTTGGGGCACGGCACAGTCACCTAGTTCCAACAAGTCAGATCTCTCGCCGCGGACTGACGTTAGTTGTTTACGGCTATCCAGAAAAGAGGATATTAGGTTTTTGAAGTTGCCAATAATACCATAGTGGTCCAACTTAGATAAAATGAGGGGATGGGCCACCAGCTCGAAGGCGCGCGACAGGTCGCAGAATATGGCGGCGACCTGTCGCCCGGCGTCGAGGTGGCTGGTCACCCTCGTGACGACGTCCCGCGCCGCGTCAATCGTGGATCTGCCAGGTTGGTAGGCATATTGTTGCTTGTTTAACAGAAGATTTAGGTTAAAGTAAGACATCAGTTTATCACTCAAAAGACTCTCGAACACTTTGGACAATAACGGTATTAATGATATTGGTCGATAGTTTTTTAACATGTCTACATCACCTTTCCCTTTATAAATCGCTTGTATTTTAATTTTCTTCAAGTTACTGGGGTATATTCCGCGTTCTAGGCACTTATTAAAAAGTATACATAAGATGCTAATTAGAAACTTTGGTATTAGGTCTAGTAAGCGAGTAGACATATCGTTAATATCCTTAGAATCTTTGCGTTTTATTCTTTGTATACTTTTTTCAACGCATCGTAAATCAAACGGTTCGGCCTTAAAGAGGTTAGCGTGTTTGTTTACATACCTACTCAGATAGCACAAGGCGGCTGGAATATTAGCGCGGGCTCCGGAGTTCTTGTTCGCGTCGATGTAAAACCGGTTGAGCGCTGCGGCAGTGGCGGCGGCGGGGGACTCGGTCGACTGACCAGCTGATGCGCTTATCAGTACGTCCAGTGCATCGCTCCTAGTGCCGCCTCGACCTTTCTCGGATGCAATCACCCGCCACGATGTTTTGCATATGTTAGTGGTACTGCATATCAACTTATTAATGTAATGTTTACGTGCGGCGCTGAGTTCCGCTTGGTACTTCCTCTCAAGCTCCAACAAGTCACAACATGGCCGTATCTGAGGTGTATTGTTAATATTATTACTAATTACAGTTGTTTTTAGAGTGTGCAACTGTGTTCGTATTCTTTTCACTGGCTCGCTTACCCAAGCTTTTGATATGTTTCGTACAGGGTATTTCTTCAATGGGAAACTAATAGTATAATAATTAATTAAAATGTCAACAAATGAATTTAATAATTGTTCAGGGCATGGTTGTTTACGTGCTAAGCCTTCCCAGTCATAATTGTACAAAGAGTTAAAGAAATTATGTTTGTTTATTTCTGAAAATATGCGTTTCCAGATTACATTGTTCTGTTGTAGTGTTTTTATTATTGCTAGGTTGACAATTATGCACTTGTGGTCCGACACGAACATTTCGAAAGGTTCTATAGATAGTATATGCTCCCTCGGGACGTTGGTGTAGGCATGATCGATGCAAGTTTTTGTTGTTTTACAGATCCGAGTAGGGAACGAGACGAGAGATTTCATACCCGCAGTTTTTAAACAGTCTAATAAAACTTTCTTTTCCATTGTATTAGACAGCAAGTCGATATTAAAATCACCTAAGATTATCACTTTATATTGTTTAAATATTGGGAGATCAATTAACTGGTTTAATTTTGAGATGAATAATTGGAAGTGATTTCCCCCATTTGATTGGGGAGGGGGCTTGTATATACAGACAACGATCATACCTAAACCGACGTACTCAACTGCGCAGGCTTCGAAAATCGTTTCAGTGCTCAGGTCAGATACTTCCTTTCGTTCCAGGGTCAGTAGTGCAGACTTAGAGTGTATGCAGACTCCGCCGCCGTTTTTTGAGGTCCTGCAGAAACTGGCACTCAGCTTGTAGTTCATTATGTTAACTGCTTGGAGCTGGTTCTTCGTAAGCCAATGTTCAGATAAACATATAGCGTCGATCTTGCTGTTTAGTTGTGACTCGCATTCCAGTTTGAAGGTTTTATTTTTCAGTCGGTTGATGTTTTGGTGTGCGACAATAAAGTAGGATATTTGCTCCTTAAGAGCAGTAGCTTGCGGCCCGGTTGTATACAGGTTATTAGGCTTCAGACAACCTGCGTCCCTTGTTGAACAAAAAGGGCTTCCATGGTGATATGCTTATGTTCACCGGCCACACTGATGTCTCGAGGAACTCTTCGAAGGCTGATGACGGTATTCCTATTTTGTATGAATTGTAGGTGGCGTGCTTTGATGGTATCAGGTCGACCGTATAATTATGGGCATCGTTTATATTTTTGAGATATTTTAGGATATCATCCTGTGTAGTCGTGGTTTTAAAGTAGCAGGCATGTAGGTATTTTGTCTGGTCTACGCCTTCCAAAATGGTGTCCTTGGCCGTTCCCCGGATGGTTTTGGTCGTTTTGTTACGTCGATATTCTTTGCGTTTGTCATTTTCTGTCGTCTCGCGTCATTAGATTTAGAGACCTCGGCGTCTTCCAAATTCCCAGTGTTTCCCTACCAGCATTTCTGCCCTCGGCACGCAGTACGCTTCCTCTCTTTGGCAAAATCCTCTAGCCATCACTACGCGTACCTGTCGGAGGCAGAAATCGCCTAGAAAATTGTCTGCCCGAGCGAAAATATACTGGTTAGCATATATATATAAAAAAAAAATGTGGACAACCTAATATGCAAACAAGTGCATGCCCACCTCGTAGTCTAGCTCCTCGAGTCAAGAAAAAGCCTGCCTAGTAGCCGAATCACATAGGGAGTCTGGGACTTGGTTACATGCACTCACTTCCTCCCAGCTTTCTACACTACTAGACGGCAACACATTTAGACTGGTTGTCGGCCAGCGTTTCGGCGCTCAAATTGTGATGCCCCATCGATGCCTCTGCGGAGTCCAAGTGGATCATCTAGCCCACTTCGGTCTCTCCTGTAACTGGACGTAAAAAGCGACTATTCAAGATTCCTAAACGGAGAAAACCTCAAATTTGTGTCAAACGAACAATTCACTTCGAATTACAAAACCGAAGAAGAATGCGATATCCCCTATACCTGTAGATACTGTTCCTTCATCAATACAAGAAAACGCAAGCTCGTCGGCATCAATAGTACAGTCAGGGGTATTGATGTACGTACAGTCACGATCCCAGGACCTTGAAAGCTAAGAGATAAGCTTGAAAAGTGCAATCATGTTTATGATGCTGACGTCCACACGTAAGGACAAAAATATCTGTACTTACATGCATTTATGACATTGACAACAGAGCCTTATTGTTAACAGATTTGTGTAATAGGCGTTTGTTTGTGGACTACGGTAATTGGGCCGTTTTAAGCTTTCTTTGTATTAACCTAGCACTTATAAAAAAAAACATACCGACACGACACATATATTGACGATATTGATCATATTTCAAAAAAACATTAATCTACGGTCATAAACCTCAGAGGAAACAGTCGAGAACGTTTGTATGGTAAAATTATCAGTGTTCTTTACTCTTAAGTCAAAAATACCAAATCGGAACCCAAAGAAATTTTCATGCAATTGTAAATCGGTGACGATCCAGGTCATTACTAAGCATTTCCCATTATAATAGTAAAGGGCTGTTATTACCAGAGAGTCTGATACGAAAGGCAAAAAGTCTGCAAATATTTATCAAAAATGTTACCGCCGCTGCGTTATTTTTCGCAGGAGCTTGGCTTTGCTGCCCACAATTTTTAGCATATTGTAAAAAATGCTGCTTGCAAGAAAGTTTCCTTGATCAGTGGTGCTCGTTTGGCGAGCGACATCGCACAAATAATTATGCTGAGCATGATCGTATGCCACCCATCCTGAGCAAACATAAAAAATATACACGTGATTTGATGGATGTAAATGCTGGCTCAAAAGAAGACGCAAAGAAGAAACCAAAACCAAACCTACGAAAAAAACAGCTAATGGCCCGTTTATAAGGGATGCCAAGTCGTCATTATTAGAAGGCGACATATCAATTTTGACACTTTCATGAAATCGTCCGGTAATCAAAGCTTAGTGAAAATATGCATTTCAGTGCCCTGCGTCAAAGTGCAAAGACGGATAGGAATGTAAAGTTGGCATACTTACAGAATAAATATTAGAATTTTAAATTTTTGAAAATTTAACGAGTATTGCATGAGAGGCAGATGCACGATTTTGAAATAAACTTAAATAGCATTTAAATTTAATTTTAGTAACAATCTCAACCATCGCCCTTCCCATTAGATTTAGAGAACTCGGCATCCTCCATATTTCCAGTGTTGCCCTATCAGCATTTCTGTCCTCGGCACGCAGTACGCTTCCTCTCTTTGGCGAAATCCTATGACCATCACTACGCGTACCTGTCGGAGGCAGAAATCGACTAGAAAATTGTCTGCCCGAGCGAAAATATCCTGGTTAACAAATATAAAAAAAATGTGGACAACCTTATATGCAAACAAGTGCATGCCCACCTCGTGGAGTCTATCTCCTCGAGTCACGAAAAAGCCCGCCTACTAGCCGAATCAGAGAGGGAGTCTGGGACTTAGTTACATGCACTCACTTCCACCTTTCTACACTACTAGACAGCAACACATTTAGACTGGTTGTCGGCCAGAGACTCGGCGCTCAAATTGTGATGCCCCATCGATGGCCCTGCGGAGTCCGAGTGGATCATCTGGCCCACCCCGGTCACTCCTGTAACTGGAAGAAAAAAGCGACTATTCAAGATTTCTAAACGGAGAAAACCTGAAATTTGTGTCAAACGAAAAATTCACTTCGAATTACAAAACCGAAGAAGAATGCGACATCCATACCTGTAGATACTGTTCCTTCATCAATACAAGAAAACGTAAGCTCGTTGGCATCAACTTTACAGTCTTGGGGATTGATCACCATTCCAGGTCTTTGTAAGCTAAGAGATAAGCTTGAAAAGTGCGTTCATCTTTATGATGCTGACGTCCACACGTAAGGACAAAAATATCTGTACATGCATTAATGACATTGACAACGGAGTCTTATTGATAACCGATTTCGTAGGTCACTCGTAAAGTTTTGAGATGTTCGAAATTTAAAAATGAAACGAACATAATTATGTATATGTATTTAAAAAACAAATTTATTTAAAAATCGAACACAAGTAGCCAATTCCCTTGATTTTTAAAAATAGGCATGTTTCAGTTCAAAAAAACAGTTTTCAGTAAAACAGTTCCCGCGTTTTTCTTTGAAACAATGGAGCTTAACCACGAACATTTGCGTGCCATGATATTTTACGATTTTAAATTTGGTTTGTCCGAACTAATATTATGTTTGCAACAACGGTTGCATTCAGCAATAGGAGACTCTGCTTCATCTCGGGCAACCATTTCTAGATGGTTTAATGAATTTAAAAGGGGTAAAACCAATCTCGAAGATGACCACCTAACTGGTCGCCCGCAAACAGCAATAACTACAGAAAACCTGTGGACTACTGAAAAGTTGGTGCGAGAAGACCCACGCATAACATACAAGGACATAGAGAAGATCCTGGGCGTGAGTTCGGGTAGCGTTAATATTATTTTCCATGAACATCTTGGAGTGAGGAAGCTCTGTTGTCGTTGGATCCCGCGTTTGCTCTCCGATAAAGAGAATCAGGCTCGTGTGGATTGGTGTCGTGATATGCGTCTACGATTCGAGAACGGGACGTATATCGGAAATAATTACAGGTGACGAAACCTGGATATATCAGTATGATCCGGAAAACAAACGAAAATCTTCAGGAGAAGACCCGTACTTCTCAGAGGGAAAGTTACCAACAAAACTACAAAAACCGCGTATGGACGGCAAAAAAATGGTCGCTAGTTTTTTTTTCAAGGGGAGGACATTTGTCAACATCAATGCTCGAAAATTATAGGTCTGTTAACTCGCATTGGTACACTACAGTAGCATTGCCGCAAGTTTTCCAAGCAGTGCGAGAGAGGCGACCAAAGACTGGACTTCGGGGAATCATACTGCATCACGATACCGCCTCTTCACATACGTCCCTTAGAACAAAGGCGTTTATTGAGGAAGCTGGGATAGAAACCTTACCACATCCACCCTACAGCCCTGACTTAGCTCCTTGCGATTTGTTTGTTCCCGGTAGTGAAAAAATAAATAAAAGGAAAGTTTTTTTCGAGCGCTGAAGAAGCCGTGGCTGCTTATGAATTAGCAATTTTGGACCTATCCGATCAAGACTGGCAAAAGTGCTTCCAAAATTGGTTAAGAACTTTGTATAGAGAATGATGGAGAGTATTTTGAAAAAATGTAAAATAAATAGTGCTATCTTCAACAGTTTTTTTGTATCTCAAAATTTATCGAGTGACCCACGTAGGCGTTTGTTTGTGGACTACTGTAGTTGTAGTGGGTCTGCTATTGCAAGATACCTTGCACTTTTTGACTATGCGCTGAAACTTGGCACAGTTGATCCTTAGGTGGTCTTGAGTGGATCAACTGTGCCAAGTTTCAGCGCATAGTCAAAAAGTGCAAGGTTCCCATACAACAGATAGCAATAGCACACCCACTATTGGGCCGTTTTAAGCTTTATTTGAAGTAACCTAGCACTTATAAAAATAAGAATATCTACAAAAAAACATACCGACACGACACATATATTGATGATATTGATCTTATTTCAAAAAAATATTAATCTACGGTCATAAACCTCGGAGGAAACAGTCGAGAACGTTTGTATGGAAAAATTATCAGTGTTATTTACTCTTTTAAGTCAAAAATACTAAATTGGAACCCAAAGAAATTTTCATGCAATTGTAAATCGGTGACGGTCCAGGTTATTACTAAAGCATTTCCCATGATAATAGTAAAGGGCTGTTAGTACCATTTTCAAGAAAGTCTGATACGAAAGGCAAAAAGTCTGCAAATATTCATCAAAAAATGTTACCGCCGCTGCGTTATTTTTCGCAGGAGCTTGTCTTTGCTGCCCTATGACGAAATTTTAGAAGGCTTGGTCTATATATACAATTTGGGTGTTACAAGGACACACGAGAATTTTTAGCATGTTTTAAAAAATGCTGGTTTAAAGAAAGTTTCCTTAATCAGTGGTGCTCGTTTGGCGAGCGACATCGCACAAATAATTATGCTGAGCATGATCGTATGCCACCCATCCTGAGCAAACATATAAAAATATAAGCGTGATTTAGTGGATGTAATTGCTACCTCAAAAAAAGACGCAAAGAAGAAACGAAAACCAAACCTACGAAAAAAAACAGCTATTGGCCAATTTTGACACTTTCTTGAAATGGTCCGGTAATCAAATCTCAGTGAAAATATGCATTTCAGTGCCCTGCGTCAAAGTGCAAAGACGAATAGGAATGAAAAGTTGGCCTACTTACAGAATAAATATAAGAATTTTAAATTTTTGAAAATTTACACGAGTATTGCATGACTGGCAGATGCACGATTTTGAAATAACCTTAAATTGCATTTAACTTTAATTTTAGTAACAATCCCAACCACCACCCTTCCCATTAGAAGATTTAAAGAACTCGGCGTCCGCCAAATTTCCAGTGTTGCCCTACCAGCATTTCTGTCCTCGGCACGGAAAATCCTGTAGCCATCATTACGCGTTCCTGTCGGAAGCAGAAATCGCCTAGAAAATTGTCTGCCCGAGCGAAAATATCCTGGTTAACAATAATTTCAAAAAAAATGTGGACAACCTAATATGCAAACAAGTGCATGCCCTTGCCCACCTCGTAGAGTCTAGCTCCTCGAGTCAAGAAAAAGCCCGCCTACTAGCTGAATCAGAGAGGGAGTCTGGGGCTTGTTTACATGCCCCCACGTCCTCCCACTTTTCCACACTACTAGACAGCAACACACTTGGACTGGTTGTCAGCCTGTGACTCGGCACTCAAATTGTGATGCCCCATCGATGCCCCTGCGCAGTCCAAGGATCATCTGGTCCACCCCGGTCTCTCGTGTACAAAGTGCCGGCTGCTTATCTCACTATGCCTCAATGACATCATCTGCCGGGCCTTTGTCAGTGTTAACATGCCATGTTGGAGCCCCACGGTCTCGCGCGCGACGATGGCAAGCGGCCCGACGGCATGACGATGTGGCGATTTGGACGGCCACTAATCTGGGACGCAACCAGCATGGAAACGCTTGCGCCGTCATGCCGCAACCTCGCTGAGAGCAAACGGAGCGGCTGCGGCGGCTGAAGCAGGAAAGCGCCGCAAATGCATGGCTGTTACAGAGCAGCAGCATGTGTTTACGGCCTTTGCAGTCGAGACTCTCGGGCCGTGGAGTCTAGATGCCCACCTACTGGTCAGAACGCTGAATCAAAAGCTTGTCCAGAGAAGTGGGCACCACATAGCAGAGGATAGAAATCCAGATGGGGAACGTAGCCAGCCTAATGGGGACCCTGCCGCAGGGACCCGATCTGGGAGACGTCGATTAGTTTTAGTCTGGTTTGTTTATTTATTTTTTATTTGGTTTTGTCTATTCTCCAGTGTAGGTACCTCCTTAAGTTATATAATATAATAAATAAAACTGAGGGTATCTATGTTTACGTACACATGCAAAGAGGTGTACACTTACTCGTACGAGTACAACCCCTGAGCATTATGTCTATAGTATAAACAATTAAAACATAATAGGTACGATTAGTACCTTCACCGTAACGCGTAAACAAGTTAGAAGATTTTTGAAATTAGACGATCTCGATCATTTTTAATTAAAAAAAAACAATAATTTAAAAGAATCGTTTATTTCATGTAATCAGGACTCGTTTTTAGTAGGTACAAATAGGATCACTTGCATGTCTGTAATGCGTTTCACAAGTGCCTAACACGATCTGAATAGAAATCAGGGATTGTTCATTTTACACGCTATGCCTGCAAATCCTGCAATCATTTGGATATATTCCACATGAGCAGCACAAAATGAAATTCATGTTTTCTCCTTGGATAACGGATATCTTTTGGTTAGTATTTATGAGTTGCTGAGTACGAGTACATGATATGGGCAACACATATGCATTTATCCATATAATCATAATAAAAGGTTGAGTTTTCGGTAGCGTAGGCAGGGGGCTTGCAGTGGGTGGGGCGCGGCGCGTTAATAACCTAGCGGTCGCGGAACCTCAGGTTCCAAGTCAGTCGAGGGCCGGTACCGCCGCCGACTTGAACGCGACGAACGAACATAACAACGTGTTATTTTATAATTATAAGTAACATAATTTTTAAAACATGTAAAAATCAACAAACCGCCACAGCTGCTCAGTTTATGGCTGTTTAAAAAATGCCCAAAAGGACGTTGGATTATCTTTTTTTAATCTGCCCGCAAATTGTGAACGATAAGTTTATTTTTTTATTAGGTACCTACTTTAGGGTACCTACTTTAGGGTACCTACTTTAGGGTACCTACTTTACATTATGAAGATGTAAGGTACAGTACAATGTAAAAAACAATACAAATGCATGTTACTTATTATTACCTCTGCAATTTACTTCAAAATGAAAGACTGGTTTGAATATATATTTTACAATGCACTTGCTCTGAAAGTGCGCCTTTTCATGGGTCAACATGAACACAGAAAGCCCTCCATGCTGTCCTTAAAACTTCAAAAGTTAATTAATTGAATTAGTTAATAGAGAATAGAGAAGTGGCAGATCAATTTTATTTATGTGTGGTGTTATTCATAATGACGCTGACATACATTGTATGTGAAGTAAGCATGTACTAAATTAATATCGGTTCACTTTACTCAAGCGACATCTGGTGAGCATTTTTTGCCTTCATCGACAGCCCTAGCGCTACACGTGCTGTGTGTAGTCATTCACACGTTACAAGTTATACGATAGACAGAGATGCACAGAGTAGGCACGTTTCTTATGCCTAAACGTCGTTTTTGCTAGGAAGTGCAATTTCTGTACTTGTACTATTACTTATTCTGTGGCGTAGGCCCCGACCGCTACCGGCGGTTATCTGTGTATTTTTTAATTCTTTTATAAAATAATACAGACTTAGCTTATTTCTTATTTGGGTCGTTAGTAAAAAAAACGATACTAATAAAATTTCCGTACGCAATATTTTCACATGCCGAGTTAAACATCACACTGCGTCACAGTTCATTTTATACATAATAAAGACATGTTCAATACTTAATTTTCCATTTTGTAACCTCACAAAAACCTTTCAACCTGAATAATGATGTTCGTGTCGAAATACAAAGCGCCCCCCACTCCTAGGTTCCCATGGTTCTTAATTGGAAATTTTAATCGATAGCCTAACCGTATTACGCAAACAATATGAATATATACATTGTTAACTATTCTGAGTACCTAAGTTGTAGTCGAGAATATTATTCGATTCCCTGAAATTCTCAATTTAAACCACGGTCGACAGCAATCCCATTCTAAACCGCTCTGAGCCAAAAAGGCATGCAAAACGAGCGATAAAAAAGACGGATAAAGTGAAAAATTCCGAGGAAGTCGTTTCATTAGGTTTTATAATGCAATCCTGCGAAATTACACCAGTTCTTTTTTAGTGTTAAAACTTTGCAAGCTCAATTTTGTTCCTGTCGATTCAATTGCATTTCATTTGCAAATTCGTCAGGCAACGACAAAATAAACAAGTTCCAGCTATGTGAATAGGCAAGCATTCAGGTAGGTCTGCTAGAAATGTATTTTTGTTTAAAAGGAATGCTGATTTTATTTTTAAATATGGAACACTGGATGGACTCTGGCCTGCAGCTGATGGAAGGGCAGCTGCCGACAGCGACGCCCGCCATAGTGCGGCACCTGATAGCAGCGATAGATAGCTCCTTGATTATCGTCCAGCCGCCGCATTCCATCTTTATAAGTAGGTGCGTGCATGAGTCGTGAACTACTACGAGTAGTCTAAGGTTACACTACATGAAATATGTCATTATGAAAACATTTCAAAAATTGGAATCAGAAATTCAAGAATGAAGATCCTCAGGGTATATAACGTTTTATAAACCTTGAGGATCCTCATTCCAGGATTTCCGACGGCTACAACGGACAGAACCATACAGAATAGAAATATTCATACTGTAGAGATAAACTTATGCGGTGTCGTTTTTTTTAGCCGCACACCGAAAAGTCGTTGCGCCGCTCATCACTCTGGGGTCCTAGCTGCGACACAGGATGGACTGCGTGCCACCTCTCCCCGTTAGCTCCTGACTGCTGTTCCGCGACATCGGCGCCTACACCCTGCTCGTCTGCCCTAAGTGAGGTAGTAAAAAATCCCTCGGATCTGGCACTCTGCCAATCTGCCATTCTAATAGCCAAGAAATCAAGGCACAACCAGATTAACGCTAGGATATCGGGGCGTTCTCCTACATAGGAATGACGCAAAGCACAATGTGGGGATGCCTTCATGAGGTTTGTCTTAAATTCTATTGTAAATATCGTAGCAGACTTGGATATAACTAACGAGGTTTTCAGTTTGTCTTCATGTTTTCTAAGCCTACTAAAGAAAGGCCATTTTTAAGGCCAAGGTAATATTGAAAAATTAAAAAAAAAACTTAATGCAATTATTTTCAAAATTGCTTTTTTGAGGTTAGATATGAGGATATCACGTATCATTTGTGGTATATTGAATTTAAAAAAAATCAGCCATATCGTGTCTGGAGGAGCCCAAACTTGGTATGCTTCGAAAATTATTTTTGTTTTAATTTAAAAAATATGGCTAAAATGTAATGATGTGGCATATTTTTAGAATCGCCTCAAAAAGCCCTTTCATATGATACTACACACAATAGGTTTCTGAAAAAAAAATATTTTTTTTTCCATACAAAAAGAAAAATGTTTCGGCACTCCCCCCCTAAGGGAAATTTTTTTTAGGAACTGCGGGTCAAAAAAATTGTTTTGACCTCTAGTATGCGTGTGCCAAACGGCTAAACTGTACATCGATTTGCGGTTTTCTTATGAAATTTGGCTTGTGGGCTTCCACTAGGAGCCGAGTGAGCGAGCGAAGAAAAAAAAATTGGCAGGCAACCGCTTGAAAATTGGCATGCTTGTTCTTCATCACATACAGACACTGTAAAAAAATGCCATCCGTCCCGACTGGTCGGTTATCGAGCCGTCAGAGTTGGAAAAAAATGGTGGTGGACGAGAACCTAGGAAAAATGCACTTAAAATCATTGAAATCGGATGGCATTTTTTATTCGAGTTTTGTATGATGTGATATGCACAAATACCATCCCTCTCCCATTAAATTTTATCCCACTTTGTGGCCACAAACGCGAAATTCGTCAAATTGGAATACGCGCAATAAAAGGTTTTGCAATCAATTGCCATTATTGTCAATTTTCGCATTGGAGGCACGGTTCGGGGTCTCTAGTTGCTGTGCCATTCACCGATGTTTACGCCTGCATACATATTATGTTTACAGGTTGTCCCAAAACTTTGCCACGCGGATTGAAAGTACCTTAAATGTTGAAGATAGAAAATTTTACTGAAAGAAGACTTCATTTTATTTAAAAAAGTTATTCCTGCGGCCTGGCGACCAAATCGGTCATGTGGCTTCAGCTGTACTGAAACTCCGTTAGCTACTTCCCTGAACAACCTTTTCAGATAATCTTCGTGCCGGCAGGCTGCGGGCGGTGTGTGCGAGTGTACTCGTAGTGGAGTGGGAAAAAAAAGAAAAAAAATGTGGGCTCAGCGCCTTTAATATTTTTTCAAACTGTTACAAACCAAACACAATCGACGCGCCGTGAGCGCGCTGACGCGTTCGCCGGCTGATATCCCCTCCACTTCCGCTTTTGCGGAAGGGAATTTTTTTTCGATACCTTTCCACCGATATTTTTGCATGGCTATTTTTTTGGGGCTTACATATTAATTAATCTCGCGTCAGAAAAAAAGCCAATACAGCTGAGCCCACATGAAAATTATCATTATTTTGGTATTTTTAATTAACGCTGGCAAACCTTTCCCACCACCCAATCGATTAAAAAATTTTTTTGGGTGCACAAGGAGTACAGAGCAACTGTTTGAGAAAAAAAATTAAAGTCGTTGGGCCCACATTTTTTTTCGGTTTTTTCCCCACCCCACTACACCCGCACCCACCGCCCGCGGCCTGTAGTGGAAGCCCCACAAGCCCAATTTCATAAGAAAACCGCAAATCGATGTACAGTTTAGCCGTTTGGCACACGCATACTAGAGGTCAAAACAATTTTTTTGACCCGCAGTTCCTAAAAAAAATTCCCTTAGGGGGGAGTGTCAAAACATTTTTCTTTTTGGAAAGAAATAATAAAAAAAAATTTCAGAAACCTATCGTGTGTATTATCATATGAAAGGGCTTTTCGAAGCGATTCTAAAGATATGCCACATCATTACATTTTAGCCATATTTTTTTAATTAAGACAAAAATAATTTTCGAAACATACCAAGTTTGGGCTCCTCCAGACTCGATATCACTGATTTTTTTTTAATTCAATATACCACAAATGATACGTGATATCCTCATATCTAACCTCAAAAAAGCAATTTTGAAAATAATTGCAGTAAGTATTTTTTTTTAATTTTTCAATAATACCAAGTGAAACATTCAAATTTTTTTTTTAAATAACTATATGTTATTATTTCTAAATTGCTTTCTTGGGGTTAGATATAAACATATAACGGATCATTTGTGATACATTTTATCTTGATATCCTTATTCTTATATATTACCTTGATATTTTGTGACAAAAACTAACCAGACTATACCAACTGATGAAAAAGCGCAGTTAAAGGGTTAAAGAGGTATTTTCCGTTGGATATATGGATACTACGTATCATTTTATGATTAATAAGTTACGTATCTGCAGTACAGTTCCATAAGTCACGTAAAATAGGTATTCAAGTAGAACTGTGTCCCTTAGTGATATTCAAAATTAAAAAAAAAACTTAAATGCAATCCTTTTCAAAATTGCTTTTTTGAGGTTAGATATGAGGATATCACGTATCATTTGTGGAATATTGAATTTAAAAAAAACAGCCATATCGTGTCTGGAGGAGCCCAAACTTGGTGTTTCGAAAATTATTTTTGTTTCAATTAAAAAAATATGGCTAAAATGTAATGATGTGGTATATTTTTAGAATCGGCTCGAAAAGCCCTTTCATATGATACTACACACGTTAGGTTTCTAAAAAAATTTTTTTTTTTCCCATACAAAAAGAAAAATGTTTCGGCACTCCCCCCCTAAGGGAATTTTTTTTACGAACTGCGGGTCAAAAAATTGTTTTACCCTATAGTATGTGTGTGCCAAACGGCTAAACTGTACATCGATTTGCGGTTTTTTTAAGCGTAGGGCTACCACTAATGCCAGCACGAAGATAATCGGAAAAGGTTGTTCAGGGAGCTAAAGGAGTTTCAATACAGCTGAAGCCACATGACCGATTTGGTCGCTAGCTCTTAGTACATATAATTGTATTTGTATTTGACACGTGTGCCACCGTAAACATCGCTTTCGCTATTTCGTGGTACACGTTTCTGAAGTACCTTTGCTCCATATCGTAGGTGCTACTCTTCATCTTAAGAGCATCGCGTTATTAACTCAGAAATCATTGTGGATTACATCCTGAACTAAATCACGCAATACAACCGAAATGAATTCTAAATACAAATGCGAATAAATAAATACCACATGCTATGTAAGTTAACGTTACTTACTCACTTTTTGTTTTGTTTTCAACATGCTTATGATAGTTTGTACTTTTGTACTCTACTAGTATCGTGTGTTTCAACGGTAGGTATTTTAACTAAACTCAGGAAATGTATCAATATTTAGAAAAATGTGCCACGATGAGAAATGATAATCTTTGTTCAATTCATGCTTTTGACATGACATATATGATGACATTCATCATCATCATCATCATCATCAGCCTATATACGTCCCACTGCTGGGCACAGGCCTCCTCTCATGATGACATTGTCACTCGGTAATCCGTACAGAGTATCCGTCAAAAAGTTACGAGTTGCAAATAATTTCTTCAATTTCTCATTTTAGAATGTGATGTTCATTGAGTCGTACATTCAGTACAGATCACACGCCATCTAGTGTAAGGTACGAAAAAAATATATAAAGGGATAGATCTAACCTCAAAAATTACGCTTAGATCTACCTTACGTGCATTAGAAAAGTTACCTGATCGACCGGCTCAAATTCTGTAAGCATTTCAGCCTAAAGTCACATTGCCTTTTCATAAGAGAAAACACCGATAATGCAAATCCTTTCAGGCTGTCAAATGGTTATAAAGAATCATAATTGAATAGCCGTTTTCATGACGCATTTTTGCTTCTAAATTCTTTTCTCGACATTTTTGACACGAACCTACAACTCATGCTTACACGCATATTATTTTTTCCTTACATAGTGAATGACTTTGTTAAGGGTGAAATGCACCAAACCGTCTGTAATCGTAAGCGGTGTTCGTTAAAATCTGAATGTATGGAACCTTTGACAAGTTTCTATGGACTGACAGCTATCAGCGCCATATTTAACGTTGATCGGTCTGTAATCGTAAGTCGATGCAACCCGCCCTAATAACGATGAAAGTAACATACTATCAATTTACCAAACCGTCTGTAATCGTAAGCGGTGTTCGTTAAAATCTGAATGTATGGAACCTTTGACAAGTTTCTATGGACTGTGACAGCTATCAGCGCCATATTTAACGTTGATCGGTCTGTAATCGTAAGTCGATGCAACCCGCCCTTAGAACGATGAAAGTAACATACTATCAATTTATGTATAGGTGTATTTTACATTTAGAATGGCCAAATAAATAATGAATGAAAAATGACTAAATAGAAATGACTTCTGAATAGGTTGAATATAGTATTTATTTAATGTATATTTGCAATATATATTGTATAACAGTGTGTATTACATTCCATATCGAATATTTATATATATTTATACATGTATTGGCATGTTTTTATTTATCTAGAATGAGTACTGTAACTAAACGCAGTAATCTGGTCTAGTTTCCTTTATATTAAAAATATATTTTCGTAAGAAATAATAAATTAAATAATCTAAGATCACGTCCGGCTACTACGCGTTTCTCCTTTTCTGTCGAAACAAGAGCATTTCGGTAGCTTTTGTCTCGTTCGAAAATTCAAAATAATCTAAGTTCACGTCCGGCTACTACGCGATTCTCCTTTTCTGTCGAAACAAGAGCAATTCGGTAGCTTTTGTCTCGTTCGAAAATTCAAAATAATCTAAGTTCACGTCCGGCTACTACGCGATTCTCCTTTTCTGTCGAAACAAGAGCAAAGCGGTAGCTTTTGTCTTGGTGTATAAAAAGGCTAGGCGGAGACGACATGGGATTCACTTCAGCTTCAACTTTCAGACTGACAATAAGGTCTCTGGATTGTAATTGGGAAATCTTTGGTGGGTGATTTTACTATCTACATATTGTCTTTACGTTCTTCTAGATATTGAAAGTTATTTTAAATCAAGTAAAATCCAGAAACAGTGTCCAGGTTTACAGTATACCTGAGGGGTCATTCTTGCCTAACGGTGTCAAATGAGACTGAACCAGAGTCTTTTGCTACAGACATGGGGAAGTCTGGCGTCTTCTTTTTTACTCGACACAGAAGACGTTACTCCTAAGAAGGGGCCTCACGAATCTCAAAGCCCAACTGACGACGTAGACGAGGCGTAGTCATTCATGTGATCCGCACAGAGGGATACCTCACTCGTTGAAATCGTGCAGTAATTGAGATTCGGACTTGTTAAATATATTTAAATATATCTTCATATACATAATAGGCCGCCTTATTCCTCGAAATCCATCTAGACTACGGTCGCGAGGGAGGGAGGCAATCACACAGGCCTTAGCGTTGCAATCCTCTGATTGCTTAGTTATGCCATACACCGTCGATATTATTCTTATCTAAAATCAAAATAGATTTTGGTTTTGAATAATCAAATAGACTCCAGATGGGATAGTGAGGAATAAATTCATACACACATTTTGGGAGGAATAGGTTATTGAAGGAAAAGATAAGCCAAATCTACTTCTTGTCCGATTTATTATGACTAACTGTACTTTCCCTAATATTAGAGGGAATGAGGGTCTAGTTTTGTATGGGCGTCGACGTAGATGTGAGGTTCCGTGTTCATGATTTGTTCTTTAACGAAGTTCCTCGTCTCCGGGCGCGACATGGTTCTGTTCGTTTCTGGTTCAAATGTCAAGTAAACGGTGACGCTGGTTCGAAGGTTCGAAGGTTCGAAGGTCCAATAAGTTACCGACGCTTATAAAGCCACCACGACATCACTTTAATATATTTATTCACATTTTATTAAGAGTTCTGAAGAAAACGTATATTTTATTCTTTGACATGTTTATTATTATGCCGTTGCTAAGACAACAAGACGTAGGAAAAGACAGTTATAAATACAACGAAAAAGGTTATGACACGAGTTTGTAACAGAGGGAAAAGTTTGGCATTCACATGAACCTTATATACATACTGGATGTTGCCATTAAGACAATGTTTTGAAACAGGAAAATTGAGAGTCAAATTCGGGACTAAGTACTGAAGTGCTGATTTTCGGTGGTTGAAAGCGATATTCTGAATACCTTGGTAGAGAAACAGCGTTTTAGAATGAAACAATTCTGTTGTAGGGACCAGCGGGAGGCGAAGCAGGCCGCTGAAGACTGTAGTTACGGGCGGAATAATACCCTTATAACTACTAGCTATTTCGATTCGCGTATACCTTCAGAATTCGCGTTTGACATTTATTGATTCAGTACTTTTATTAGTGCCAAATAGGGCTTTTCCGAACACAGGAAATATTTTATAAGCAAAGACTAAAGAAGTCTTAGCAGTATTAAATTAAAGATGTTTGAAGAGTTTGTTTCGGTGTTCCTTCTCATTCAGTCCGATAGGTTGGAAACACTAGTAATTTCATTCTCTGAGTATTAAACTCTAGGAAAGCTAGGAAGGTAAATGGAATAGGACGCTCTATCCCCATCCATGCAAGGCGTAGCCAGTGAGTGTAAAAGGTAACTTTTACGTCACTACATGTTATTAGTACTTTTGTTATAAAAACGAGTACCTAGGGAAGATTATTAGTTAATTATAGGCAAATCTAAATAATCTTGTTTGTATGAAATCTAAAAGCTACGTCCTTGTTTATCCGAGCGTGTAATAGGCGGTAGGGGTTTTTATACACAAAAACATAAATATTTTATTAAATTATTTATAACTATTAGGATTTGGTAGTAAAGAGGTTAGGAAGATCATAGTTTAAATAGGAATTGATTGAGCAGACGAGGAGTTTATTAGCCTGACAAGAATCTACATTAAAGGTAATGGGTTTTACGGATCACAACGATACAGGGTTCTGCCTAGACGAATCAATTTGGCCATTTCTACGTTTTAGGGTTATATTTAAGTTCTTTAGCGATGTTTTATGTGGTAGATAGGGTGGGTTGTTACAATTTGGTGCCGTGACCAGGATGTGAACGGAACTTAAATTATACGTTAGGAAAACATTGTTAGAATTAGTTTTAAAGTAGCCGTTTCGGCTACAATTTGCTGCCGTGAAAATGGAGTGTGATCTTGTCGGGATTTTAGTTCTTCGTCTGTTCATCTTTATATTTAGCTTTAGCTAAACATACCATCTCAGAATTGAATAATAATATTTTAGGAATAAAGTTATATAATAATATTTTTTAAGTTAGTTCACTAATAGTATAGATAGTCATTATTTTACGGAAATGTTATCACTCCTTAAAGCTAAGAGGAGGAGGGCAGGCATTGACATCAAAAGAATAAATTTATAGAAGCGGAGGGCAGTCAAAAGATATTAGCAACAAACAATCACATAGCACAGAGCGAGGAAAGCTTTGATAGGGGAAACATTAGCGGAAACTATCAATTTAGGAAAAATAAATTGCTTTTTAATGAGAGTAAAAAATAAATAAATATGCAAATTCAAATTATAGGTTTCAGGAGAAATGACCTAATCCGCTAGAAAAAGAAAAGTCACACCTAAGGCACAGCAGGCATTGCAAGATGCCCAAGAGCAAGAAATTATAACCCCAGTAAGAAGAGAAGCCACCTTAGCTAAACGAGCAAGGCTGAGGCTTAAAGAAGTAGATAGTCAGAGAAACCCTGCAAGAGGATTGTTTTTCAATATGCTCAAAAGGACAGAGAGGACCTTGACGGAAGGAATAGGACGATTGCGGGAGGAACTGCATGCTGCAATCAGTACCACTCAAGTAGCAGCGTCAGATAGCGTTGAAGTCCCAAATGAGGGAGGAAAAAGCTTGATACAACGGACTGTGGAAGAAATCACTCCACAAAAGGAGAAAGATTTAACTCAGGAAGAAAAGAACACTATCATCTATAATGTAAAAAACTTTAACTTTGAACGCCCTAGATTTGGGAAAACGGCAATACATCCAGTTACATTCATAGAAGACTTAGAATCATATTTGAAGAAAGTCGACTCTAAGAGACACGAATTAGCAACCGCAATAGAATGCATGGAGGGAGCTGCACGAGAATGGGCAAGAGTCTATAAGGAACGATGGAAAGTTTTTGCAGATTTCAAAGCAGATTTTCTGAAATCTCATTGGGGAGGATTCGAGCAAAATTAAATAAGACGTAAGATAGTCCAAGGAACATGGGAGAGGAACAGAGACCCGATGATGCATAATTATTTAATTAACATGATAGGTCAAGCCAAAATGCTGAATGATAGTATGCCAGAGGAACAATTGGTGTCAGACATAGTTCGGCATTTTCCACGCTATATTCAACAGGCGTTTCTTACGTCCAAGATTACCACTATACTGGATACAGCCGAATTTTTGCGTTCAATGGATGACATAAGCAAACAGGAGCTTCAAAACAGAACGGAAGTCGTGAAAACTGTAGAGAAAAAGAAAACGCAACTTTATCAAAACTGGAGAAGACCTGAAAATAATGTTACGTTAATACAGGCGGAGGAAATTATAGATCAGGAAAACTAAAAGAAGCTGATGGAAACGTTCCCGAATCAGCTTCTACTCTAGAACGGGTTAAAACTTTGAAAATGATGTACAATATGAATTGGGGACCTGGACAATTATTAGGAAATAATGGAAGGGGATTGCGAGCGCCTATTGAGGTATAGACATTAGGTAGGAAACGACACGAGAGATAAGGTAATTTTCTAGAAGAGAAGGAAAATGTAGGACTTTATAATATTGTAGATTTCTTTAAATTCAAAAGTGAAATAGTTGAATTGGAGGGAAGAGAAAATCAATTTTCTTCGGTGTTTGAAGAGTCAGAAAGTGAAAGGGTTTTACCGGATCAATTCAAGTCGGAAGTAAAAATTCGAGTGTTTGATTATGAAATAATAGCATTAATAGACACGGGAAGTGACGTCACATGCTTATCACAAGAGTTATGGGAAGAATTAAAAGCGAAATATCCTAGGATACCGGAGATGACAATTAAACCTTTCCAAATAAGATCAGCATCAGGGCATAAAAGTAAAGATATAAAGTTCATGATTCTGTTACCCATAGACCTGCAAGAGACAATTAAGGAAGTTAGTTTTCTGGTCATTCCTAATTTGAGTTTTCCTCTTATTTTGGGATTTGATTGGTTGAAAGAAAAAAAAGTCGCAATAAGTTTAACCCAAGACCGTTGTGGAATAGAGATCCCGATTGAGGGTACAAGCATTTGGATGCAGTTTTATAAACGTAAGGATGATACAGAACTAGTTGACCCAAGTCCGGAAGAGGAATCACGGACATGTGGATCCTTTACAACAGGAGTTCAACTAAGACCGTTGGAACAAGAGGCGTTGAATAAACTGTTAAAGAAATATGAGTCTTTATTTGGATCCAAATTGGGAAGAGCAAATTGTTATCAACATGTTATTAATATGGAAAAACATGCACCTATTGTAAAGAGGACATACCCCATTCCATATGCATATCGAGAGAAGATACAAATCAAATTGAGAGAGTTGGAGGGACTAGGCATAATAAGTCGTTCACAAACAGAGTATTGCAACCCTTTAACTGTCACGTTAAAAAAGGATGGTTCAATAAGAGTTCTCTTAGATGCAAGAGAAATATATAAATTTATGATTGCAGAAACGGAAAAACCTTCATTACAGCTAGATGTATTGAATTCATTTCATGGGGCGAATTACATTAGTGTGATTGACCTTAATAATGCGTATTTTCAGATACCGATATCTGAGGAAAGCAAAAAATATACTGGATTTAGCTTTAATGGAAAATCTTACGTTAATAATGTTTTACCGCAAGGACTTAAGACGTCAGTAGGAAGCTTCAGTCGTGCTATGGACTGCATACTAGGCCATGACGTGCGAGAGTTTTGGGTTAACTATCTAGATGACCTAGCTATAATAACTACCGGACCTATGGAACAACATCTGGAACATATGAATATAGTTCTGGGAAAATTGCAAAAGGCAGGATTAACTTGCAACTTGGAAAAATGTAAACTTTTGTGTAAAGAAGTTAAGATGTTAGGTTACATTATTTCCGTTGAAGGCATCAAAACAGACCCGGAGAAAACTAAATCCGTACAGAGCTATCCGGCGCCAAAGAAGATAAAACAACTTAGGGCGTTCTTAGGATTATGTAACTTCTACAGAAGATTCATTCCCGGATATAGTGAGCTCGCAAGACCACTATGTGAACTTTTAAAGAAAACTGAATCATGGCATTGGGGAAGTATTGAGCAACAAGCTTTTGAAGATATCAAGAAAAGTTTTGTAGACACCATACAGTTACAACATCCAGATTTTAGTAAGCCTTACTATCTGCAGACTGATAGTTCAGGAATAGGGTTCGCTGGGATTCTTTATCAATTAGATGAAAAAGGGCAAATGAGAGTGTTAGGGTTCTATAGAAAGTCTCTAAAGGGAGCCCAATTGAATTCTACAACCATTGAAAAGGAATTTTCTCCAATATGCTCGGAAATGTTCGCCTTACTGTAGCAAAAATAGTACGTGAAGTTCCTCGTTACTGTCAAACGCAAATTTAAAAAGTTAAAAGTCTTTATTGTACAGTTTTAGCGGCCAGGAAATTGTATGAAATTCCTTTACTGTATACTTTTTTACCTTTTAACTATATACAAACACCCAAGTGCTCGTACGTTTAAAGTCCTTGCAATTTGTCACAACAACATGCGATAGTGAGACTGGTTAGTAGTGTATGGCTGTCTCTTTCCAACTATTGCAAGTTGCTGTGACAAATCACGCTCGCTTGTAGCCTGTTTTAAGTTTTCTTTTTTTTAATGGTCATAGACAAAACGTGTATACTTTTGAAAGTGATCGAAGTGACGTTTTTAAATATGTCTCAAATAGTTATAAATAAAGAAATAAAAATATTTATTGAAATAAAACTCACAATAGGTTGCAATCCCGTTTAATGTTTAATAATTTTAATTGCATTAAACATTTAAAACTATGACCGGTTCTAATGGTTTAAAAATTCGTATGTATGCCAATTGAAGCTGGCACTATGACTCATGCCGTATACATACTTTAAAAAAATAAGTTGGGCGGGACCTTGATAGGTTATTGAAATACTCGATATTTTAAGATTATTGAAAATATTATTTGATTTCCTCACATTTTTGGAGAAAAGCACTATATCTGCCTTGTCGGGAACGGCAATTCGTGGATTCGTCTCTATTGTCGGATTCAGCTTCGCTTCATCCGACAAAATCAACTTATCCACGAATTGCTACTTCCCGGCCGCTGCAGTAATGTAGTAACTATTTATGCAATTATCCCTTCCATTGGCAGCCGCCATATTGCTAATAATCCCTTAGGTGGCAGTCGCCGGGGAGCCGGCGATGTCAAAAAACCGTCTAGTGGCAAGCGCCGGCGAGCCGGCGATAGCAAAGTTTCGTATTTATTCCGCAAAATGAGCTGCTAAATTTACACCTGTCTTGTTCTTTCTTGTAAGACGCGTTCGTTAATAGATAAGGATGGCGTATAATAACGGTCGCGACAACGCTTTCATAGACATTTCATTAGAAATTCCTCAGAGAAATTTTTGACCGCGCGTGTGTAAGTTTTTGAAAACCTCGTAGTGTAAAAATATTCTAAGGCGAGAGACAATAAAACTATATAAACGTGTAAATAAATATATATACTTGTAGATAAACTTGTAGTTTCTACAATTAACTGTTTTATTCCATAGTTATAGTTAATTTATACAAGAAATTGGATAAATTTGGATATTCAAAAATTGATCAAAGCTAGCCAAATTCACATACATGGAACGGCTCCGTTATTATATAAAGGTTATAGGCTATTTTATGCTGAATCCAAGGATATAAGCTTATAATAAACCACTCATAATGTTTTTTGAATAATGGTAATTTTTCTAACGTGCACCGATTTCGCGATGACCACCCATATGGCCCCTGCCACTTGACGGTAGTTCGCCAAAAATGGCCGCGCCACTAGACAGATAATGACAACCGCCGGCTAGCCGGCGACTGCCACTTGAAGGGTTATTGCTTGCCTAGAAAAGTTCGAGATTTATCTACGAGGATCGAAAGTTTTCATTCAAACAGATCACAAAGCGCTTTTGTTCATTAAAAATTGGAAATTATTTAGCGCGCGGTTAATTAGATGGTTAAATTATTTGGAGCTATTCCAGAATGATATCCAGCATATAAAAGGCAAAGAAAATATAGGAGCTGATATTCTATCTAGATATCCACCTCAGAGTGAAGTATTTCAGGAAGATAAAATGCGAATACCGGAGATTCATTACACCGAATCAGGGGAAAATAAGCAATTGCTCAGCAAATTGAAACAAATGTCAATTTTCCAAAGGAATGATCCTGAGATCCATGAGATTCTACAGCAATTGGAAAATTATGATAATTTGGAAAGGGAAGGAAGAATGATTCAAAGATGTACTTTTGAAAACGGGTTCGTTTATTTTAAGCCTAATGACGATTTAGAGAAGGTTATTTATTTACCGGGAGCCTTGAGTGAAGAAATAATCACACAAATTCATTTAGAGATGGGGCATCAGGGAGCGTTTAAGGTGATCAAGTATATTAAAGATCGATTTTACTGGAGGGGAATGACTAGAGACGTAAAGCAAATACTTAAAACCTGTCATATCTGTCAAATGACAAAAAATAACAATAGACATTATGTAGGACCTTGGCGTTCAATTGTCTCAAGCGAAATTGGGGATTTGATAATGGCCGATCTATACGGGCCTCTGCCGCCAGGACAGTTTGGAATGAGTTATATTCTAGTGATACAAGATACTTTTAGCAAACTAATAAAGCTGTACGCTTTAAGAAAAGCAACTGGATTATCGGTAGTGTGTAAAATGAAACAATTTTTTAAAATAATACACCCCAAAATGATCATGACGGATAATGGAAGTCAATTCATCTCTAAGAAATGGAGTCAGTTTATGAAGAACAAGGGAGTCAAAAGTATATAAACTACAGTTCGAAATCCGAGGCCTAACACGACGGAACGGGTCAATCGCGAGCTAGGGCGTTTGTTTAGGATCTATTGTGCAAAGAAACATCAAAGTTGGGTAAATGTGTTACCGAAGTTGGAAAGTATGTACAACAATACGTTTCATGAAAGTACAGGTTATACACCGAGCGAAATTCTGTATGGTCAACCAACAGAGTTAACAGTAGATAAGATCATTAAGGTTTCAATACAGAGAGACTTAGAAAGTATAAGGGAGAAGGTGAAAAGCAATTTAAGGAAAGCAGCGGAGGCTCGACAAGTCAAATTTTATCAAAGATACAGAATAATCCAATATCAAATAGGAGAATGGGTAAAGATAAAGAGGGTGAATAAATCAGATGCTCAAAGGAAAATAACAAAGAAATTTGAAGCGTTATATGAAGGACCGTATGTAATCGACGCAATCCCCTACCATAATGTATATGTTTTGGTAAATCCTTATACTAACGAAGTTAGGGGAAAGTTTAATACAATTCATTTATCGCCATATTACAGGAGTGGACTTACTGAATAGAAGCTGATTCGAGAGAGAGACTTTCCAGGCGTTATTCCCGGTAATGCCCCGGAAGGAGTCCCAGATTTGCTTTGACACTTAATCTCAAGATTTGGACTAGGCACTAGTTTAACGAAAACGTCCGCCATCTAATCTTCTAATTTAGAGGGATAACTGGATATTATCGGAATTAGATCGATCTCCCTGCGGTTTTGATAAATTTTATTTAAAAAGGGAAATGTAATAATATAATTTATGAGGTGTTGAAGAACACATAGTTAATTGTAGTTATTGTTTAGTCAATATCAGTTGTTTAAATTGTAAACAGGATGCTAAACGTCCGCTTTTATTAGGGATTATTGAAAACAAAATGTTAATTTAAATACAGGATTTAATGAAATAAATGTTGATTTGAAAAGAAATGTTTTTTTTTATGGAGTTCAGGCTGAAGTGAATAAATATTTTAGTAAAAGAACTGTTTTTTTTGTAGTTGAGACTGAAATAAAATAAAAAGAAACAGACCATACCTCATCCAAAATAAGAGTTAATTTACGATTCTTAAGTAATTATATTTGAGGACAAAAGAAGATCTAAACGACCACAAATGCAAAGAATCAGTGAATATATTCTTATTGTACCCGGTCTTAGGTAAGGGATTTTTCCAAAAAAAAAAAAATTTTTTTACAGGTTTTGGAGTAACGAAGGCGTTTCGCTGAGCATCTAGGGAACTTTCTTAGTGATATTCATAATTGAACGGAATAAACCTAGAAATAGATAGCAATTGTTGATTAGACATCACATATTCATGCACGTCGAAAATGTATTTTTAAATAACTTCAGAATAGTTGAGTAGTGAAGAAGACTATTTAGCATTTCGAACAAGTAAATAAATTAGTTAGAGAAATTACAAATGTTGCAAGTCCTTCTTTTGTGGAAATGAAATAGATTGTGTTAACACGTTTATTTAACGGGAGAATTTCACCTTTTTGCAACGGAAACCTCCATCTCTTAATTTTCTTTCTATTTAAGAAAGGAAGTATAAACTAAATTAGAATATTACGTTCGAAAGAAAGTGTCTTGAGTGTCATTGTTCAGTACAGAATTATAGAAACGGAGGTCAGCAAAAGTGATAATTATGTCTTCGGCGGGCAAGAAAACTAGAGAAGAGATTTTAGCTGCGAAAAGAGAAACCAGCCGAATACGCTACGAGAAGTTAAAATTAAATCCAGAACTCAGCCGAAAAAAAGGGAAAAGGACAAACAAAACTATACAGAGAAAAAGAAAAAAAATGAGCGAAATGGAACAGTTGCAACAGCGGGAGAGGTGGCGACAGAAAGCCAAGACAACTTATCAGCGTAAGAAGCAGGCAAAAGTGGAAGCAGACCTAGCAGAGAAAAAAAAGCAAATTAAGATACTCTCCAACGAGAAGGTCGTCTATGATTTACACACAGGCCTAGTACGACTCACGCAGGAAATACATAATTCGTGATTGAGTATAATTATGAGTACATTTTAGGGTTTATGTGGGAGAAAAATTAAAATATTATACTTAGGTTATGTGTTTTGGTTTTATTTGATAGTGGCAAGCAAGTAGTACAGGTATTTCTTTAAGTAGTTTTGAAATATGTAGAGGTTAATCAATAGTTTCTAATTGATTGGGATAGAAGCTGAATTACATATATTCAAGAAAAAAAATTAAAGGGTAGTGCATTATTGTGGGATACGATCTAAAATCAAGATATCAGATAGATATAAGATATTCTCAAATCTAGATATTTAGAGTTTTATATTCGGAGGGCAGAGAGCAAATTTACTATATCTTTCATTAGGGTCGTATTACTAATCTTTTATTAATTTTGAACTATTTCAAACGGGCTATTTATTATAAATTGGAGCTTCGATAAAAAGGGGAAATCATAACACACATTCATTTGAGTAGAATAAATATAAATGATCTAACTTGAAAAGAGCAACAATCATGTTGTGATTGTACTAATGGAGTTTGTTTGATTGGTAGAAGTTGCGTGATAGTAGCTACGGTAGCCCAGTGGTTCAGGCATGCGGCTGTCAAACGGCGGTCGTGGGTTCGAATCCCGGCTCGTACCAATGAGTTTCTCGGAACTAATGTACGGAATATGATTTCATAATTACCGTTAGCTTTTCGGTGAAGGAAAAACATCGTGAGGAGACCTGCATACATCTGCGAAGAAATTCAAAGGTGTATGTGAAGTCCCCAATCCACACTGGGCCAGCGTGGGGACTACTGCCCGTTCCCTCTCATACATGAGAGGAGGCCTGTGCCCAGCAGTGGGACGTATATAGGCTGATGATGTGATGTGATGTGGTTCCTCCAAAACCAAGCACATAATGTTTTCACAGTAAAAGGAGTAAGGTTAAAGTCATAAATTGGCAAGGTCATTAATGGCTTACTGTGATGTCACTTACTCTACAATGTATGCGAACTATGATTTTACACACCTCAGTTGGATGCTCCTTATTCGACATTAGTTCACAGATTCATAATTTGCTAAAGGAAATTATTTATGTGACGTATTACATCATTAGTATATAAGGAAATGGTACAAGTAAAATTTTTTATCGCATGATTACATAAATTGGTAAATATGATGATACAAAATATCACAATGGTAATTATAAGTAACATAATAGCTCAGAATGCATAAGCTTTTAGAATAATGTTAGTATTTAAAAAAACTATATTAACATTAGCCTTAGTGGTCGGATGTTCTATTTAAGTGATACATACACCAATGAGGTTGAGCTGTGACTTCTTGGTAACAGAGAGTGGATGTCACGTAAAAGTGCTTTTTCGTCTTGCTTGAGGAGGTTTTGTGAGATCACTTGTCCGAGCAATGTGGACAGAATCAACGGATGCCCAGCCAGATCTTTAGATTCAGGGTGGTACTACAAAATCGGGCTCTTATAGTCTACAAGATTCACAACCTTGTACTTCTAAAATGTAAAGATGGAAAAGACTGAGGAAAAGTCGTCATTGTTCATTAATAAAATTCCAGGGTCTGCTATCTTTACTGGATTGTTTGCAGCTTATTCATTGTTGGTTTAAATATACACCACATTTAAATACATTCTTATTGGAGGGATTGAATTATCAATAAATTGAAACTTTTTAAGTTAATAGAAAGTTGATATGACTCACAAAGTGATTTAGTTTAGAGATGATTTTTACAGACATAATCTGAGATATTTTATCTTACAAATTCATCGAGGGCAGACTGTAACTAAACGCAGTAATCTGGTCTAGTTTCCTTTATATTAAAAATATATTTTCGTAAGAAATAATAAATTAAATAATCTAAGATCACGTCCGGCTACTACGCGTTTCTCCTTTTCTGTCGAAACAAAAGCAATTCGGTAGCTTTTGTCTCGTTCGAAAATTCAAAATGTTCTAAGATCACGTCCGGCTACTACGCGTTTCTCCTTTTCTGTCGAAACAAGAGCAATTCGGTAGCTTTTGTCTTGTTCGAAAATTCAAACTAATCTAAGTTCACGTCTGGCTACTACGCGATTCTCCTTATCTGTCGAAACAAGAGCAATTCGGTAGCTTTTGTCTCGTTCGAAAATTCAAAATAAT
This sequence comes from Epinotia demarniana, assembly GCA_945867215.1. Lineage (NCBI taxonomy): Eukaryota > Metazoa > Arthropoda > Insecta > Lepidoptera > Tortricidae > Epinotia > Epinotia demarniana. Next base: position 37,570,286 of record OX244260.1, on the reverse strand, counting down.
CTAAGTTCACGTCCGGCTACTACGCGATTCTCCTTTTCTGTCGAAATAAGAGCAAATCGGTAGCTTTTGTCTTGGTGTATAAAAAGGCTAGGCGGAGACGACATGGGATTCACTTCAGCTTCAACTCTCAGACTGACAAGGTCTCTGGATTGTAATTGGGAAATCTTTGGTGTGTGATTTTACTATCTACATATTGTCTTTACGTTCTTCTAGATATTGAAAGTTATTTTAAATCAATTAAAATCCAGAAACAGTGTCCAGGTTTACAGTATACCTGAGGGGTCATTCTTGCCTAACGGTGTCAAATGAGAATGAACCAGAGTCTTTTGCTACAGACATGAGGAAGTCTGGCGTCTTCTTTTTTACTCGACACAGAAGACGTTACTCCTAAGAAGGGGCCTCACGAATCTCAAAGCCCAACTGACGACGTAGACGAGGCGTAGTCATTCATGTGATCCGCACAGAGGGATACCTCACTCGTTGAAATCGTGCAGTAATTGAGATTCGGACTTGTTAAATATATTTAAATATATCTTCATATACATAATAGGGCGCCTTATTCCTCGAAATCCATCTAGACTACGGTCGCGAGGGAGGGAGGCAATCACACAGGCCTTAGCGTTGCAATCCTCTGATTGCTTAGTTATGCCATACACCGTCGATATTATTCTTATCTAAAATCAAAATAGATTTTGGTTTTGAATAAACAAATTATTATGCCGTTGCTAAGACAACAAGACGTAGGAAAAGACAGTTATAAATACAACGAAAAAGGTTATGACACGAGTTTGTAACAGAGGGAAAAGTTTGGCATTCACATGAACCTTATATACATACTGGATGTCGCCATTAAGACAATGTTTTGAAACAGGAAAATTGAGAGTCAAATTCGGGACTAAGTACTGAAGTGCTGATTTTCGGTGGTTGAAAGCGATATTCTGAATACCTTGGTAGAGAAACAGAGGCGTTTTAGAATGAAACAATTCGGTTGTAGGGACCAGCGGGAGGCGAAGCAGGCCGCGTAAGACTGTAGTTACGGGCGGAATAATACCCTTATAACTACAAGCTATTTCGATTCGCGTATACCTTCAGAATTCGCGTTTGACATCTATTGATTCAGTACTTCTATTAGTGCCTAATAGGACTGTTCCGAACTCAGGAAATATTTTATAAGCAAAGACTAAAGAAGTCTTAGCAGTATTAAATTAAAGATGTTTGAAGAGTTTGTTTCGGTGTTTCTTCTCATTCAGTCCGATAGGTTTGAAACACTAGTAATTTCATTCTCTGAGTATTAAACTCTAGGAAAGCTAGGAAGGTAAATGGAATAGGACGCTCTATCCCCATCCATGCAAGGCGTAGCCATTGAGTGTAAAAGGTTACTTTTACGTCACTACATGTTATTAGTACTTTTGTTATAAAAACGAGTACCTAGGGAAGATTATTAGCTAATTATAGGGAAATCTAAATAATCTTGTTTGTATGAAATCTAAAAGCTACGTCCTTGTTTATCCGAGCGTGTAATAGGCGGTAGGGGTTTTTATACACAAAAATATAAATATTTTATTAAATTCTTTATGACTATTAGGATTTGGTAGTAAAGAGGTTAGGAAGATCATAGTTTAAATAGGAATTGATTGAGCAGACGAGGAGTTTATTAGCCTGACAAGCATCTACATTAAATATAATGGGTTTTACGGATCACAACGATACAGGGTTCTACCTAGGCGAATCAATTTGGCCATTTCTACGTTTTAGGGTTATATTTAAGTTCTTTAGCGATGTTTTATCTGGTAGATACGGTGGGATGTTACAGTACATATTAGATTTTGCTTTTATTTTCACTGTGTGTGTTTGTACACCGTATAAGTTTGCCTATCTCGTTCTTCCTACCTTCCTCTCAATTGCTAAAATATTAGCTGGAAGAGATCCATTATAGGTACAAGTTCTCCTTTGTACTTTGATTTATTTTGCGACATGTATATTCTTTAACCTGTTGCGTAAAATAAAGTGCTTACATACATACATTCATACATAATAGTCTTGTAGATACGAATCTTAGTAGATTACGCGATTCGCTGGCTCGGCCACCTGGAGCGGAAGGGAAACGATCGTGCTGTGAAGAGAGCGCATGTGGGTTTGCCCTATAGAAAACGACCTGTGGAAGCCCGGATACCGCAGGAGTGACAAAGCTCTCAAAGATTTTACCCCTTTTGCAGCACCCAACTGTCGTGAGGTGGCACAGGGATAGTGAAGAATTCTTTTCTAACAGAGGCCAAGATTATCTTGAGTTCATTGAGCCAGCGGAGTAAGTATGGTTATATTTGACACTTTTCTACCCTTAGAAAACTTCAATCGATCGGATGATACTTAAGAATTATAATTATTAAAGAAATGCTATGATGAAAAGGAACGTCCAGAAATAAATGAGTTGAGCTGCCTGGTTTGGAGGTCATTTCTGCCACGATGATTTGGCATTCTGCTAAGATGAGTTCTGATACCGCCGCCCTGGGGGGTCAATTCTCTTTATAGCTCAGTATTTTTAGGTTTACTATAATCATTAGTAGTATACTCTCACAGACTGGAACGGCCTGCGGTGGCGGTCAATAGTAAATTTGACAGCTTACGACTAGTTTACTATGGTCCGTCGCCGCCGGGCCACGCCAGTCTGATGTGAGCTTCAAAAATTGGCTGTTGTATACTAGAATCCACTAGCCTGACCCCCAGGGGAAAAAAACGTAAAGGTTGTTAGGTGAACTGCGACTCTACAGCGGGCGAGCCGAGCGCGCGAAGCGAGGACGTGACGTGGCAGCGTCGTGCGAAGCACCATAACCAAACATTACCTTGACTTTTTTCCTAGTTGAATATAAAATAATTGACGCTAGGTTCCCCTTGGTGATCGGATCAGGTGATTAACGTGGATAACGGGAACAATTGGCTTACTTATCCAGAATAATCACTTCTCCAAGAACTCCATACTCTTCTGACCATATTTTCTAACTTAACTGCCAACGCATTTTTGGTTTTCTTCTGTTCTAAACAACAATAACCATACCAGTTAATACTGGGACGGGATTTTGTATTGCCACCATTGCTGTAATCACTAAAGTTTGGTAAGTAAAAACGTAGCCTATATATTTTGCATTCTCTATTTACGTATATATGCGGAACGGGCACTCCATTGAAAGACTGGTAGTGCCATGTATAGAAGGCGAACGATCTTGAGGCCGATCACCCACCCGATGGACAAACCTAATTGAATCATTCACGATAACTACTGTAGCAGAAAACTCTCGCAACGCAGCAAACCGGTGAAAATGGAGAGACGTTGCCAGTAAAGCAGTTCAAGGCGAAATGACCTACGAAAATTAACCAGTATAATACCGCGTACCCTTAACCTCGTACGCCATCGGAACAACGACGACTACTCTGACAAAAGTTTACGACTTAGGAGAATTGTGATACCAAAATTAATAGAATAGCACCTACATTTAACGCTAAGACGATGATGATGAGTAAATTATTGCACAGGCCGGGATATAGAAATTCGTGGATAAGTTAATATTTTGTGCACTAGAGCATAAAAGTGGCATTTAGTGCAGCTTACATCCAGCACAAAGGCAAGCATAAGAAGTAAAATAGTGCTTCTTTTCAAAAATGCGAGGAAATCAATATATATTTTCAATACTACCAATAACCTCAAATCATCAAAAGATTTCCCTTCCCTCCTTCCTTATTTTAAAATAAATAAGTAGTTAAGAAGAACTTAAAATCGCATTAAAATATTTTTATTGAAGGCAATACAAATTTTTCCCTTTTTCAATTAGCTCATAAAACTCAAGTTTCCCAGAGGTGCCTGTGTTATTTATTACTTGGCGTTTGTTTAACACAAAGTTTTGCTTGTTATGCAAATCGCAATCGTATTTAAACTTTGTCAACCAAAAGCCAGGATTCTGTGCCAAAGGTTGGGAACTGAGAGGGAATTATTGTTCATTCCGTACGTGTTCTTTATTGTAACATAATTGAAAAGGGCCTGGAAAAGTATACTAGCGGTCCAAAAAAAGTAAAGTAAATTAAAGTACAAATGCCTAATTTTATATATTGACAATAATAAAATTTTAAAGCTTGGCTTGCGGGTTAACAATGGTCAGTATGGCACAATTGGACTGAAGTTAAGCATGAAAGATTAATATAGCAATATGAATTACGTCACCTTAGTAAAGTCTAAACTAACCAATTAACCTGGAAATCTGAAAAATAACCGCTCTCTTCCATCTAGGTATTTGTCAATGACATCAATCAAGCGATTTTTTAGCATTCGTTGTTTTTAAGTTACACTATCTTAAACAAAATATATTTAACCAGAATATGTAGGTACACACTGGTCTGCAGTAATCCCTTTTTTAACTATGAAATCCACGTTTTAAACATTAGCAGTGACAATTGTTGAAAATATTATTTTTATTACGATTTCTAGACTAGTCTAGATTTACTTTTACATCAGACCTCTTATCTAGTAATTTCGGGGCTTACCCATTGTAGTGTGATTAGTTGTCACTACTAACAAGTTTCTTGTTTTAACTCTCGAGTCTACTTCAACGTTATTGATATTTACTTCGCCAATAGCTATCAAACTTTGCCGAATCCCATATTTGAATAGTTTAATGCGGGTTGAGACCCTCTTCAAATCTTCTCATATATCCAGGGAAATGTCCTTGTTAATCAAATTCATATTGTGCCCTTGAGTGAATTGTTTAGCCGTTGGTCTCATTGTGGTGTTGATTTAGGTTGTAATTGGCATTTGTGTTAAAATATTACATTAGTTAGCTTTTCAATTAACCCAAAAATTTGCATGCATGTGTATTTTGTCATTCTTTTTTATACCCACATTTATGCTAAAAGTGGCGCTGGAGCATAAGTTTCATGTGCTCTGCCTACCACTTTTAGGGATAAAGGCGTGAGTGTATGTATGTATGTATTGATGTATTCAGTTAAGTATTGCCATGTCGTTTGGTTAATCTATCATTTTGAAATGTTTAAATTATTGTAAGTTTTATTTTATTGTAAAATAACGTTTAAGACGTAGGCCACGTGGTCTGTTTGCAGAATAATTGTTAGATTTTAATTTTCTGTGTCTATCTGTGGCATCGTAGCTGATGACATCCGTTAGGGAATTACGATTAGGTTTTTTCAGTCAAGAATCTTGTTTGTCGAGATGGTTCTTACTCGTAGCTATGTTTGTTGTTTTGGGGGTATATTTAATTTTTAACGCTAAGTTACAAAATAATTTCCATATTAAATAAATAAAAAGTTGCGGACAATCTTACACATATCAACCTACGTAGTCCCAAACTAAGCAAAGCTTGTACTATGTGTACTAGACGACGATAAACAAATAAAAGTAGATAAAAAAATACTTAAACACTTACATATAAAACATCTATTAAAAGCAAATATTCGTGATCATCACACAAATAAATGCACTTACCGGGATTTGAATCCAGAACCTCTAGCTTCGTAGGCAATTTCAAATCTATCGTCAATCATATAGGTAGTCATATTTGTTAATTGATGAATGATTTCCTGGCATTATGGCTTTCATCGGAAATACCTCATTCTATTTATCTACCACAATTTAATATCGCATGCAAATTTTGAACCACAGGAAGCTTTTACTGGAGTAAATTAATTCAGGATGGATGTATAAAATCCAATCAGCAGCCTAAACCGCCAGCATATAAACTCCTACACAACTTCACTATAGAAGCTGCCAATTTCAATGAATAAATTGTGGCTCGTGTAGATTGTCTAGTTTTACAACTATTTCAACCCTTAAAATTAGGCTTTCCCAAACCCTGAGGTCACCGAAGGTCGACCGACCAATGCCAAAATTGACATAGACAAAACGCCAACTATCATGTATTCGTCGTCACGTAATCGCGGCAGGGTGTGACGGTGCGTGCCTCTATACGCAGAATGTCACAAGCGACATAAACAAACTTATTGTAAAATAAAGCCACACCTAACTTTATGCCACTCTACAATAAGTACCTTAATTTCAAATATCTACGTAGTTTTCCATTGTAAATATGACCATTTTAACAGTTTAGAAATAACGGCAGAAATAAGATAAATCCGGCGCAATCCAGTTAGGGCCGGATCAGGCGAGAAATCCGGAGATTGCGACTGGGCGACTTATCTTTGATGCAATTAAGATGGCCGTTTACGTGACAAGGGCCATTTTTTAAGGGCTCATCAAAGTTTAATTGGGTTTTTGTTTCTTATTTTCTATCGCAAACACATGTTTGCTCTTATATATATTAAACCAAAATAAAACAGCCTGTGTGTGTGCGGAGCCAGGTGAAATTAAACCTACTTACTCAAATTTTGTGGTGAAATGAATATGCAAGTCGTAATGACTTTAGAATAATGCTGAGGTTCGTCTCGGAAGTGAGTATCTAGATTCAACTTATTTTTCCTTTACTCTGTAGTAGGTTGCTATGCCCGTAGGTACAGTCGAGGAAATTGAATGTTTAGCACTTTTGGACCTTGACATCATTCAAATAGAGTTGACATGTGCCAAACATTCATTTTCCTCGACCGTACATTTATTTGTTACAACACTTGTGAATATAGCTTCCAATCTTGGCAGATGTCTATCTTATGATATTAAGGTAATAGATTAAGACAAGGGTGTCTGTTACAAAATTTTTATGCAAAACTAATCATTAAAAATGTTTTTACCTGTTAACTAAGACTTAATTAAACGAATAAAAAAATGATTTTTAATAAATGTTAAATGTACCACATTACACATCTATCTAAGGTTTTTATTTTAAAGCTATAATTTTAATGTTCGGCTTCAGCCACCATTTCTGTTTTAACGCTCGACTAGGAGCGAGATTAATTTTGCAGCGGCACTCGGAGATATTAAGTCCTATTAAATTTGCGTTCATTTTAATTATATCGAATTTCATTTCCATTTCCATGTCGTATTACATTTATTTATTAATGTGTTGACCCCATAGGTACTATTCGAAATTTTAACAAAAACATCGAGTAAAATTTGTTAATTATCTATACATGCAGTACGATTGCAATCTCGCGAGACCGCAACGCCAGTTCGATTCGCGAGATTGGGCGTTACGTTATTCAGTGAATACGTATGCAGATTGCTAATTTTCTATAATGTGAAAAAATTATATAACTTGAGTTTTAAATATCCATTTTATAACAATATACAACACAGACTATTTTTTGAATATTATCATCATTTATTTGTAACCATCAGGTTTTAACAAAAGTTATTCATCGTCATCATTCTCCCAGCAGCGCTTTTCTCGGTAGTGCCCCTAAAGGAGCCCGGGGTCTGCTTTGACACCTAATCCTAAGATTTAACAATAGTAATTAAAAGTAATAAAATTTTAATCAAATAATAGTACGTATTTGTCAGTTAGACGAAACTTTTATGTTGCTGTGTTTTATACGGAAAGTTCAATCTCGCAATCTTGGTCTCATAAAATATCGAGATTGCTTTCCCCAGTCAATACATAAAACGATATTGCCACACACTTGGTATACATGATACCGATTAATTCATTAGGTATCTAATCACAGTTTAAATATAATAAGCTTTATTTTTTCTTTACTTTTACTTTAAAATAAGATTAACAACACACCTTTGCTGCTATTGTTCTTATGAGGTATAAACAATGAAGAAAGAGCGGTGTCTTTTTACACAGGTAGGTATCCTGAATACTTAAAAACAGACTGAGGAAACTCTCACCACTTACGTTTTTTCATTTCGTAAGGCAGGTTTTCAGCAATTGTAAAATCCGTAGACCGATATTGGTGAAATAGTTTCAGTTGAAATCAGATTTGATCCTTAACCCTAGTCATCTACAACACAGCGCAAAAGTTGAGGTTTTAAGTCAGTAACTTCGTCACAGCATCCATAAAAGCCGAGCGCCTTCCTTAGCGATTAAGTTAGCCGATGGCTTTCAAGAAAGCTTTTCAGACAAAATCCCGCGCTGGTCTAATAGCTTCCCGAAGTTGCTTAATGGTTCACAAAACCTTTCAAATCTGAATCAAAATAATGAAGCACTCAAATCTACTATTCTAAAACAAATAAAATAAACTGTAACTGTAATGCACTGTCTTGGTGGTAGTTTTCGAAACAGGACAAAATATCAAGTGTAACTAATGTGTATTCTTTTCATAAAAAACCGGCCAAGTGCGTGTCGGGCCACGCGCAGTGTAGGGTTCCGTAGTTGCCTGTCTGTCTTAGTTACATCGACGTGCGGTGCGCTTGCGTCGACAGAATTTTTACGAAAATTGGCCTTTCGAAGTACATTTAACCCATTTTTATTTTATATTGTAACCCATTTCCCACATACATGAATAAATCATTTCATTTCATTTCATATTAAGTTGTTCAACTATTACTCGGTAACTACTTATGCCTTCTTGTCCGTGATAGATTTCCTTTTAAATTTATTATATGTACTAATACCACGAATTTTTTCACATCCCCAGTAGTAGCAATTTAGCCGGCAGGGGGGTCGGACTTGAATTGAACAAAAATTAGGGCTTTAAATCCCAATATCTCGCATACGAATCACTGATTTTAAAAAAAATCTAAAAAACCGTAATATTTTTGAACGAGCTATCCAACGATACCTCACACCATGGGATTAACGAGAAAAAAAAATTACATCCCCGCTTAAGGTGTGCTTCAATATTTTTTCAAGATTGCATTGTACTGTTTTGTCGGCGTGATTGATTTATATACCCATGCCGAATCACAGTTTTCTAGTAGTAATGGTTACTGAGCTAAGCCGAAGACGAACGGACGGACAGACGGACATGGCGAAACTATAAGGGTTCCTTGTTGATAACGGAACCCTAAAAACGGTAGGGTCAGAAAAAAAACATGTGTAGGTAGGTTAAGTTTTTTTTTCTAATCAACAACGGTAGTGGACGATAAAATGAATCGAGTGTAGGTAAAAAATGTTTAGTCTAATATGTTTTTTTACGACGCTGCATAGATTCGCTATTCGTCATTGTTGCTTAGTAACGTATAGTAGCTGTAAGATCCTTTCAGAATCTGAAATCAAAAAAATATATTGAAAAAGTGGTCTGCTTCACGATACACCACACACTACACCCGTTACACCTATAAGTTGAACTTATTTAAAATCGAGATTTCCACTTGAGGCTTATCTGCCAGTTGAATGCTATTGTTACCCTTTGTAAAGCTAACCGCTAATTACCTTTGCGAAATAAATACCACAAATACCAAAATATGTTATATAAATAACAACTTTATACCATTAAGAATAAGGTTCAAATTGGAATAAGACACACTTCACATAGAACCTTTTGGAAATGAAATATAATAAGGACCACCGGGTCTAGCGTTTTGCAAGTGTTAGTTACAGAGTGGTATTTATTTTATTCTTGCTCGTAGTGCAGTATAAGCAGAAGCATGCATTAAAATAAACAACACTACATTTTGTAAATGATTTATTTGCCTGTATAAAGTTTATACACGCCTCAAGTAATAAATAAAATATTAAAAATGAAAAATATTTATATACAAATTTTCGAAAATTATATATATTAGATGGAACTGTCAGATGAGGGCAGGATATAGATGTCCTTCATCTGGTGTGATGATGGGGTTATTTGATGAGGTTTCCGATGAAGCTACAGCCTCACTACTCCCCCAAGGGCGAAACATAGTATCACTCACTATTTCCGCTTAATCAAAGTCCAAATACAGAGCCGGGGTCTTTATCGAGTTCTTACATTTTCTCACAAAGTCCCAATCGCTAAGCAATTAAAATCCAAAACCTAGGCCAGTTGTCATAATAAGAGATATCGAGAATAGAACACAGTGAAGCTAACGATGCCGATACTTGGTAGCGACTAAAACCTATTCTGATGTAAATGCGTAATATCCTCAAATTGATAAGAATCTCTATCCTTATCTGTAGGTTGCGAAAATTTACACAAGCTTACAATAATCATAACACTCTTTACGTCACACCTGGCCATAATGCGAGTTTTACTGCACGTTGCGCGTACGGGAAAACTCGCATTGTGTCCAGGTGAAGAGGTAAAATTTTGTACTCAACACGGGCGGTAATTCGTAAAGCCCCAGAGCGCATATTTGTGACCCTCACCTTCGGTTCGGGCCACAAACACCTGCGATCTAACATAAACAGACACCTGGGTGACCACGGCTCTTAATTTCCAAAGGTTATAATATGTTGAGTACATGCTACGACAATTCAAACCTAGGTAATTGTTAAAAGAATACTGTAGTTAGTCTTATAACATATTATGGTATTTATGGTATTTATTTCGCAAAGGTAATTAGCGGTTAGCTTTACAAAGGATAACAATAGCATTCAACTGGCAGATAAGCCTCAAGTGGAAATCTTGATTTTAAATAAGTTCAACTTATACACATACATCCGTTTATCTCATTACAGTTTGTTACAATGTAGAGTTGTAGACACTAAGTAAAATAATCATAAATGTCATATTTTCTAAAAAAGGATGAAAAATGTACTTAGACAAATGGAGAAAAAATCAAGGCTACTGGTTAAATAATCACGAAGTTATAAGTATTTAAAGTCTTAAGAAGGGATATGTTCTATTCTTTTTTCGCAAAACGCAGCTCCATACGAAACTTTGACGTTCGCAACATGTGAAGTCACTAGAAGACGGCAACGAGGCAGACGAGGATCGTGAGCAGCAGGCAGCCTCGTGGATTGTGACGTCACACACTGTTTGCGTTTTCTCTTTCTTGTAAGCATTATCAAAACGGTTGTAGCTTCGTAATTCTTTGAGATATCTGAATGGGATTTTCGTCACTAGGCAAATATGTTTTGCCTTCTTTCTTTTGCAAAACCAATAATTTTCGAGTCTACACCCCTATTGTCCCCATCTTCCAAAATAATTTCAGAATTCATAAACTATGGTTACTGACAGTAAGGTTACTAATTATTGGAAATTAAATTGATTTATCGTGCCTTAAACAGATACTGTAACATAATATATTCATAATATATTTATATATCAGAAATCTCATACCGCAACAAAAGTAGACACAGTGAGTGTGGTAAAAGGGCCAGCGTCAAAAATTATGGTCTTCCGCAGCTGCCCGCCTAGCAATATGACGCAGCGACGCAATCTCTTCCCGTACTGCCACCACTCACTCTCATACACGCTTCTATCTACTCTCTCGCTCTGTAAAATGACCAAGATTTTGTATCGAATCAGGATTTTATTAGCTATTTTAGGGGTTGTTATGAATATGTACAGTCAAGGAATTTAATTTCCTACCCATTTTGTTGAAATGTTGTTAGGCATTCACGATGCATTAAGGACGAAATTTTCATTTTAGTATTGATATGTCAATTCAATACCTATTATTTGTCACTGTACATTACAGATAACCTCTTTGCGAAGTCATTTACTTATCTAATAAATAATTAAACACATGTCAGTTGATGTCAATGTCAATCGAGAAAATTGTGAAATAATTTTCACGAAATTAATTTGATAAATTATAAAATGCTTGCCGCAAACCGTGAAGTATTGCGAGCTCAAATAGTGGAATCCTTATCTGCGTTCCTTTCATTCGAATATTGCAAGAGTGAAAGCGAAATATATGTCATATTTTGTTAGATTTTCGATTACTGTCATCCATTTTTAGCAGTGCCTTGACGTTTTACAGTTCACCATGTCAACGTAATTTAATTAATCATATCAGTTGCCTAGTAACACAAACAAATGCGTCTGATATGTCAAGTAACGTTGTGCTTAGATAGCTCTTATGATGACTGTTTGCTATACAATATTGAACCTTAGGTGGGTAGGAATTTAAATTCCTTGACTGTACAATGCTTGAATGATTTTTGCTTAAGTTAAAATAAATAGACATTTAAAGAAATAAATAAAAATAGCTTAGGTATTAAAAGATAATTTTTATTCATATGTTATCAAGTCTTTAACTTGTAAGGTTCAGAAAATTTAATTTTTTGGTATACAACGCATGTGTATACCAATATCAATTCAAAAACACTAGATTTTGTATTACATAATGTTTTCATTTTGTTTATTATCTCGTTTAGTCTATGGCATTACCCCAAGATTAATAAAATCGTCACGAAATATACTTTTTCCGCTTTATACACGGTTTTTCTTTTAAATACATTTTCTATTTTCGTCCCAGTCCAAGTTGGCTCAGTTCGGGCTGTAAACTATCTTCGTGCAAAATTTCATCCAAATCGGCTAAGCGTGATTGAGTAACAAACATCCAAACTTTCGCATTTATAATATTAGTTGGAGTATGTTGGAACGGTTATTTTGCTTCTATTGCCTACACATATTTTATGATTTAATTTTTTTGCCCGATTACATAGGAATAAAGTGCTAAACTGATTTATCTTGGTTGTCGACCATAATTCCGGTGTGACCTTCAATCTAAACAAATTCGGGATGCCGTGCATAAACCGACGTACCTTGAAATACACTTCGTTGCCATGCCAGCAATATAAAAATAGTTGCGCGATAAGTGCCACAAGGTATTCCGCGACCCACAGCCGCTGCATTGGTGTCGTGCCTTCCTGAAAATCGTATGAGCTGATTAGACCTAAATATTTCTGGAAAGTGTTTTAAACATTATAATACAATAACTTTTTTAAATATATATATAATATACGCCAAGAAATGTCAATATTTCTAATAACATTCCCAAATAAAATTCTAAGTGATGTATTAGTATCATTAGGCTGCAGCATGGTTGTAGTTATGGAACAAACAAGGTCTAAATTCGAAGCATGAATGAAAAAATTCAATATAACAAGTCGATTAAATTCTGATGTAAGCACCGTCGATTATATCAGAATTTAAATGGAATTAAATTAAATTAAGGGTAATATTCCATAATTAACTAAAAACATTATATTACGACTATTTCGGTTTTTTATTTAGGTAATATATTATTGAATGTGTAAAAAAATAAATCATGGTCCTAGTATTAGTTAATTTGTGAATATATCCAATAATAAAATCGACCTGAAGTTTTGTGGTGTTTGTTTTTTTTACGGTAAGTAGGTATCCAAACATTGTACCATTTTATAAATAATTTATACCACATATATATTTAAACGTATTTTTATAAAAAAATTCAAATGGTTATATTCGTAACAGTAGCAGTGGTTGACTGCAAATAAATGTGTTTCAAGTCAATATCAAAACTTGTCTTTCGCTCTTTTTGAGGCATACCTCAACATATTGCCTCGTATTTTTAGCCATATTTTTGTTATAATCAATATCCATTTTGCTCACACCTGAGTACTATCCAAAAATATTTATTATTAGCAAAATGATTATTATCCATGTCAGTTTAAGTAGCACTTTGTATAAATACTTTTCTTTCTTTCTTTCTTTCTATTAAATTTTTGTTGGTATCGGTATATACAGCCTGTTCACTTAATATTATTATTTTACTCACCTTTGTCAATAGAATAGCGCTGGCGCAAATCATAAGTGAACATATGACCACGTACAGAAACATTACAGGAGACAGCAAAGAATTTAAGATTTTCGAGTACCTACAATTTAAACACGTTTTTTAAATACATACACTTACAGACCTAATTAAATAACACAAGTAGGTACACTAAACAAACTTGAAATAATAATATGCAGAAAATATTACTTAATCAATGACAAATGGTGTAAATGACATTGTTTTATCCTTTTCATTGCCTCTGAATTACTGAGGAGTTCATTGTTATCGCCGAATAATCTCTTACAATTCGCAATTAACAATTCCAGCTGTCCGCAGAAAAATGACATCAACGCCACCGTATTAGAATCATAATTTGCAACGATTCCGCCTCCATAGAAACAAATGATAGAATGTTCCACAATTTGAAACCAATAGCCGAAGCCCCTCGTTTTGTCAAATGGTACCCATGAGCTCATGATCTCTGGGTACGGAATAGTTCCATTTGACATCAACTCCCGTTGCTCCGCAGAGGACAGAAATATACCTAACGGTGCCAATATCACCGTAAAAACCGTGGCAATAACAAGGCTCCAATAAAAAGAAGTGACATTCCTGGAGTATTTCGTGTAGTCTTCAATAATGGAATGGGTTGTTTCATCTTTTTTTTTCAGTTGGCCTTTTTCCAATGTTGACACAAATTGAATAAGCTCTCGCCAATATTCCTGCCAAATAACAAATGATCCCGCTTTGACAACGCATACTGAGCTGAGCATGGTGACTGAGAGGTTTCTCAAGGCTAATTCGAGGTTTGTTCTGATGAACCAAAGCTCGATGAACTGACTGAACACAAATAGTATGGCAGCAAGATGAATCAAATTGTAAATGATACGACTCGGGCCGTTGTTTGGCTGCCACATGCCCCAGCTCTGCAGACCCCAGAGGGTAGGCCCGAGTAACGGGTGATTAGGGTCTTCCAATCTGGACACAATTTTTTTTAGCATTTCCCTCACGTCTTGCAGTGTGACTTAGCCGAACGTTTTTTTCCTATTGACTTCAATTTACTTGCCGAATAGAAAAAAAACGATAGTCAACAAATTTCCTTCTACGATTTCCCAACACTTCAAAAAGCACCTGACTTTGCTTTGAAAGGAAATTAATGAATGCTTGTTTATTTCATCATATTTCATTGTGTCACCATTTTTATGGTACAGAGGACAGTTTATATTGCCGACATAATTTAAAAATAAAACAAGTCATTATAAAATTCGTAAAAAAATCTGTAAAAATCACAGCAAACAATCAACCCACAAACAAGTTATTCACTTTTTTTTCGTAACGATCTCACCCTATCATTTACTTAACTTCGAGGGACGGGCACGTGTCACTTAAAATGATACATTGCGTCACTTATTGAAAACAAATACGAAACAATTTGATTCCAACATGTAATTTCTCTTGTGTCACAATATCAATTTATCGCAAAATATTTTTCCTATGATGGGATATCAAAGTATGTAATTATCCTAGAAGAACGGTATTTATCTGCTATGTAGATAGTAAATTGTAGGTTATATCAACATTTTTTTCTGTTTTACTCGATCGACATTTATAAAGGAAAATGAAAAGTAATAAAAGAAAGAGGGCAGAATTCCCATTTATTGATAATGAATTCAGTGAACAGAGAAATAATACTTCTATTTCGGAGTACCTATATCAGTTATTCATCTTGCATTTGTATTAGCAGTGTGAAAAAGCTGTAAGATCCTTTCATTATCTGAAACGTAATAATAATCGTTAACTTAGGTTTTAACCGTTGTGTTAAAAAATTATAAGTTTTATTCATTTTGAAGTGATTAATGAAAAAGAAATTGAAACAATTGAATTATTTTCAATTTATTTTAGCGTAGTGCAGTATAAGCAGAAGCATGCATTAAAATAAACAACACTACATTTTGTAAATGATTTATTTGCCTGTATAAAGTTTATACACGCCTCAAGTAATAAATAAAATATTAAAAATGAAAAATATTTATATACAAATTTTCGAAAATTATATATATTAGATGGAACTGTCAGATGAGGGCAGGATATAGATGTCCTTCATCTGGTGTGATGATGGGGTTATTTGATGAGGTTTCCGATGAAGCTACAGCCTCACTACTCCCCCAAGGGCGAAACATAGTATCACTCACTATTTCCGCTTAATCAAAGTCCAAATACAGAGCCGGGGTCTTTATCGAGTTCTTACATTTTCTCACAAAGTCCCAATCGCTAAGCAATTAAAATCCAAAACCTAGGCCAGTTTTCATAATAAGAGATATCGAGAATAGAACACAGTGAAGCTAACGATGCCGATACTTGGTAGCGACTAAAACCTATTCTGATGTAAATGCGTAATATCCTCAAATTGATAAGAATCTCTATCCTTATCTGTAGGTTGCGAAAATTTACACAAGCTTACAATAATCATAACACTCTTTACGTCACACCTGGCCATAATGCGAGTTTTACTGCACGTTGCGCGTACGGGAAAACTCGCATTGTGTCCAGGTGAAGAGGTAAAATTTTGTACTCAACACGGGCGGTAATTCGTAAAGCCCCAGAGCGCATATTTGTGACCCTCACCTTCGGTTCGGGCCACAAACACCTGCGATCTAACATAAACAGACACCTGGGTGACCACGGCTCTTAATTTCCAAAGGTTATAATATGTTGAGTACATGCTACGACAATTCAAACCTAGGTAATTGTTAAAAGAATACTGTAGTTAGTCTTATAACATATTATGGTATTTATGGTATTTATTTCGCAAAGGTAATTAGCGGTTAGCTTTACAAAGGATAACAATAGCATTCAACTGGCAGATAAGCCTCAAGTGGAAATCTTGATTTTAAATAAGTTCAACTTATACACATACATCCGTTTATCTCATTACAGTTTGTTACAATGTAGAGTTGTAGACACTAAGTAAAATAATCATAAATGTCATATTTTCTAAAAAAGGATGAAAAATGTACTTAGACAAATGGAGAAAAAATCAAGGCTACTGGTTAAATAATCACGAAGTTATAAGTATTTAAAGTCTTAAGAAGGGATATGTTCTATTCTTTTTTCGCAAAACGCAGCTCCATACGAAACTTTGACGTTCGCAACATGTGAAGTCACTAGAAGACGGCAACGAGGCAGACGAGGATCGTGAGCAGCAGGCAGCCTCGTGGATTGTGACGTCACACACTGTTTGCGTTTTCTCTTTCTTGTAAGCATTATCAAAACGGTTGTAGCTTCGTAATTCTTTGAGATATCTGAATGGGATTTTCGTCACTAGGCAAATATGTTTTGCCTTCTTTCTTTTGCAAAACCAATAATTTTCGAGTCTACACCCCTATTGTCCCCATCTTCCAAAATAATTTCAGAATTCATAAACTATGGTTACTGACAGTAAGGTTACTAATTATTGGAAATTAAATTGATTTATCGTGCCTTAAACAGATACTGTAACATAATATATTCATAATATATTTATATATCAGAAATCTCATACCGCAACAAAAGTAGACACAGTGAGTGTGGTAAAAGGGCCAGCGTCAAAAATTATGGTCTTCCGCAGCTGCCCGCCTAGCAATATGACGCAGCGACGCAATCTCTTCCGGTACTGCCACCACTCACTCTCATACACGCTTCTATCTACTCTCTCGCTCTGTAAAATGACCAAGATTTTGTATCGAATCAGGATTTTATTAGCTATTTTAGGGGTTGTTATGAATATGTACAGTCAAGGAATTTAATTTCCTACCCATTTTGTTGAAATGTTGTTAGGCATTCACGATGCATTAAGGACGAAATTTTCATTTTAGTATTGATATGTCAATTCAATACCTATTATTTGTCACTGTACATTACAGATAACCTCTTTGCGAAGTCATTTACTTATCTAATAAATAATTAAACACATGTCAGTTGATGTCAATGTCAATCGAGAAAATTGTGAAATAATTTTCACGAAATTAATTTGATAAATTATAAAATGCTTGCCGCAAACCGTGAAGTATTGCGAGCTCAAATAGTGGAATCCTTATCTGCGTTCCTTTCATTCGAATATTGCAAGAGTGAAAGCGAAATATATGTCATATTTTGTTAGATTTTCGATTACTGTCATCCATTTTTAGCAGTGCCTTGACGTTTTACAGTTCACCATGTCAACGTAATTTAATTAATCATATCAGTTGCCTAGTAACACAAACAAATGCGTCTGATATGTCAAGTAACGTTGTGCTTAGATAGCTCTTATGATGACTGTTTGCTATACAATATTGAACCTTAGGTGGGTAGGAATTTAAATTCCTTGACTGTACAATGCTTGAATGATTTTTGCTTAAGTTAAAATAAATAGACATTTAAAGAAATAAATAAAAATAGCTTAGGTATTAAAAGATAATTTTTATTCATATGTTATCAAGTCTTTAACTTGTAAGGTTCAGAAAATTTAATTTTTTGGTATACAACGCATGTGTATACCAATATCAATTCAAAAACACTAGATTTTGTATTACATAATGTTTTCATTTTGTTTATTATCTCGTTTAGTCTATGGCATTACCCCAAGATTAATAAAATCGTCACGAAATATACTTTTTCCGCTTTATACACGGTTTTTCTTTTAAATACATTTTCTATTTTCGTCCCAGTCCAAGTTGGCTCAGTTCGGGCTGTAAACTATCTTCGTGCAAAATTTCATCCAAATCGGCTAAGCGTGATTGAGTAACAAACATCCAAACTTTCGCATTTATAATATTAGTTGGAGTATGTTGGAACGGTTATTTTGCTTCTATTGCCTACACATATTTTATGATTTAATTTTTTTGCCCGATTACATAGGAATAAAGTGCTAAACTGATTTATCTTGGTTGTCGACCATAATTCCGGTGTGACCTTCAATCTAAACAAATTCGGGATGCCGTGCATAAACCGACGTACCTTGAAATACACTTCGTTGTCATGCCAGCAATATAAAAATAGTTGCGCGATAAGTGCCACAAGGTATTCCGCGACCCACAGCCGCTGCATTGGTGTCGTGCCTTCCTGAAAATCGTATGAGCTGATTAGACCTAAATATTTCTGGAAAGTGTTTTAAACATTATAATACAATAACTTTTTTAAATATATATATAATATACGCCAAGAAATGTCAATATTTCTAATAACATTCCCAAATAAAATTCTAAGTGATGTATTAGTATCATTAGGCTGCAGCATGGTTGTAGTTATGGAACAAACAAGGTCTAAATTCGAAGCATGAATGAAAAAATTCAATATAACAAGTCGATTAAATTCTGATGTAAGCACCGTCGATTATATCAGAATTTAAATGGAATTAAATTAAATTAAGGGTAATATTCCATAATTAACTAAAAACATTATATTACGACTATTTCGGTTTTTTATTTAGGTAATATATTATTGAATGTGTAAAAAAATAAATCATGGTCCTAGTATTAGTTAATTTGTGAATATATCCAATAATAAAATCGACCTGAAGTTTTGTGGTGTTTGTTTTTTTTACGGTAAGTAGGTATCCAAACATTGTACCATTTTATAAATAATTTATACCACATATATATTTAAACGTATTTTTATAAAAAAATTCAAATGGTTATATTCGTAACAGTAGCAGTGGTTGACTGCAAATAAATGTGTTTCAAGTCAATATCAAAACTTGTCTTTCGCTCTTTTTGAGGCATACCTCAACATATTGCCTCGTATTTTTAGCCATATTTTTGTTATAATCAATATCCATTTTGCTCACACCTGAGTACTATCCAAAAATATTTATTATTAGCAAAATGATTATTATCCATGTCAGTTTAAGTAGCACTTTGTATAAATACTTTTCTTTCTTTCTTTCTTTCTATTAAATTTTTGTTGGTATCGGTATATACAGCCTGTTCACTTAATATTATTATTTTACTCACCTTTGTCAATAGAATAGCGCTGGCGCAAATCATAAGTGAACATATGACCACGTACAGAAACATTACAGGAGACAGCAAAGAATTTAAGATTTTCGAGTACCTACAATTTAAACACGTTTTTTAAATACATACACTTACAGACCTAATTAAATAACACAAGTAGGTACACTAAACAAACTTGAAATAATAATATGCAGAAAATATTACTTAATCAATGACAAATGGTGTAAATGACATTGTTTTATCCTTTTCATTGCCTCTGAATTACTGAGGAGTTCATTGTTATCGCCGAATAATCTCTTACAATTCGCAATTAACAATTCCAGCTGTCTGCAGAAAAATGACATCAACGCCACCGTATTAGAATCATAATTTGCAACGATTCCGCCTCCATAGAAACAAATGATAGAATGTTCCACAATTTGAAACCAATAGCCGAAGCCCCTCGTTTTGTCAAATGGTACCCATGAGCTCATGATCTCTGGGTACGGAATAGTTCCATTTGACATCAACTCCCGTTGCTCCGCAGAGGACAGAAATATACCTAACGGTGCCAATATCACCGTAAAAACCGTGGCAATAACAAGGCTCCAATAAAAAGAAGTGACATTCCTGGAGTATTTCGTGTAGTCTTCAATAATGGAATGGGTTGTTTCATCTTTTTTTTTCAGTTGGCCTTTTTCCAATGTTGACACAAATTGAATAAGCTCTCGCCAATATTCCTGCCAAATAACAAATGATCCCGCTTTGACAACGCATACTGAGCTGAGCATGGTGACTGAGAGGTTTCTCAAGGCTAATTCGAGGTTTGTTCTGATGAACCAAAGCTCGATGAACTGACTGAACACAAATAGTATGGCAGCAAGATGAATCAAATTGTAAATGATACGACTCGGGCCGTTGTTTGGCTGCCACATGCCCCAGCTCTGCAGACCCCAGAGGGTAGGCCCGAGTAACGGGTGATTAGGGTCTTCCAATCTGGACACAATTTTTTTTAGCATTTCCCTCACGTCTTGCAGTGTGACTTAGCCGAACGTTTTTTTCCTATTGACTTCAATTTACTTGCCGAATAGAAAAAAAACGATAGTCAACAAATTTCCTTCTACGATTTCCCAACACTTCAAAAAGCACCTGACTTTGCTTTGAAAGGAAATTAATGAATGCTTGTTTATTTCATCATATTTCATTGTGTCACCATTTTTATGGTACAGAGGACAGTTTATATTGCCGACATAATTTAAAAATAAAACAAGTCATTATAAAATTCGTAAAAAAATCTGTAAAAATCACAGCAAACAATCAACCCACAAACAAGTTATTCACTTTTTTTTCGTAACGATCTCACCCTATCATTTACTTAACTTCGAGGGACGGGCACGTGTCACTTAAAATGATACATTGCGTCACTTATTGAAAACAAATACGAAACAATTTGATTCCAACATGTAATTTCTCTTGTGTCACAATATCAATTTATCGCAAAATATTTTTCCTATGATGGGATATCAAAGTATGTAATTATCCTAGAAGAACGGTATTTATCTGCTATGTAGATAGTAAATTGTAGGTTATATCAACATTTTTTTCTGTTTTACTCGATCGACATTTATAAAGGAAAATGAAAAGTAATAAAAGAAAGAGGGCAGAATTCCCATTTATTGATAATGAATTCAGTGAACAGAGAAATAATACTTCTATTTCGGAGTACCTATATCAGTTATTCATCTTGCATTTGTATTAGCAGTGTGAAAAAGCTGTAAGATCCTTTCATTATCTGAAACGTAATAATAATCGTTAACTTAGGTTTTAACCGTTGTGTTAAAAAATTATAAGTTTTGTTCATTTTGAAGTGATTAATGAAAAAGAAATTGAAACAATTGAATTATTTTCAATTTATTTTTTTATAGATTGAAGGCATCCAAATCCGCTCAATTGAACAAAATAAATTAATTGTGAAATTATCTTGTCACATAATGATAATACATATAAAAAACAGTCAACCAGACACCAACACAGCTGACGGTGAGTTAATTTGAAACTAAATAAAACTTATAAAATAATAAATATTTAACCGTACATCAATGAAAGTAGGTACGCAGAGCGTAGTAAAGGGCCCGGCGCTGAAAACGACGCTCTGTGTCAGTTTTTCACCGAGCATCGCTAGCTGCCTGCGCACGCGCGCGTCTACCCTCCACCACTCGCTCTCGTACACGCCGCCGTCTACGCTCTGACACTGTTGAACGAAAAGTATTATTGGTTTTACTTAGGACAAGAAGGTACCTGTACTAAAGCAAATCTGGACAGTAAATCATTAAGTATACGGGATTGGTTCGTGTCTTTCCCGTAGACAATAAAGCGCTGTAAACCCTATTTTTTGGTTAAGGTCATAATGCAAAAATAAACTGCGTCTCCTTTTATACATATAAGTATATATCATCATCATTATAGCAGCCTAAAGACGTCAACTAATGGACATAGGCCTGCCCCAATGAGTGCCAAAGTGAGCGATCCTGCGCCACCCGCATCCAGCGGACTTCCGCGACCTTTACCAGGTCACCAGCCCACCTTGTGGGGGACTACCCACGCTGCGCCTTTTTCGTCTTATATAATTGTAATAAAAACGTTACTTTGAATGCACGTAATCAGTGTTTTTGTAGCTTTGATTTATAACCCATCCAACTGATTTTTATTTTTGTATATCTGACGTACCAATACGTTTGTCGGCTTCCCATGAACGGAAAAACATGTAGATTTTTTCATAAGTACATTATTACTCTAGCTTCCGTTTAGGATAGTTTTTATCCAACTGCGACAGTTAATCAATTTTTGGAAACATTTGACCTCATTAAATTATTCACTTCTGCTTGAAATCATAGCCGCCATATCCGTCAACTGTCAGTGACGTCAAAATAGCGGACTTGCCATATCTAACAGTAATAATTTCGATCCGGTGTTGTGATAGACCTTCACAAAACGCATATTAAATTCTAAAGCATAAAAAAATAATCGATTCTGATATGGAAACTTATACGCGCTAAATTCGTATTGAGGCGTAATTTCAATAAATGTATCAACAAATTTCAACAAAATAACGTCAAAAGTCTGACACTTCCTTTTTTTTTAATTGCATGGCCTAGCGTTGTCTCGCGTTCAGCCAAAACGTCTAGGTTTATGAGTTTCTGCAAGATTACACGCTGAGTATTTGTCACGATACTTAACGGCTATCACAAGATCTCGCGGGAGCTCTCTCGATTTTTCTCACACTATACGTCTCTTTCTAAGTTGTCTATTACAAGAGAGACGGATAGTTCGAGAAAAATAGAGAGAGCTCGCGCGCCGTCTTGTGATAGCCGTGCTGGTTTGTCAGTATTTATATTTATCAGCAATAAACAGTAAAACTATAGAGGGGAGAGCGGGACAAACGTAACAGCGGGTCCATAGTAGCAAACGCTCTGTAGGCTTATGCTTTAGACGCTTTTTTTGCCGATTGAAAATGTGATAGCAACGTCATTGTTTGCAAAGCAGTTTTTGATTAAATTGATTTGCTAGCGTTATTAATTCGTTTTCGTCTAGTATATTCCATTTTGAGGATAGCGTTCGTGAATTAACAAACACGTGGTTGGGTACAAGAGTAACATATACCACTGCGGGGACAAGATGTTTATATGTGTAGTTATAGGTATTTAATTATAGTTTTTTATTTTCGCCTATGGGTTCTGGTACCTAAGCACCGATCCAAACTTGATCTCAACTAATAATTAATAAGAAGTCTCGGCGCCAGATACCACTTCATTCCTTTTGGCGTCGAGACCCTCGGTCCGTGGGGTCCAGGGGCAACTGACCTTTTCAAAAACATCGCGAAAAGGTTAGTCGACGCCACCGGGGACAAAAAAGCTGGCAGCTTCCTCGCTCAACGCGTCAGCATCGCTATACAGCGAGAAAATGCTGCCAGCGTCCAGCGACATTTTTTGTCGGTATTACATAGTTCTGTTATAAGTACCTGTAGTAACAGGTATAACAAAACCAGGTAGTACAAAAGTATTTGACCCACACTGCGTTACACTTATCCTCATGTTGTGGTCGAAAGTAACAATGACAAAAAAATTAAAATGTTTGTAAATCACACAAAACACGCAATAATAAATTAAATTATGGCATAAATTCGAAGAGCATGAACAAAACTTTTGTATGGACCTATATGATCATTAATGAAATAATAAAAACCCGAAAATCATGACACTAACCAGAAACCAGGGTAAAAATGCAAAATGTTACTTTAGCCCCGCTACCTCGTGTCCCCTACATATTTGGGTACAGTCAAATGCACAAGTATACATATATCGATTTAATCCTATCATAAATATGTACCGTACATATGAGCGATGGGACGTATTTATAGTAAGATGAATGCTCCCATACCTATTTAAACACTTTATTATTTTTATTTTGATACAGTGCATTTTGCTTTCTTCTGTAAGTATAAATATTGTATTAACTAGTCCAACTTATTCTTGCAACTTATATAAGTGGTATTTAATTTAACTGGCCCGGTTTCCAACGCACATCGGAATATTTCGAATTTAATTACCTAACAAAGTTCGTAATCAAATATTGTTCTACATTGAAGATCCTGTTGCTTTCAAGGCTCTCAAGGGGAGGATGGATTAACTTGTTGTTCTAAAAAAGTTGTTGTTGTTCAAAGGAAAATTGAAATTATTTCTGGAGGCAGCACCAAACCGTTATCAGCTAATATATTCTTGATTGTTCGGTAATAATAGTATTTTAAATAGTAAAAAACAATCAAATTACTTAACACAATGTCTAAGATTTTCGCGGTTAATACTCATGAAATAAAAGATTTTTAAACAGGCCCCATGTTATTAGTAACAAATACATCCAATTATAAGTTTTGTCAAAAATAATAAGGTATGAGTACACAGCTTTTGTTGACGACTGTTCTTTTTTTGAGCATAGCCATCAAATGAACAGAGTCCTCTTCATGTCACAACGTGTTCTGTACGTTGGACATTGGTGGAACCGACTCATACCATTTTTAGAAATGAGAATACATTGAGTCTTGTATGTTTAATGCATTTCATTATTATTTAAATAACTGGATGGAACATACTAAATTTACGTTCATATAATTTTTATTTGAGTTCCCTCACCGCAACAAGGGTTGCCAGCATATAAGCCCGTAACCATAACATTCTGTGCCCTGGAATTTTCATTATTCATCCAGTCTTTTATTTTTCCTGTTTATTTTCGGCGGCTGATTTGAAGCTGAATTTTAAATTTTATTAATTACTTCATCGTCAAATTTGTACTTTTATCTGTCGTCTACAGTTCATTTACAAAAAAGTTAGTTTGTAACAACGTAAGTTCGTGTGTAGATAACCTTCGGAGTTCCGAAGGTTGAGTAGTTACTAATGGATCATTGAATATAATAATTATAATGCTTTATTTTATCCCGCTACTTTGCATGCGTTTTGTTTAACACGCAAATGCGATGCGAAACCTGTGAACCTGCGAACCTGTGAAGTGCATTTATTGTGTTCGATTATTGTGAAAATTAAATACCGTGAAACAGAAACTTGAATTGCAACAGCGATATGTGAATTAAAACGATAACAAAAAATAAACATTAGATTAAGTTAAGGCGATTAGGTAAGTAATGCAGCCTGGGAAACAAAAATATGGATAGTTCATGCTATTGTTCCCTATTAACAAGATAACCAACCCCGATAAGAAGTAAGTACATCATCATCATATCAGCCGAAAGACGTCCACTGCTGGACATAGGCCTCCCCCAGGCCGCACCCAGCGGACTGCCGCGACCTTTACCAGGTCATCAGTCCACCTTGTGGGGGGCCTACCAACGCTGCGCCTTCTGGTGTGTTGTCGCCACTCGAGAACCTTTCCGCCCCAACGGCCATCGGTTCTACGTGCAATAGAAGTTTAGCGATTCGGAGGGCTATATCGGTTACCTTGGAGAAGTAGGTACGCCAACCCTTAAATCAATAAATAGCCAAACGTTTACATGTGAACTTTTCAAAATGGCGATAATTCAGTGAGTTTTAGGTACCTTACCTCAACCAAAACCTCATTGCTGTGCCAACAGTACAAAAACAGTTGAGACACAAGAGCGGTTGTATACTGAAATACCCAGACCTTTTGCGCTGCAGTCGCTTCTTCCTGGAAATACACAATAATTATTTTCCGCGTAGTCTTCGTGCACAAGCCACGCGCAATATGTTTTAATTTTATTTTAATATTGTTATAATTCAAAAAGCATGACAATATTTTTGTAGAACTACTAACCGAAGTGAACTGTATGACGCTACAGCAAATCATGGCCGAGCAAACCAGAACGTACAGAAACATGACTGGAGACAGCAAAGAATTAAATAAGAAGCTATGTCTGAAACAAACCAAACCGTCTATATTAATGTATTTAATTTTGTCAGAGTAGAATCCTAAGTCAAATAAAGGAATGTTTGCTATTAGATTCTCATAGACTTTTTAACGTTGAATTGAGACTAATGTGCCGTGCCGTTGCTAATATTTCCATTTCCAGGATTGGCCACCACGGCAAAACATTTTCATGATTTAATTATTGCTATATATTGTAAAGTAAATGTTTGCCTTCATGTACACAAATTATGCACTGTTCCCTGCGCCATGACTAAAATAATTAGGTAACAATTTCCGAAAATATATGCGGCTGTTATTCTGAAAGGCAATGCTGCCGGAACTTAGTAAGAGCCTGTTGCTGTCAAACTTAGTAAGAGCCTGTTGCTGTTGCCTGTTGGTGCCCCGCTCGCGTTTTAGTGTTAGCTCGATATTCTGTGCTTGTCGCCCGCGCGCGGAGACTGGCGAAAATCGGCATAAGAATTAGTTTTTCATTAAAACGGATAACTATTACAAAAAAGTGAACTATGAAGTTGTAGATGCACAAAAGAGCGATAAAAATATCACTTATAGTTTAAAAGCAGCACCTATAGTGGGGCAGAGTGATCGAACAAATTGTCGAAAATGTGGACACGCTGGACAATAGCACCATTTTTGTTTCACACTTATTAGGTCCGTAGCTTTAAGTCTTAATAGGAATCAACTCCTTCGTCGGTCATATTTAGTTTTAAGGCGGCCATTTTGAATAATTGTGAATTTATTAATAGGTACCTCGAGTTCTAAGTCACTAAGAATCACAAACTTGGTGTCTAAATATACATATTTGGTCAGGGAATTCAACTAGATAAGTATTTTACCGATATCTCAGTTACTAAATTACTTGAAAATACGAAATTGGTGTTTTTTTACATATACAGGGCGGAAAGTTAAAACGGGGCATTAAGCGCAGCTACTAGATCCCTTGCCGCCACGCAAAAATGGCATTAGTGTTTCATTCCTAACTTTTTAAGTGATGACAATCAACATTCACATATTTGTGAAACAAGTACAGTCAGCGAGAAAATCATCAATTTTGTCAATTTTTTTTAATGCCATTCGATCCCATTCCTATTAAGGATCAAAATACTCTTTGGGACCGACTAAGGTTTGACTACAAGAACGCCCAGAAATCAAAGAAAACTTTTTCCATACAATTAGTATGGGAAACCCAAAGCTAATTTTGCAGAATTAAAAAAACGTAGGTATTGAATTTAAATTTGTGATTTTATTGGGTATTTATGGACTGATAGGCATAAAAAACAACATGAGCAATCCGTTCTAAGTACACACTTATGCAATTCGTACTTATTAACACGAACAGTGAACCAAAAATATACATATTTCTAAATAACGTATAGGTACCTCAAAATAAAATTGTGATGCCTGTGGCATTCTTTAATCCTGTTCAATATTATATCTGGACTGACAATATCATGATCATCAAATAAATGTCTGCACTTTTCCCTTAGTATTGCCAGTTGGCCTTTGATGAATACCATAACAGCCACAGCATTTGAATCATAAAGCGCAATAACTCCCCCTCCGTGTATATTAATCAGTATGTGGATGAAGATTGCTGCAGAATAGCCGGCCATTGTTGTTTTGTCAAATGGAAACCAGGAACTGAAAATTTGCGGCAACGGCTCCGTTCCGTTGCTTATCTGTTCACGGTATTCCAGAGATGTAGCATATTTTACGAAGGGAGCGGAAACCATGGTTACGTTCGTAGAAACTACGACATTCCAATATAAATATGTGACTATCCTTGCATATTCTGTATAGTTTTGCTTTAATATAGCACACGCATCATTTAACGTTCCCGCTTGCGAAATTTCTTCTTCAGAAATACCTGCAACCAACTTTTTCCAATCCGTTTGCCACATCACGTAAGAAACCGCTTTGAAAATGCAAACCATGCCCAAGGCTGACAATGAAAGGTTATGCAACGCTTCTAAATAATCATGCCTGATAATCCAAAGCTCGACTAATTGACTGATTACAAATAAAAAAGCAAAAAAATGTATGATATTGTAACATCCATTGCGAAATTTGCTTCCACTTTGCCATAGGCCGTAAACATAAAGCCCTTTCAAATTCGGACCCAATAAAGGGTATTTCGGATCCTCGAGTCTTTTAGCAAATGAAATTATCTTCTGAACAATCCTCATTGTCCTTTACGAAACAATACTTTGATGAAAATGTGCTAGGCACACATTCAAACTACGTTTTATACCATTTTAAGGACATATTATTGATGCAATTGTTGAAAAGTGCTAATAGAGAAAATGAACGTTAAACTCGTGCAAAATAGAAAGGTTGTCTGAAACTCCGTGCTACTATGGTTCATTACATACCTACTGTACTGTTTGAACTAAAACCACGAGACGATTCAACGAGTAGATACCTATGTGTAAGCAATACTTTTATGAAAAAGCACGTCATCAGTAATGGCAGGAGGCAGTGGTCGGGCTGATATGATGATGATGATTAATGGTCGGAGCTGACTAGAACGCATCGACTCTTATGCTTATTGAAAAAGCTCATTGTAAAGTCAATACCAACACAATAAGTGCACTGCCGTGTCATGACAAATTGATGTAACTATAGATACTTACATGAGTTAGTGGTAACCGTTGTACGGTATTTAAATAAATCAGTTACTTTTAGTCTAGCCATGTTCAAATTGCGTTAACTTCACTTAGGTAGGTACATTATATTGTCATGACAACATTTGTGTGACTCGGTTGTCTTGGCAAACATAACAGAAATAAAACAAGTAATATTAAATCAATGTTTTAAAAATTAAGGGCTTAAAAAAGAAACTAGGGTTTTATAGGCAAATTATATGTATTACTTAGTCTGTTTGGTATCAATACTTTTTCGAAAAACCAATTTCAATTTCAATATCTATTACCCAAAAACGGTTTAGGGAGTTACATCAATTTGTCAGGAAAACTGACCATTCAACGGTCATGCTGCTGGTATTTTTGGCACGTTTGTTCCGGGTGAGAATCGCAGTGGGATGTGAACTGGTGGTAATGTTAAATAAAGGTGGCGCAAAATGTATGAGGGTTACTGTACATACAGTAGAACCACCTTTATATTAGACTAGCTGTCCGCGCGGTTTCGGCCGCGCGTTGCAACGGACGAAGTCAAAGTATAGCTTATAACCATCCAGAAAGTTCATTTTGCACGAAGATAAAAGATTTTTTGTAATCAGATAAGCGGTTCCGGAGATTACCCATGACGAACAAACTTACAAAGCTATAATCTCACAGACTTTTCCTCTTTATAATGTTAGTATAGACTTACTTATATTATATATTCGTAAAAACTAGTTGTCCCTGCGGCTCCGTCGGTTTATACAAAAGAACTCGGGGAGCCACAGGATAAAAAAAAAACTAGATAAGACTGTCCGTTCCAACGGTCCTTTCCTAATATTATACTGGTGAATTTTTTTTAATAATCCAATCTAGAGTTCCAGGGATCACCTGTTAGGTAGATACATCAAACGTACAATGTCACAAACAACCACAAGTATATATTAATACATACATACATACATACATTCACGCCTTTATTCCCAAAAGGGGTAGGCAGAGCACGTGAAACGTATGTTCCAGCGCCACTTTTAGCATAAATGTGGGTATAAAATATCGACAAAATGTGATATTGCAGTGATAGGTTGCTAGCCCACCGCCCACGACACACTTCAACCCTGGTCCCTTAGTCGACTTTTACGATACCCACGGGAAGAAAGGGGGTGGTGAAATTCTAACCTAACACCACACGGATTAGATTAATACATGTATAGAAAAAATATGTCAAAACAAAAGTAGGTACATATCGAAAAGTCATTTTCTTTGTATTTTCTAATTCGGTTTCTACTCGTCTGTTGAACCCTGAATGTTTCGCAAATTAACCGCCTTGCATTTCATATGAAAAGCACTTAAGGGAAGTTGTTTGAGAGGTTAATGAGTCATTAGAAATGCATGATACACGGTCCGGCAGGGTCTGAACGTTTAAGGCGAGTTTAAAAGTTGGGAATAATTGTACTTTTACAGTCAGTACTATTAATATACGTACAGTCGGCCCATGAAAATGATGAGCATTTTATATCACGCCATGGGAGTGACGCGCGTGATGCTTAGAGGTCAACCATTTAAATTTAGAACCCATTGTTATGGCATTCATGCAAAAGAATACTCATTACAGACTTGTCATTGTATATCTCTGTCTCTGCCACTAAGACCACTCCTCCTTCAGTGTGAGATTCGAAGCCTCACAGTCGCACCCGTACATCAAGATTGGTCTTGTAAAAACGAATCTTGATAGACCGGCTGAACAGCTTCAACAGTAGAACTCTATGGAGCGCTGCCGAACGTCTTAGGGCATTTTGGACTTGAACTTCAATCTCTTGGTCTCTTCGGTTCGTATCAGTTACTGTGCTACCTAGCAATCGACGACCTTATATATTACTAGCTTCTGCCCGCAACTCCGTCCGCGAGGAACTCGGTTATATCGTAGCTCCATACAAACTTTCACTTCCCATTTCACCCCCTTAGGGGATGGTTTCCGGGATAAAACTATCCTATGTCCTTCCTCAGGACTCAAACTATCTAAGCTTGAAGAGGTAACAGACAGACACACTTTCGCATTTATAATATTAGTATGTATATAGTTAATATGGGTTACCTTTGTTTTACCAAAACAAATTGACAAATTATCACTTCTCAAAACATTTTTCGTAGAATTTCATTTGCCTAATAATCGTTAGCCAAATTAACATGACAAATAATTCTTACGCAAACCTTTTGTTTGGCATATTCATGTTTAGGCAATATCTCGTTTACCAACTGGTACTTTGACCAAATTTCATTCAGTCAAATATGTTAGTTGGCATAATAATATGTTTTAACCAAAACAAATTAATGCAAACGATTTGTATCGTCAATATTTAATTGACCATTTCTATTCCGTCGGTTAATCAGCAGAGGAACTCTTCAATGACAAATCATTTGCATCTTTATTTCAATGGTGTATAAGAAACACTATAAAATAACAACTTTTTTGTTATGTGGGTAGGGAAAATTAATTTGTGTAGAGGTCGCAATTCTAACCTGACCGCCAGCGTGTCGACGTCACCCCGCTTCGCGGGGTGCCTATTTTCGCTCTAAGGGACACAAGCTAACCCTAACCTAACCTACCAAATAATACCATTGTTACGATTGTTTGTTTTTTTACTGCTAGGAGGCTTCACCCCCGGAGCCCCCCTTTTTTTGGCTGCCCTAACCTAATTTAACGCCTTTGCCTACTGACCTACTTAACCGTGCATTTTTTTATGTAAGGGACCGTGCCGTTTTATTAACAGTATTTTGGTAAAATGTCATAACCCAAATAATTGTGATTTTTGTCTTTTTATAGTTTGCCATAACATTAAGTTGACGAAATGTTTACTGTCTAGTGTTTTTTTGCCTTATTAAAGCATTTGCTAAAAGACCATTTGCCATTATGAAAATATTCGTATTAAAATTGTGCCAAAGTTTGCATTGGCAAACAAAATAGTTGCTAAAATTTGTTTGGGAAATGAAATTTAAATAAATTTGGTAAAACAACAGGATCCCAGTTAATATAGTTACATACTAAGTATATATAGTATATAAGTAAATAGTATATGGTATGGAAGTATGGATTCGGTTCCGGCTTTGAGATCCTCTATTCTGGTTTTCGTGGCTCGGTACTAATTCATGAGATACTCCGTTTTCTGTTGGGCAGCTATTACATACTCTATACTAATATTTTAAACAGGAAAAATCTATAAGATTGTAGCTTTGTGTGTTTGAGATAATCGCCGGAACCACTTATTAAATAAAAAATATATTTGACACGTGTTTAGAATGAACTTTTTGGATGAACATAGGCTATGTTTTATCCCGTGGGTTGGCCTGCATTCTTTACAATACGCGAGCGGAGCCGCGCGGGCAGTTAGTAATATTCTGTACTTGCAAATTTTCTGATACATATAGGTACAGTAAGCAATAATAAAGTTGGGTTACGTGTTCAAAATAGAATCTCAATGCACAAAAACGACATAAAAATTAATTTCGTCACTAGGTATATTTTATTGCCTTTTTTCTTTTGGAGTTAGGTATAATAAAATTAAAGTCTTGGGGACTTCGGGTACTTTTTAAACCACTTTACCTGCATTTGGATTGTCAAGGGCGACCAAAGAAGCTGCTTTTTATAGGTCTAACAGTGTACGCTGCGCGAACCTTTCAAACCACCCGGACTTTGAAGTTTTCGAGAAATTAGATAACAAGATTCCTTTTTTTTATTAGGTACTTCGATAAAACAAAGCTGATACCTCGTTGTCCAATTAGAAAGTTATACAGTACGAACAAAAAAAAAACAGGTAAGTACAATGAAAACTCTTAATTCGAGATATATAACCCAGTGCAGACAGAAAATTTTGTAACAGGGTTATTAACTCCTCATAAAACTCGATTTGCGTGCCGCCTAGATACTTAAGGGGCCTCTCATCAAATGCTTCTCCGATATTTTTTGCAGATTGAAATAAAACTTTACACCGTTATTTTGAGTGGGTTACTTTTGTGTTTTACGTTGTATATCATTAACTAGTTATATTTATAATGTTTAATGTGAGATCCGTGTACTTTAAAGAAATGATAGTGGCTTCTTCAAGTTTTCATACCCTGATGTAGGGAAAAACTGCTACCTTTTTTTATTTTCTAGAGACATGTTTACTTTTTTGCTTCCCCGCACAGCGGTTTAGTATTTATTTTATTATATATTTAAACTTTATGGCACAGTAACAAGGTACAAGTACAAAAGGCGAACTTAATACCATTAGGCATTCTCTACCAGTCAACCTTTAGGCCAAACAAAAAATTATCATAGCTGGTGCGGGAGAACAACACAGAAATAAAGTAAGAGGAAAAAGTACTAGTATGTTATAATATTTAGGATATATACTTATTATAATTTATTACATTAACATCACATACTACAAATATAATAAATACAATATAATATGATATAATATAATACAATATAATACCTGCTACTAAAAACTACCACGAGTCTCGAGAATTTTCGATCAGTTGCGCAGCTTGCGCTTGAATGAAAATTTACTTTGAGCCTGTCCTGTCGTATGTTAAAGGGGAGAGCATTCCATAGACGAGAAGCCTGCACAATCGTTCACTACGCAAGACACCTGGACATGGAATGGGAGCAGTGGCGAGGGACAGTGAGGACAAGTTTACGGGAGGTGCGGAGTTCACACCCGCTGGTCTCGCAGTTATAAATGTAAATTTAGAAAGAAGATTATTTAGTATTGCTATTCATTGAGGAAATGCTGCCAGAAACTTTATTTAGACATAGTTTATATATTATGTTAGTTTCTGTATTTACTAATTTATTTGATACTGTAAATTGATTTATTAGTTCACTGTTGTAATAATTTACAACAGTGAACTAACACACAGTGAATTACAGTTACAGTGAATTTATTATTATTATATAAATACTAATGTATTTATATAATAATAAATAAATATTTTTAATCAGTATTTTATAAATTTGATTTAAGATATTTGATTTGGGTAGTTCGGAGAGGGCATTGTTTTACAACACCCGTAGCTTACAGTCGAAATATTAACCCCCTTATTCATAAAACTTAATAACCATCTGTTGAAATATAATAGTTTGTCTCTTTCTCATAAACACAAATGTAACAAGTAAAGTAACAAATAAAGACGAACGAATGTGAAAGGCACTTTCGGTAAAAATAGTTTTGATGAAATACAGCCATAGAACTTTAGTGCTTTACTTCATGGTGTCCTAATAGTATAAAATATTTACGGAATACATAATGTACAGTTTTACACTACCTTTTTGTTATATGACGTATTCTTATCTAACTGGTTACCTGCTATTATGCTTTACATTGCGTATGTGTCACTGTATAAGTGTCAACATCGATAGTTTATATTTATAACCTATCTATATTGTAAACGTGTTACCAATAGTGGTAACGTAACCAAGGTTACTTTATAATTTTACGGGAATTAATGACAAACTAAGTGTCGAGTTTACAGTTGTACAACGACACATACGACAAAATTTTCTATTTAGGCAAATTTTTGCAGAAGTAAAGTCATTTGTCGCCAAGGCCCAGAATGTATTACCCGAAGGTGCCTTAATTGGTGATTTTGCAAACTTGACATGGGTTCGGCAAATTGCCTGTTAAAACTTTGTTAAGAGATAATGGAGCGGCTGCTACGACTTTCCTGATACTGGTATCGTTCTACTGAGAATTTGTGATGAGGGATGAATTTTGTAAACAAGTGATTTGTTGTGCGTGCGTCCGTATGTCTGTTGTTGTCGTTTCTTTTTGCTGCGCGTTAACAATTAAGTAGATATGCGCCTTTGAAATAAAGCCGTTAAAGCTATTTTCATCGCACTTGCTCATATCATAACAACAGTGCTTTATAACGCGCTGCAATACAAAGCTACAATACCATACATATATTACGCCCATGAGCGTAATGTTTTTCCTTCTTAAATTTTATCTCTCAATCATATTTACGTCATATTAAACTCAAATACAAAAACAGTAATATACATATATTATAACATGATTATTAACGTATCGATTTGTTCATCCATTAAATAAAGGCACTCAGTGTTCTGCAGTTGTCTGTAAAGAAAATAACTTTTCATAAAATAATTTTACTTTTCATATAATACTTTTTCCCGGAGAATATTTGCACAATAGTTAATTAATTGCGGGATAATGATAAGAATGCCTATAACTATGTCTTTCGGCCTGTCGAACAAGCCGGTTTCCGAAGAGGCTTTAGTACCGTAAACCACATCCACACACTCCGTCAGGTTATACAGAACACCGAGGAGTATAATCTGCCCCTCTGCTTGGCGTTCGTGAACTACGAAAAAGCCAAATGCACTTACATTCTACAATCTATATATATAAAACGCAAAGGTGACTGACTGATTGACTGATTGACTGACTGATCTATCAACGCACAGCCCAAACTACTGGACCGATCGGGCTGAAATTTGGCATGCTGATAGCCACTATGATGTAGGCATCCGCTAAGAAAGGATTTTGATAAATTCCACTCCTAAGGGGATAAAATAGGGGATGAAAGTTTGTATGAAACTTACGTAAATTCATTTGATCATAGTAGCTCCAATCTTCAATTTCAGTTCGATCAATCGAGAATTTTCGTAATTTTCGTAAGTTTCATACAAACTTTCATCCCCTATTTTATCCCCTTAGGGGTGGAATTTATCAAAATCTTTTCTTAGCGGATCTCTGTCAATTCTCGATTGATCGAACTGAAATTGAAGATTGGAGCTACTATGATCAAATGAATTTACGTAAGTTTCATACAAACTTTCATTCCCTGTTTTATCCCCTTAGGAGAGGAATTTATCAAAATCCTTTCTTAGCGGATGCCTATATCATAGTGGCTCTCTGCATGCTAAATTTCAGCCCGATCGGTCCAGTAGTTTGTTTATTCAGGTTTTAGTTCTAAACGTTGTCAATAGATGGCGTTAGTGGTAATTATAGAACGCGCTATCGTTGTGTTTTAACTGAGGTATATATACCCGATGAGAAGTGGCCGCTTTTTCCTGTAGAATATACTATACCTGTACGTTTCTAGCGAATTATCTTTGACGAATTTGCCTGTTCTGTTGGATTATTTGGATGTTCTGTTGGATTACATTTGCTTTGTGTTTCGGTTTAGTTGTTTTGATTTTGTTTAGAACATCTTATCATTGACTCGGCTTTGTACTTGGCATTTTGGTTTGTTACGTGTTTCGGTTTAGGAGTTTTGGTTTTGGTTATAGACTCGGGTTTGTACTTGGCATTTGTTTTTGTTTTCGTGTTTAGTTTAAATAAGTTTAGGTTTTGTTGGTTCGGCGTTTGTAAAATGGCTAAAGAATATCTTACCGTTAATGGAGAAGTTGTAGAATGTACTGTCGTCCCTATTATTGGTGACGGTGCCTGTTTGTTTCATGCTCTTTCTTATTTAATGTACGGAACACAAGATAAAGCGATGGAGGTGCGTTCAGAAATTGTCAGATATGTGGTTAATGACTGGAGCAAGTTTTCAATTATGACCCACGACAGAAATGGTGATAATTATTCATCATCTAACGAATATTTTGATGATATGATCAAAAATGCTACTTATGGCGGGCTTTGCGAGTTAGTAGTAGCAGGATTAATATTTCCATTTAAGTTTGAAGTTTATAGAAACGGTCTTAAATATACGGAATCTGGATCTAATGACTGTCCGGTAAGGCGATTACGATTCAGCCAAGATTTGTCCAGTGGCCATTTTGATGCGTATCTCCCAATAGCAGCACAAAAAATTACTCGGCGTCGTATAGAGGTAGCTGTCGAAGAAGGTGATTATGAAATTTACACGCCTTCACAACTTAAAGTTGATAAGGGTTGTAAGGAGGTACCTGTTTTAGAGCGTGAACGTTCACCTATTGTATCTTCATTAAGTTATGATGAAATTTTAACAGGATGTTCATTATCCCAATCTGAGTCTGTGACATTCATTGAAAAAAAGAAAAATAAACGTAGGGCACGATATACTAATTACACACGAAATAATCAAATAAAAAAGGCACAAAAAAAATATAGACAGATTTTACCTGAATCCCACCGCAAAGCTGTGTCTGAATACCAAAAAAATAATCCTGATGTGCACAGGCAAGCTGTCGCTACCTACCAGGCTGCAAACCCTGAAAAGCACAGACGTGCTGCCACTACCTACCAGGCAGCTAACCCTGACAAGCACAGGCAAGCTGCCGCTACCTACCAGGCTGCAAACCCTGAAAAGCACAGGCAAGCTGCCGCTATTTACCAGGCCGCAAACCCTGAAAACCACAGGCAAGCTGCCACTACCTATCAGGCTGCAAACCCTGAAAAGCACAGGCAATCTGCTGCACTATACCAGGCCACGAATACCGAGGTGCATAGAGTGAGTCAGTCACGGTATAGAGAAAACATAATTCAGCGTGTATGGAAAAGCAAGTTGCTTTCGGGTTTGGCATATGATCCAGATATTGCATATGAAACTGACAGCAGTGTAGCCTTAGGTTCTATGACATACAAGTGCCAGTGGTGTAACGCCTTGAAGTGGAAAGATGAGACGCCTGGCATGTGTTGTAGCGCTGGTAAGGTGCAACTTGAACCGTTAAAACAACTGCCTGAACCACTTTACAGTTTGGTTAATGATCTACACCCAAATCACGTGCACTTCATGGATAATATCCGAAAATATAACGCCTGTTTTCAAATGACTTCATTTGGTGGAAAACAGATAAAGGAAGGCGGTTTTTCACCAACTTTTAAAGTTCAAGGTCTGGTCTATCATTTAATTGGAAGTATATTACCGGAACCTGGGCAGGACGCACAGTTCCTGCAAATTTATTTCGTCGGTGAAGATGATAGAGAAGCTAATATACGATGTTCGAAATTTCCCAATTTGAAACCAAATTTAATCAAGCAACTGCAGCTTATGTTACATGAGGTAAACCCATACATAAAAGATCTAAAAAGTGCCATTGATAAAATATCACCTTCAGAGTCATTCAAAGTTGTAATACATGCAGATAAAAAACCACAAAGGGAACACAGAGGCAGATATAATGCACCAACGGTAAATGAAGTGGCTGTTGTATTAGTGGATCAGCAGTTTGATCGAAGAGACATCATCCTCGAAAGTCGAAATAACTCACTTCAGCGTATCAGTGAGATACATCGAGCTTACGACGCACTGCAGTACCCGTTGATGTTTTGCTGGGGAGATGATGGCTATTCAATCAACATACCACAATGCGATCCCACAACTAAGTTGCCCTTGAATAAAAACGTCTCTGCTGTAGGTTTTTATTCATACAGAATAATGATCAGAGAAGGAGAAGATAACTTTTTGGTTAAATATCGCGCCCTTTTTAGTCAATATTTGGTAGATGAATACGCCAAAATAGAAACTGAAAGACTAAACTACATAAGATACAATCAAGCCAAATTGCGCGCAGATAATTACATTCATTTGAAAGATGCAATTGGACGGCAAGATACAGAAGCAAATCAGCTGGGACAAATGGTAGTACGTCCGTCATCTTTTACTGGTGGACCAAGATACATGCATGAAAAAACACAGGACGCCATGACATACGTTAGACATTACGGTCGTCCCGACCTTTTTATTACTTTTACATGTAATCCACGTTGGAGCGACATAAGTGATAACTTGCTTTCAGGTCAAAAATCTTATGATCGATACGATATAGTTTCGCGTGTCTTTCGATTAAAGGTGAAGAAGATCATGAATTTGTTGATAAAAGGGAAAATATTCGGTGAAGTAAGATGCTATATGTACTCAACAGAATGGCAAAAGCGTGGCCTTCCACATATTCACATTCTTTTATGGCTTCAACATCGTATCACTCCGGATCAAATTGACAATATTATTTGTGCTGAAATACCTAACCCCAATCGTGATCCTGAGCTTCACGAAATTGTTAAATCTAATATGATACATGGCCCGGCCCCTGTGGAAGTTTTAACCAAAATTCTCCGTGTATGAAAAATAATTCGTGCAGCAAAAGTTATCCCAAGGCTCTTATTAAGGAAACTCAAACGGGTAATGATGGTTATCTGCAGTACAGGAGACGTTCTCCAGATGACGGTGGATTCTCCGTCCATATCAAGGGTGTAGAAGTAGATAATCGTTGGGTGGTTCCTTATAATCCAGTGCTGTTAAGAACATGTAACGCTCACGTGAATGTAGAGTACTGTAATTCAGTGAAATCAATTAAATACGTCTGCAAATATGTTAATAAAGGTTCAGATCAGGCTACGTTTACTTTAGAGAATGAAAAGGACGAAGTTACAACATACGCAAGTGGTAGATATATAAGTTCAGCTGAAGCAGTGTGGCGAATCCTTGAATGCCCTATACATGAGCATTTCCCTCCTGTAGTGCAACTTGCTGTCCATTTAGAAAATGGTCAGAGAATTTATTTTAATGAGCAGAACTTGAGCGACAAATTGAGTAGTCCCCCTAAAACTACACTCCTTTCCTTTTTTGATCTTTGTAATAGGGATGATTTTGCAAAAACATTGTTGTACTCAGAAGTCCCTGCGTATTACGTTTGGAAGAAGCAAGAGTTCCAGAGAAGGAAGAGAGGAATGAATGTTGAAGGATGGTCAGGCGTCAAAAAAGAACACGTTCTGGGTAGGGTTTATACGGTTCATCCAAATAATACAGAATGCTACCACCTTCGAA
This sequence comes from Epinotia demarniana, assembly GCA_945867215.1. Taxonomy (NCBI): domain Eukaryota; kingdom Metazoa; phylum Arthropoda; class Insecta; order Lepidoptera; family Tortricidae; genus Epinotia; species Epinotia demarniana. Next base: position 37,530,978 of record OX244260.1, on the reverse strand, counting down.
TGCTTCTACATGAGATCCGGGGTCCAATTTCATTTGAAGCGTTGAAAACTGTAGATGGTCACTTACATCCCACTTTCCAATCCGCATGCAAGGCTCTAGGTTTACTTGAAGATGATCAGCATTTGCACGCAGCACTGCAAGAGGCAGCACTTTGTCAAACCCCGCACAGGATTCGGGAGCTTTTTACTATCATTTTAGTGTTCTGCCAGGTTTCCGACCCCCCATGTCTTTGGGAAAAATTCAAAGAATGCCTTTCTGAGGATTTTAAAAAACAGCTGGAAAGGGAAGGTGATGTGGATGTAGAGCACTTATCAGATTTGATATTGAACAAATGCCTGTCGGTATTAGAGGATGCCGTTTTATCATTAGGCGGCCGACCTCTTAAAGAGTATGGATTACCTCAGCCAAACATGTCAATACAATTCGGAAATAGAGAGTACCTGAAGGAGACCAGTTACGATTTAGTAGCCTTAGAGGACGCTGTAAGAAAAAATGAAGCGTCTTTGAATGACGAGCAACAGAAAGTTTACAATAAAATTATTACAAGTGTAGATGGAAACGAAGGTCGAATATTCTTCCTAGATGCTCCAGGTGGAACTGGTAAAACCTTCCTAATTAATTTACTTTTGGCGAAAGTAAGAAGTACTCACGGCATTGCCTTGGATGTGGCGTCATCTGGCATAGCAGCTACATTGCTGGAAGGTGGTCGAACTGCTAATGCTACATTTAAGTTACCACTCAATTTAATTACTGCTGAGACTCCCATTTGCAACATCTCCAAACAAAGTAATTTTGCTGAAGTTTTAAAAAGTACAAAAATAATCGTGTGGGACGAAATAACGATGGCTCATAAAGGTGGTATTGAAGCCTTAAACAGATCTCTAAGGGATATAAGGGGTAATACAAAATTAATGGGTGGTGTAACAGTTTTGCTAGCTGGAGACTTTAGGCAGACTCTACCAGTGGTGCCAAAAGGAACCAGAGCTGACGAAGTAAAGTCATGCATTAAGCAATCTAATTTGTGGCCCCAGGTTAATATTCTTAAACTCTCTAAAAATATGAGAGCACATTTGGGCGGGGATGAGTATGCTGGTAGATTTTCAGATCTCCTTCTTAAAATCGGTAATGGTGATTTTCCATCATTTGATGGAATGATAACAATCCCGGAAGAATTGTGCACAGTTGTAACTACGGTTCAAGAATTATTATCAAAAGTTTATCCAGACATTATTCGTCTTCATGACAAGCCTATTGAATGGTTATGTGAACGTGCCATACTTACTCCAAAGAACGACCAAGCAGCGGCTATCAACGATATCTTGCTCATGTCGTTTGAGGGCGAAGAAAAGGTCTATACTTCAATTGATACTGTGGTCAATACAGATGACGCTACTAATTATCCTGTAGAATTTCTAAATTCACTGAAACCGCCAGGTTTGCCTTATCATAAGCTTATTCTGCGTGTGGGCACTCCAATTATGTTGTTACGAAATTTAAAACCACCAAAACTTTGTAACGGTACGAGACTGCGAGTGAAAGCGTTACATAGCAATATAGTGGAAGCCACTATTTTAACTGGATGTGCGAAAGGGGAAACTGTATTTATACCACGAATCCCATTAATACCTAATGACATCCCGTTCGAATTTAAACGATTACAGTTTCCCCTAAAAGTTTGCTTTGCCATGACAATAAACAAGTCTCAGGGGCAAACTCTCAAATTTGCGGGAATTGACTTGAGAGAACATTGCTTCTCTCATGGGCAGTTTTATGTTGCATGCTCACGAGTAAGTTCACCCAGTAGCTTGATAGTTTTAGCGCCTAATGACAGATTAGTTAAGAATATTGTGTACAAAGAAGTTTTGTAAGCCCTAATTTTTAACACACGCCAAAAGTAAAGCCGCAGCAACTGTAATTGATAATAATACTTCTTAACGCGAGCGAAGCCGCGGGCAAAAGCTAGTTATTAGATATGCAAGGAAAGTTACGAAATTTATTGTTGTGAATGCTTACTTGTTATTTTGGACGACCAAAATACCAAGTAAGCATCGGCAAACTTAAACTGTAAATAGTCATCAATCGAGTTTTATTACGAGTTACTAACCTAATAGTCTACAGCAAAACGAATTATAAGAAGAACCCAATTACCGCCATAACAAGATCCTTGATGCGATCGACAGTCAACATACTCGTTTATATTAAAGGACACAAAACAATTTTGCTTGGCGCGAATACATGCCCGTTAAGCTCATCAGGATCTCATCAAAATCGAATCACGATTCGCGTGATTCCACAAGAGAGTAAACTATATGTATAAAAATTACACGCGTATTATGTTACATAATGTAAATAACGCGAGAAAAATATCTTATACAGGCACCTTACTAGTTATTTTGATACCGTACTGATAATGACAAAAACCAAAAAAAAAAATACGATACGAGTGCTTATTTCTAATTCTTAATCCGTAAAATCACGGTAGAAATATAACATTGTGCCACAATGTTAGTGTTTTTTTACGAACGAGAGTCTATAAGAAAAAGTCCCTAATTTCGATCAAAGTGGAAAATTGAAAAATTATTATCCACGAGTGGGATTTGAACTCACAACCTTCCGTCATGAACTTGAATTTCGTTAGGAAACGTTTCTGGGCGAATCTCCGAGCGTTTCATCAGAGGTAAAACGTACCGCAGAACCTTTAATCAAAAAAGATTCAGTACTTGTATTGGCTAACATCTTTATCAAAAGTAGACTCTGATACTCGTACCAAGATACTACAGGGTAATAAATTCAAATCGAAGTTGAAATCTTTTCTCATGGACAATGTATTTTATAGTTTAAACGAATTTTTTTGAGTATCAGCAGCGCATGAATTAGAATAGCTATATTAATATAATTCAGTCAGTGCACAGGATCACTGCTAACTCTTAATTTTAAGATTGAACATTGTACGCTCGAAATGAGCAACTGTTGTTACCTTCTCTATATTTTTAACACCTATGTATGTACACAGTTTACAATGAATAAATACTTTACTTTACTTTCCTTTACCTTTTAATAGTATTTACTGTCTACGACAATGACGAAAAAAACGCTTCTGCTTAATAAAAATTTAATGTTATAAGAAGCCGGACGCCGAAGAAGATGAGAAGAGCTTAGATGGGTAGAGTTAAAAAAAACTTACGACCCGTATCGCACACCGTTTGTGCACATGTTTGTTATTACATTTCTGAGGAAACAAATATATTTCAAACAAAATGTATAGGCTCTAATCGCATCAAAAATACAAAATGTCAATTGTCTATTTTATTAAAGGGATTTTGGTTAATGTGTTGTCATATTTTTTAAATGAGCGGCCACTCGTTAAATTGGTATATTATGATAGATCTATTTTAAACAAACATATTTTGTTATGAAATGTAATACTCTAAAATGCATCGGAGCCGAGATATTTGCAATACATATTTCCGCAGGTCATATCGAAACGTTATAATCCAAACTAAAACATCTCAGCTGCGATATTGTTTAACGCGTTTATTTTATATATATATATATATATGCGTTTCTGGGAGGCCGCGGTGTTTGTCAAAGCAAATCCAACTCTTTTTAAGATGGTCTCTGAGTTCTTTCCGCGGAGTACTAGGTACGGTAAACATATATTCACAGAGCCTGCAAGTACTGCGTTAAAACGAAAAAGCGTATTCTGTGTCGCTAGTAAAATATTTAACAAGCTTCCCGATAGGATCAAAAACTTACCATTCCCAATATTCAAGACAGAGTTAAAAAAATTACTTACTGAGAAATGTTTTTATTCACTATCAGATTTCCTGACATGCGATAATTTATAGTTACAAGATTAAATAATATACATTTAATTAAATTGGGATTGACATGGAATAATTTCAATTGTTATAATAATTTATTGTGTTGACATATTGAATAATTGTATAAAATAAATTAATTTAAGTTATTGTAGAATGTAGACTTCAAATTTTTGTGTTACCTATTTTATTATTATTACTATTATTTATTTTATTGTACAATAATATTAAGTTACTATGTAGCATGTTTTTGTATGCCGAAAGGCAAAACATAGTGGAACGAGATTTCTAACTTTACACCTCTAATTGATGTACCTATGTTTACGAAATAAACACTATTGATTGATTGATTGATTGATTGCGTATTAAGAGGTCCTCCAAAAGATTTTTACACTAACATCCGTGGCCGCTGCAAAAAAATGACATTTTTTCTCATAAGTACAGGTTACACAATGCCCTTTGTCGTGAGCCGTGCAAGGCAACGACCCTTCGGCAAACGGGCACGATAAAAAATCGTTGTTAAAATATTACTATGTACTTTTTAATTTTTAAATAATATAATTTTCTCAAACATGCTCTGAAATGTATGCGTTGATATCACGAAATGAAGACAAGAAGTTCGTTGTTTATGGCTCCTTACATTAATTCTTGGCCTCAGGCCAAGAAGTAATGTATGAAAACCCTAACTAAAAACATTATTGTCCGCTACTCTAACTTTTTAAATTTGCTTACTAATATTAAACTGACAAAGGAAAAATTACATACTGCCAACCACCACTAGACTTTGTAAGCAGACTTGCGACGTAAATAAAATGGTAATGGGTCTATGGTACTATACTTATGTGCGGTTAAACATTGTGCTTGAACGGCTTGTTGAAATGTCATGTTTAAAAAATAAAAAAGGCGGCAAATTACACAATTGTTTTCTGATCTTTCGTTCCGATTGTAATTTCAACAAACTAGTATTTAATTGATTACCTTGTAGGTATTTATTTTAATTTTAATATTTCCTCACATCGTTTGAGATAAGCACTATACCTACAATCCTCGGCCGGAACAGGGATTGCTGGACTCGTTGCATCCGGCCTCGTCTACGACTCGGCTGTCTACCCCAAGCTCGTCCAGCAATCCCTTACTTCACGGCCTCTGCAGTAATGTACTATTTTATAAATGTATTAACGTTTAGATTTATATACATAACATACGTTTTCGAACATCGTATGTGTGTCCTGCTTGGTTTATAACTGACGCATGAGTGACATATACAATTTACGAATAAACCCATTATAGTCCTACTTGTTATGAACAAAATGCTGTACTTTATGATGAAAGCAAGCCGCTTGGCACAGTGATAGGAGGTAGGGACCAAACAGAGGGATTTGACCCGCAGCAGCGGAAGTTTCACCCCGAAACGAGAATGCGCCACTTCTTTAAAAAACATTGCAACAAAATCTACAAGGTAAACGAATGAACCAATTTCCATGAATACTATCTCAAATGAAACCTCATTACAAAAACTTATAAAAAAATAAAAATAAAATATACAGGTACTGAAAACTTTTCGCCCAAACCCGCATGTTAAGTATTTTTTACTTGATTGGTAGTTTTTACTTGATTTCATAAAAAAAAAGTATGCAACACCAGGTTTAATGCAGATTTATATTACATAGAGTGTAAGAAAGGTTATTCTAGCACTGTATGCTTGCGCGTTATGACGCTCTTTACGAGCTAGTTTGGAAAAAACAGATTTTAATCAAAGTCGCCATATATATATATATATATATATATATATATATATATAATTTATATCGCTGATATCATGTGATATGTTGACTTGTTATATGTTAAATGTTTTTTTACATAAGACACTAACCAAATTGTTTTAAATAGGTATGATACTTTATAATAGGTATAATATTTTGATTTTGATTTTGACACTCGATAGGAACACGAAGGTTAATACTCATATTATTATAGAAAATCTCTTTCGTTTTAATTTTACTAAATATGCCATAGTACTTGCGACTTGCTTGCCCAAAAGTCCATTATACAGGGTGAAAGTTCACATTTGTTTTGCTTGGCGCGGGGGTATGTCAATTTGTAGCTTAGCTTATGGGAATTTAGTGGCTATGGAGCGTTTCTCGGGAGCGGATCGTGCGTTGTGCGTACATGAGTTTTACAAAAACGGTAATTCAGCGACTGTAGCGCGTAGAAAATTCTGCCATATTCGACATGTTCGTCATTCAAATGATGCGCCAAGCCCTCGATTCATTGGGAAATGGGTCGTGAAATTTGAAGAGACCGGTTCAACGCTGAAAAAATTAAAATCCAGGCGTCCTAGGTCTTCGAGAACGGTCGAAAAAGTCAACGTGTCTCAGTCACTCAGTCTGTTCGTGACAACCCCGACCTTTCGGTTCGGAAGCATAAACGTGCATAGATCATCATTGTTCCGCATTTTGCTCATGTTGCTTCGTGCCTGAACTGAAAAACTTTCCTGGTTATAACCAAAGAACATGGTTTCAGCAGGACGGGGCAACTTCACATAAGTCCAACAGGTCTCTACCACGAGTTCGTGAAATTTTTCCTGGCAAATTGATCTCCAGGTGAGGTGTCATAAATTGGCCTCCGCGAAGTCCCTATTTAACCCATATGGACATTTTCCTATGGGGTTATGTCAAATCTATAGTTTACACTAACAAACCGACTTCCCTGGCACAATTAAAAGAAAATATCCGTCACGAAATGGCAGCCATCACGGAGAATACCTGCGGACCCGCCATAGGAAATTTTAGTGCTCGATTAAAGGAATGCCGTGAACGCAATGGTTTACATTTGGACGATATCATTTTTAAGAAATAAATTCCCAAAGTGTGTATTTTAATCTGTTATAAACATTTTTTCAATAAACCCCTTATTTTATTTTTTATAGATTTTTTAAACATGAACTTTCTTTTGAGACACCTTGTACCTATATTGAAAAAACTTTTAAAACTTATAAAATTACTTAAATTTTAAAGTTGCCACTTGTGGGTGTAGCTGGAAGAAGCTCCTCATTGGCATGCCCTTATCTCATTTATATTTCATGCATCTCTATCGCACATCACCTTGTCATTCAGTTCCTTACTATTAATATCGTCTCTCACGCAGTACATCCCCAGTTTTCTTGTTCTTCCTTTTATTTTACAGCACTCCACGTCACTACCTAATATCCTTATATTTTATCCTTATTGTTCCAAGCTGTCTCCATCTGACCCTCTGCTTACAATCTATAATAGCATGAATTAAAAAAATTGTTCTGTGAAATAAATAAAATACCTACACGTTCCGATAAACAACGGCGATAAAACGACTAAACCCTTGAGGCTAATAAAACATGAAAGAAGAAATTTACCAGGCCGAGAAATTCCAACAAAGGAATTTAGCACTTTGTAAAAAGGAATTATTTTCTAATTACTTACACGAGATATTGCCAATGGCGCTGCTAAATCTCTCAGGACACAAAAAATAACGGAAGAGCACCATCTTGTGTAAGCAACGTCAAGATCAAATACTAAAGCGGTAAAATAAAAACTTACTGAAACAGTGGGACAGACACCAAGTTATAAAACTGTAATGTCCCGTTGAACCAATTTTGGTACGGAACACTAAAAATGTCTCGGATTTCAGTTATTTCACGAAATACCATTGGAGATGTTATTTTACCCTCTGTTGCTCTCTCCACGTCAAAGACATGTAAATGTTTTTTTTATAATAACTAAATGACGTGTAAATGCGTGTAAACAATGTCAAAACAAACCTCAATATTTTTTATTCCTCCCGTGGCCATAAAATTCATTTTTGGCAAAAACAGTTTTATGCCAGAGCGTAAGCGTATAGAGCAATGTTTGCATGATTTCTCTCATGTACCTATTAAACATTTCAAAAAAAAAAAATATGGAGCTAAGATGAAAATTATGTTTTATTGCGTTTGGTTTGTTATATACAGATGTAGATAGGTATAGGTACTATATTTAAGGACTTTAGTATTCGTGGTAGATGTCGTTGCGAGCCTGATGGTGCAGTCTATATGTCACAATATAAAGTCTATACTAATAAGAGGAAGTCTGCGAGGTTGTAGCTTTGTAAGTTTGTATCTAGATGGTAATATCCGGAACTACTCATCCGATGTAAAATTCTTTCATCAATATGAGGAATGGTCCTTCGGAATGGACATAGGTTATATCTCACGGCTTTGCTTGCGTTCTGTGTAATAGGCCGGCAGAGTCGCGCCGCCAACTACTTAGTTGTTTTCGACGAGTATATAATATATCACGATAGTTATGTTCTTCCACTTGACAGTCCAGCCCGCGAGACGATTATGCCTCCAACCGTCGGGGTTTTTTAGCGACGCACGTTCCAAACCGCGCATCCACAACTTTCTAACAAAAACGTCTGTCTTTTCTTAACTACAAAAGCTATGTAGAAGTGTCGATACGGTTGTTGTTCACTTACTTGCCGTAGGAATTCGCAGCGGTGTAGAAATGTAAACAACCCAGCCCAATGTGCACTAAATGTTTATTTCAAGCACTTAAACTTAGCACACGTGTATGTTGTTTTAAGCGTAACAGCAGAAGGAGAAAAGGACAAGCAGTAGCACAATAACATTAAAGAGCGAACAGAAATTAAGCGGTAGCGTATGCGGCTCAGCGACATGCGTTTTGCGTCTAGGTGGGTGAGAGACTGCCGGTCGCGGCAGCGGGCGAGTGCGCCCGCGTCGGGCGCGGCCGGCTAACGGTTAACTGCTGACGTAGTCTGTCGCTGCGCCGTCGCAAATATCTACTAATAAATTTGTCTGCTTGTCCCGTTGTATACATATAACATTTATTAAAATTGCTATGTAAAATATCTTCTATAATTATAATAAGTTAAATTGTTTTGTATAAATAAAATTAAAAGATAAAATTCATGCATTTCTAATTAACAATTATAATTACTTTATGTAATTAATAACTGACCTAATTAGGTACTTTCATTGATATGAAATTCATTGATAGAATACATAATTTGATTTGACATAATAACGAATTTAATTTAATGTCTATAGTAAATAATTGTTTCAACTGTGTATAAATAATTGTTTACATTTGATATAAATTGTACTACACATAAAAACTATTATAATGTATATTGGGCAACATTACGCCCACATCACCCCCCTCCAGAGACCGTCCTAAGGGCGATAATAATCTGGAAAATGAACTACACGGCCTGACCTTGTACGCCTGATGTCACTTTCCCCATTCGATGTTGAACTGGTGGTGGTCTTGTGAGTGTCGTTATGTGTTTGTCTGTTATGTGTAGTGCGAGTTGTGTGTGTGTCGTGCAGTATGTAGGCTGGCTTAACACGGTCTACAGATACTGTCACAGACTTACCATTTACGAGCAAAGTGAATATCTTTGGACCTCTTTGCAGAACCTTATGGGGTCCTGTGTACGCAGGCTTTAACGATTTGCACAATGTGTCATCCCTAAGAAAAACGTGCGTGGATGTTATCAAATCGTTAAATATGAACGTGCGCTTCTGACCTATGTGACGGGAAGCTGGTGTCGGTTGCAAGTTCTTTGTGAACGAGCGAAGCCGAGACAAGTAATCCGTCACGTCAGGAATTACGTCAGCACGCGGGTTGAAAAACTCACCAGGCATCCGCAGGGTTTGACCATAGACTAGCTCCGCGGATGAGGCTTGAAGGTCCTCTTTAAAAGCATTTCTTACGCCTAACAACACTAACGGGAGTGATTCAACCCACGTGCTGTTGGCGTGGCAGGTTATAGCGGCTTTCAGCTGGCGATGGAACCTTTCAACCATGCCATTACAGGCAGGATGATAAGCTGTGGTATGCTTGTGTGTAAACCCTGCCAAGTGAGATAGCCGCTTAAAGAGCGCAGACTCGAACTGCCGTCCTCTGTCAGTCACAATGTCTATTGGACATCCGAACCGAGCAATCCAACTGTGCAGCAAGGCCTGTGCTACGGTTTCAGCAGTCATGTCTTGTATTGGAATTGCCTCAGGCCATCTCGTGAAACGGTCAACGGCAGTGAGGCAATACTTGAAGCCTTGACAGAGCGGGAGTGGTCCGATCAGGTCAATGTGAATGTTGGTGAATTTTGCCTTGGGTATCTTGAAGGATGACAGTGGAGTGGAGACATGTCGAGTGACCTTCGAACGCTGGCAAGCCAGGCAGTTCCGGGTCCATTCTCGACAGTCTCTTCTGACTCCTGGCCAGACATACCTTTCGGCTACGAGCCTTGCCGATGCGTTCGCGCCGGGATGGCTGAACGAGTGGAGGCTCTCAAAGACCTGTCGCCTTAACTCCGATGGCACGTATGGCCTCGCGGTCGCAGAATCAGTCCTCTCGTCGCAGTACAGCTCAGCATTAGTCCCGGGCATCTGGATTTTAGTCAGGCACAACGCATTGTCACTGCTCAGTAGCTGCTCTAACTCTGGGTCAGTATCTTGAGCTGCAGCTAGCCTACTAACGTCCACCGGCAGCGTGATTTCCTCGATCCGAGAGAGAGTATCAGCTACGACGTTGTTCTTACCCGAGATGTGCCTGACGTCTGTAGTAAACTGCCCGATAAAATCCAGATGACGAAACTGCCTGGGCGAGCAATTCTCCTTACGAGAGTGGAAGGCAAAGCATAACGGCTTATGGTCTGTGTAAATTCTGAAGTCGCGGGCTTCCACCATGTGCCGGAAATACTTAATTGCCTCGTACACAGCCAAAAGCTCCCGATCGTACGGCGAGTACTTACGCTGAGCGGGACTCAGTTTGCGCGAGAAGAAAGCTAATGGCTCCCAGCCTTTCTCCTCATTGAACTGCTGCAACACTGCGCCCATAGCCACATCGGAAGCGTCTGTGACAATGCAAAGCTTCGCATTGGCGTCCGGATGTGCTAGTAGGGCAGCCTGGCTCAGGTCCTGCTTGCAACGCTGGAAGGCGTTCTGCTCCGCGGATGAGAATTGGATCGGATGTGATCCCTTCACCGACCCTGTAATAAGAGCGTTCAATGGAGCCTGATGCTGGGCAGCATAGGGGGTGAACCTGCGATAAAAGTTCATCATGCCCAGAAATCGCCTGAGCTCCCGTACGTTCTTGGGCGGAGGGAAGTCGTTGATTGCCTCCACCTTAGCAGGAAGCGGCTTGGCGCCCTCAGCAGAGATGCGGTAGCCTAGAAACGTTACCTCTGGAGCTCCGAAAACACACTTCGAGGTGTTTATAACCATGCCGTATTCCTGCAACCGGGTGAACAGCTGCCGGAGATGGGATTTGTGAGTCTCCTCGTCCTTCGAGAAGACTAAGAAGTCGTCAAGGTAGCTGAAGCAAAAGTCAAGACCCCGCACCATTTCATCCACGAAGCGCTGGAACGTCTGCCCGGCATTACGAAGCCCGAACGTCATGAACGGGAATTCGTAAAGACCGAACGGCGTCGTTATGGCGTTCTTCGGGATGTCTTCTGGGTTGACGGGGATCTGATTATAAGCCTTAACAAGGTCAATGGTGGAGAAGATGCGGCAGCCGGAGATGTGGTGCGTACAATCCTGGATGTGGCGTATAGGATACCTATCAGGTACTGTTCGCGCGTTGAGCATCCTGTAATCGCCGCATGGTCTCCAGCCATTGTCCTTCTTAGGAGCTAAATGTAAAGGCGACGCCCAGGGGGACTCGGAGGGTCTGGCTATGCCACTAGACAGCATAGAAGAAAACTCCTCCTTGGCAATTTTTAATTTATCAGGGGCCAGCCTGCGAGGTGCACTAAAAACCGGGGGTCCGGGTGTAATCCGGATATGGTGTACGGTGTTGTGTTTTATTGTGCGGTGTATGCCAGACGGGCGTGTGATGTCGGGATATTCCCGTAGTATTGTGTGGTAAATAGACTCACCAGTTACAAACTTGACTCAGGAAATTACATCAGACGGCCGGGCAGGCAAAGCCGCGGTCGCAAGCGTTGTATTGTTGTCGATAAGGCGCTGGTTCCTGCAATCGACAACAAGATTATAGTGGGATAAAAAATCAACCCCTATTATGGCCCTTGTGACGTCCGCCACAACAAATCGCCAGACAAAGTCACGGCGCAAACCTATATTAAGCACTAAATGCACGTAACCGTAAGTGTTTATCACTGTGCCATTAGCGGCGCATAAATTGTAGTTCGTCGGCGTTCTGCGGTCTCTTAATTTGGTACGAGGGAACACGCACAAATCACTACCAGTGTCCACAAGAAAAGGTACCTTAGATTTGGAGTCCACGACGAATAAGCGACCTGTATTTGGGCAGCCGCCCGTCGCCATTACCGACTGCCCGTCGCATTTCCCGACTGGTAATCACAAGGCTTGATGCACTTCCGAGCCTGCTCTCCGAACTTGTGATGATACCAGCAGGTAGGGAACTTCCGGTAGTTGGAGCTCGACCTTTTTGATGCAGACCGTTGCCGGGAGTGACTCGACGATCTTTCTCTGGGTCGTGACATCCTACCAACCTTGGCGTCCAGTGCTCGCACATGCCTGGTCAGCTCCGCAATTTGCAGCAGTAGTGGTTCCGCGGACGTGGAGGGCAGCGCGGATGCTGCAGCTACCTGCGAGGTTGGAGCGACGACGTCATGAAGGCGATCGGCGAGTTCCGCCAAGTCCTCCAGTGATGACTTCAATTGGGACGCGACGATGTCTTGCGTTCTCTGGGGCAGTCTGTTGACCCAGATGGAGCGTAGGAAGTCTTCAGGTAGTCCAGGTCCAGCCAAGTTCTGAAGGTGCCGAAGAAATTGTGAAGGCTTCCTGTCTCCTAACTCCTCAAGGTTAAGGACTTGTTGGTCCTTCCTCTCACGCGACGCAGAAAGACGCTTAATTAATTCTGTCTTCAGCTTAATATATTTGTCAACGGCCGGAGGTGACGTAATGATGTCTTCAACCTCCGCCGCATATTGGGGTTCGAGCTGCGCCATGGCGTAATAAAACTTAGTCTCATTCGAAGTTATTTTCGACAAGATGAATTGCCCTTCTAGCTGCGCAAACCATAGCGCCGGCTTCTCGGGATAGAACGGGGGAATCCGTACGCCCACCCGACATGACTCGGCCGTTAATTGCTCGGCGCCATCTTTTAACGGTTCTCCTTCGTTCTTTGTGCCCTCGCCAACCATAGTGCCGTGTCCTCGTCGGGGTCACCAGTGTAGAAGTGTCGATACGGTTGTTGTTCACTTACTTGCCGTAGGAATTCGCAGCGGTGTAGAAATGTAAACAACCCAGCCCAATGTGCACTAAATGTTTATTTCAAGCACTTAAACTTAGCACACGTGTATGTTGTTTTAAGCGTAACAGCAGAAGGAGAAAAGGACAAGCAGTAGCACAATAACATTAAGGAGCGAACAGAAATTAAGCGGTAGCGTATGCGGCTCAGCGACATGCGTTTTGCGTCTAGGTGGGTGAGAGACTGCCGGTCGCGGCAGCGGGCGAGTGCGCCCGCGTCGGGCGCGGCCGGCTAACGGTTAACTGCTGACGTAGTCTGTCGCTGCGCCGTCGCAAATATCAACTAATAAATTTGTCTGCTTGTCCCGTTGTATACATATAACATTTATTAAAATTGCTATGTAAAATATCTTCTATAATTATAATAAGTTAAATTGTTTTGTATAAATAAAATTAAAAGATAAAATTCATGCATTTCTAATTAACAATTATAATTACTTTATGTAATTAATAACTGACCTAATTAGGTACTTTCATTGATATGAAATTCATTGATAGAATACATAATTTGATTTGACATAATAACGAATTTAATTTAATGTCTATAGTAAATAATTGTTTCAACTGTATATAAATAATTGTTTACATTTGATATAAATTGTACTACACATAAAAACTATTATAATGTATATTGGGCAACATTACGCCCACAGCTATATCAAAGAAAAAAATTATAGAATGATAAAAATGTACATGGTTAGGGACTATAATCAAGGTTAAACTTATGAACTCGGTAAAAAATGCTAAAATAACCTTGATATTTCAAATCAACATAACACTTGGACACTACATCGTAGAACAAAAATCTACACCATATCGTAGAAAGTACACATTCCTGATCATTTTTACCTTCTAATATATGTAAATAAATGTGAAATACTTCGACATAACAACGAGTCCAACACAAACGCTCGCAGTTTCACTGCACTGCACTGGCAAATATATTTTTAAACAGATATGCTGCCAGCGAAAAATGCCATCTTTATTATTGAGAGCAGAAAATTTGGTGAGGCTACGTTTGTGCAGCAGTAGAATTTGTAAATGATGCCGGCATATTTTACTAGATAGCGCTTTAATCAACGGTTCCTTCTTCTACGTCTTGGCATAGTAAAGTATCCGCGGACGGTTTAGAGCATATTGGTTTTGGATACTATGCTATCGTCGGACTGTCAAGTGGGTAATATTTGTATTTGTGAAAAAACAATTTTGTATTTTTGTATTAAACCGGGCAGATTATATATTTTCTATGATAGATATTTTAACAAGGCAAAGGCAAGGGATACAATTTATAACTACAGTAATATATAAATATACTAATTATGATATTATATTGCCCAACAATTTAACAACTTCTTTATTGACCAAGTGCAACCAATTAATATTGAGAATGACAATTCCTCTGACATATCTAATCTGACATTTAATTCTCTTAACTGTATATTTATTCACCCTACAATTCCTGATGACGTTAGTAAAATAATACTTAGTCTTAAAAACTCTAACAGCACTGGTTATGACGGTGTGAGTACGTTTATTATTAAAAGAGTAGTGCATATAATTAGTCCTATACTTAGTCATATCATTAACTTGTGTTTTATGGCGGGCAAATTCCATAACAAATTGAAAATATCCGTTGTAAAACCACTTTACAAAAAAGGCTCTAAGGATGACATGGGCACTTACCGTCGGATAGCGCTTATTCCAATCTTTTCTAAAATCATAGAAAAGCATATTTACAGCAGCATGGCAAGATACTTTGAACAAAACAAATTATTTGCTGCAGAACAGAAAGGATTCCGCAAAGGCATGTCCATCAATATGGCTATTTATGACTTAATGCAAAAGTTACTAATTAACGTAGACAAAAGGATTCCAGTTACCGCATTATATATGGACATGTCAAATGCGTTCGACTACGTTGACCATCGAATACTTTCAGATAAACTCTATCGCTATGGAATACGTGGTAATGTCCATTCTCTAATTAAGTCATACCTCAGTGGCAGGACACAAATTACTGAAGTCAGCAAACTATGCGTTAAGTCAAAAACCGAAATCTCCTTTTCTTCCGACACAAGGGATATCTTTTATGGAGTGCCACAGGGGAGCGTTTTAGGTCCCCTGCTGTTTCTCATATATATAAATGACATGCCGAAAATTATAGATCATCGTATGATTCTCTTCGCTGACGATAGTACCGTTGTAATATCTGGAGAAAACGTAGGTTCGTACGAGACTGAAATCAATAGGACATTAAGTATAATTATAGAATGGCTGACTAGGAATAACTTGAAAATTTATCTTGATAAAACAAAGCTAATGACATTTAGACAAAGAACTGACCCGCCAGCTTTAAGAGTAGCTTTTAATGGACATAAAGTAGATGAAACTGACATTACTAAATTTTTAGGATTAAAAGTAGACAATAAGCTGACTTGGAAACATCAAATTGACTCTATGTGTACGAAATTAAACCAATTCTCATACGCACTATATAATTTAAGGACAAGAGTCAGTTGGTCAGCTGTGCTTACCGCATACCATGCATTTGTAACCTCAACGTTAAGGTACGGTATAATTTTCTGGGGCAATTCAACTGACAGTGAAATTATATTTCGAGCCCAAAAAAGATGCGTAAGGTATGCGGTGCTCCTCCTTTAGAATCATGTAAGCCATACTTTAAAAATTTAAATATATTGACACTTCCTAGCCTTTACATTTATGAAATGTCGGTCTTTGTTAAACAGAACTCTCATTTATATCATAGCTTCAATAGCACACGTCTTCGTCTTAGGATATTGCATCATGTAGTACCTAATACAGTATTGTGTACTTGGAATGGCTCCAAAAATATATAATAAATTACCACTACGAATTAAATCTGTACAAGAGCTGAATTCTCAAGAAACTAATATTTACAGCGAAAAACATATACGTTAAAAAAACAATACTAATGGCAAAATCAAAAAGTAAAGCTATATGGGGCATCGTGAATGAGAACACTGGCAAAAATACTATGTTAGGTAAAGGAACAATCAAACTTGAGGTTGATAATAAAGTAATAGATGACCCTGTACGAATTAGCAACACTTTTAATGACTATTTTATTAATGCGAGCAAACTTACACTGATAGACTCTGAACATAGTGAAGAATATATGAATCTATTAAAAAAATATCGCATTAATAACGCAAAATCGATGTTCATGTCACCCATAGATGAAACAGAGATTATAAGTATTGTTAAATCTTTGAAAAGTACTAGTTCATGTGGCCCAGATGATCTAAGTACAATCTTAATCAAGGAGTGCATTGATGTGTTGCATGTTCCACTCTGCCATATTTACAATGCATGCATATGTAATGGAATTTTCCCTGTCCAATTTAAAACGGCTAAAATAATTCCTGTACATAAAAAACACTCCAAAACAGACGTAAACAACTACCGCCCAATTTCACTGTTAACTGTTCTGTCAAAGATATTCGAAAAAGCCATTGCAACCAGAATTACTAATCACTTTGAAAAACATAACTATTTTTGTTCGCAACAATTTGGATTTAGGAAAAATAGAAACACTATAACAGCTATTACTAAATTGGTCCGGTACGTTCTGGCCAATCTGAAACGAAACCATAAATGTGCTGGCTTATTCTGCGATCTTAGTAAGGCGTTTGATTGTGTAAATCATAAAATACTAATAGATAAACTGCAGTATTATGGAATAAGGGGATCTATACTTGAACTTCTTACATCTTATCTAACCGGCAGAACCCAGTATGTTCAAATAACTGACATAGATAAGTCTGGGTGTATTGAATCTGTTAATTCTGACAAAAAGGAAATTAACTGCGGAGTCCCCCAAGGTTCTGTCCTTGGGCCTTTGTTGTTTATAATCTTTACTAATGATTTACAGTATAACATAACCCATGGAACTGTTTACCTCTATGCAGATGATACAAGTATTATAGTGGAAAATCAAAATGATTTAGTATTTGAGGAACAAGTTGGCAAGACTTGGGAGGAACTCACGCATTGGTTTAAATCAAATGGTCTCAAATTGAATGTGGATAAAACACTGTATTTCCCTTTTCTAAGACATACTAATAGTATGTCATACGACTTGCCTCTGCCCATAAACAAAGCTGATAGAGTCAGGTTTCTAGGTGTAGAATTAGATACACAGTTACGGTGGGCAAGCCATATAAGCCTCCTTAGCAAAAGATTGGCCAGTGCCTGTTACACCCTAAAAAGTTTATCCAGAATGTTGAACTCTTCAGTGCTGAAAACAGTTTACTTTGCATATTTTGAAAGTTTGATAAGATATGGCCTGGAGGTTTGGGGTAATAGTGTCCATGTTAAAAGTGTTCTCATATTGCAAAAGAAAGCTCTTAGGTATATCGAAAAGGCTAAGCCATTAGAACACTGTCGCCTACTATTTATAAAACATGAGATACTAACCGTGATATCACTACACATATATTTAGTATGCATTTTTATATATAAAAATAGGTCCAGCTTTAAGAACAATATAAATAAGAGACCACAGAGATTATGTAGATATAATTTTGACATTTTATTACCAATATCGACATTTATGAATTTTAAGAATGGTTTAGAATATAATGGTATAAAAATTTATAATTTCTTAAATGAGGACATTCGAGAATGTAGTAATATAAATGAGTTCTCAATAAAATTAAAGTCTTACTTGATTACTCGACCATTTTATAATTTGCATGAATATTTTAATAGATTGTATGAATGAATCAATAACAGTAGTATTAATTTTATTTCAAGTTAGATTAAGATTTGCATGCCAAATTGTGGCAGAGCATACGTGCATGTAATCCCTACTGACATGTCTGTATAACTGTTTGACACCTGTGTATGTTCTTGCAAATAAATGAATTGAATTGAATATGTTCAAAACCCTCCTAAAAAAATTACTAGTCGATAAGTGCTACTACACTGTTAACGAGTTTTTGGAAGACCTAATTTAAGTTACTTAGTATAAATAAGGTGACATGCATGCCCTTACAATTTGTATGCCGAAAGGCGCCACATAGTGAAGCTATAGCATAATGTAACAACCTGTATACCTATGTTGAACAAATAAAGATTTTATGATTTATGATTTATGATGCTGAAGCATGGAACATACCACGCAACTACATACAACAAAAAGTCTTCTGAAAATGAAATAGGTTTATTTGAATCCAAATGCCTTCACTAAATAATAAAGTTCACAGAAACTCAAGGCAAAAAAAATACAGGCTTCAAAGTCTACTACACAAATCTGGATATAAATCAAACGTCAGAAAAAAAACCTCGTAACTTTTTCAATATCACTGTTTTAATAAAAAAAGTTTGATTTGGTTTTGAGTCCGCAAAGAATTTAATTTGCTCCTTGATTGCGAAGGGGTACTCCAGAAATATTAAGCAAACCCAAAATAACCACCGTAACACTTGACTTCTGACTGTAGGTATAGCAGATGCAGCGGTAACTTATGTAGTGGTTTAATTAACTTTTAAAGTGCTCTTTTTTTAATAAGTACAGTCCAGTTAGTAAGCTTCTGACACAGAAATGTGTATTTTTGAAATCCGCAAAATAACGGCTTATTCAATTAATAATTGTTACTACAAATGTAATGATTACAAATGTTGTTACCGACTGTGCTCTTTTTGCACAGTCGACGAGTACGACAAATGAAAGCCTCGGAGGCGTGAATGAATTATGTGTTTGAATTGCATATAATTATGTCAGAGCTGGCACATTCGACAATAGCATAGCTACGCTATTGTCGAATGTGCCAGCTCTATACCTAGGTATGTTTACACAACAGATACATGACCTTTAATTCGTCGAATGCAAGTCAGATCATGTGCAGGTTCGTGTACTCTGATTAATCTACTCCAACGTGAGTTATGGGCTTTGCCACGGGAAAGGGCCACTTTACTCCGTTCTGCGTTTTGTGTTCAATTAATTCAAACTTCGCATAGGCCATTTTTTAATGCACCCGTATTTTGTGCCGTATAACTTTTACAGGTAGTTTGAAATTGGAAACCGCCCGCTGTCAAAAACAAATGATATCCAGAACGAATACTTTGAACTCATTTTTTTACACTAGATTTTTATCCTCCTTAAGTCATTTAAGTTCTGTCCTGTATTATTTTCTGTCCATAGTTATGAGTAACATAATATATATATAAGCTGTGACATATGTCTGTACTTTTATTTTTCGCCTTGCCAGTACATTCAAAAACAAAATTCCACAGTTAGAGAAATATGCGTTCTACGTTTTACCGGTATAAGTCAATTTGTACTTAAGAAGATTTGAGTGTTCGACCCATTATGTAATAGGTACTCACTGTAAGATCTAGGCTAAAATCAAATGTAGTAAATTATGTTCTAGACAGTCCAAGACCAACCCGTATTACGGACTTTATCATTTCATTTTTTGCACGGAAAGTTCAAGCCTCTCAAAGTAATGTACGTTGTAAATGGGGCTTGTTTTTTAAAAAACCAATGATACATAAAGGTTGAACACGCCAAAACTGGGGCACACAAATATTGACATTGAATAATTTTAACAATAAATAACTACATTATGTTTTCCATATTTAATAACAAATAGAATAAAGTTTAAAATAACGTTTCCTATTTTAGTTATTGTCTACACAGTAAGCCATACTTCTAACTTTCCTACGCACGCGGCTCATAAGACTTTGCACCATCTCATTAGGACACCGCTTCGACGCCCATGTCCACATTTTTTTGAGCTCAGAGACATTTTTTACTTCTCCACCTTTCTTTTTTAAAATTCCCTTCATAATACTCCAGTACTCTTCAACAGGCCGCAGTTCTGGACTATTTGGTGGGTTGCATACTTTGGGTACCACCACGATCCCGTTTGCGTCATACCATTCCATCACTGTTTTTGCGTACTGGCAACTGGCTAAATCTGGCCAAAATAACGGTGGTGAGTCGTGCTTTATTATGAAAGGCAGCAAACGCTTCTGTAAACATTCTTTTTGATAAATATCACCGTTTATTGTGCCGGTGGTAATAAACGAGCGACTTCTTTTTCCGCAGCTACATATTGCCTGCCAAAGAAGGTATTTTTTTGGAAATTTTGATCTTTTTTTTAATTTGCATTCTTCAGGAGCGTCTGTTCGACTTACGCTGGTATAGAACTTTTGCCCAGGAATTTGTTTAAAATCTGCTTTTATATATGTTTCGTCGTCCATGACCACGCATGCAAATTTCGTAATGAAATTTTCATAAAGTTTTCGTGACCGTTTTTTTGCGGATAAGTTCTGTTTCGAGTCTCGATCTGGTGCGGCCTGGGCTTTATAACTTCTTAGTCCTGCCCTACGTTTTACTTTTTGAACATAGGACTGAGACATTTTCACTTTCTTGGCAACATCACGTGATGAAATCTTAGGATTTGAGGCAAAAATCCTTACAACACTCTCGTCCTTTTTTTTATTCTTGACTCCTTGCAACCCACCACTTCCTGGCTTTCTATCTATTGTTAAGCGTTCACGAAACCTTTTTAATACGCGACAAACCGTAGATTGAGGACATTTCAGTCTTTTCGCGATATCTCTGTAGCTTAGCATTGAATTTTCTATATATTCGTGCAAAGTGAGTTCGCGTTGTTGATGTTGTTTGCTCGACATTTTGACAACGGATAAAAATAAGAAACAAAGCAAACGACATATTATAGGGCAGTTCCTTGTGATCAAATTGGTGTCTTAAAAGTTTGTATAGCTCTATTTTTCCCGTAATAATAGCCAGTTTTACATGCCCCAGTTTTGGCGTGTTCAACCTTTAGTTGTTCTGTTACCGTATTCGTGAGAGAATTCGGAAAAGTCCAAGGCTTCTGCGCATACAAAGGTAGCGTTTATCGCGTGGCAACGAAAGAATAAAGATTAAGCTTTGGGATTATTTGACATTATTTGACAGAAAATGTCATCTTACCGTTTACCGCGTTATAAAGGATACGTGTGTAAAAATTACCACCGTACCTTTTTTAGTTATTTATGTCTTTTAAGCTCACAGGAATCCATAAATTATTTATTTTTTATAAGAAAGTCCACGGGATCTATAAAAATGTTTGAAAAAGGTTGTACCCAAATAATTATTCGTAAGGAGCTCCAGATGAACACTAGGGGATTACAGGAAAGGCTCCGCAAATAGCCTTTATGAATAATGCATCGCCACTTGCGACGAAAAATCAGAGCTTCAATTTGGTTCATAACTTTCGCATCAAAACACATTTCAGTTTGTTTCGCGTGCCCGTTCTTACCAGTTATTTCGGCGCTTTAATACAAGCGCGCAAAACACATTGAAATGTGATTAATTTGCCAAAGCGATGAATCAAACGGAGACCTTAACCTCGGCGGTAAGGTCAGCCACTAATACATGAGATCTTTCGTATGGGATTTCGTAGCGGCTTGTTATGGAATTTGAAACTGGTTTTCGAGAGGAACTAAATTATAAAATTTCGAGTAGTCCCATCCCAAAAAGTGCACAGCGCTGCTAAAGAAGTTTCCACTCCAAAAAACATTGCATTGGTATAAAGCCGAACATATCTTATCAGGTTAGGGTAGACTAAACGAGTTTAGAGTTTAGAGCACCGAAAGCAAATATAATATGGCATATACTATGTGTTACCGGCATGCTGGCATTTATCAAAACTGATAATAATATGTTCCATTTGCAATTATTTGCATGCATTTGCAAATCATAATTATGTAAATTAACTGCGCAATAATTTTTCCAAAACACAAAGCTTAAATGGACTAGGTGTATGACGCCGTAATAAACAAAGTACGAAGAGCTGTTCCAATTTTGTTAGAAAATTCATGAGTTAAATATTTGAGTTAAGGTCATAATTAAGTTAAAGAACTAAGTTAATATACCCTACTTAAAAAAAACCCGCTTACCGGTATCACACTGTATATGTATTGTAAATGTTGGCAAATCTAAGTGTATTTTGCTGTAGGTACCAGTAAGTACCCATAAAATACGACCGCTTTTTATGGGTACTTCAACCGTGTGAAATAAATTTTGGGCTCGTTACAAACACACATGCTGTTCAGGGGCTTTCAACCCATTCGACTTGAACACAATATTTCAAGTCATTAAGTTAGAATTAAATAAAAATAATAAGGTCATAATCTTTTTTTTATGAACGTAAAATAGCGAACCAGTGCTAAATAATGGAATACTTATGGAAAGGACAAGCAATAATCATTATTTTATGGCATTAGATAATTAGAATTCGAAAAAAGCTACGGTAGCCTAGTGGTTCAGGCCTGCGGCTGTCAAGCGGCGGTCGTGGGTTCGAATCCCGGCTCGTACCAATGAGTTTTTCGGAACATATGTACGGAATATATACCGTTAGCTTTTCGGTAAAGGAAAACATCGTGATCTAATCCCAATAAGGTCTAGTTTTCCCTTTGGGTTGGAAGGTCAGAATGGCAGTCTCTTTCGTAAAACTAGTGCCTACGCCAAATCTTGGGATTACGTGTCAAAGTGGACCCCGGGCTTCTTTAGGGACATAACCGCGAATAACGCTAGTCGAATGATAAGATAATTAAAATTTAAGCACAGGAAGAGTACGTTAAAAATACTGTTCTACTAACTGTAAATTGTCTTTTAAAAGTGATTTAAAAAAATACTTCAACCACCAATTCCTAGATGCAAGAAGATTTAAAGTTACATGTAGATAAATCTTTCGTCTGGCACGGCGCCTTCTAAAAGGAGTGTCTGTCTCACATTTACATCCAAGCATTTCTTTAGGCATTCATTGTTCTTGCTGACGCGGCGCTCTCAAGAGCCTCTCGTTTGAAGGCCAAGAAGCTCCTAACTGCTACGCTTAACCCTTCATCGCCTACAAACCAAATACAGTCTTATGCCTTGTGAAATGAGTCGAAATTGAAATAACGGCCACCGGAGAAAATCGTTTTATTACGGCTAAGAGAATAAAAATGTTACGGGCGTATTGGACGCCGCTTTAAAATTGTAGCGTTTCGTGTTAACCAGCATGTTACACCTCGATTGTTAGACTAATATTATTATCAATAAAGTTTGTGAGCGTGCAGGTGTGTAGAGTAATCTCCGGAACCACTGACCTGATTTCGAAAAACTCTCACCACCTTTTTTTATACATAGAAAAGATCTTTCGGATGATCTCGACTTTATAAAACGCGAATTTAAATTGCTCTGAAACATTTAGTTAATGTATATATGTAGTATGTCGTCTTCTATATAACGTACATGTTAAAAACGGTGATAGCACCGATGTTATTCGTATACATATCGAACCCACATATCTACTCGGATACACCGGCTAGTGAGCCGCAGGTTGCAGTCAGACAATAGCGTATTACGATTATGATCAGACAAATTTCGTAAAATTAACAAATATAGAAATAATAGAGTACTTAATGCGTATTTTTAAGAGAACGCCACTATGTCAGTTCGACTCCAGGACCAGAACTCGAAACCTATTCCGCTGCAGCGGGAAGTCAGGCAAAATGTTATTTCTCCAAAACTGTTCACCGCTGCACTGAAGGACGTTTTCAAGACTCTGGACTGGAGAATGGCATCAACATCAACGGCGATTACATCACTCACCTTCGGTTTGCTGACGATATAGTAGTCTTGGTTGAGACTATGGAGGACTTAAGTACGATGCTCAATGACCTCAGTAAAGCTTCCGAGCGAGTTCGTCTAAGAATGAACATGGATAAGACGAAGATCCTCTCAAAGCCTATGTAGTACCAACTCCCATTACAATCGGACACTTTACGCTCGAAGTTGTAGACGGTTATGGTACGGCAAGCTACGGCACATCTCTCTTCGGTCAATATTCCGCAGTGTCTCAAGACGAGAGTCTTTGATCAGTGTGTGTTGCCACGTTGCCAGTGATGACATATGGCGGTATCCTGCTGTTTCGGCAAAATATTTTTCGCCAAATTTCACTTCCCACAAAACTTATGGCAGTAGTTTCATTTCCCAAACGAACAAATAGCACATTTTTGTTTCGCATTTTGTTCATTTGGTCAAAATATCATTTGGCATAATTTTGCTTTGTCAAATGTTATTAAGACAAAAGTTTATTAAGCAAACACTTTGTTCGGGCTAATATTGTTTTCCAAACAAAACATTTGTTCAAATTTTCATTTCGCACATTAGGTACTAAAAGGGTGGAAAAAATGGCTTGTCATAAGCGAACTCTGTTTTTGGTCGGTTAGGTTTGGGTTCACTTGTGTCCCTCAGACCAGAAATAGACACCCCGCGCAGCGGGGTGGCGTCGATTCGCTGGAGACTCTCGATGAAAAGGGCGAAACCGACTCGGGGCTTGCTTGCATGCATGCTGCTTATTTCGATTATAATATATTGTTACCTAAGTACCTATAGTACAAAAGAACAAACTTACCTGTAAATTATTTACTTTTGTTTTTTACAAACTACCCGCTTAGCAAAATTATGTAATCTCACTCAAATAGATTTCGTATGCACTACACAATTAGGATCTAAATCATATGCCATGCAATAATTTGGAAAAAGAATGTTATGCTAAATAATACGTTTGACCAAATGAAACTTGACCATGTAAAACATTGCCAAACAATAATTTGCGATGTAATATTTTGCCATAGGAGATATTGCCAAGTGATATAATGCGAAACAATAATTTGACTAGTGTTTTTTTGCCAAATGATCATTTGGGAAACATTTTTTGGGAAGTGACACTTTGGGAAATGATTTTTGCCCATACTATAGAGAACCCATATGGCACTGAAACGTGGGCGCTTACTATGGGCCTCATAAGAAAGCTCAAAGTCACCCAAAGAGAGGCCTGTTGTTGGGCCTTGGAGAGGGCCTTGTTGGGAGTTTCTCTGCGTGATCGCATCAGAAATTAGGCTATCCGCAGCAGAACCAAGGTAGCCGATATAGCCCTCCGAAACGCTAAACTTAAGCGGCAGTGTGTGGAGCACAAAGCACGTAGAACCGATGGCCGTTGTGGCGGAATGGTTCTCAAATGGCGATCGCATACCGGAAGGCACGGCGTGGGTAGCCCCCCCCACAAGGTGGACTGAAGACCTGGTAAAGGTTGCGGGAGTCCGCTGGATGCGAGTGGTGCAGGACCGGTCACTTTGGCACTCTTTGGCCTAGAGGCCTATGTCCAGCAGTGGACGTCTTTCGGCTGATATGATGATGATGACTTATGCGTAATATGATGAATAAATCGTATTTATCAAAACAAAAGCGGCCAAGTGCGTGTTAGACCACGCACAACTAGGGTTCCGTGCCTATTTAAAAGGTCGTATCGTTACTGAAATTTTATGGCACTTACGTCCTTTTCTTTAAGGAAGGCGGTTTTTTAGAAATATCTCGAAAATCTTTGAACCGATCTTGTTCAAAACCATTTTCGCTGTTAGAATTTAATAAGCCCTATCTGCATGATTTTTTTCATATTTTTATCTACGCACATATCATTAGCGCTCTAAAATGCTTTCAGAAACCGTAGGAAATGACCAGCATTACTACAACTGATTTTACTATGAGAACTTTCTTGTCTGTGGTAGGAGGCAAAATCTGTACTGTAATGACATTACAGTACAGATTTTTGATAAATTTGTACCGTTATTATTTTAATATCTATATTAAAACAGTTATCGATACGAAACGTAAATTCAGTACGTTTTTTAATACAAACCGTACGACATTTTTTGATCTCGAGTGATATGAGTAGGGACTTCATTCATTTGTCTATGATTTGAAAGAAACCATTCGTCATGACGGATGATCGAATTGCCGCTATTGCTGTTGTCATTTTATGGTTGGTTTTTTTGCTGTTACTTACTACTACTTATGATATGTGTGTAGATAAAGTAGTGTAGGTATGCAACTGTACGAGTACATAATTAGGCCTTAAAACACTCGTGTGATCCTATTATGAAACTCGCTGGCGCTCGTTTCATAAAACCACACTCGTATTTTAAGGCCTCTCATGATGGATCGGTCGCATAAACTACTATTAAAATACACGGTTCAAAAATTAGAGAGGGGGGGGGGGACACAATTTTAGTGACTTTCGGGGCGATTATCTCCGATTCTATTCACTTAATAAAAAAAATTGCTTAAAAACCTTATATTTATTTTAAAAGGCCTATCGATTGATGTGCCACACGTGGGCATGCATGAAAAAAAAATTTTGACTTTCAGTTGTATGTTGTATGGAGTGCACCCTAAAAAAATTGTAATTTCATTACATAACTATATAGCGGTTAACCAAATACACCTATCCTCTAAATTTTATTCAAATAGGTACACCTTATAGTTTTCGAGTAAAATGCCTGTGACATACGGACGGACAGACAGACAGACAGACATGACGAATTTGGCTACGGAACCCTAAAAATCATGTTGTTCACTCTTGTTTTCCATAAAGCCCTGTTGGCTGTTCATTATTACATACAATTAGAAAACTGGTATGTGCGGAATGGACCAATTAGATCTCCGGAAACATTTTAAAATGTTATATAATGGACTAATTTGTTATTTTCCGACATCCCTGGGATCAAAATCATCAAGATTAAACGACTCTTTGAGAATAAATGTTATTGGAGGGTAAACTTGAACTTATCTACGTTATTTACCAGCAATATGAGAGGAATATCACCAGCACACTCGTACTGTTCGCCGTAGCAAGTATAATTCAGACAAGTAGTGACTTTATCCACACCTAACAAACGATAGTTACGCCTTATTTTTACGCCTTTCTGTAACAACTCAAGACTATATCTGAAATATGTATACGGTGTGAGAGCTCTCCAATCATACCCTTACTTGTCTTACGGGCCTTCACGCGACGTAATACGATCAACGCAACGATAATTCACTCCTCGAGTCATTAATCTGCGCTGTTACCTACAACAACGTGGCCTTAATGAGATAGGTGTAGGGGTAGAAGGAATTATAGTAAGGCTATCGTAATATGTATATATCTACAATGTATAGTAACTCTAGATTGTTTTATAATGTTCTGGTTCTTAACCACTTTTAATATCGACGAATAGAACTTTTTTAACTTATTTCCTAGAGAAGCAATTTTAAATCTCACGCTCCCTATTTCAATAGACTCGGTCGTGAAAAGGGTCTGTTTTGAACCATATTGGAAAACTTTCGTAGCAAAGTGGACGGGAGCAGTTGTTAACTTCATTCGTCATTGCGGCCGCGAGCTGTTTTTAGAATTTTGAACTGAATACTTGTAACTACATACCGTTGTTCATTTCAAATCACAAGTAGAAATAATTAATAACAACTAAACTTATATTCTAATTGTAACCATTACGAAAATAAAATAACACACGTTTATTGCAATAATAGGGATTGATATTGGAATCCCTAAGGAAAGCGTAATCGTGGCCGTCCCAAACAAACCTGGCCACGTACTGTCAGGATCTTGAGACATTGCAATAATAAACGAGTCTTCATCTTTTTTTTAAACAAATTCATTATTATTTGTACAAGTGAATAACACCGAAGTGCAATAGTTTGTATAAAGTATCTATGCATAGTAAGTATAACAACCGTGTTGTGAACTCTTTGCCAACTTTGTATTGTAGAAGATTATGTCGAATTTTAATCCTTTTTTCTACGTTCTTATCACACGATGTCATTGCTAGTTCATAGTTTGTCGCTGTCATTAATACTGAATTTTATAGAGATAAATTGTCTGTTCTATATCATACTTTCATTTCATTACGCAGGATATCGCCCACTCTCCTATCGTTTTCATTGGTCCTTCATTTAGTTTTCAGTTCTTATTTTTTCAACACATAGTTTCTCACTACATACGTTCGCATTGTTTACCATTTGTCCATTTTCGCGTAGCTTCATTATTCATATTAGTTCCCTGAACACATTATGTATGATCACCCGTATAAAAGACAAGATAATGTCGGCCAATTCTCGCAGCCCCGACTCAATTCTTCCGCAGCCCCATAGCTCCAGTTTGCCGGGCCAAAGCGTACATCGCATCGCCGCCGCGTACAGTCGACCACGCGGACTGCACCCCATTTTAAACCTCTCATTGTATAAACATTTTTTACTACATGTTCCTAAAGCTTCCGAAGCGGTAGGCGTTGCGCACCCGCTTATTTCTATGGAGCTTGACCAACCTGTCACTGACACCGCGGCAGCCGCGAAGAACGTGAAGAACCTCCGGTGTGAAGAACCTCGTATTGCCTCATATTTCTCCGTTCCATCGTTTCTTTTAAAGTCCCCCAATTACTAGCCAATTAATGTATATCCAGGTCGGAGCGTTACCACGTTTGTATGGAGAATCGAGCTTACTGCGGACTCTTAAAACCATTTTTCAACTCAATGGTTCGTTTGCGAGGGCTTTAAAGCCCTAATTTTTGTTCGAGTCTAATCTTTTTTTATTATTTGTTTTTTATATTATTATATTTTGTATGGACGATCCCTTTAAGGTGAACTGTCATAAATGTGACAATATAAATTTAAATTTAAATTAAGTGGACATACTCGTAGTTATATTTAAATTGTTATTTATTATTTTTCTTACATTTTTATCGATTGTTGATGATGATCACAATATGGTTTCTTGCAAATTGACATGCAGTGTATAATGTTATCTTATATTGTGAATAAAATAAAAAATAAAAAAAAATAAAAAAATAAAAATACTTTATTTCAGACCAATTGATCCATAGTGTGTTAGTAACAAGTGACTTAAGACTAATTAAATTTGGTTAGTAACACAAGTATAAAAAGTGAGTTCTTAAATAACAAATTGGGCAACGCCCTTAATCTGCCCAATCCAGTAAGACAGGATTGGACAGTCAAACCTCCACGATAATGCCTGTAGAATGCTGTTGGCACTTGCTCTCACCCTGGCTAATAGCGAGGCTATCTTTTTTCGCATGATCGCCTGGAACCCGTCTACACGGGTTTCGGCGAACATGCCCGAAGCACTACACTTCCTCGGCAGTCCCAGCAGCATTCTAAAAGCATTATTGTATTGCACGCGCAGGGCGCTATAGGCTCGCTTTGTATATTTAACCCACAGGCTGCTCGAGTAAAAATATTGTGTATACGCTTTAAAAAGCGTTATCTTTACGTCGTATGAACATCGAGCAAACCTGCGAGCAAGCATATTACTACGTACCGCTAACGCCCTGCGCTCCCTCTCAATATCCATATCATCTTTCAGGTCGCTCGTGATAATATGTCCCAGGTACTTGACCCTATCTACGACCGACAGCTGACTACCGCTTAGCCAAACTGGTGGTACATTATAGGGCTTAACTTTCCCCGCCGAAAAAATCATGACCTCACTTTTAGTGGGGTTGTACACAAGCCCATGTGCCCGGGCATACGCCTCGCAGGTAGCCAAGAGTTGTTCGATGGCTCCAATAGAAGGACCAAGCAGCACCATATCATCGGCATAGCTTACGTTGTTAATACAAGTGCTCCCCACGTAGCAACCAGCATGCATGCTGCTAAGCCCCTCTATCAACCCATTAACATACAAGTTAAATAGTTTCGGAGACGTAATCCCTCCCTGTCTAACCCCGCATTCCAGCCTGTATTCGCTAGACAGAGCATTAGCCCACTTCACCTGATGGGTCTGATTGTTGTACCAGTGCCTCAGGACAGCCACGCACTCCACCGGCAATCCAGTCTCCCCCAGCTTACGCCATAGCAATTCATAATCCACACGATCAAACGCTTTCGATAAATCGAGGAAGCAGGCATAAACTGGGGTTTTTCGGTCCGTGTAATATTTGACAGTATGCTTGATGCTAAGTATCGCACTTTCTGTGGACAAACCGGGCCTAAACCCAAATTGAGCGTCATGTATCCTCAGATGCCTTCCTAGAATCGCGTCAAACATACTGTCCAATATTTTAGCGGCGGTTGTGGCAAGTGAAATAGGCCGATAGTTCGTCCTATTAGATAGGTCACCTGTCTTGTCTTTAACCACTGGCACAACAATCGTCCTCATTAGAGCCTCAGGAAGATATGAGTGACACACACAGAAATTATATAACATAGCCAAAGCACGAGGTAGGTGAGCACCCGCGCACCTGAAAATGCTCGATGCTGAGGCCATCGTGGCCGGGCGATTTACCTCTCTGCATTTTATTAATGACCATCTGGATTTCTTTCGCAGTAAAGAAGGTATCTCGCCCCACCCCCACAGTCTCAGCATCAGTCACCCCATGAGTAGGATGCGCTTCTAGCAGTGACTTCACAATGAATTGTTCTTTAAACAGTTCGGCAATGTCTCTGTGTTCGGATTTGCCCTCCACACTCACAGGCAGGCCAGGCTTCACATTCAAGCCTTTTGTACCTTTCCAAAAATCCTTAAATCTTTTGTTATTGTGGGCCAGAGCCAGTTTATCCATTTTAAATTGTTCCTGCCTGTCCTGGCACCACTTTAACTTAGACTTAAAGATCCTCTTAGCATTTTGCATTTGCTCAAACAACTTACCACTTCTGTGTTTACCTGCTAGCACCCAGACTTGAAACCGCAACCTGGCCTCCCTGTGTGCTTCGGTCACATATTTATTCCAGCCTACTATATATCCACCTCTCCTACGCTTGTCACATTCACATGTTGCCACCGATGCATCTGTAAGTGTGGTAATAATGTCACGGTACAAATCATCAATTATTTTAAAATGGTTCCGATTTGAGCACATATTATCACAGCAATCCCTAAGAGCGTCTGGGAAATCAATGTTTCTCAGCCTGTCATTACAAAGCTCCTTATATTTATCTTGTTGTTCAGGCTTACGTTCACCCCATACAATTCCTTTAGAAATATAGTTATTTGTCATAGGGATAACACATCTTAACATCGTGATATCACATTCTACTATCATGGGGAAATGGTCAGACCAGAACACATCGTACATAATCGATATGTTTCGTATGGTATTCCACGCACTTTTAGTAACAATGCAGTGGTCTAGCCACCTCCTACACTCATGCACATCACTAATATAGGTGTATGTTTGTTTGTGAATAAATATGTCATTCTTAATCTGAATCCGAATCAAAGAGCGGAAGCCGAGGCAATGGTAAACTCGCGTCCTCCCTCGCACGTGTCTGCTGACCCACACGATCGCACCTTATTCCAATCTCTCATCGGATCTGTATCAATCCAAACCCTCCTAGCCACATTGAAAGTCCGCGATCGACTCGGACGCATTTTTGGTACTGCTGGGTGCGTGAAGTACGACCGATGATGCAAGCACGAATCCATGTTAAGGGAGATCGCGGAGAAGACCTACAGATAGGAGACGTGGTCATAATTATTATAGATGAATTGCTCCCACGCGGGACATGGCCACGAGGCGGTGATGGCGTGAATATTAGGGTGGTAGAACTGGAATACGTTTCAACGGCCGGAGGTACGTTGCGCCGGCCCCTGAAAAAAATCAACACATAGACCCGTGTAGGCTAGCTTCCAATAGTAGGTGCATTGCTGTACGAGGGGCAGAATCGCAACATCCTCCTCTTTTCCAACTTATTATTGTAGAAAATTATGTCAGTATTTAATCCTATTTTTCTACATTATTGTCATTCGATGTAAAGTAAAGTAAAGTAAAATTTTATTACCAGAAAGATTCAGTACAGTATGTCATTGCTAGTTCATAGTTTGTCGCTGTCATAGTGAATTTAATCGTGATTAATGGTCTGTTTTATATTAAAACTACGAGCAAAAGGTAAATCATACAATTTTTTTATTCGCTGGATATCATCAGCCACTCCCCCACTCCTATCGCTTTAAAACCGTCTTTTTCATTTTAATTTATTATTAATATCAGAAATAAAAACCTAAATGAATTTATTAGTACGCATTAATCTTGTTTGAAAATAAACATTATTAAACCCTGCCTGGCGGATCGTTTTCCCACGAAATTAAGTACTTCATTCAAACAGGCGTGAAA
The DNA here is from genome assembly GCA_945867215.1 of Epinotia demarniana. NCBI lineage: Eukaryota > Metazoa > Arthropoda > Insecta > Lepidoptera > Tortricidae > Epinotia > Epinotia demarniana. Next base: position 37,498,872 of record OX244260.1, on the reverse strand, counting down.
ATTAATCAAAGAACTGATTGATTCAGGGCGCTTTTTCACTAACTAAGGCATATAAGGCAATATAGCTTTGTCTGTTTCATGAATAGTAACTATTTTCAAATTAAAATTCAAATCATTTATTGGTCTCAAATTAGTACACAGTTTTTCAATTAAAGATTACAGCGTAACATGAGGCACAGCAATGAAATATATTATACTTTGAATAATAATGATTGTTACATTCTATTTTATATTTCTTACGCGAAGTTAAGTATTCATTCACCTACTTAATTTATAAATTAAAAATGTAACAATAACTTATTAATTATAATTCATATCATCAGTCTGTTACAATTATGTCGACTCTTCATCCTCATCATTAAAAAAAATGTTCTAATGTATAAGTAATACGCTTTCCTTGTAAGGTATAATTGTATTGTATATTTAAATATTTTATAAATGTCAATGTCTTTAATATTGGGGGTTTTACCATACATTTTTATTGACATGATTGTATAATTTTTAGCGCCTAGGCAGCTAGCCTAGTTCGTTCCTGGGTCGTAAGTTTTGAGAGCGAGAATATTGCGGGAATAGGCTGTAATTGAAAAATGTAAAATGCATCTGTAATCTAAAGAGATGAATAATATTTTCTACTATTACCCCACAACACAATGCCGGGCCAGGCTTTTGCATTTATAAGCATAGTAAGTGCTCGTTGCTATTTTTATGTCCGTGCATTTTTTCAGATTAAACAGTGAAGCTGCTTAATTTATTATTCTTTTTATTGATGTTATCTTTCCAGTTTAGAGCAGAATCGATGTTATGATACCTAAAAATGTAGTTCATGTGTCCGATTCTGATTTCGTTTTACGGTAAGAGTAGCTAACATTTATTGGCCGTTTTTGATATGGCTTGAACTGTATCAGTTTTTTTTATTACGACATACTTAGTCCTTTGCATCTGTGGCTAAAATAATTTACGAACACAAACCTTTAGCGGTATTCTGGTACGATGGCATATCTGGTAGGAAGCAAGAAGATGTTATGAGTGCATACTGCTATTGCTTTATTGCATCGAAACGTAAAACACATAGGTACCTACATTTAGGCGGATGTCACACTGCGCCGCATCTCCGGACGGAGGTGCGGAGCTGCATACAAATTTCGCCGGACGGAGGTGCGGTGCAGTGTCGTATCATACGGAATTTATATACAAACTGAGGTACATGCATGCAACGAGCTCCGTACCTCTGTCCGGAGATGCGGCGCAGTGTGACATCCGCCTTATGGCTGGATAACTGCAGTGCCCAAAACAAAAATCTGTTGCAGATTCCTTACATGATCCATTTGGTCAACAGTAGAATTTATTTATAAATTGCAGATTAATGATAAACTAAAAAAAAGAAAAGGTAAGTGTCATCGTCAAGTGGAGAATACGAAGATTCTATATCAGAAATCATTGCACGTCATACTAGTAGTGAGATAAATAACCAAAGTTGTTCAAGTAAGGACAGAAGCTTTATAGAGTACACGATGGCAACATTGGAGTTTCATGAATCTGTTTTGACCTCAACATTTAAGGTCTCTACCCATTACACCGAATCATACCATGACCGTGCTATGAACGTGTCAGGCAAACATTTTTTCTTTATGTTAAAAAGTGCCGGTGCCGGAACGGTCTAGTGGGCGTCATCTCATAGTGCCTCATACGAAGAAATTTTCTTGCATGTGCCGGTACGGTTACGGTCATGGTATGATACGGTCTAGTGGGCACAGACCTTTAAGAGTGAGGAATTTTATGAACAGCATCAGAGCGGCATTTTCTTGGCTTTTCCACAACTATCGTAGATGACACTGGAGTTTCGCAACCAGTTGTCGGAAAGGAATTAAATGTCTTTGTTTACAACTGGTTACCAAATAAGACTTCCATATCTCATTTCACAGCTAGACATTACGTGACATCTAGAATATCCTAAAATCAAACAGACTTTTTAGTAATAGGTACTTATAGACAATAGTTTAAAGGTATTATTTAAAAATATGAATGTTTATTTGACAGATTTGTCATCTATTCGTCATACATATAATTATACTCGTTTTAAGATTCAGTGATGCACATTATCTAGTATTTATTGCGATTACGAGCGACTACGAGTGATTGATAATCAAGTGCCCAGTGATCACGCCATTACATCCCGGGCGGGTATTCATAATGTCTACTTCGAATGTATATCCTACAAGTGCTATTGTATTCATTAGTACGAAAATGGGTGGAGTGTCATTGCTGTACAATGATCGTCAGTATCACCGAAAAAAGATTTACGTTAATAAGAACTCGTTCTGGAAATGTTTCACTACAAAAGGATGCAAGGGTAATATTACCTTAAATTGTCGTAACGAAGTTGTGAATCATAGTGCACACACACTGGGGTGTTGGGGTGACAGCGGTAAAAATGTTATAAAAAAAAAATGGATGATCTCAAACGGAAAACAAGCTGCAATTTTGAGTCAATTCCAAAACAATATAATGACATGATTCGTGACCTCAAAAATGACGGATTTGAGTTAGTAGCTCAAATACCAAAGTTTAACAACGTGAAAACAGGCTTATTTGCTGAAAGAAATAAAATAGTTGGTGCCAAGAGATTACGCTTTACATGTGCACTTGACGTAACAGTGCCAAAGAAATTCGAAAAAATGCTACTTTGTGATTATATTGACGAAAGTAAGGAATTAAGAATGATTGTTTTTTGCAATAATGACATGAAAACGAAAATTAAAAATATTACTCACTTTTTTGCTGATGGCACTTTTAAGAGTTGCCCAAAAGGGTTCCATCAATTGTATACAATACACGGCTATGACGATCAAAATCACACAACTACTCTTATATTTTATGCTCTTTTACCGAACAAGAAAACATCAACCTACTCAAGTTGATTAAGAAGCAGATTTCTGGTTGGAAGCCAACTAAAATTACACTAGATTTTGAACTAGCTGCTATAAATGCCTTGGAGCAAACCTTTCCTAACATTATATTTAAAGGCTGTTACTTTCACTTTACTCGCTGCTTGTGGAAAAAAGCGAAATCTTTGAAAATAAACACAAGAGTTACGAAAAGACACGTATCAAGATGTATTGGGATAGCCCCGTTTGCCACAAAATTATATTAATGAAGGCTATAGATATGTTATGGGAAGAAGCCCTAACGACAATAAAATTAAGAAGTTTAACAAATATTTCCAAAAACAGTGGTTCAAAAAACATGATTTCGGCAATTCTTGTTCTTGTGCAAAGGAAAATATCAGAACCAATAACAATATAGAAGGTTGGCACCTGAAAATTAACAGTTTTGTCGGACGAACACATCCTACTTTAGCACATCTACTAGACGTGTTAGATTCAGAAATTTCATCGTACGGTTTAAAAAAAATTACAAACAAAAAAAAGAAGGAATATGCGGAGATAGATCAGGAAATTGAGTTGGCGTTAAACGATTTGAATAAAAAAGTTATATCTGTTGGACATTGCATTTAAATCATAAGCCCTTTTGTCATGCCTTGGTTAATGGATGCTGATTGACCGAATGAGAAAAGCGAGCAAAGCGTCTCTGCTTCAGCTTCGGCAAAAGTGCTTTCGTATGTCCATTTATCCAGGTTTCCAGATATCTGTATGCTTTATGAACCGGCTCAGAAAATTTCACGGAAATCGGTCGAGAATTGCTTAAAACTTGTCAAAGTATTGTGTTTTGTTAGATTACAAAGTATGCTTTTTTTACTGTTTTAAACGAAATAAATGATTGTTGTCAAATAAAAAATAGCTTTTATTGTATGTTGTCATTATTGTTTTACTCATTTTTATTAGGAACACGCCGTGTCAGTGACGCCGTGGGAGTAAGATATATTAAAAGATAGATATATTAAAATGTTAATTATTTGCTACAACCTGTCTGGGTTCATGTCTCACATAAATTATTTTTATTATTATTATCTCTTTATTTACACGGCATTACAGACAAGCCAATACACCGATAAATTAGACATTGTAAAAATAACAGTATACACATTCAGTACGGACAACATCTAGGTCACATCAAACAAAAGTACTGGACAGCCTATCCATCGACTCACAAAACCTCAGACATTCATGGCACACAGTCGCCCATCTCCACGCAAACAAGTCACATTCAGGTGCCGATGTCAAGAGCGCATTGAGCAGAGTGAGCGCGCGAAGGAGCGGAGAATGTCTATGCGATACCGTGCGCGCCGCCGGCACTGCCAGCAGTGGGCGCGCATTATGACATGATTGCAATAAATAAATAAATAGTAAATAGTAAAGCAGCGGCACGACGTGTTCCTTTGGGCGATCAAAGTGTTTACGGATAGGATTTTATCTATTTGCGTTAGAAAGCAGTCATAGCCACTTCAGTTTATTTCCTATGAAAAAGTAGATAAATGAAAATGATATGACGATACTATGAGAGTGACAATTTATATTTTATTCTTAGTCAAATAAAAATAATTATGATTTTTTAGCTAATTTAGCTAAAAATAGCTATATATCTGGCTTTAACAATTAAATTTTCTCATCTACGAATTATTCCAGACAAAATTATTCCGGACGAATTATTCCAGAATAAAATCACCGTGATTTTATTCTTGCAAATTCTTATTCAAATAATGATTTTATTCTAGAATGCCCAACACTGTATGTAAGTACTTTTATATGTACATTTGTTTTTGAACCCTTGGAAACTAGCCACATTTTCTCTAAGTGTCTGAGCTCTATTCTTCGTTGGCAACTGGATGTCAAACAGGAATAGAATTTCTTTTTAGGCAACTAGTTGCCTAACACGATGATTATATTCTTTTTTGACAACTGGTTACGAAACTTGGTTGCCAAAACGGCCGGAGGGGTATTAAAGCTATCTACCTGACCTCGTCACCACCTCACCGAAGTTTACGACGTATTTTGGTTATTTTAAATATAATCAATTAGTTTTTTGGGGTGTTAAATGGGCTTAATTTGAAGAAATTTGTGTTATACTTATTCGAAAAACATAAAATGGCAGGCTCGTGAGTATTTTTTTTACATTAGACCATTTGAAATATTCTACCAAAATAATGCCTACACTCAGAAGTTGCTCGTGTAGGCTTCGATTTACATGCTTATATCTGAAGTGTTTTATACTGTATGTAATCAAATTCATGCCTGAACAATAAATATGGGTCATCCACTAGGTGTAACCGTAGCTTTTTTTATTGTAAGTGCAGCAGGTTTTATCTGAGAGTAAAATGAAAAAAGTATGTCTACTTTCATACAAAATAACCTCTTCCAAACGAGTGCAATTATCACAGCAACTATATGTTTTGAACCAAACAATCTAGGTTTTTTAAATTTCCCATTAAGTATACTTTTAGTTTAAACTATAATATAACCATCAGTTAAACAAAAATCACATCAAAACATGATTTGAAAACGGTATAAATCAAGGTCATGATTAGTATAGAGTGCGGATCGTAGTGACGTCACGAGGTATCATGTGGGCATCCCTCGGAGGGAAATTCCCGGTCGGTTAGGTCCCCCTCTGAGGGGTTTGTTGTGATCGTTACCAACTTCAATCGATTTATTTACTTTCGGGCCATTGATAATCCATTTAAGTTCATTTTAAACAAATGTATGATAACTAACGGTAATTTTAATAGCTAATAATAATATTAAATTATAAGAAAAGCGCTAAAAAACATGTTGCCAAATTTTGACCATGAGTAGGTATGTCATGTTAGTCACGGTTTTGTTACAGTTAACCCGTTGAAATAACACTTGTTTCTATGTAATTCTAAAGATTACTTACATGTCTATAAAAACTGTCCTTCTGGCACTACAATTCAGCACTAAACCCACTAATTTTCATTCGCGAACACCGACCGTGTCAAACGTGCCACTGACTATTTTAGACTAACGACTAAATTGAATTTTTCCTCCATTGGCCATTGAAGTTTTCGCTTGCTAGCTGTCTCACTGAATTGGCTATACGTTTCAATGGATTAAAGCGAGATCGATACACGAATCCCAGTTTTATTTCTAAGAAAGTAAGCAAAGCCATTGCGCCCCTCCGAGGGGCGCTCCACCGACCTGCAGGAAAAAATATGATGCCCACAGAGGGATGAACACAGCAGAAGGGATATATCATGACTTAACGTTTTTTTCTCATACGCTCCCATTGGAGTAGGTATCTGCTGCACATGTTTGCTTGGGTTTTTTGTTTACCAAACTCAGGACGCACTATTTATACAAATGTATATAAATAATGCGTCCTGAGTTTGGTCTTTTTATAATTGCATCGGATTGCTGCGTCTCTTTGCATTGCTTTGTTTACTATACAGTACATTTTTAACTAGGACATTTTTAATAATTCTTTTAAAATATTGTTTAAACAGGTTAAATTATAATATACAGGACACTTTATACTTTTGATTTGTTCTACAAATTTTCGATAATAGCGGCAAGCGATGAAAAATATTGATTTTATTGATCTTTTTTTTGTGTCCCACTGCTGGGCAAAGGCCTCCCCTTTTTTCCGCCACTCGTCTCGGTCCTGTGCCAGTGTTCGCCAATCTGCACAAAACGTATGAAGGTCGTCCCGCCATCTCCTTTTCGGTCTGCCTCTACCTCGAAAGCCATCTTTTGGAAGGCATTCGGTGGCTAAATTGGCCCATCGCTCCGCGTGCATCCGGCAGACATGTCCAGCCCAGTCCCACTTTAGCTCCGCGGTCTTAGCACCCACATCTACGATGCCAGTTTTGGTACGCAGCTCCGTGTTCCTGATCCGATCGATCCTACGAACTCCGAGTATGCTGGCAAATCTTGAGACTTTTGGGCTTCTGTTAATGACCAAGTTTGGGCGGCATAGGTTAGGATAGGCAGGATACACATATCGAAGTGCTTGCTTTATTGTTCTTAATAATGTTTATTTGTTTCTTTACTTGATTATAATATTTTTGTTTTCCATAAATAATGTGACATAGTCAGTCAAAGAAGACTGAGATAGGAGTCTTAAGGGGCTCCCATACGCCAATGACCTTCGATCTGAATCCCTTAGTTTTCTAATTTTTTTTGTAGGTTTTTATATTAACAACAACGGATTTAAGCACTATAGTATCCCATATATACTTCAAAGTTCGTTGTTTTCGAGATATTTGGCATCAAAGTTGAACAATTTTAGGCCAAAAAACTGTTTTTATGGACATAACTTTTGTGTTAATAAGTATTAATAAGTAAGATTATAAAAACGCATATCATAATTATAGGTAAGTCCAGTATGTATGAGTAGGTATGAGTTTCGGGTGTATAAAAGTTTTAATGAGGATGAGGTGTCGGGTTTTGGACTTTTACAGACCTTTCTTTAAAAACGGATAGTTAATTCTGTATTGACATTTTAAAAGTTATTCAATATCAAAAATGTTAAACAGGAATCAAACTTTCCCATATCTGCATCTGGAAAGCTAGCTTCAATAAACCGAGGACGAGTGTCGAAATGAAAACTACTAAATTTCTTTGATTTTTGATGGGAGCCCCTTAATTCAATCGCATAACAAAAAAATATTTTTTATTGTTACTTTACATCCAAAGTCTCAAAGGTGTTAGGACCAACTTAATAAGCAAATTGACCGCTAACTTTTTATTTCTCCAGTGCTCTACCGCAGAACGACGCAAACTTCTGGCGATAAATACAAAAGAAGCTGGTTACTGTTCCTGCTGGTTCCACGCACACCCTTCTGCAAGCACTGTTATTTAGTGATACATTTAGTGCCCTCGTTTATTAAGGTTGGTAAAGGAACACAAATATTACATCTTCAGATCTGCCAGATTGTGCAACGTGCATTTGACCAGCAACGATTGGCAAAGGTTGCCAGAAATTAATACAAGGAACATAATAATATCCTCATACTATTATTCCAATTATAATAGACTCTCAGGTAGAAAATTGATTGACCTGGCTAAGAGGAAGATAAGTTTTGGTTTTAAAAATGTAAATGAAATGCCTAACCATATCTGCCACCACTGGAGTGGCTTGACAGTATTCGAATTTACGTCGCTATTTAATGAATTAATGTTAGAAAATAATATATTGTTACATAAAACTTTTATGGCGTTACATTTAATTAAACTTTGCACTGGTAATAGTGGCAGAAGACTCTACAGGTAAACAAGTAATAGAATACCGTGAAGATAAATGTACATGGAGGGTTGCTATATGACTCCACGGGGTGTTGCCACAACGAAAGGTTCCAAATGCCCTCTTTGGCTGACCAGACGGCGACCTAGAATAGAGACAAGCAAAGTAATTATTTGTCAGAAAAATACTTATTCTTTAATACGATAATCTTTATACCCTTTCCGATTGTACGCTGTAATGGGTATATCCTTGATATGTCAGGGCCGTACATGCTAGGTACTCTTATTGAAGCTGATAAAAAAAAACATCATATCCGATTCAATTACATTTTCAAACTGAACCAAAGGCAGCTTTCCCGTCTTCTATTGGTACTTACTGCGACAAATCGTTTTGAGTGTGAATATGAATCCATTAAATGATTTATCGTTGCTGTTTACTGGTGTCGCACTGAACCGTGACATTCTTGTTAATGTCTTAAGAGTTCTGTGCTATTCCAAAAATACTAAATTAAACAATTTTTTTTTCATATAGGAAATAATACCATTACGTCCTCCCACTTTTTTAAAAACAAATTTAAAGAAATCAGGTTTCTTACTGCGCTGTTTTTTCTATCATTGAAGGATTTATATTAATTGGTAAATGAAAGGCAAGTAGGTACAATAGTATCCATGTAAGTTTCAAATGAATGTCACAGTACGTTGGTCCAGGGTGATTTAGATTAGCCCAAAACTCAAGTTACACTATATTAAAATTTGAACTTAATATAAAAATAGATTGAATCCTTTTAATTTAACGAGAAGGAACCACTCTCGTGGCTCAATTAGACCTCCCAACGGATCTCGAGTGATGATTCGACAACTCTCGGGAGATAAATCACTTCCCAGGCTAATTGAGGTTTGTTTGACAAAGACGCTGAGGGTATTTGACCCAAACAACAATAGGTACGACTTTAGAATCGTTGTCATCCAGTTCATGGCTCATTTTTTTAAATATAGATTCTACTCATTAAAAGATGATTCCTCACCAAATTTCAAGTTGTGAAAACCCATAGTTTTTGAGAAAAAAACTATTAAAGTTTCCATATAAATTTCCATGGATGGCGTCATTACGTGTGATTTTTGACACTTTTTTTTAACTCTGTTTTTCCAAATACGTGAATTACTGAATCTTTATTACGCGTAATACCTAAGACTTCCTTAAATGGGGTCGTTTTTCCTTCAACACAGCTTCAAATTCATCCAATAAATTGGCATAGTTCTGCCCTGTTATTGTTCTTCCCTTTTCTAAGTACCTAATAATACCCTGCGAATCCCAGAAAACGGTGCCATGACCTTTCCAGCCGATGGGACGGTTTTTGCTTTCTTTGGAGCAGGTTCACCCGGTAAAATCCACTGCTTTGACTGCTCTTTCATTTCCGGGGTATAGTGGTGAACCCACGTTTCGTCCACGGTCACAAAACGACGCAGAAACTCCTCCGGGTTACGTTTGAACACTGCTAAACACTGCTCCGAAGTAGTCAGTCGGTTCCGTTTTTGCTCCTCCGTGAGTAAACGCGGAACCCACCTCGCCGATACTTTCTTCATACCCAATTTTACTTCTAATATGTTTTGTACTCGCTCAATTGAAACGTTTACGACTGGTTCCGCGATTATCTCAATTCACGCTCGTTCAAAGTTAGAGTTGGAAGCACCTATAGTCGTGGGTGTACAGTGGAGTGTGGAGTGCCGCAGGGCTCGGGCTGTGGACCTGTCTGCTACCTGATGCACGTCAACAGCTTGTGCGGTGTGCTGCAGCACTGCTCAGCACACATGTTCGCGGATGACCTTTGCGCAATGCGCGCGGGCACGGACCTAGAGGAGATTTTCCGCCTGGTACAGCAAGACATTGACGCGGTTGTTAAGTGGTCTCATGACAATGGGATAATTATAAACGCTGACAAAACAAAGTTTTTATTAATTCACTCCCCGTATCTATCATTCAAGAATATCCATCCGCAATTGTATGCTCATACCTATCCTTGCTTCCATCAAAATAAATCTAATTGCACCTGTGAACCTATAGAAAAAGTCAAATGTATCACTTATCTAGGAATGAAAGTAGATGAACATTTCTCCTGGACATACCATGTCAATTTTATTTATGAAAAACTTAGAGTTTTATTAGGTAAATTTTATCATTTAAAATTCAGAGTTCCTATTAGCACACTAAGATGTTTGTATATGTCGTTGGTAGACTCCATACTGAGTTATGCTCTCGACAGTTATGGACTCACAACAAAGTCCAATATAGATAAATTAGAAGCCATGCAAATTCGATTCTTAAAATTACTTGTTAACGATAAAATTAAACTCAAATGTAAAGGTGACTATCATCAACTCTTTAAAATCTGTAGAATATTACCGGTAAGCATGAAACATAAATATCTACTTGCTACTAATAACCACGGCTGCCTAGAGCATAACTCTGAGTATTCATCATTAAAACCCATTGATCATACCTATAACACCAAAGCTATGGCGACTGGTAAACTATTCGTTCCTAGGATAAATAATTACTATGGAGACAGAAGTCTCAAAAAGCGTATCCCATACCTACTAAATAGTTTGCCTGAAGTCATTAGACTTGAAAAATTTAAGAGCAAATTCAAAAGACTATTAAAAACACATTACCTGGGTGTACTTATATAACTCTTGAAGGTTTAGTATGTACTCGTATAACTGAGTTATGGACAGTATATTACACTGATTTTATATTAATATATGTCTAACCTAGAGACTTCCGTTCCCACAGTCAAACTGTTACTACAGTTTTGTGGGGCTATGTTTTAATCTTTTGTATAAAAAAAATTGTACTTATTAAATAAATAATAATAATAAATAAAAAACAACGATTTCTCGAAGTTTAATTCGGCGGTCGGCTAGAATGATATTTTCAATTTTTTTAACCATATCGTCTGTAGTCACCTCAATTGGGCGGCTTGGGCGATCCTCGTCAACGACGGTTGTTCTCCCTCGCTTAAACTCGTACCAGTATCTAACGGTTGTCATAGAAGGAGCATATTATTCATGGTAAACCGCCTGCATTCTTACTTTTATCTCATCACATGTTTTCCCTTCCAAAAACAAAAACCTGATAACAGACCGATACTGTTCTTTCTCCATTTTAACAATTTTACATTCACGCTTCCACTGAATCGCTGTCAAATGAGAAAAAAAAAGAAAAGACTGCGTTTCTTTTTAATTTCCCGCCTCTGAAGAATGGCTTAAAAAGGTGGTATACATATTTTCGGCCAGTGATATTAGTACATTTAGAAAACGGCTACATATCAAACAGCCCTCGTATAAAAAGAGTGCTTTCATAAGTGCTATTAAAGTATTTAATAAGTTACAGGCCGAACTTAAGGTTTTAGAAGGGCATTAATTTAAAAACCATCTTAGAAACTGGTTGCGTCAGAAAGTATTCTATAACCTTAGTGAATATTTCGCATCTTAGTTGTAAGTTATTTTAGTAATACGAATTGTTGTATGCCCGATATTGGGTAACTGTTGAAACCAATTCTATCCCGTCCAGCTTATGTACTCGTACATAGTAATACAATAAAAATATTCTATTCTATTCTATTCCAATCCCACTGGAGATCGTCTTTCACTTGTGGCGATAGGACAACACTCGTTACACCGAAGATCAGTTTGTTCCTAACCACGCGTCTTGCCGCATAAGTGTTAATTTATTGGGCTGGATGAGTCTTGCAGGAGTGGGTGAATTGGCTAATATGCCTCCTCGATCAAAGGCAACAGATTATCTAGATAAATTGGAAGAAGTTATGCTGCCTACTGTGCGAAACTTCTGTCCGCAGGGTGAGGTGCCTAAAGTTTATTTCGTCCATGATAAACAAGGCAGGAATTGGTTTAATCAACATAGAGACGAAGTAACTGTTATCCCATGGCCTGCTAATTCACCCGACCTAAAATTTGTGAGGACTAATTTGCCAAATGTGGCAAAACGAAAATATCTCTCATTTTCACGGGCTGCTCTAACAGAACATAGTCATCAAGTTTGGGAGTAATTACGGACGTCAGACATTTGCACGGCGTTAGTTGGGTTAATGCAATGGAATGGGTGCATTCACTCGATATTAAGGTTTAGTAAACTTCAAATCAGTTAGAAGAATTAGTTACAGATATGAATGCAATTTTTGAAGATTTTGGACTTAAAATAAACATTAATAAAACAAAAATGCTAGTAACCTCAAAAAGGCACTCAAATTATAGACCAATCACTTTAAATAACAGGACAATAGAGCAAGTCGACAAATTTAAATATCTGGGAAGCATAATCACTAATAACTCCAGATGTACACCAGACATTATCGCGAGGATAGCCATGGCGAAGCAGGCTTTCAATGCCAAGAAGAGCCTGCTCAAAGCCAGAATAGCAGGCCATATTCGGAAGAGGCTTATAAAAGTGTACATCTGGAGCATAGCGTTGTATGGAAGCGAAACGTGGACAATGACACAGCGTGACAGAGAACGATTGGAGGCCTTCGAAATGTGGTGCTGGAGGCGAATGGAGAGGATTAGTTGGAAGGATAAGAAGACGAATGAGGAGGTGCTTGAGAGAGTGAAAGAGAAAAGAACGTTGTTGAAGACCATTGAGAACAGGAGAGGCAGGATGTTGGGCCACTTGTTACGACACGATGATTTTATGAAAACCATAGTAGAAGGGAAGATAGAGGGAAAGAGGAAGAGAGGGAGACCAAGAAGATCTTTTATGGACCAAATAAAAGAAAAAGTAAACGGCGCGTCGTATCAAGAGGTCAAAACAATAGCTGAGAACAGAGAGGAATGGAAATTGCTCCACCGACAAGATTTTGAATCTTAAATATAATGAATGAAACTTATTGTGTTTTAATTCAATGATTATGTTAGCTATTAAAGCATTTGCGTAGTTAACGAAAATTCTGGTTTTCGTTAGTGTATTAGGTATACACTAAGGAAAATCCTGCCTGTGTTTACTAAAATATTTTATTCTTGAATATTTCTTATGATTCTACAAAAACATCGTAGATAATGATCAAGTAATTATTCCCGACATCTAATATAAAAAGTATTTTAATAAGCCAACTCCTTTCCTATTCATATCGTTGACACATGTTCGACAGCTGGAGGGCTGCTTGCCCGAGCACTGTCCTGCCGACGATTCGCCATTCGCAACACCAATGGGACGAGCCGTTCTGTGTGCTGGTACGGGATAATTTGTACGAAACAGCTACCAGCCCCACAGAGCGAGCTCGTCTCCTTGCTGGAACGAAATGGGAATCCGGCGCATGGCTGCAGGCTTTGCCTTCGAAAAACCTCGGCACACTTCTCACCAGAGACGCTTTTAGGTTTGCGGTATCGCTGCGTCTAGGGGCAGCTTGTGTGGTTCCACATCAATGCCACTGTGGTGTAAATGTCACCCGTTTAGGCCTACACGGCTTGTCGTGTGCTAAAAGCGCCGGCCGGATATCGCGACATGCTAGCCTGAACGATATTCTGCGCCGCGCCCTCGTCACAGCCGGAGTGCCGGCAGTACTAGAACCATCAGGTCTTGCGCGGGACGACGGTAAGAGGCCTGATGGCATGACCCTTGTTCCCTGGAAGTTGGGTCGGCCCCTAGTATGGGATGCCACATGTGTGGATACCCTTGCCCCATCCCATCTTTCAGGGACTTCGACCAGGGCTGGGGCTGCCTCTAACACAGCTGAAAACCTCAAGCGGCGAAAATATGCAGCCATTGATTCTGGCTGCATGTTTGAGCCGTTTGGGGTTGAAACGCTTGGGCCGTGGGGGCCCGGAGCATACGCAGTATTCAAGGAGCTTGCGAAGCGTGTCGTGGAAGCAAGTGGTGACCAACGGGCTGGCGGCTATCTGGCGCAACGGATCAGCATTGCTATCCAGCGCGGCAATGCCGCCAGCCTTATGGGCATCTTGACGCACGGCACAGATTTAGACCCGGTTTTTTATTTGTAAATATTATGTAGTTTTGTTATTATATTGTTAGTATATAGTCAAAAAAAAAAAGTCATAGAAGATAAACAAATTGATTAAGTAATTACGACATGGTTCTTTAGCCTAGGAATCAAATTGGTTGACTGTACTTTCCGGTTAAGCCCCGATTGGCAAAAAATAATGTGTGAAAGTTTAGCAAAATTAATCAATTATTGTTTAAGGCTATCTTCGCAATCAATTAGTCTTTTTCACTGTTTATATCGTAACACATTGAGAGTGGTAGGTAATATGATAGTTATAAGTATGATTTGCATGCTTGTGTACAACAAAAAATATTCGTACAAAACAAGACTAACTCCCAAAATGTATCAAACTAAAACTCATGCCACAGGAAAAGGATTACAGGAACCTTGATACTTTCTCTGATTCAGGAGCTTTAAACGACCATCACTGTGACTAACCAAAGGCCCACTCAGTTTCCTGTGCGTGAAGCGTGTGCAATTTTAGGTATTATGTCCAAAACAGAGAGTTGTAGCAGAAGACAAATCCATTGGGAGAAATTAAAGTATTTAGCACCGAAGATAGCAAGGTGGTATGGTAGAACAAGGAATTACTCGGGTGGTTCTAGAACGCCCTCACAGGCTCCGATGTAGACCTGCTAAGTGACAATGAACTGGCTAACTAAGGTTTAGTCTCAGGAAATTTTGCGCTCAGAAAACCGGAAAAATAATTAGTCGTAAAAAATAGTGGTATAATATGTGAACGGTAAGAGTATCATTCAGAAAAATCGAAATCCGGAAAATTCATTATATCTCGGCACACCTTATTGTGCGAACACATGAAAAAGTCATTAAAATTTTTCGTTTTACAGCACTACTACAGATTTTTAACCCCCGACGCAAAAAGAGGGGCGTGTCCGTGTGTATTATGCTTTCCAATTATGAACATACAAGTAAGAAATAAACCTATAAAAAATAAATGGATTACAAAGGGCTTGAAGAAATCGTGTATTATGAAAAGAAATTTGTATTTTAAATACCATAACGAAAACACAAACAAACAACAAGCACAAGTACTTACCATATTCAAAGCTCTTAAAAAAATGTATTCTCAAGTCTCAGCAACTTAATAATACTTCGTATATACATAAATCAAAAAATAAGGGTAAAGCGGCATGGAACGTTATCAAGGGCAGCCTTAACTTAAAAACTAAAAAAAAACAGAAATCAAAAGCATAAAGATAAATGATGAAGTATTTACTGAGCCTTCGAAGATATGTGAGATTTTTAACGACTTCATCATCAACCACTCCCACGATAAAAAAGGAAAAAAATACTAAAAAGATATACACAAAAACTGTTAATATAGTACATTTTACAACTAGTGTGAAAAGAATGTCTTTTTACCACTAGTACTGAGGTATCTTGCCACGAGCTGAAAGCGAGTGGCAAGACTCGGTACGAGTGGTAAAAGACATTTCACACGTGTTGTAAACGACGTTTTTAATACAATTGCGAAAAAAACTTTACGAAATTTACAACTTCACTTCCATATCAGTGCGAGTGAAGCGCGCAGCTTCAATATTTCAACCAGTCACAGAGCAGTATACAGTAGTATTCTTGGGGCGCGTGGCCATCTAGATTTTTTTCAACCAATCACAGAGCAGAATTCTAGTGGCGCGCGGCCAACTAGATTTGCTTAAACCAATCAAATCACACACAAGCTCAATAAAAAGTAAAAAGCACTAGTTCGAGAAATTGAGCTTCTCGTACGCTACGCAGCCACAAAAAGTACCACTTTTTGAGCAACTGTATTAAAAATAGTATTTTTCTTTCTCCACTAGATCAGTATGACGTAGTCAAAATAATTAAATCTTTAAATCTAACTAACTCTACCGGTTATGACGAGATCGCGACAAAATTGTTGAAACAATGCGCAGTTTATATAGCACCACCACTCAGTTATCTTGTTAACTTATCTTTTCAGCAAGGCTGCTTCCCTGACCGCCTTAAAATAGCAATTGTCAAGCCAGTTTTCAAAAAAGGAGATCCAAGTATGATAAACAATTATCGCCCAATTGCATTAATACCGGTGTTATCAAAGGTGTTTGAAAAAGCTATATATAATAAAATAAGTAATTTCTTTGAAAAAGCAGATGTTCTACATCCTAACCAGTTCGGCTTTAGAAGGGACAGCTCTACATCCCATTCTTGCTTTAATTTGGTTAGTCATATTGCTCAATCTCTTAATGACAAGCAACATACATTAGCAATTCTACTAGACACGAGCAAAGCTTTTGACAGTGTCTCCCACGATATTCTACTCTCGAAGATAGATAAGTATGGTATTCGGGGAAAAGCTAATGATCGGCTCAAAAGCTACCTATCTGAGAGAAAACAGTACACCGAAATGACGGAAATAGTTAATAATAAGAAAGTGTCATACAAATCCGTGTCGAAAACGAATGATTGCGGTGTTCCTCAAGGCAGCGTTCTCGGCCTTTGTTATTTTTGACATATATTAATGACTTGCCAGACGTACCTAAACATACATGCATTCTATTTGCAGATGACGCTACCTTAATAATAAAATCTAGCAATATCCATGACTTAGAAAAAGAAGCTGTTGTTACTGAAGGTTCGAAGTTGCCAACTCGAACGCACATTTTATGGCTATAAAATTATTTAATAGACTGCCAGATAACTTTAAAATCCTACCTACATGCCAATTCCTGAAGAAAGTTTTCATATGGTTGCTTGACAAATGTTATTACTCTGTTTCGGAATTAAAAAAAAATAGCATTGTATATTTGTATAGATTATAAGTACCTAAATATTTCTACGCCGATGCATGACGGCAGAATATGCTGACCTAACACCTTCTACTAACCAACATACAAACCATATTCTAAGAAATAAATGATTGATTGATTGATTGATTGTGTATCTGTCTGTGGTAGCGTAGCTCCCTAACGGATGGACCGATTTGAATGCGTTTTTTTTGTGCCATAGATAATTTTATCCCGAGTGTTCTCAGCCATATTTAATGGAAATCTGTTCTGCCGTTTTTGAGATATTAGACTTTGAAATGAAAATGTCGGGGGTTTTCCAACTTTTCTAAGTTGTAGTTATTCACTAAGAACCTCAACAGGTATTGTTTGGGAATTGGCATTCACGCCCCGATTCCGAGCAAATTACTTTCTCCCTGATTTATTGGCATTACTGACAGGTAACGGCTGTCTTTTACAATGGCAGATGAAGCTTGAAACTGTTTTTTACGTATTTAAACTATTTATATACCACCCATGTGAAGTATTTGAAAACGTTGGATTTTAATTCGAATTCATTTAGATACATCCGTCATTTAAGATAATATGTAGTGATCTACTAGATTAGAATCCCTTAGGTATAGACTTTAATTTTCATGTGAATATCTTTTATTTAGCTGTCCTTTTGTATTTTCGCTAGAACGGAAAGACTAATCACAGATAGATTGTTTTTTTCTATTAGTTGTATAATATGTAGTGATCTACTAGATTAGAATCCCTTAGGTATAGACTTTAATTTTCATGTGAATATCTTTTATTTAGCTGTCCTTTTGTATTTTCGCTAGAACGGAAAGACTAATCACAGATAGATTGTTTTTTTCTATTAGTTGTGTCCTAATTAGGGTCAGTTGCATTTAGTGACAACATGTAATTTATTTAAACTACCGGATTCAACCAGCTCAGGGTTATCAGGGCAAACGTTTGAAAAAACGTATCTTTTAACATTAATGTACGAAATAATATTAAGTTCCTCGCTTCGCTCGTCGTCGTACCTACATCGATCAGCCTTAAAGTAGAATAGGTAGTTAACCCGCCTGTTATTTCAGTACATTTTATACTTATCCGTGTGCTCATACAGACTTATACAATACCAGTATAGAATTGTACACTTATATAGGTAATTGTAGTTTAAAACTTTATCAACACGACAAATGATTTATTAAATGAGGTATTTACCAAACAATGCAATTTATAAAACTTTATTTACCATACGTTACTTTGCCAATTATCACGAAAAATTAATGAGTAATTTATCAAATAATGATTAATAATTTGTATTTTTAAACAATTGAAGTCCAATTAGTCAAAAACCTTGAAAATGAGAGGACTTTCCGCTGAGCAAAGAAAAATAATTGTGGACAAATATGTTCGCGAAAGAAGCAAAAGAAAAATTGGCAAAACTTGAAAACGTAAGCCGTTCCTGTACTCGTACATAATAGAATCTACGAAGATTTTCCATGTTTTTGACCATATATTTATCGATACAGTCTTTATGACATCGAAGCGTCATATTTCATGTGCTCTTATGAATGTGATTGCTGTCGGATTATATTAATTAGTTTTCCAGTAATATGTCTGAGACTACCGCGAAGCCAAGTACTGCGTCGGCGGAGTTGGCGTTTGTATCATCGAAAAGGGGGGGAACGATTTTACTGTATAATGGACATAGGTACCATCGAAGAATATTGTTTGAAAATGAGTCTCAGTAAAAGGTACCCAAACGCTGAATGCTGTTATAAGTAAGTTTACGTCACATAAAGAAGATTGCGACAAAACGTCTTTAAAAATTGTTACCCCATACCGAAACTGTAAGGACTGTTCAATTTACTAAGCGGACATATTTAACTCAAGCTTTAATACTTAAACTAAAACTAACTTATAAGTACTATGCCGGATATAAAATGACCATGGATAATTCTATTAAGTGTTTTATGTATTTTATTAAATGTCAAAATATTTTTCGAGATGGAACGAATTAATATTGAAGATCGAAAATTAATCTTGCAGAATTGGTGTATAGGCAAATTTTCATTGCGGAAAATTGCAAATAAGATTCAATGTTCCAAGTCAGCGGTGTTTCAAATAATAAAAAAGTTTGGGGAGCACCATACCCTCGAAGATTTACCGAAACCGCGACGCCGAAGTGGATCGGCAAACCCACATATCGATGAAAAAGACGTGTGCTTGTTAAAATCTAAGAAGTACATGTCCGTTCGGGAAATTGCTAAAAAAGTAGGTGTTAGCATAGGTACTATACAACATATAAAAAAAACAAATAACATACGGACATACAAGAAACAAAAAATGCCAAAGAGAAGTGTTGAGCAACAAACGCGGGCCAAAAAAAGTGCGGAAATTTATACAATATGTTGCTGACAAATAAATCTCGATGCATTCTTATGGACGATGAAACGTACGTAAAGTTTGACACCAACACGTTACCAGGGCCCCAGTATTACAATGCAGTGGTAGGAGAAAATGTACCCGTTGCCGAAAAAGTCATAAAGATGGACAAGTTCGGTAAGAAAGTTCTTATATGGAAGGCAATTTGTTCCTGTGGCCTCAAAAGTAACTCTTATTTTGCAACCGGCACTATTAATGGCGAAATTTATAGAAATGAATGCATCAAAAAACGGTTGCTTCCAATATATAGAAAGCACTGTTTGTTTTGGCCTGATTTAGCAAGTGCTCACTATGCTGGTGAGACCGTGACGCTGTAAAAAGGTAGACAATCCACCAAACTGCCCGGAGCTCCGCCCAATCGAGCGATATGCTGGGCCATTGTTAAGAGACATCTGAGGAAGGATGGCCGAGTAGCTGGTTCATTAGAAGAATTTAGACGCATGTGGTTTTCTGCATGTAGAAAAGTTTCAAAAACTGACGTGCAAACACTTATGCGGCGAACCCGGGCTTAAGTCCGAAAATTCTACCGTTGTAATTAAATTTGTTTATTTTTGTGTTGATATTGCTTTATTTTAAAATTGAAAATAAATATTCATCATTATAAAATTATTTTTGTAATAAGAATTCCCTATATAAACCTATTTTAGATGTCCGCTTAGTAAATTGAACAGTCCTTACAATAGCACCATAACGTAGCTGTCAAACGAAGGAATCCACCTACTGGAGCCCATTCCGACGTTTTCAATATTAAGACTGGTTTACAATGTACAATCTACGCAAGAATGCATTCAACATTGAAAACAGTGTTTGTAACCATCAAAAAGTAGTCCAAGTACCAGAAAATGCAAAACAATTTGTTCTGGCCGACTATCACGATACAGATAACAGAATATTGATATTTGCTCGACAACGCTTGTCTGAATTAAAATATTACTATTGCAGACGGAACATTTAAAAGTTGCCGTAGATCTTTTAGGCAATTGTTTGTAACATTTGGTGATCTGGGAAGAAACGACGATGCTTTGCTTTACTGAATAAAAAACAAGCTACATATGTTTTTGGCCGAAAGGTGTCGTGTTTCGTCGGTTCCGGGGCAACCTACCAAATCCAACACCCGAGATGTCGACGCAACGGGGCCACGCCGTTTCGCCGTCTAAATAAACATTGTTCGGTTCATGACGCATTGGTGCTTACACTGTAATGTTATGTAACCTGTTTTTTTCAATAAATAAATAAATAATGTTAAATTACTTTCTTCGATTAAAGCTGAACTACCCACGTGGCAACCAGAAAAGATTACTTTAGACTAAGAGGTTGCATCGAGAAACGCTATCAAAATATTTTTTCCGACATCGAGGGCTGTTTTTATCACTTTTACAGAAGCTTAAACAAAAAAGCAACTTTGATTGGAATAAAAAAGACTGATAAAATCGGCCGTCGTCATGTTAGTCTGTGCACTGGACTCCCACTTTTACCTGAAAACAAAATAAATATTGGATGGTGTTATATTAAATCTGAAAGTCCTGAGAACAAGGCATTCAATAAGTATATATGTTCAACCAATGGATAAAAGACGAAAAGTTTTACCAAATTTGGTGCTGTCATGATCAACAACATCGTACAACAAATTTCGCAGAAGGATGGGATTCAAGACTAAATCGTTTCGTAGGGAGAAAGAACCCTAATTTATCTCATTTGTTGTCAGTCCTTCAAGATGACGTATGGGAGTTCCAGGTCAAGAGTAAATAGGAGTTTTACAATCAAGAAAAAAAAACAGCTTTTAATGTTGCAGTGAATATCCGGCAGCATAGACATGGCAGTAACCCAACTTAAAGAAGGCTAAATTTGTTTTGGGCATTACCTTGAAAAAACATCTCCTTTCTTTAAGTTATTTTTTTCAAGAAAAAGCAATTTTTTTAAGAACATAACTGGTGATTTGTCATTTAATTTATAACTATAGAATTATTGATCTAATGAAGATCTAATTCTGAATATATTTATACGAAGTTTTCTGCAAGGAAAAAAATATCCCATTTGATAACTGAGTTAGCTATTAGGAAGAAAAGTGCCTTCGTCGTAGAAAACCAAATAAAACAACAGTTTTTACGAGGAAAAAAGAACCCCATTTGATAACCGAGTTGGAAAGGAAGAAAAGTGTCTTCTTCGTAGAAAACCAAATAAAATATTTGTTTTCTACGAGGAAAAAAATATCCTGTTTGATAACCGAGTTAACTAGAAGGAATTATTTTTCCTAGTAGAATGCCTGTTTTCAAATTTCTATCTCTATCTAAGAGGAACAAGGAAAATAATCAATGTACCCGGCACATGTACCCTATTCCTAATCAAAGCTAGTAAATGGATAGGATCAAGCCAGTGTCTACTCTGTCGGATTTGATCCACTCTTGTTTCAAACCATTAGCGTATCCCTTATGCAAACCAAATTAAAAGCATAGGCGGCTGCTATTACATTTAAAATCCCGTGAACAACGGATTATTGCTGGTACGAAGGAGGATGTATGGATAAGCCGCCTTGAGGTGTATAAAACCAGTACAGTTTATCGAAGAAAGATTGTAAATTTTACATTTGGTGGCGGTGGTCCAAATGGTGTGATTTCTTTATGGGGAATAATAAAACGATCGAATAAAAAAAAACTTAGCGACTGATGATGAAATACCGTTTTAATAACTTGAGCGGTATCAATTTGAGTAAGCGACAAATTAACTAAGGTTTTACATAACGAAAAAGTTTTGTGAGCTGCTTTATTAATGATTATTGGTTACTGATGTTCTATTTGTGGTCTTAGGTTTTTTATTTTGATACGATTTTTTAATGAAAACTACACATTGTTTAATGCGCGCGAATTCGAATGGGGGAGGGGCGACGACTAGATGCAGTCAGGTGAGTTGGGCTGCGGACCAACAACTGATTACAGGGGTTTAACTAGATTAGGGCAGCCACAAAACGGGGGCTCGGGGGGCGACTCGCCCCCCGCAGTAAAAAACAACCGTGACAATTGTATTATGAGTAGGTTAGGTTATGGTTCACTTGTGTCCCTCAGAGCGGAATTAGACTTTTTTTTTCTACTATCTTTCTAAGTTGACTAATTACCTATAGGAAGTGGGGTGACGTCGAAACGCTGGCGGTTAGGTATGGTTTAGGTTAGGTTAAAATAATTGACATAGATAATTGTGTATGCCAACTATTTTAATTTTAAATGATAATCCTTGTAATAATTTGTATTTTACTTAAAAATACTTGCAACAATAAATCACAAAACGTTTTCCATGACTTAATTCAACTTCATCCGACAAGTAAAAATACACGATTTAAAATTACTAGTAATGAACATTCTATGATCTGAACTGTCGACGAAATGAAAATACATGAAACGTTGACTTTGAAGCGAAATTCGACATAGTGAATGTCGACAATTTGATGATAAACCAGAATAGTGTTTCTTCAAATAGTTATTTCATAAGAATGTTTTTGTTTTAAATGTGAGCTCATAATACTCTGCTCATTATAGTTTTTTATGCAACTGTTGTATAAGTAGGGTCTTAAAACGCGAGTGTCGTGAGTTGCGATGCGAGCCTTGGCGAGCATCGCAATTAAAGACGCCACGAGCGTTTTAAGACCAAGTTATACACCGTTGCATACAATACTTTTTCTACGACTAATTTTAAATAAATAGCATTTCACTTTTCAGGCGGTAAGTTTTCCGTTAGTTCTATTACTACTCACGCAATTTCCTCAGCGGTGCAGTTATTTTCTTCTTCGTCCATTTTAAAAGGAAGGTACACATTTTTCTTCACTTCACAAACACGAATCAAATCTTAAGTAAATTATTATGTTATTAATAACGAATAGTTATCACATTTCGTCTTTTAATTTTGAACTGGAACTTTGGTGGGAAATTAGAAATATGACACATTGACACCTCTTGTTTATGGTCTATTTTGTTTTTAATTGCCATCCGAACCAAACTGAATCCGGATCCGAACCGAATCGGATCGGTTTATATTTATAAACGAATAATTGGTAAAATATGTATATTAACACACAATACATGATAATTTATTTTTATTTTAGTAAATAATTTATGTTTTACAAATATTTGATGGTAATTAAAACTTTTTATTTCGAAAATTTTGCTTATGAAGTTGGCAACTGCAATATAGTGGCTGATTTAAAAAAAGTTTGATGATTTGACATCGTGGTAAACAGTGCTTTTATGGAAAATGTATGAACCAAAAAAGTACACTAAAGTGTGCGTTTATGGGCCATAGAGCATAGAGTTTTTCGATGACTTATTATCGGTGTCACTGTATTTGAGCTAAAGCCTATACAACGTGTCCCAAAACTCAACGATAAGCCGGCACCAGAGGATGGAGCTGCTTATGATTAGTCGAGAAAAAATAAGGAAAAAAATATATCTCAATTATTTTAGAAATTACAGAAAAAAAATGAAATTCATCGAAAATCGACATCCCTAATGGTATTTTTAACGACCATGTCTACAATTCAAATATTACTGTTTTTTTTTGTTTTTGAAAACTTAAGTAGCCCTGCTATCTAACACAGTTCTTAAAAATACCATAAACATGTAGTTTTTACACAAAAAATAATCAAAATTCATTGTCCCTACAATTTTGAAAGATTTTTTCTTACAGTCCACTTTCAATCATCATGGTGTAAAAAAATAGTATTGACACCACTATGGCAATTATTTTCAAAAGATTTTTTTTTTGAGATATATTTTTTTCCTTATTTTTTCTCGACTAATCATAAGCAGCTCCATCCTCTGGTGCCGGCTTATCGTTGAGTTTTGGGACACGTGTATAAATGACAGATTACGGTACAGGAGTAGAAAAAAGTATTTTTCAAAATGGTTTTTGTATTGGAAACACTTCATTTAAGATAAAATGCCGATCAGTATAAAAAAAAACATTTGCCAAATATTGAAGAAATGCAGGACGTAACGTTGACACTCAAACAAATATTAGGTCGTTCAAATATTATGGAGCATCTCATTTTCGAATTAATCTTTAAAAGTTGCTGTTTTGCTGATTTCTCGTCACTCGCAGTTAGTCGCTCACTTAGTAATTCTGTAACCTAAATTAAATATTTTTGTCACTTAAAACTTTAATTTACAGTTACTCGTTTAAATACTACCCTTTCTTTATCATGCTAGCGTTATTTTTTCATAGACTATTGAACTATTTTTTTGATTGGCGATTAAGTTTCATTTCGAGTGTCATAGTAATGTTGATTTGTTACAACTTGATGCTTTTAACAGTTTATACGAATAGGTACATAGAAATATTCATGAGATGATTTGAAGTAACATCTTTGTAACTTCTAGCAAAACTCGGAGCAAAAGACGCAGCGGAAATAATATTATCAACAATGAAATAATAAAGCCGTACCAAATCAAGTTTTCAAACACACAGCAGCATGTTCACTTGAAAACAAATTAAATATGTCGACACCCGACTCCCACTTCGGAACCTTAATTACGCGTTTAATATGCGAATAAACCGCTTATTTGTCCGTTCAGTACCGAAAATGAGTGGGCGCTATAACGGCTGCTGAATCCATAATCAAATGGTTTCTGCTCAAACATTTGAGTAGGGTGAAACTAGTTGCAAAATATTAGCTGCAGCAAAAAGAAGCCCGCGCATTTCCAATAATTTGTAATTTTGGTAATCATATCACGTAATATCCCTAATTTTATCAAAATCTATTGGCTAACATGACACACCATGGCTCCTTTATGGGAGATAGAATAATATTTTGGTTTAATACTGAACCCAGTGATATTGCTAGAAAAAAAATTGTTATGTTCAGATTTAAACAAAATTGATACGTGAGATGAGGTAAATGCATAGGAACGTGTACTTAATAATCTATATACGACAGCATTTTCTTGTACTAACATTCTAATAACGAGTCTTCCAACTTTTTTTATTTGGTAGTCAACTTTCGCATTTGGCAATCAACCTGCTCCCTATTTTGCCAACATGACTATTTTCACCCGTTATTAACTATTTTCCTTGCTGGATCAATGTGACCTTTGTTTCCTAAAAGCGAGATATTATTAGCATCACTCGAGTTCACTTGACAAGTATCGAGTTTGTAAAACCTGTACTTACACGTATTTATTTTAACCACCGTTATTATTATTACGCATTTAAACTGAAAGAGATAGGTGTAATTAAATTTACATTTTATCCTCCTCGACCCTTATCCCGCTGACATAGGTACCTATTTAATTAAACGGAGATCACTCCCCTGACAATGCAGCGTAAGGATATTGTAACGGACTTTTTTTTAGCTTTACGATTCCTTGTTTCCAGTATTATTTAGTCGCCTAGTTACATTTATTTGAGAACAATAAAAACGATTATGTCTGAATAGACCTCGTCCGCAAGTAGGTACCGATATTGATGATATTTCTTTAGATATAATATTTAAGTCTGGTTCTATTGTAATGGGTATAGCGGAAACATTCACTCATTCAGACCACGAATCGCATCAACACAAAATTACACACTTAAAACTGAGATATGACAGTGCCAGCTAAAGGTTGTGTCGCATCTGTCAGCCCGGCACCAGACGACTCCCGAAATACAGCGCGCAGATTAAATGGCATCGTCACTATCACGATTGTCGGACGGCTGGTAAATGCGCCGACGGCTAATCCAGGCGCTGTTGAACGCGCATCCTGCTTATTCCATTTTTCTTGTCATGAGTATGACTATGTAGTAAGTAAGCCGAATAAAAATAAAACTTTTATTTGATGCAACAGAATTAAAAGAAAAAAATGCACTTAATACAATAATAATACATTATACCAAAAAGGGCGCTCCACAGAAAGTTCCATTCATGACTGGTAGGTCGTGACATGAGGCTGGTTTTCAGTGGAGTTTTGTACGGATATAACGGAAAACTAGTCAGGTTTAAGAAGTTGAACTGGTGAGTTCATAAATGTACGTTAACCTTAAATCCACAATTATTCATCATAACAATCTCTACGCAAACTTTTAACGAGCAATTTCCTCTAACGGTGTCTGCTTGCTGGATTAATTAAATTTCTCATAACACTCAATACTGCTCATAACTTAAGGATGGGGTGCCACTCCGTAGATTTTGTGCAAATTAAATTGCGGGTCACTTTTAAAGTTTCCACTTTGACAATGCAGACGCTGCGAACTTTCTCGTAATTGTCATTATTAACTCTCCGTTTGACTCGTTTAACAAACGACCGGTGTGAGGTACTTCTCAAAATTGATGTAAAAAAATATTTTACATGGTGTGCTACACCAAGGTAACGAAAAGGCTACTGGAAAGGCTAGATCAGCTCCTAAACAACTGCATACGTTTCATTTTCGGTTTCCGTAAGTAAGATCACGTATCATCTTATCGGAGAAAACTTCATTTGCTCCACATTCGGAAGCGCCGAAATCTTAAAATTTTCACTCCTTACCCTTTTCTGTTCCCCATTATCTTAATTCTAATTTACATTTATAACTGCGAGACCAGGCTGTGAACATCCCACCTCCCGTAATCTTGGCCTCACTGTCTCTCATCACCGCTCCAGTTCTCTCTAGTTCGTTCACTGTGCAGGCTATTTGTCTATGGAATGCTCTCCCCTTAAGCAAACGACAGGCTCTTAGTGAATTTTTTATTCGAGCGCAAGTAGCACAAGAAAGTATAAGTTGATGAAAATTCTCGAGATTAAGACTCTTCGTAGTGTTTAGTAGCAGTAATACATTATATTATACGATATTTATGTAATATTTATTCAATTATAATATGGATATTTAATTATAATATTGATATATATTTTGGTATACTAAATTAATTGGAATAATTAGTAAGTATAACATACCAGTAATTTTCCCGCTTACTTTATTTCTGTGCTGTTCTCATACCCCGCACCAGCTGTGATTATTTTCTGTTTGATATAAATATAAGTACTATACGCCGATCTTCCAAAATTAATGTACAAACACAACGAACAAGTTGGCCTCCTCTGGGTCTTGTCTTATCTTGTTGTTATCTTTAGTCCAGCGATCTATCCGTTTATTG
Source organism: Epinotia demarniana (assembly GCA_945867215.1). Lineage (NCBI taxonomy): Eukaryota > Metazoa > Arthropoda > Insecta > Lepidoptera > Tortricidae > Epinotia > Epinotia demarniana. The sequence continues at coordinate 37,471,403 of OX244260.1, read as the reverse complement.
AACATTTAATCAAATCTCAACGTATGGTACTTAGATGATGGGACCCTTGAAGGATTACTCATAGGTCTTTTGGACATTAAAAACAAGTTTATGTCAATCGGCTCAGAACTAAATTTAAGAATTAAACAAGTGCGAACTATTTTTATACATATATCGTTTAGAAATTCAGGGCAGCCACTTCTAATATTTACAATGGTCGACGAGGAGTCCCACTACGCTTAACAATCTTAAAATCATGCCCTTTCGTGCCCCAATTCACATATCAGCTTTACTGCGGTTCTTTTTTTAAACACCAAAACTTCTTGTTACTTGTTGACTCCATGGTGAAATTTACCCTCGAATTCATCCTAAATATAAAGCTTAGTGTAGAACCCAGGCATATTCGGCAGTCGGGTAGCCCCATAGTGGAGACTGCCCACAGGCCAGCCAAGACCAGCAGCCAAAGCCCTTCAGGCTGCTGCAAACGAACCAGTCGAAAAAAAAAATTAGAACCCAGGCGTCCTTACCCATCGGTTTTGGCGTGTCTACGCGCAAAATTGCCAGTGTCGCTTTGCCAGCTTTTCGATCCTCCGTCCATGGCACTTCCGTTCTGGTAGACAAAACTCTGAGGGACAGCTATTTAAACTGCGAGACGACATGCCTGGCTGAGGGTAGAAATGCTGGGCAAATACGTTGTGCCGGGCAGAATCCTCCTGCAAATTACATGACCTACGTAGCTGGGATGACGTGTTATACAAAATTGATTAAACGACTTATTCAGGTCTTACTTAGTGGCAGCTGAACGGAAATCCGGCCAGTGGATCCATGCCTTTCCCTCCCCTTCCACTGGTAGGTTCACCTTCCTGAAACCATTCACACACACATTTGTTATAGTTGGCAAAGAAGCTTTCCTTTTGAAAAATATGTAATGCTACAGCAGTTAACAGTTACTTTTACTGAGGCACATTATTTTAATGTTATTTTAATCCTAAATTGTTTTCATAGTCTTAATACCTACAAGAAATCCTAGACTAAACGCATCGTCTGTTTTGTTTAGTTTCATAAAATTGTATCGTAATATATTGTGTTAAATAGTGAAATATAGTAGAATAGGTATTTTATAATGTTATCCCGTTGTTGGCGACTGACTGTGGTGCCATCAGGAAATGTCGCCTTTTTGTGTACTTTTTTTTCTGTTTTCCTTGATAGTACAGGAGTTGTAGGAAAATTTGTAGGTGATAGGTCATACTAATTACCACAGAGACGGGGTTTCATTTTTTTGGCTCATTGTTTGTATCTTTTTGACATACTAAAAATATAGAAAAATCTAAGTGTGCAAAATGCGTTTTTTTTGACCGCCAAAAATGTTAACTTCGAAATTTCTTTAAAATGTTTAAAAATCGTGTGTGGTATCAAATTACAGAAAATTACATGGTGAAAAGCTTATGAAGTTAATTTTTGAAAGTAAAAATAAATAACAAGATGGTGGAAGAAAAAAATAAAGCTTCACAAGAATTCAAAATAATATTTTTACCCAAGCGATTTGCGTTTTAGTAATACAAATGAAATGTATATTTCATTTGTATTCATTTCAGCTAAATTATAAGTTATAACTGCCTAACACAAGAGAAAATCTAAATCTAGTAATCTTCGGTTTCTTCTAAAACAGTTTCTTTTTGGACACTATTGGTGCAATCGGTACCAGAACAGTTAAAACATAGTTCGGTACATTCCACACCATAACGTCCACAGGTACATCTGCCACTACCACATGGCTCATTTGTATCCGTTTTGCAGGTGCATCGGATCATATTTACTAAAAGTTCTGGTGCAGGGCTCAATGAACATGTTATGGGCTGCAGTTGGTTTCTTAATTTTTCCCAACCGCACTCTTGGTGCAATATTGGTGGCCATAGGTTTCCAACAAAGACATTGTAAATTTACGCGGAGGAGATGATGAACAGCAGCATCTTCTGTAAGTGGCAATCTTGCAATATTAAATTCAGCTTTCGCCGTACTAATTTTTTCCAACAAGAGATTATAACGCAATAGGTTCAGAGTCTCTGTCTTTGGATTTCCGCCGTTTGCATTGGTTCCAATATCTATGAGTTCCTTTCTGTTTGAATTGTCTGATCCGAATAGAATAGCGCAAAGGCTAAATTCTTCACATTTACAAAAATGACGATATACTGCTGATTTACTTTTACCAAATAAGGAGCTTGTGGTATCGCATCCAGTTAAAGCATGAGAAAAGAGAATCATTTTGCATCCGTTTACACCTAGTACTTGTTGCATCGATTTAATATTATCAAGTTTTTAATCACTGGACATAGATAACTGCAAACAAATATTTCGTGTAAGTATTATGAATTTATAATATTCTAAATTAATATACAGCCGATAATGTTTAAATTATATACCCTAGTTCACAGTCGTACTAATTACTTTTTTTGTCACTGAAATTGTAACTTTATGTTTTTCTGAGCACTATCATACTAATCTAATTAGGAGGAAAACTGACATTTTATCACGCCAGGTGGCGCATAAGGATCTGTACCCAGCATTGACATAAGAACTGTCAAATCGCATACATTTTTTACAAGTAGTTGTAAATTTCGCATTTTCCTTAAGAATGCCTCAACGTAGTGCGCCACATTGTAAAAATAGAGGAGCTCACTTATTTCCCAAGGATCCAACACGCAGAAAATGTTGTGAGAATGCGCATCAATAACTTTAGGGCAAGTGATACAGCCCGATTATGTGCGTTATTACAGCTTGAAAAACACGTACAGTCATAAACGAGTACATTTTAAGCTGTTATTCGCAAGGATTACTGAAAATATCGCAACCACACACTTGACACGAAACGAAAACAAGGTATAGTCGATTGCAGCGCCATCTGCCTCAAGCTTCTAGTGTGCCTCCCAATTACAACACTTCTTCCTCGTAATTAGTGCGATTGTGAACTATGGTATCGATGAATACTAGCTTCTGCCCGCGACTCCGTCCGCGGCGAACTCGTTTAAATCGCAGCTCCATACAAACTTTTAGCCCTCATTTCACCCCCTTGATGATTTCGGGGATAAAAACTATCATATGTCACTCTCCATCCCTTCAACTATCTCCATTTAAAAAATCATGTCATTCGTCGCTCTGTTTTGCCGTGAAAGACGGACAAACAAACAAACACACACATACACTTTCCCATTTATAACATTAGTATGGATAAATAAAAATATTCATGCATGAAATACGCTTTTCTTATAAAACATTATGTTGACCTGTAAAATTATAATAATTTCGTTTTCAATGTAGAAACTAATTTTCTTAATTGAAGAATCTTTCAGTTTTTAGCCACTATTTTGCTGTTTTGTTTATAAAATCATCGCCGTAATCTTTTTTAGCGTGTAATTTCCTGTAATTTGATATCGCACACGATTTTTAATAACTTTTCAATTTACAAGTTTTTGGCGGTTAAAAAAACTCGTTTTGCACACTTAGAATTCTCTATACTTTTAGTATGTCAAAAAGATACACATAAAGAACTAAAAAAAACATACCCCGTCTTTGTGGGAATTATTATGACCCCAAAGGCTATATCTCCTCTACTATGACGTGTGGCTAGTTGTCACATGGGCTTTCAACATTTTGTTCCGTGTTGTTCCTTTCATTAAATATTACCTTTATTACATCCATCTCACACTAACTCAAAACTCAAAATTATATTTATTCAAGTAGGCCCAGTAACAAGCACTTTCAAATCGTCAGGTAGAAACATAATCTTAAGCTAATTACTTAGAGTAATTAATTAACATAAAAAGTAAAATTTATATGAAGTATTTAATTTTTTTTATAAAAAATACTAGTCTAGAATCTTTCTAGAAAGACAATCTCATGTCAAAAAATAAATAAAACGAGAATAATTACTTAAAAACACAATGTCAAAATTTTCCAAAAGGAATAAATAAATTATAAATCCAGTCAAAATTAATCCCAAGAAGTTTTATCATTCATGTAGTCTTGTGCGCTATAAATGCTATAATAAGCTTTCGAAATAAGTTTACGTTTCACATAGTTCTTGAATTTTTTAATAGATAACTCAGTTACGTTTCCAGGAAGTTTGTTATAAAACCTTACACAATTACCCATGAACGATTTTTTTATTTTTTGGAGCCGAGTGGTGGGCACCGCGAGCTTATGCTTATTTCTAGTATTAATATTATGTATGTCACAGTTTTTCCTAAAATTGACAATATTTTAATGTACATACACAATATTTTCATAGATATGCTGACAATGCAATGTCATTATATTAATATTTTTAAACTTATCCCTAAGTGAGTCCCTATGTTTCAATCTATATATCGCCCGAATAGCCCGTTTCTGCAGAACAAAAATAGAATGAATGTCCGAGGCACTGCCCCACAATAAAATACCATATGACATAATGCTATGGAAGTAGCTAAAATATACTAAATGAGCTGTTTTCACGTCTGTTAATTGACGGATCTTACTCACTGCAAATGCTGCAGAACTCAGTCTATTCGAGAGATTAGCAATATGGGGACCCCATTTAAGCTTAGAATCTAACGTTAAACCAAGAAAAACTGTACTATGAACTAGTTCCAATTCCTCATCTTTCACAAAGTCACTCCCTTGCTCGTGTTCAACGAGGTTCGTGACAAATTTGATACATTTAGTCTTCTTCTCATTTAACAATAAATTATTAACTATAAGGTCCACTCTCATCAACTAGTTATCACCCCTGTTAAGTACTGTTTTTGTACTGTAGCAAACTGTTGTTTAAGTCAGAGGTTTTATTTTTATCATGATGAGCGAATGCGTAATTTGCCAGCGCAGCGCTCATGTGCGCGCGAAAGGCAAGTGCACCGTATTGACGCAAAGGATCTGCACGCTAGGCCTAGTCTCAGGGAATTCATTATTCGAAATCCCCGAATTCAAGAACATATCGATGGCAAAAAGCGAGAACGTAGTAAAAGCCAAAATGCAAACTTTACACCAGAGCCAATAAACTTTTCGATTTCGAGAAAAAAAATCATAACTCTTTCATTTATGAACGAAAATGCTTGATATTTGGATCTAATTCATAACTTATGGTTTTCATTCAACTGGCATATTTAATATTTAACAAAAAAGACTGGTTTACGACTTAGTGGCGGTTACGACAATTGAACTCTTTTTTTCGTTACGCGAAAACGCTGTAAACGCCACAAGTAAATGTACTAAAATGGTGAAACGAGTATTATTTCCATAAAGCATAAATGCTGTAACCAGATGCATATTTATTTTAAGATTCAATAATTTTGACGTAAATGTCATTACGTTCTTTATAGGACTAACTGAAATGTGGTAAGTGTCCACCGGCAAAAAGAAACTGTGAAAATAAAACTCTTAAGTATCAATCAACTTTTATCAACATACTTTTTTAAAATGTTTCCAAATTTTAAATGCAGGTTTCTTACAAATTAAAAGCTCAGAAGCAACAATTACCGTCTTAACATATCAAATACTATCTAGTCTCAATTTCTCTGTATAAAAACATTACGAAAGTTACTGAAAACCTCCGTTGCTTATAACATTTCAATAACATGCTAATAAAATGTCTCATATTATAAAATCACAACCCTGTACTTATCGTGCTAAAAATAAACATAAATATTCTTAGGGTTAATCAGACTGTAATTTTGTTATCCGCTAAAACTAAATATTATAGGTAATGAGGTTTAATATTCCCGTGAAAACTTTAAAACTCTCTACATTTTATCTTCAGTTTTGGCATTAAATTGTCTTTTAAGTAACTTTTATCGATATAAAACTCACTACCTATTAAACCCACTAACTATAAAAGATGTTTTGAATGTAAGTATTACTTATTATATAAGTTTTCAACATAATTCTTAAACAATTGTTTGAACACAACTATCACCTCAATTATAAAAATATTTCTTTGAACTAATCTCACTGAACCATTAATATTTAACTTAAATAACTAAACGTTATATTACTATGGTACCGTACAAATTAAAATTGTTATTATTTATTTAAATAAAAACTCGGAGTCATTTTTCTTATCGAGAACACTTCACGGACACACACAGTACACAGACTACGCACACCCATTCGCTCCGGCGATCGCCGATAGACTAAATCACAGGTCGTATTCACGAGCCACATCGCCGCGAGCGCACATTTTTATTGCTGTATCTTCAAGCACTACCCACTTCACGTTGTGTTTCAAATGTCGTTACTGTAGCTTGCTGTTAATTCATTTTCGAATGAAATGTAGTAAGCGTCAATCATAGATAATTTATTTTAGGATAATTGCAGTAAGCTTGGTTCGTAATTTTTTCACTACATGCATAAATGCTGCAACCGCCACGGAACAAAATTTCGGCAACGCTGTAACCGGCACACCCTTTGATTTATGAAAGAACAAAATTAGCGTAAATGTACTCGTTTAGAAAATTGCTACTATTTGGGTGTTTACAGCAATTAGATGTGGGCATCGTCATAAAAATACATCCGTTTTGCAACGTAGTCCAGTTTTTTCTAAGCGTCGTAGAGCCATGGGACCCAGACCAGTCGACGCAGAAAAATTCGCTGATTACGAATATGCAAAAAAAATTTTTTTGACCAAGTGGCGGTTACTACGTTCTCGCTTGTTCCTTGTGTTTTTCCATTTAAATACTAATGCACATCTTGCTATGCACTTACAGACCTTGACTGGTCCCCTACCATGCTGTGTGTCATTGAGTAGCATCCAGCCCATAATCTCACAGTGGGATCCATCCCTATAACGTGATACAGATGGGCAAACCAACTCAGCGAGTACCTGTTTTTTGACTCCGGGCTGCGAAAGCGAAAATCTCATTCTTTTCTTGAAGTCAGAATGCTGATAGACTTTACATTGCACTTTCCCCAACTCGTGAGCCACTCTCACAGCAGTCGCATCGCCCCGATCGCTCTGGCTTGGAGACCAAAGGACTGGTCGCCAAACTCAATCTGAGTCGCTGGATGCAAGAAAGAAAAAGCATTGCTTGGATTTGCCAAGGCTTCGTCCCTAATCATTTAGGATGGGACCACATAACCCGCGATGAGCTTATTTCAGACAATACAACCATTGCGAGTTTCTTGTACGATGATGCACAAAAGCGATTCCAACTATCGACGGCACTTATATTTATGTTTAAACGAGTAGTAACTTAAAAAAAAACACATAGTTTTCACAAATTCCGAAAACTTGTGAAACCTAAAATTATATATATTTTTTCATACATTGTAGACGCTACGAAGACTACAACGTCCGATGCTGGAATAATGTCGGACTCTCTGACAGTGGACGAAACGTTAAACTACGTGCTTAAAGCCGGTGACGCATTCATACTGGACGGGTTCAGGCCTTCAATTCCTGTCATTTAATCATGTGGTTACGAGCCCTTTACGCCTCCAACCAAGAACCCATTTAAGTCGCAATTAAACACAGAAAACGCAACAAGTCGCACCCTATCACTATATTCTAAGATGAAACCATCTTCGAAGGCATAAACGTGCGCCTGAATCGTGATCACATTGAAATGAATCCGGAAAGAATATTTTAATAGAGCTCTGCCAAACACATTTAAAGACAATTGTTACACGATTGAATCTGTCATTGAAACTGTCACACGAAATGCAAAACCCAGACTTACTAGAATAAACTTACGCTGCCGCAGTTGCCTCCTCGGCCAAGCGGAACGCAGTCACGAACGAGCAACGAAGCCTGATGCAGGTTCATAATTTGTCTTGATTATTCCCCATAGAATGGCTTTGTCGAACCGGATTTATAACTAAACTTTAACTCGATTTCAGCTCTGATGTTTGAATAATGTTATTAGGAGAAACGGTTTAGGTAGTAGGGTTATTTTTTTGTCCGAGCATAGACAAGTGTGCTGAAATTGAAAAAAAAATATTGAATTACGTTGTGAGGATGGACGTAATTAAACAACTGTTCACGTTGGGATTAAGATATATTGTGTCTAATATTACATAGGGTGGTTACTTATATAGAGTTAGGGTGTGTCAGTGTGAGTGTCACACTACACCTCCCTCCTTGGCAAAAAAAAAATGATTAATATTGTAATCGATATTAATATTTTTTTTACCAATGAAATAATTTTGAAAAATAAAATAAAAATAAAACTTGTAAAATAAGTCAGTAAGTAGGTATAAGTACATTTTTTTTGTATATAGTCATTTGAAGTTTACAGTTAACAGTTGTTTTGGCTATTCATAATTCCAGACACTTTTTAACTAAGTTCCCTTAAGTCGTTGAACAAGCATAATAATTTAATTTTACAAAAAAAGCTATTAACAGATTAAAAAATAAGGACATAAAGAAAGTTTGGAATTCATTTTTTTTTAATCTACTGTTACACGTGACAATCATTTCCATTTTTCAATTTAACTTTTCGACTTTAGATAGTATGAGCAGACACAATAATAAAACAACATGGAAATTAAATGAGTAATAAACACATTGCACGCTTCGATGACAACACAAGATTAAGTATTAACTAATTTCTTACCTACACGTAACACGATAAAAATTTTTTAAAAATAAACACGTCATACAAACTATCCGTTATTGAAGGTCCTCGTCCAAGAAATATCCTACTTACGTTTACATCGTAATCGTAACGTAGATAAAAGTCAGTCCAATGTTTGACAATTGTCTTCTATATATATATATATATATATATATATATATATCAGTGACTTGCAAGTCTTCATTTTTTATGCATATTTCGTAGTATACTTTTTTCTCTTTAACTTAATAACCTTTTCATTACAACTTTTAACTTAAAGTGTGCATCTTAATAATATGCTTCACTTGTGGCAAAGGTACACAACGCATTAACACTTGGTCGGCCGACCTTACATATATATATTTATTTTGCTCACGATACAAGGTAATTACTATTTATTAATGCGCACTTACTATTTATTATTACTATTCAGGCAGTTCTTTTAACACTTCTTTCATTTCAACATACCATGTGTCCAAGGACCTTCACGATTGATACTCGACCGAATCATGATCAGGTTTCAAGGATTCCCTGCCTGCCTTGTATCATGGTGTACCTCTTGCTATTTATGTATATACTCGCTCAACGGCGCCTCTCGGGCTACCGAAGATAACGAGAGACATATATTCCTATGATATCATTTTATTTTATTTTTAATCCTTCTCAATAAAATACCATCCAAAATGCCTCTCAAATCACTCGTACCTTATGAAAACGTAAACATATAAGAATTTCAGAAGCTCTTAGGTGATCAGGCTAATCGCTTAGTGAAAAACTTATTTGTTTGGTTTTCCCATACACTATGCTTCAAGCACTTTCAAATAATCGAAACATTCCTACCTCAAAAAAACAATATTATTCAAAACAGAGCTATCCCAAAATTATTCATCTAAAACCATTTTCTTTACAAAATACATTCCTTCACATCCAACTCCCAATTTTACGAAACTTCTGACCTTTAGAACCCAACGTTAATCTAACCCAATCTTTCCTATACTTACCGCAAAAACTGCCGCCGTTCATATTCTAACAAAGCCGATTCCACGAAATAAGTACCACTCTTATATTAAATATTAAATTTTCTTTGTCATTGATAATCGTCATTCATTTATGTATTTACTTATGTATCATCTTGCGTATTTATTTTAATTGTTAACTCCATGTAGAAAAAAGTATCAGTACGTGTGTACTGGACACATAATCAACTTTAATAAAAATAAATCTTTAGTGCCTATAATAGACCTTAAATCTTATTAAAAAAATTCTTAAATCTTAATATTTATTCAGAAAAATATAATATAAATCTAAGATATGGTTAAAAGTCAGAGTCATTTATAACTTTTATGAGCAACTTTGTCAATCTTTCTAAAAGTTTTAATGACAATTTAATTGGAATGATCTAAATTGATGCACAAGCTTCAAGGTTACTGCGAAATTTGAGATGTAATAACAGACGAACTGCATGCCAATCATTTTATGCTGACACGCGCGTTCGCGTCGTGCCTTATTTGTATAGTATGATGAAATCCTCTCTATAATATATCGGTATTCAAAAATATAGTCTTATGATTAGCTAAATTAATTTATGAAGAATTGATTATAATTAACACTGAAAATATAGTCACAAATAATGTTTGTTTTCCTGAGAATGCAAAGTAGTTATGTCATGAATATTTTATTTTTCTTTTTCATTTTCTATATATATAATCCTATGCAAAAAGGTTTTTTGTTCCTCTTTTTTTTATTTTTTCCTCACTTTTAACCATAATTGTGTGTCGTCATCAAGCGGCAAAAAGCTTCTTAATATTATTTATATCACTTAAATATAGTACAGTCATCTAGTTTAATTAATTAATCAAAACAAAACAACTGTGGTAATCATACATTTCAATTTTAATTTTATATTTAACAAATGACACAATTTGCTAGTTACCTACTTTTTTAACAAGTAGCCATGTAGGTTATATTATAAATGATACCTGCCTATATAATAGTAAAAAAGTTTAAAAGGTATCTTAATTATTATAAAAATGCATTTCTTTGTATATATGTTCTTCTGAACCATTCAGCCGATTCATGGATTCATGATTCTGGAACGTTACTGCATGCGCTGGACATCCTGACATTCGTGATCAGCCACGCCATCCTCGACACCATCTACTCGCGGCGGCATACAACGATCATTCCCAGCTCCCGGCACCGATTCCATTAAAATTGTTGTTTAGCACTGTTTCATATTCTGGTTCTTTTATTTGTATTTATATATTAAATTTCTCGTTCAGTTTAGAAAGTTTTTTTACTATTTTTACTATTTGTGGAATTTATACAATATCTTGCGCACTAATAGCTTGGTTCATTGTAATTGTTCACTGTTCACTTTTTAGTCACAGAAAAATGTTCAAATAAAGTTCACTTATTTCGTTCGTTACTGGCTAGCGCAGCGCGCCGCCAGCACGGCACAAGGCCGCACTGGCAGGTCGCCATGTGAGGATGGACGTAATTAAACAACTGTTCACGTTGGGATTAAGATATATTGTGTCTAATATTACATAGGGTGGTTACTTATATAGAGTTAGGGTGTGTCAGTGTGAGTGTCACACTACAACGTCGATCTAAAACTGATTTTCGAGTAGTAAGGAAGCGTAGTCCTTTTTTTTTGTTTTATTGTTTTCCCAGGGGAAATCCCTTATGGATCCCATCCGACTCGGGAGAAGCCGAGTGGGTATGTCCGACTCGCACGGACTAAAACTTACTTTAGACTTACATTTAATTCTTGAAGGATGGAATTTTTAACTAAACAGTAATGTTTCAATAAACCGAGCCGAACCGATTGAAAGGTGTTTAACCTATCAATTGCTGAACACCCTACCTATGGAATCCGCATATTATGCTGTTTACAGGAAACAAATAAGGACTATGGCATGTACGAGTATGTCATACACCGATGTCAGAACAAACCCTGGAATTAAGAAAAGACAATTTTAACAAAAAAAGTATAGATTTGAGATCAGGATATACTCTGTGACGGACGAATAAGGGCCACCCCACACCTGGCGTCTTTCGAGCGTCTTTCGAGCGTCGTCCCATAGTAAGCGGGCGAGCGAGGGGCGAGGCGAGCTGGGTTGGGGGGACGGTTTACTATGGGACGACGCTCGAAAGACGCCAGGTGTGAGGTGGCCCTAAAACAAGACAACCAATTTACAAAGTTTTTCTTTTGAAAGAACCGATACAAGTACTGAAAAATCAAACCCGGAAGTACCCAAAAAAAATCTAGTTCATTCATGCCAAGGCACGTTATTTCTGGATATAGAAAATAAAAGAATATTTCGGGAAACTACGCCTTGCTTTGTACCGGATTTTCAGAATATAGATGTAGAGAAAAAAGTAATCGACTTAAATAATGTCACAACCGATTATCGACCAATTCCTCTTCTTTATATGATGAAATTAAAACTTGAATGAAGCCAGATTACACGGACAAAGTGCAATCATTTCATGCAAAGAGAGTTGGTTTACATAGGGCACGCTATGCAGCGTTGGGAAAGTCAAACTTTGAAAGGTGCGAAGATGTTATAATTCCAGAAGATTTACAAAATTTCCTTTGCATTCAATCAAGTCTGCGACGTTATTGTTTTAATAACTTCCCTATACAAGGAATGAAAACGGAACCTTTAAAATGCCTTACACCTTGCTATAGTGTATACACGACGATATTGGTTCCAGTCATGCTTTTACAAAAGTTGTCCCTTGTATATACGCGTTTATTGTTGTCAAATATAACCAAGGCTATTTGAAAGGTGCGAAGATATTATTAATTCCAGAAGATTTTCAAAATTTCCTTTGCATTAAATCAAGTCTGCGACGTTATTGTTTTTATGACTTCCCTATACAAGGAATGAAAATGGAACCTTAAAACTGCCTTACACCTTGCTATAGAGTGTACAAGACGATATGGTTCCAATCATGCTTTTACAAAAGTTATCCCTTCTATATACGCGTTTATTGTTGTGAAATAAAACCAAGGCTAATTATGACGTCATTAATAAAAACACCCCGAATTTTTACCCAAATTTTATTGTATATGTGATATAATGTGTACCTATTAGTGATAACGAGACAGCCGCAATTGCCGCTCTTAGATTTATCCATCTGCAGCGATTACTGGATGTTTTTCTTAATTATTGTCCCCCGACAATAATTAAATAACAAGGTAACCTCCAATTTCTCACCATACCTATAGATCGGGGGATTATACGGAAACCCGTGAAGAATATGCTTATGTAGCAAAATGTGTAGCCATTGCACATTTATTCCATATCAAATTACACAAAGGAGACCTCGCTGTTTCAGTTAAAACTTGTAACCTAGTGTAGTTTAATAAGCCGTTGTTTATCTTACATGATTTATCACGACGAGCGAATGCGTTATTTGCCAGAGCTCCTGAGCGCCCGAAAGGCAAACGCACCATATTGACGCAGAACATCTGCACGCTAGGCCAGCAGGTCGATCACGTAACGCATTGTACGTACGTTAGGTAAAATCTAAATGTCAATTTTAAAATGGAAAAATGATAGATATATCTTACGCGTGTTCAAACATCACGTGACTACCTTTCTGGTCTCAGGGAATTCATAAATTCTGAATTCCCGACTTCAAAAAAATGCATATAAGTATCTTTTCCATTATGGTACTACTTGGTGTGAAGTAAAAAAATTGATTTTTAATCGCAGGTTTGATGCGGTCTCAATCATTAAATTCAAATCTCATTTACTAAAGGTGACAAGACATGGTCCTTCTGTTTTTCCATTCAAATGTTAATGAAGTACATCTTGCTTTTTGTAACAGACTTTGGTTATTTCGCTACCGTACTGGATGTGTCATAGATGTTGAGTAGCAGTCATTCCCCGTGAACCCACAGGGACGCCGACACAACTCTTCCGCTTCCACTCATGGTGAGCTGCCAACTCAGCTAGTCCTTGTTTCTTTCCCGGACTGCAGAAGGGAAGATCTTATAAGGTTCCCTCATTCCTTAAAGTGAGAATGCTGATAGATTTTGAAATATACTCGCTAAGTATTATTATGTCGCATATGCCACGAACATTATTGACATGGCGATTGGTGGCAAGAATTTGTTCAAGTTTGGACATGTCCACGATCACTGCGGAATATATACCAGATATACCGCACACACTCAAAACGGCACATACTGAAAAACATACAATTGACTCTGACGAAGTCAAAAAAAAACTGCCACCGGACTAACGCAATTTCAGTTATTACTGGCGGAAAAAACATCGCTCTTAGAGCAGTCAGATCACCCCAAAACGGTGCCTCCGTATCTCATGTTAATGCGATCTGATGAGCCAAACAAAAAATAACCTCTGCAAATTACTTGTATGGGGACGCTGGCACAAAAGCGGTCCTAATTTTCGACGGCAATTATATTGATGTTCAACGCCCCACTGCTGGGCACAGGAAATGGGCAACATTATATATTTGTTCGATTCTTGTACAAAAAACTATACGGCAGCTACCCTTACATGTATCCTACCCTATTCGTGCTTGGTATGGTAGGGTATACTTCACTGGAGACCCGGAGGAATATGTATTTAGTGAAATACTTCTTCCAATTAATACGCGGCCTGGTGACCAACCCCCAGCTGCTTGCTCTTATAGGACTCAGAGTTCCACGAGTCTCCACCAAGCATCTATGCCCTCGTCGCCGCGATCTCTTCGCTGTCCCCCAACTAGGACTCGCGCACTAGCCTCTTCCCCTCTACATCAAGCACTAAAGCTGATAAATGATATACTGGACAGTGACAGCCAACTGGACATATTCTTGAGCTCGAAACCAAAGTTCTTGGCAGCTGCCTCTCGGTATCTAGAGAAAGTTGTCACTCCTAGCTCCATAACTGCATACCTGGATTATATTAATAACCTTGACATTGTGTATTTCTTTGTATTGACCTTTGTATTGACCATCTATATTCCGTGACCTTTCAATATTATATAATTTTATCTTAATAATATTTATTGACCATCTGTATTTCTGGACCTGTTACTAATGATGAATGTTAATCAGTAATTTGACTAACAATAATTCATTTTCTAATATTTTTTTTCCGTTGTATTCATTATTCAATCATTTGACATGTTGCATTTCAAATTTGCATGATAAGTATAATTAATTTACCAATTAGCATGTAAGGTATAACTGTTAGTGCTAATATTTATATTAATGGTAATAAATAAATAAATATATTACGAGAAAATCATAGTGTGCACAAATTTCGAAACCTCGTTAAACCATACATGATTTGTCTGCCCAGGTGGCTTCATTGTAGACGTTACCGGGCCACATGCTGCCTTAACTTCCGATGCTGAAATAATGTCTATCTCTTTGACAGTGGACGGAGCATTAAACTACGTATTTGAAGCCGATGACGTATTCACACTGGACAGGTTCAGGAACTCAATTCCTGTCACAGAATCACGTGGCTACGAGCCCTTTTCACCTCCAACCATAAACCCACCCGAGTCGCAATTAAAGACGGAACACGCAAATAAGTCGCGCCTTATCACTATAATAATATGGGTTGTCTAGGTAATAAATGGGCACCTGAAACTTGATTTCAAATAGTTTTGGCAAGAATATTTTAATAGAGATCTACCAAACGCATTTCAAGACGTTCGTTGCTGAAGTCAAAGTCGGCAAGAAATGCAAAGCCCAGACTCACTTAAATAAATGTACGCTGCCGCAGTTGTCTCCAAACAGGACCCAGTGACGAATGAGTAAAGAGCTCTGATACAGGTACTTAACAGATCGAGTGAACAAAGCAAACGAAGTTGTCTGTCCGGCTGTTCTTCTCTACGGGTCGCATTTATCAGACGATTCTCCTGAACTTTTGTGAGCAGGTTCGTTTATTCTTTTTTTTTGTCGAGTAACTTTTCAGTGTTTTTTTTAATGTTTACTAATTATCGGCGAATAATTAAGCCATTCTAAGATCTCTTCCGCAAAATCAGATGTCCAACAAAGAGTCATATGTCAGATGAGACCGGAAAATTGTTGGAAAGGGCGAAAAGCGAATTTCGTGTGTTAATTAAACATTACATTTTGCGTGGAAAAACTATCAAAGAGACTGAAGACTGTTTAAAAAAATATATTAGTAAATCTGCGCCATCTCAAGGAATGGTACACAAGTGTTTTACAGAATTTACCGGACGGACTACTACCAATGACGCAGAACGGTCCGGAAGGCTAATTGAAGTGACCACTGATGATGTTGTGAATAACCGTCGAGTGAAGATACGTGAGATAGCTGAGACTGTTCACATTTCATCTGAACTAGTTTTTCATATCTTGCATAACATTTTGAGTATGAAAAAACTTTCCGCAAGATCTCAATCAAACTTTCAATCGATTTGTCGATCAAAAACGACATCGTGCAAAACCTTCTAAGCAATGCTTAACCAAATTCAAGAGTAATTCTAGTGAATTTTCACGTCGATTTATGACGGTAGATGAAAAGTGGGTCCACCATTATACGCCAGAGACGAAAAATCAGTCAAAACAGAGAACTTCTGCTAACGAACGGGCCCAAAGAAAGCGAAAACCGTTAATTCGGCAGGAAAAGTAATGGCCAGTGTTTTTTTTTCGGACAGCCAAGGGGTTGTTTATATCGATTATTTAGAGAAAGGTTAAACGATAAATGGCCCTTGTTATGCTACTTTTTGGAAAAATTTAACGTATAAGTTGTGAAAAAACGGCCACATGTTCAAAGAAGAAAATCCTTTTTCACCACGACAATGCCCCTGCACACTCGTCAGCAGTCGCAACAGCCAAATTAGTAGAATTGCGTTTCGAAATACTGCCCCACCCACCTTATTCTCCGGATTTGGCCCGTTGTGTTTTTTTTCTATTCCCAAACATGAAGAAATGGCTCGGTGCGAAAAGATTTTCATCAAATGAGGATGTAGATGTAGTGAAGGGACGCCTGGCCGGAAGCAGGCGGGCAGTCGATCGCTCGTCGCGTTCATTCAGCCCCATTCCCTTAGGTTGGAGCTTAAGGTTACTGTCCCGGCAGCGTTCCCACATTACACTCTTCCATTCTTCTTGTGTTCCTGCAGAACAGAAGGACATCCTTAAGGTTGACATCCCTCAATTCCCACTCCTCTAACACATCTCTACCGAAAGCTCTAAACCGCGGTGCCGCGTACATGACGCATTCCGCTAGTACGTGCTTGCTAGTTTCTTCCTCCGCACAGTGCGGGCAGGAAGCATCATTTCTAATACCTAATATCTTTAAGTGTCTATTTAGAGTGTTATGACCAGTTATAATACCTGTCAACATTCTTAGATTGCTCTTACCCAGTTTCAGCAGATACCTGGTTCTTCTGTGATCCATACCTCCTATCATCATCTTTGTCTGTCTACATCCAGGTGCTTCCCTCCATTCTCTATCTCCTTCCTGCTCTCTTAGCCTTTCTATGGCCCCCTTTGTGACTTGAACCGAGAAGGGAAGGACCGGTTCCGGGCCTACAAACTCCTTTCCCGCTCCCTCCCTAGCCAGCTCATCTGCCCTCTCATTTCCCGCTATCCCCTGATGCCCTGGCACCCACGCCAACGTAACACCTGGGTTTTCTCCTATCTTGTTTAACTCCTCCTTACATTCTTTCACTAAGGCGGATGTTACCGTCGCCTTATTTAGTGCCTTCAGTGCTGCCTGACTGTCTGTGTATAATCACCACCCTTCCAGTCTGTTGCTTTCCTTCTCTGATGATCTGTGCGCACCTCGTTATTGCGCACACTTCTGCTTGGAAGACACTAGCATATCTCCCCAGGGGGATGGACACTTTCTCCTGTAGTTTGGGTATGACTATACCTGCTCCCGCTAACTTTGTTGATTCTCTTCTTGATCCGTCCGTAAAGCAGACCGTCATTGGGTGTTCAACGTCCACTTTCCAGTTGTCTCTTTCTCCTATGTGTATCTTGTACTTTTTGTCGAATATCTCCTGCCTCTTTATGAGGTCGTTATTGGCTACCATCATGTGCATCGTCGATAGCGTCTCTTCCTGTATCAGCGCGTGTCTTTTGTCCACGCAGCTTCCTCTCCATTCCTTACATGCTTTCATCCTGTACCACTGTTCGGTGGCCCTTTTCTCCACTTCAATACGCATTGTCTTCATGCCTAGCAGTACTTCCAAGGCCCGTGTCGGGGTTGTTCTCATTGCCCCCGTCACCATCAAGCACGCTAGTCTCTGCACCTTGTCCAGTTCTTTTTGATATTCTTTTATGCGGACCCTGTGCCACCATACCAATGCTCCGTAAAGCACCCTAGGTAGGATGATTGCCCTATAGATCCAATTGATCATCTCGGGTCTCAGTCCCCATTTTCTTCCCACTGCTCTTTTACATTGGTATAGTGTTCTAATGGCCTTCGCCGCTTGCTCCTTAATGTGAGTTTTATACCTGAGTGTGCTGTCCAGCGTTACTCCCAGATACTTCACCTCTTTAACTATCTCTAGTTCTACATTCTGTATCTTTATTGGTTTTATGTCCTCCTTCTTCCTTTTGTTGGTGAATAACACCAGCTTTGTCTTCGTTGGATTCAGATCCAGGCCTCTGTCTTTACACCATCCTAACACCTCTCTGAGACTTCTGCTCATTACGTCTCTTATGGTGTTTAGAACCGTTCCTCTCACCAGTAGTACTCCGTCATCAGAGTAGGCCTGCATGTACACACCTCCCCTGTTGACCATCTTCACTAATGAGTCCAGTAATAGGCACCACATCAGGGGGGACAAGCATCCACCCTGCGGGAATCCCCTTCTAGGACTTATTCTTTTTGTGACTCCTCCCAGTTCCGCTGTTATGTCACGATCTTTTAACATTCGGCCTATCCATCTCGCTACTGCTCGATTGATTCCTTCTCTGTCTAGGCTGTTCTCCACCGCCGCAAAGGTAGCCTTGTCAAAAGCTCCCTCTACGTCGAAAAAACAGCCTAGTGCATACTGCTTTGTGTCTAGCGCTCTTTCCACCCTGACCGCTAGATTGTGCAGGGCGGTCTCCGTCGATTTACCTGCCATGTATGCATGTTGGTTCCCATGAAGTGGGTACCTCCCGCATTCCACCTTCTCTCTTATCGATTTATCTATCATTTTCTCCAAGGTCTTTAGGGCAAATGATGATAAACTTATGCTCCTGAAGGATTTCACCTCCTGGTATGATTTCTTTCCCGGTTTCGGTAAGAAGACCACTCTCACTTGTCTCCATGCCTTCGGGACGTAGCCTAGGGCTATGCTTGCTCTGTAAAGTCGTGCTAGATTATCTTTGATGTGTTCATACCCTTTCTGCAGTAGTACCGGGAGTATCCCGTCCGGTCCCGCCGCTTTGAAGGGAGCAAAGGATTTGATCGCCCACTCCATCATCTCCTCCTTCACCACCCCCTCCGCAGCCCCCCAGTCCGGTGTACCCAGCTCTGCCTGTTCTTCTGCATCTTCTTTACAGTCTGGAAAATGAGATCTCAGCATAGTTCCTAGGATTTCGCCCGGGTCCGTTACCAGATCTCCCTCCACTCTTAGGCTGCCCAGTTGACACATTCTCTCCCCCGCAAGTAGTTTCACTACCCGTGCCCCCTCAGCGTAGCTTCGTATTTCCTCTGTGAACCTTCTCCAGCCCTCGCGGCTGGCCTTCTATCTCTGTCTGGTGTACTCATTCCTCACCTCTCTGTATGCGTCCCAGCTGCCAGTGTCGTCTTTCTTTAAAGCGACTCTCATAGCTCGGCGGGTCTTCTTCCTTAGTTTACAAAGTCCCTTGTTCCACCATGGTTGTCCCTTCCCTGCTTGTACTAGCCTTTCGGGACATGCCTTGTGGTAGGCTTGCATAATGTTCTCTCTGAGTTTCAGTGCCCCTGTTTCCAGGTCCTTTACCCCTCCATATCTCTCATCCGGGTTGACCAGCTTCGCTAGTTCCTCATCATACATACTTCATCCAGTTCGTTTTGCGTTGATTCCTTACTCTCATCTTCTCCGTGCCACTCCCGATTCTGAAGAGTATCCTTCGGTGGTCAGACATGCTGTCCTCCTCGTCTACCCTCCATCCTGTTATTGTGTCACAGATTTCTCTTGATGCTAAAGTTATGTCGAGCACTTCTCTTCTGATCCTGTTCACAAACGTCGGTGTGTTGCCTGTGTTCGTGATGTCAAGGTCATTGCTGATAATTAATTCTAGTAACGATTCTCCCCTACAGTTGGTATCGGTGCTTCCCCACACCTCATGGTGCGCGTTAGCATCGCATCCTACTATAAGTGGAATTCTCTTACCTTTATATCTCAGTACCGTCTCTTCCAGCTCCCTGGTTGGCGCCTCTCCTTCCCCTGGTAGGTAGCAGGATGCCAGCGCCACCTTGTGTCTTCTCCCGTCTCTTGCAATGAAGTGGGTCTCCACCACAGTGAGGTCTCTGTAACATATGGTCATGACGCATCCCATATTTCTTACGTTATTACTTGTGTATATGCATGCTCTAGGAGGAAGCTCACCGTTCCTTTCGTAGTGGAGAGCACCCCCCAGATACCCCAGGCCTGCCACCTGATTCCTCCATGCATATGGCTCTTGTAGCAGTGCGATTTCAACTTTGTTCCTCACAACATACTGCCCCAGCTCGTGCATGGCATTTTTGCAATGTTGGAGGTTTACTTGGCATATGTTTGTGTATGTTTTTGTGTGTCTGTGTTTGTTTAGTGTTTTTTGTGTGTCCATTGTGTTGTTTTGTGTGTAGTGTTGCTGTCCCGCATCGTTACTCGGAGAGTTCACCATCGTCGTCATCCATACCTTCTGCCTCCTCCGTATGGACGCCGTCCGGTTTAGAACTCTCCTGTTTCGGTGCGGGTTCTTCCTTCTTCGGTACCTTGGGCCCCTCGAGGGGATTTGCCCTCAGTATCCGAATTCTCACACTGGTGGCCGAGAAGTCTAACACCTTCGTCCTCTCCTCGCCCCAGCCCTTCTCTACCCCCTCTGGCACGACATATGTCAGCCGGGTGCCTAGCTCTAGAGCCTCTCTTCCTGCGGCCTTCCACTCCATGATCTTTAGTTCCGGACGATCCGGATTCTGAGCGTAAAGGAACTCCTTTACGTACTCAGTATCCGTATCCCCCGGAATCCACACTTGTACCCTGGTCTGCTCTAGCCTACTCACAGTGATCCTGTGGCCCCCCAGCTCGCCGAAGTCCTGACTTAGTAGCCACTCCCTCGTCTCCATCGTTTTTGGTGTCACAAGGAAGAATCCTTCTGACACCAACCCCGACGTAGCGAATCTCGGAGCTACCAAGCCAGGCTCCCCCCTCACCACGCGCAAGACGACCACCTCGATCAGCTGCGTTAGCTTCCTCCTGATGAGCTTCGCCAGTGCCTCATCCACCAAGGCGCCATCCTCTCGGCCGATAGCTACAGCCAGACCCCGGTTCGCCTTGGCGATTTCCCGAGGTCCCTCTGCAGCCAACTTTCCTTTATTCAGGCGCTTCGCTGGAGGACGCTCCGAACGACTCCCCTCATCCGTGCTCTGTCGCTTGATCTTGAGGCCCCGTTTGCTTGGGCCGGGCTCGACCTCCACCGCAGGTACCACCCCGGCGAGATCCTTCCCGTTCCCAGCAAACACTGCCTTTCTCCTTAGTAGCTTGGCCTTTCGTTTTTGGGCCTTACTTTCATACTTATGAAAAACTTCAGTGACCACCGGTGTGTCCTCCCTCACGGTTTTCTCCTTCGGTGGCGTCCGCAGAAGCTTTTCTTTCTCTCCAAGTGACAGGCCTCCCAGTTGTATCTGGACATCCGAGGTACCCTGCCTCTCTTCTCTCCCTGACGGCTCCCCTCGCTCCATGGAGCTCGGTTCAACCCACTTTCTTTTGTGCTCGGTCGGAGGAACCCCAGAAGGGCCCCCCTCCCTCGCTTCTACCCTTTCGGGTTGCTTTTCCGCTTGCGCGGTAGGTTTTATGATTTTATTGTCTGTATTAATTTTCTCCATCTGGCATAGTTTTTTATGGGAAGATAAATAAATAGAGTAGCAGCAGTGCTCCCTTACTGCCCCCTAGCAACATTGACCCCTACGTAGTGGCGCCACCCCCCTACGCATAGTCGTTCGTGACAGCGATTGTGCGGAGTGAGCTTGCAGGCCTGAGATGACAGCCCCTGTGTTGCTTGTTTGTGTCGGGAATCAGTGCGCATGCGTCTACCCCTAGACCGTCGCTCTAGACCATCCGGGGCAAACTGCGCACGTCACTTTCCCTCCACTTCAGAGTCCGGGTCAGAGCATATGTCCGTTCACTCCAAGGGCGTCGCTAAGTGACACCCCGGAGCTCCCTTCTTTCCGCCCTTCCCCTTCCTCTGACCACACCACAGGTCCTATCACCCCTCCTCTCGTCCGCTTGCAAGCCCAACCCGCACTACCCCCAGCTGCCCACAGCCGGCTGTGAGGGCCCTCGGCACGTCCTCCCACCTTGACCCTGGGGGTTTGGGGCGTGTTGTCATGAAGGGGTAATCCCCTAGATGACAACACGACCTGTGCACTCCTCTTTGACCCGGGCTTGTGACCGGCTCCTAGCAGACCACGGATGATCTTCTAGCAGGCAGAGTTATCAAATGAGGAAGTCATAGCTGAAACTGAAGTCTGAAGCATATTTTTCAGGGTTTGACAAAAATTTTTTTTGGAGGTATCGCAAAAGCTGGAACATCGTTGGATGAAATGCATTGAGTTGAAAGGAGATTATGTAGAGAAATATAATTTAAAAAATGTGAAAAAGTTTTTTTTTTTATAAAGTCACTGACTTATCAAACAGCCCTCGTAAGCGACTATGAAATCGCAGCAATTCAAACTGATGAAGAAGTATATCGTTACGTGATCATTAAGGGTTGCTATTATCATTTTCGTAACGCAATTTGGAGAAAGAGCAAAAACATTATCCTAACTAATACAGCGAAAGGCCGATAGGTTACTCACCATTCAACTTTAGTAGCCTATTAGTTCATGGGGATCACCATAAAATTTATTCCTGAAGCCTATTTAAGCATCTGGGAAATGGCACGATGGAACGAAACATACTTCTTATTTTGGTCCTATGTACCTAGACGAACAGTGGCAGATGAAAGTAACCTCAGAAATTTTCAGCTGTTACGGCAAAAAAAATACGATGACAAATGCATTAGAAGGATGGCATAAGCATTTAATCCCCTCAAATGCATCAAAATATTAAATAAGAAGCTGTAATTCCAACTGTAAAATGCATTAAATGCGTTGCATTGCGAAATATGAAAGTAATATAAACAAATTAAATAATTAACAAAATAATAGTTGATCGTTTAAATAAGACAATAAGTGTAACCGAACCCTTAGATAATTTAGCATCATTAAGTTGTAGAACCACGACACAAAGTTAATTTTGTCCCATCTTAGTAAATAACAGGATATTGTTATTATGGAACCAGCAGAACGCATTTTATGATAAGATTGAACTCATATTTTAAGTTAATGTTATGTTAGAAGGTAACTGTTTTTCATGATAATGAAATAGAAACAGATAATTCCTACATTTTTATTTCAACCCATTGACATGCCGAATGCATGCATTTGAAAAATTCCTTTCAAATGTCAGGCTCATATACAAGTTAAGATGAATCTTTGACGTGCAAATATGTAACACTATTTAATTACTATTAGCGAATCCTAATATACAGCTGTAGCTCACCAGTGTATTCTTATAAGACTCTTTAAATGCACCGAGCTCGAAATAAGTCCAATAATCCACTGCTTCTTGAAAATCTTCCTCCTGTTTTAATCTGGGTCAAAATACATACCTGCTTTGTATCTCCCACGAGCATTCCGTGGTCTGATGTTCTGTAGTTAGCTGTTATTTTTAATTGTTTTAAAGTTTTCGAATATCACTCCATGGTATTCGTATTAAGTTTAGCCTGAAATCTCATACAATATTTTTAGTTTTAATGGTTCTTGACCAACTTGTTTTGCAGCAGCACGCGTTATGCGAACGCGAAGCATTTATGTGACAGCTATTTGTTACAGTGAGATACATAGCCGTTCGTTGGCTTGGTGTGTACCCACCATTAGTTAGTTATATTTTTATGTCAAATTTACCATCATTATCATCATCATCTATTTAAGAGCCAGGCTCTTGTCGGTGGAGTAAACGCCACTGATTTTTGTCCTCTGCCAGCCTTTTCACGTCTTCATTCGACTCGACAGCTTGGCTGGTGTAAGTGTGTCTGGGCCTTTCTCTTCCTCTCCTTCCTTCGATCTTGCCCTCCAAGACGTTTAAAAAGAAGCTGTCGTGCCGTATCAGATGTCCGGTCATTTTGCCTCTTCTATTTTTATTGTTTTTAGCAAGCATCGGCTCTCTCCTACCATCGTCATAACCTCTTCGTTTGTCTTCCTTTCTCTCCAGCTTATTCTTTCCGCCCTCCACCAGCACCAAATTTCGAAGGGTTCGAGCCTTTCTCTGTCCTTTTGCGTCGGCGTCCACGTCTCACTCCCGTACAATGCAATACTCCAGATATATACCTTGATAAGACGTTTCTTGGTTTTCTTAGATATAGGTACAATGTGTCTTAAGTATGTGTCTGGTAAGTGGGTGTGCATGTGTGTGTTTTGTTGTTGAAGGCTTTTTAGCAATTGCGATTCATTGTATAATGTCCTTGGTGCATCTGGAGTCACTAGTAATGACACTTCCTAAATATTTAAATTGCTTGACCTGTTCTATTGGCTCATCCTGTAATGTTATAGATCGGTGTACTGCTGTATGTTTAGAGACGACTAGGGACTAGATGAAATTTACCATAGAAAAGGAATATAGTACCTCTTTTCTTTTTCATATTAAGTGGCTACCGCACGACCATGTTATTTTTTTATGCGTTAAATGAGTTTGTGATCATTCCTATTTTTATTTTTTTATGTTTTTGTTATTTGTCCTTGTGTGTAATAGTGGTGTCTTTGTTCCGTGCCTCACCAAATGGCCATAACGGAAGACCAGCGCTGGCCCTACCAGCATTACTCTGAGTTGTGACCATTTCGTGGCAAATGTGTATATGTCTACAGTTTAGTTGTTTTTGTCACGAATAAACGTTTTCTTTCTTTCTTTAATTTTGTTAAAAGGGTCAAAAAGTGCAAGACACTTGTACAGTCAATTTATGACAATGTACAGTCAATGAATGAGCTGAGAGCATGGTAAGGGAGAAATATAAGCATAACATGATAATATGGTGAGCTGCAAGTTTGCTGAGATGAGATTTTGATAACCTGAGCAGGACGTAAGATGAGAGTATGGTCAGATTGGTCAGCTGCGAACATGGTGAGATGAGAATTCGGTGAGCTAAAAATATGGCGAGCTGAGAATTTGGTGAGCTGAGAATGTGGTGAGATGAGAATTTTGTGAGCTGAGCATACGGTGAGATGAGAACTTGGTGAGCTAAGAATGTGGTGAGACGAGAATTAGGTGCTCTGAGAATGTGGTGAGATGATACTTTGGTGAGCTACTCATACAGGACCGTAACCATCTCGCATAATAGCATTTAAAATTTATATTTATGTTATCATGAATACATTTTTGTTTGTTTAATTTTGTTTAATATGTCAAACAGAGTAGGATATATTTAAATATGTTTATTTATGGAATAAACACTTATTTTAATTATACCACAGAATAGATAATAGTTTATACAGAATATTTTGTGCCCACATAGTAGAGCAAGTATGAGGAAAATGTTTTAACTGTTTTTTTTGCATTTTATTCAAAAGTCTAGTCGTACAAAAAGTATTTTAAGTATGCAACGTTATATAACGTGTTTTTGGCAATTTCCGTTAGTAGCAAGGGGCATAGGTTATTAGATCAAATAAAGTTAATTTCTCCAAGACAGTAGTATCTTAACTCTTACTGTTATCAAGATATTAAAATATTCAATTCAATTTAATCAGATTTGCAGATTTAACCAGTTTAAAGGCGCTTAACTGTGGTGTCATAACAGCTTTTTAAATGTTGTTAGGTTCCTATACACTACAAGAAGGTTTACCAAGTGAGTTCGTTCGGTATTAGGGAAAAACTGCCTCGGAGGTACGTTTTTTCTATTTAATGTGTCTTCTTGGACCTGCTGGTCCTGAACATTTGTACGATAACACAATAACTGTTAATGCTACATTAATATATTTAGTACAAAAAGAGAAATATATATATTTATTTTCAAGAAATGATTATGCTAATTGGTTTCCGTGAATGTATTCACTTGGTTATACACGGTGTTCCCGGGAATTTTCGTCAACTTCGGCATATTGCAATATGCAGAAGTTAACAAAAATTCCCGGGAACACCGTGTATAACCAAGTCAAAAAACGCTCGTAGCGTCTTTCGATGTTCGCCTTCGGGCAAATTGTAAACTAAGTATTAAGGAGAAGAGTGGCAACTCTTGACTTTTTACTAGCATGTATGGATGTCTGTGAAGTTAGCATATCAAGTTTTAGCAGATCACAAAAAAACTGGAGTTCTATTCGCATGCAACATAGTTCTATAGTTCCTGATACATTCTAGCAATAGTTCTGGCGTTTTTACCACAAAAAACAATCTTGTGTATTTCAAACAATTGATATGCTAACTTCACAGACATCCATACATGCACGTACCTAACATATCATTTTCCTCCGAATCGACTAAAAATTAATATCCTGCCTTTTCAAAGTGTTCCCAAGAGTTCCTGATACTTTAAATACAGCTAGCAGAACTATCTAGCATGAAAACTTAAAAATAAACCTTTCTTTAATTCAATGATATGCTAACTTCACACGTGATCTGCTGATAGTTTTTGAGGAGTTCTAGGCTTGTCTTTGGTCTTAAATGTAGCTCTAACCATGTAGAACCTAGAACTCCGGAGTTCCAGGCTCTAGTGCTACATCTTATACCTAAAGAAAATTTATGAAAACTGAAAATTTTGACATGCAAGTGCTATACGATAACAAATAATTTTTTAAATGGCTCTGGCTTGTTTGCTAGGCAATAAAACAGATTTTCCCATAGAAATTAAAAAATCTTCAAACCTTAGCTGAAAAACTTACTTTAAAGTACAAAAATAATTTTTATTGTCTAAGGATTCAGACTAATTATATGCAAACTTCACACGTGATCTGCTGATAGTTTTTAAAGAGTTCTAGGTTTGTGTTTGGTCTTAAATGATAGCTCTAGCCATGTAAAACCAAGAACTCCGGAGTTCCAGACTCTAGTGCTAAAAATCTTATACCTAAAGAATATTTATGAAAACTGAAAATTATGACATGCAAGTGCTATATACAGATTATATGCAAACTTCACACGTGATCTGCTGATAGTTTTTGAGGAGTTCTAGGCTTGTGTTTGGTCTTAAATGATAGCTCTATCCATGTAGAGCCTAGAACTCTGGAGTTCCAGGCTCTAGTGTTACATCTTATATCTAAAGAAAATTTTACAAAAATGGAAATTTGGACAAGCTAGTGTAGAGCACTAGCTTGAAAAATATTTTTTAAAGGATTCGGGCTTGTTTGCTAGGCAATGAAACAGATTTGCCAATAGAAAATAAAAAAATCTTTAAACCAAGCTGAAAAACTTACTTTAAAGGACGAAAATATTTTTAATAATTAAAAAAATAATTAATATACCTAGCTGTGGCAATTTTCTTCTAACGAATTCAAAGCAAATGCTTAGGAAGATTGGAAAACATTCTATAAGAAATAGAGAATAAAGATAGTCCATTCCGACTTAACCAATTAAACCTTGATTCAAACCCGAGCCAAAGATAACCACTGAGGTTCTGAAAAAAAAGAATTGGAATGGAAGTCTGTTTACTCAAGATAACTTTAAGGCTATTCAGTTTCCATCTCATCGCCTTCCAGGTACTTACCTAACTTTGCTTATTAAAATGAAACATTAAAAGCTTCTGAACGGTTCTTTGGCTCAACCGCTGGTGAACTTTCCGGTTGTTCTATCGAAGATAATCAATATTTTTTAGAATTTACAGAGCTTACGTTTAATACTTCATTGATGGGAAATGCAAAGTCATGAATTCATTTCATAGTTTGAAGATCAGGCGCAGCACAATACTGGATATCTGGTTTAAGTGTTTTGACATTCAATCACCCGTTTTTTATTTCTTTGCAATATAATTATGTGAGTATTGTGTGTTACTTTTACTCCGTTGGTCTGTTAGAATTAGTTGATGATGATCGATGCCCAGCTAGTGACCTCTTAAGCGTAAAGTGTGTGTGTGCTGTAATAATCATTCCCAGTCTCTAGCCGAATCTCCATGTTGGAGGGATGGGGTACTACAAATACACACAGACAGACAGATACAACAGACAGAGCGATTGCTTTAACTTATTTTATCGATGAAGACTGGAGGCGACAACTGCGATGGTTCCAATCTAAAGCAGTTTCTATCATCGTTAAATATTTAGATATATTCTACGGTGTTTAAGTAGAAACTAGGCTTGTGTGGTCATAAATTAAGAACTATTATGAATAACTTCCCATCGTAGAACGAAACGAGCTAGCTTTAACACGTTTTAAAACTGTTTGCGGGCTTTAATTCAATTGAAGCCAATAAATTAGAAAACTTCTGAGCGAAACAGAGCTTAAGAAATCAAAGTCAGCCGTCTAAAAATAAAATGGTCAACTGTTTGAGTGACTCATCGTTACTTACACAGATACATGTTTTTGGACCGCGACGAGACTGAACCGTAGAGCGCCGGTTTATCCATCCAATAACGCGGATTTCAACCCGTTAAGAAAACACAAACAACACTTTATAACGACGGTGAATCTGGGTGATTCATATTCTTATATACACACGTTTATTATATGTTTTGGATAATTATTAAAACCTATAAGTAGCCCAACAAGAATCAAGACACACCTCTTGTTTTCAACACAAGTTTTTATAGCGATGTTTTTCCTATCGCGAAAGTGATAAGCAAAAACACCCCGTTATTCATGAAAAATCTTATTACTAATGCATGAAAAGCCATAAATAATAATGTTTTCATCATGTTGTGCATAATGTGTCATGCTGTGTCCAAGGGAGCAAAATATAAACTCCATTGGACACCGGGAAGATAATAAAATTTGACTTTTAAGATTTGACGCGCATTTTGCCCTACAAAAAATACAAGGGCAGTTCATAAAAAAGCTTATAAAAAACCGGCCAGGTGCGAGTCGGACCCGCGCATGAAGGGTTCCGTACCATTATCTATACTCGTAAAAACAGCAAAAAAAAATTGTTTTATGGTAGCCCCCTTAAATATTAATTTAATTTTGTTTTTAGTATTTGTTCTTATAGCAGCAACAGAAAAACATATTTTTTGAAAATTTCAACTGTCTAGCTATCGCGGTTCTTGAGATACAGCCTGGTGAGAAACAGACGGACAGACAGCGAAGTCTTAGTAATAGTTAGTTATTTTACCCTTTGGGTACGAAACCCTAAAAGGACAAATAGAGTAGGTACAGTATAATATATATTTTTTCTCTAATATTTATATACTTAATCATATTGGCCTCGTGGGTTCATCACGCGAAACCTTTATTGTTGGTACTTGGAGTATAAAAAATAAGCTACATTACGAGTATGATAAAATAATAGTCGAGAAAACTCCAATATAAGGCATGAAAGGGTTCTCGGCTGGTGTAATAATGGCAGCCAGTAAATTACTGAATTACGTTATTAAATGGCCTCTAGTGCAATTAGTGTACTTAGAAGCCTGCCTGGTTTTACACAGAATGTATTTCAAACGAATTAAAATTGGGTTGTTACTGCCCTCTTGTAGTAGATAGCATTGGCCAAGTATTATAAAAAGCGACATCTGTTGGTGAGTAGCGTAACATGTGAAAACTGCTGTATACAGCACTATTCGATAGATGGCTGGTTTGTTGAATGGTAAATGAGAAGCTTCCCCGTTACAGAAATTTTCACGAAACCACATAGAGGGCAGTTTACACACTATTAAAATCTTTCTACTGTAGTTAACAAGGCTGGACAAACAGAACCAAATCTCGAGCCTACTCATAGAGGGCGTAATTTAATCGTAAACGAGGCATATTTTTGTCCGTCGCTTCCTTGTGTGATTGGGACATTTCAATTTCCCCACAGTAGCTTCAATGCGCGTTGAGCTAATGTGTCAGAATGAGCGTATGAAACATTATTTAGGATTGTGATAGTAAAGAGACGAATCGAATTCAGGCCTTATTAGGCATGGTTTCCATGTCGTATTTGGTATTCGGGTATTAACGAAGGTCAAAGAAGGATGGACCCTCACAGCGACAGCCAAAACGGCTCATACAAATTGATATAGTATTATGACGTCACAGCAATATCTTCGTATTAACGTTTGTATGGTAAATCACGCAAATTGCTGTTTCTGACGTGAAATTACTGTGTACCTACAGTTATACATTTTTTTTTTCAATTTAATTCTAAGGATTGTATTGGTTTCTTTGAATTGTGTTTTGGCAGATAAAAATACCTGAGTACATATTTTTTCAAACTTTTCATCGTCCTTAAAATGTCTGTATCGTC
Source organism: Epinotia demarniana (assembly GCA_945867215.1). Taxonomy (NCBI): domain Eukaryota; kingdom Metazoa; phylum Arthropoda; class Insecta; order Lepidoptera; family Tortricidae; genus Epinotia; species Epinotia demarniana. The sequence continues at coordinate 37,441,256 of OX244260.1, read as the reverse complement.
TTAGGAAAAAAATACATTCACTTTGTTCGAAACCTCATAGGTACAACATCTCGCACTATTGTTTTAATTTTAATGCATTATTCATTATGTGTATTTTGCGTATAAATTCAATAATAGGTAACCTACGTCCTGTGTGGACATGAATTCATTATTATTTTAAGTTATTCTTTATTTTTATTGTAAATCCTTTTGACTCGCAAAGGTGCCATTTCAGCCAGGTGGTTCATTTGGCCAATTTGCAGAATGAAGTTTTGATTTTTTGAATGTGCTTATACCTACAAATATGACAATTAGGCGACATAATGGTGTAAGCGCTAAATATCAGAGGTTTCTTTTCCCGTCACGACGATACAATTAGATGGTTGCTAATAACGATCCACTGCTAATTGCACATTGTTCAAAAACTATATTGCGACTGATTGATGATCTCAGCTTTGAAATATCTTTGACAACGTATGTTCGTTACTTTTCATTTGTGCAAAAATAAATATAAACAATATGTAAGTATTGATTTCAATAATCTTCTTAAAAATAACTTAATTTGAATACCTTATACAAATAAAAATTGTTGCTTTTATCGGATTAAACAAGCAGCTTAATTATAATAATAAATAATAATTAGGCAAGAACGATCGCTACATAGCCTAATTTACATCAAATTATTATACATAGTTCATAAGAAATTAAGGACGTCTAGACGTAATGGTTAGAGCTCCCGTTGCACGAAACCCTACCTCACAAGGTGGCAGAACAGAAATGCAATATAGTGATAGATACTACTTAGGAACACTGGATTTTAGTTGGTTGCCATAGCATATCCTGGAAGAACTATAATTTTTTTTCGTCGTCGAATCGCTTTTTTGATCGAAAATTACATCATAAGGTAGCAGATCGAAACGTTTACTCATCGAAAGAGACACATTTGGAGATAAAAACCCGCATTGGTTGCCAGCCCAAATCCTGGCAGGTTTCAAGATCAGCCACGTTTTATGAGCCCCAAAAATGGGGTCAATTAGCTCATCAGGTGGCAAGATGAAAATGATGCAGATCGATTGCCCTAGACGTGCCGTTCACGAATATATAGGGTTGCCTGCCTTCAGCTTGGCAGTTTTTCTGGTCAGCCACCTCAAACAATGTATGTGAAAATCTTGGAATAACGAGAAATTCGTGTATTTATGCTATGATTTAATAAAAATCAGGATATTAAATTAAAGTCAACGTACTTGCGTCTTATGGTGTTGAAATAATAGGGTAAATGTACCAGTTTTGGTCATTTCTCATTAATATTTCTTGAAATATTGAAAGAAGTGATATTGCCTTTTACGTTCAACGTGATACAGCAATCCTCATCAGGTGGCAAGATGACACTGATGCAGATTGATTGCCCTAGACGTGCCGTTCACGAATATATAGGGTTGCCTGCCTTCAGCTTGGCAGTTTCTCTGGTCAGCCACCTCAAACAATATATGTGAAAATCTTGGAATAACGAGAAATTCGTGTATTTATGCTATGATTTAATCAAAATCAAGATATTAAATTAAAGTCAACGTATTTGCGTCTTATGGTGTTGAAATAATAGGGTAAATGTACCAGTTTTGGTCATTTCTCATTAATATTTCTTGAAATATTGAAAGAAGTGATGTTGCCTATTACGTTCAACGTGATATAGCAATCCTCATCAGGTGGCAAGATGAAAATGATGCAGATCGATTGCCCTAGACGTGCCGTTCAATAATATATAGGGTTGCCTGCCTTCAGCTTGCCAGTTTTTCTGGTCAGCTACCTCAAACAATGTATGTGAAAATCTTGGTATAACGAGAAATTCGTGTATTTATGCTATGATTTAATCAAAATCAGGATATTAAATGAAAGTCAACGTACTTGCGTCTTATGTTGTTGAAATAATAGGGTAAATGTACCAGTTTTGGTCATTTCTCATTAATATTTCTTGAAATATTGAAAGAAGTGATGTTGCCTGTTACGTTCAACGTGACAGCATTTTTGTGCTACAAACAATATTTATTTTGTAGAAATTATATGAAATTATATGAGACGGCCGCGACATAGCGACTCGATTTTTCTCGCACTATCCGTCTCTCTCTTATTAGAACACTTAGAAAAATCGAGAGTATGCGAGTATGTGCTACAGAGCGCGCGACGGAGAAAGTCACCCATTTTGAGTTTTTTGCGCTGTTGTGACCCACGTGCCGCCGCGCCGTGTATACGAGCGTTCCAGCAGGCTTGCGTTCGGATTTAGCCGAGCCGCATCTACACGGACGGCTCGGATCGTGCTACCCCGCGCCGTTTAAACGCACCTTGACAGAAAGAGACTTTCTTAGTATGGATGACAATGGATCAGATGAATCAGATATTTGTTGTGATTCTTCTTCTGATGAAGAATAACTTTGTACGTTTTTAAGTGTCCCTATAATAAAATATATATATATATATATATATATATATAAATTCGTATTGTTTTATGTTTGTACACTTTGACTGTGTACCTTAAAAAAATATGCAAGTGATTATGCAATTATATGCATCTTCTTCTAAATGTATATAAATATCAAAAAATCTTACTTGTGTATGTTATGTTGTACTGTTCTAGTGTGAAGAGATAAATTTTAATATACTAACCTTGAATTAAGATTGAAATAAAATTGATTCGTTATTTCATATTATTTCTACAATATAAACATTGTTATGCAGCACAAAAATGCTTTATCACGTTAAACGTAACAGGCAATATCACTTCTTTCAATATTTCAAGAAATATTAATGAGAAATGACCAAAACTGGTACATTTACCCTATTATTTCAACACCATAAGACGCAAGTACGTTGACTTTCATTTAATATCTTGATTTTGATTAAATCATAGCATAAATACACGAATTTCTCGTTATTCCAAGATTTTCACATACATTGTTTGAGGTAGCTGACCAGAAAAACTGGCAAGCTGAAGGCAGGCAACCCTATATATTATTGAACGGCACGTCTAGGGCAATCGATCTGCATCATTTTCATCTTGCCACCTGATGAGGATTGCTATATCACGTTGAACGTAAAAGGCAACATCACTTCATTTCAAGTAATATTAATGAAAAATGACCAAAACTGGTACATTAACCCTATTATTTCAACACCATAAGACGCAAGTACGTTGACTTTAATTTAATATACTACTTTTTTTTAAATTACGAGTATACCCTGAATCATAGCTTACATAAACGAATTTCTCGTTATTCCAAGATTTTGACATATATTGCTCGAGGTGGCTGACCAGAAAAACTGCCAAGCTGAAGGAAGGCAATCCTGTATATTCGTAAACGGCACGTCTAGAGCAATCGATTTGCATCAGTGTCATCTTGCAACCTGATGAGGATTGCTATATCACGTTGAACGTAACAGGCAACATCACTTCTTTCAATATTTCAAGAAATATTAATGAGAAATGACCATAACTGGTACATTTACCCTATTATTTCAACACCATAAGACGCAAGTACGTTGACTTTAATTTAATATCCTGATTTTGATTAAATCATAGCATAAATACACGAATTTCTCGTTATACCAAGATTTTCACATACATTGTTTGAGGTAGCTGACCAGAAAAACTGGCAAGCTGAAGGCAGGCAACCCTATATATTATTGAACGGCACGTCTAGGGCAATCGATCTGCATCATTTTCATCTTGCCACCTGATGAGGATTGCTATATCACGTTGAACGTAAAAGGCAACATCAATTCATTTCAAGTAATATTAATGAAAAATGACCAAAACTGGTACATTTACCCTTTTATTTCAACACCATAAGACGCAAGTACGTTGACTTTAATTTAATATCCTGCTTTTTTTTAAATTACGAGTATACCCTGAATCATAGCATACATAAACGAATTTCTCGTTATTCCAAGATTTTGACATATATTGCTCGAGGTGGCTGACCAGAAAAACTGCCAAGCTGAAGGAAGGCAACCCTGTATATTCGTAAACGCCACGTCTAGAGCAATCGATTTGCATCAGTGTCATCTTGCAACCTGATGAGGATTGCTATATCACGTTGAACGTAACAGGCAACATCACTTCTTTCAATATTTCAAGAAATATTAATGAGAAATGACCAAAACTGGTACATTTACCCTATTATTTCAACACCATAAGACGCAAGTACGTTGACTTTAATTTAATATCCTGATTTTTATTAAATCATAGCATAAATACACGAATTTCTCGTTATTCCAAGATTTTCACATACATTGTTTGAGGTGGCTGACCAGAAAAACTGCCAAGCTGAAGGCAGGCAACCCTATATATTCTTGAACGGCACGTCTAGGGCAATCGATCCGCATAATTTTCATCTTGCCACCTGATGAGGTAATTGACCCCATTTTTGGGGCTCATAAAACGTGGCTGATCTTGAAACCTGCCAGGATTTGGGATGGTAACCAATGCGGGTTTTTATCTCCAAATGTGTCTCTTTCGATGAGTAAACGTTTCGATCTGCCACCTTATGATGTAATTTTTGATCAAAAAAGCGCTACGACGACGAAAAAAAATTATAGTTCTTCAGGATATGCTATGGCAACCAACTTAAATCCAGTGTTCCTAAGTAGTATCTATCACTATATTGCATTTCTGTTCTGCCACCTTGTGAGGTAGGGTTTCGTGCAACGGGAGCTCTAACCATAAAGACAAACGCTAATATCTAGAGCGAAAGGTTTCTTAATTACAAAATTAAGAAACCTAAAGCAGCTTTAGGAAAGATGAAAAATTAAAAATATTGTAAATCGCCTATTACTTAAAATACTAGATACTAAAAAACTAATTATATAAGTGTCGCACTGTCACTGTAAAGAGATGCATTTGATGTTTTTAGAGATTTTGATAATATTTTTCACCGAACACAATGTTCATAACGAAACTATACGTCATCACACCATACATTTTACACAGGATGTAAATAAATATTTTATTCCCGCTTGCTCGCGATATTTTTCGTTCATAATATTCGGTTTCAGTTTTCAGTTCGAGCCATTGACCACTCCTATATCAGATTAAAAGTAAAATTTATTACTTTTGAGCGCAAGCCGCGGCCCGAACTGGATTAACTCGTTTTTGATGAAGTTAAAATATATGGCCACCATTTTAAAGCGTTTCCTGATAATTATAGTATAAGAATAATAAGTTTAAGCACGAATTGCATAAATATAGTATCCATTTATTCAGACATCTTTGATTATTTTAATACGCTAACAATAAATATTTTGGAACAATATATATGCGATTAAAACCATTTATAAAAAAATATGTACCCAATTAGCGTAAATAAAAATTAACTCAGGGTCAGTTTTGTGACAAAAAATAAGCATAGATATTATGTGAAATTGAACTTGTTTCACATTTAAATAACGTATATATGCATTAATCAGACAGTGTAAACGTCAACTAAGTGACATTTGCATTGCACATTTACTGCGCACATGATTGCAACACAAGTGTCGGTCAAAAACAGCGCAAGTGACCTGGGAAAGGGTGCATGAGTCCGCTGAATACGGGTGGTGCAGGACCGGTCTTTGTAACACTCTTTGGTGGAGGCCTAAGCCCAGCAACAGTTGATGTCTGTCGACGAATATCATGGTAATGACGACCTCTGTAGCCTAGTTGGTAGTGACCCTGCCTACGAAGCAGTTGGTCCCGGGTTCGAATCCCGGTTAGGGCATTTCTTTGTGTGATGGGATTATTTATTCCTAGATCATGGATGGATATTTATTTAAATAAGTATGTTTATCGTCATCTAGTACCCATAGTACAAGCTTTGCTTAGCTTGGGACAAGGTCGCGATTTGTGTAAGTGTCCCCCCTAATGTTTATTACTATTAATCATTTTGTTTATTATTTATTTATGATGATGATGACTGATATTTTATTTTCATGTCATGTATAATAGTAGAGTCGAAAAGTGGTAGATGACTTTTCTGGTTCGGTGAACCAGTGAAAAAATACTTAATTAATGAACAAGGACAGTTGCTCTTGACGTAACTAATTACTGCGCATTCCGAGTTCATATTGTGTTCCAATACTAGACTTCTTGCAACTTGAAAACCGTGGAGGTTAGAAATAGTAAAATATGCATAGGACAAATTACTACACGCCAATCTCTTAGTTTTTATTTGGGTATTTATTTTGAATATATTTTAGTTAAAAAATAATAAACATTTCAGAACGTTCAGAAGTTAACGAAATGCACTTTCAATCAAAGTTAACACTCGTCGGATCTATACTAGCATTATGTTATGTTTAATGTTAGCAAGATTTGTTTTTACATGAAATCAGTTGATGGTGAAACGTTCATGAAAAAAGTTCGAAACATGTCGCCCGTAGTGACATTTAATACGTCAGTTGAACCGTGTAATTATTAGTATTATTTCAACATGTCTCACGAAAGTTTAATTGGATACTTTCATAATAGTCAAATATACACGTAATTTTATGCAAAAATGTTTAATTTTAGTTACAGAATCTAGCAACTGTAGGTATTTATTAAGCGAATAAAAGGTAACTCGAAAAGACGCCATCATTCAATTATTTAAGTACACAATGTGTCAACTGGCATGGTAAAATGTATTTGTTTTGTTCGACACCAAGCTAATGGAGTAATATGCACGCGATATCCGTCTTACCGAGCCTAATATTCATAAAACTGACCTTGTAGTGGGTCTGTCAACAATGGCTAGGTGCATAAAGGAATAAAGAAAAATGGATATGGTAGGGAGCCAGTCAAACATCTGCTCTATGCAAAGGTAGACCACTGAAGGAAAGAAACGTGTAGATTATTAAATAACAGATTACAGGATTCTACTAAAGCAAGAACACTTTATTTTTATACTACGGCATTTAACATGTCTGCTTAAATTTGCAGACCATAATAATACGGTCGCGTTCATGTTAAACTTTATTTTTAGCGAGGCGCTTTATTTGCAGTACACATCATGCTCAGTATCTTTTGAAGTCCCGCCCCATACAGAACGAGTTTGTCAACTGCTCCTAATCAACAAAAAATATTTAAAGTGTATTGTATTATGTATGTTATTGATAAACTCGAAAACTACTGGAACGACTTTACTGCAGTTTTCATCAATGCGTAGAGTATTTTACGGTGGTGGTTTTAGAATAACGATCGATGTTTTGTGTTTGAGAGAATGAGCTACGGCGATTTATTCCAACCAACTCAGATGATTTGGGTGTTTTCTCGACGAGACAGATTAGATGCTCAAAACTCGACCTAGTTCCTGAACACACCTACCTTGGAATGATCATTGACAGTAGATTTAATTGGAAAAACCACATTGAAGGAATATGTAAGAAATTAAGAGCCATACTAAGGTAACGGCGCCTATTACCGTGGTACGTGAGGTAGTTTTCAAATTATAATAAAAAATTAGGGGTATGAAAGCTCCTTAATGTCCTAGATTATTTTTTTATTGAAGAGTGTTTATTGAACGTTCAGAGTCGTAAATTTTTGAGCCAATTATAATTTATAATATTTGATAAAATAATTATTGAAACCACGAAAGGAGAATCTTCTATTACCGTGGTAATGGATGGTATGTGATTCTATTACCGCGAATTAAGCTTTTATTACCGAGGGTATAAAAAGCAGCAATTTTCTACCATCGGTAATAGTAACCTGATACACAATTTAGCACCCAATATCGAGGGTTAAAATAATATTCGTGACTTTGGTTCCATACTATATAAAAATAAATAAAAAATGAAACATAAATCAAAAAAATTACGTCCACTGGTTATAATAGTGGAAGCCCCACAAGCCCAATTTCATAAGAAAACCGCAAATCGATGTACAGTTTAGCCGTTTGGCACACGCATACTAGAGGTCAAAACAATTTTTTTGACCCGCAGTTCCTAAAAAAAATTCCCTTAGGGAGGCCGAAACATTTTTCTTTTTGTAAAAAAATATTTTTCAGAAACCTATCGTGTGTAGTATCATATGAAAGGGCTTTTCGAGGCGATTCTAAAAATATACCACATCATTACATTTTATCCATATTTTTTTTAATAAAACCAAAATAAGTTTCGAAACATACTAAGTTTGGGCTACTCCAGACACGATATGGATGTTTTTTTATTTATTCAATATACTAAAAATGATACTTGATATGGTCATATCTAACCTTAAAAAAAGCAATTTTGAAAATAATTACATTAAATATATTTTTTTAATTTTTCTATATTACCAAGTGACACAGTTCTACTTCAATACCTATTTTACGTGAGTTATGGAACTGTACTGCAGATGCGGTACATATTAATCATAAAATGATACGTAGTATCCATATATCCAACGGGAACTACCTCTTTAACCCTTTAACTGCGCTTTTTCATCAGTTGGTATAGTTTGGTTAGTTTTTGTCACAAAATATCAAGGTTGGACTCTTTCAAATACGATAAACCCAACTAATTAGGTTAGATATCAAGATATAACGTATTACATATGATCCGTTATATCTTGATCTTTATCTTGAACCCCAAGAAAGTTATTTGAAAATAATTTCATTTAGTTTTTTTACAGGGTATTATAAAAAACCTAGTAAGTACAATACTGAGCATTCTAATATTCTATATTTCCGGGTTCCAAATGTTTTAAGACTTTATTTAATTTACAAATTTTGCTCGGTTATTTCCGTCCACCACACATCTTTAAATTTTATCAAATGAAACTGTACGAACGGAACCCTAGATGAGATTTATTTTAAGACAAGACTAAAATGTCACTCGGTAATAGGATACTTCTTTGTAACCTATTACCGACCCAAACAAATAAAGAATGGGTCGGTAAAAGATTCCCATAGTTACTATTACCGAGTGTTATGGGATCTTAACATCGGTAATAGACTTAATTTGGAATTTTGTAAAATCTAATTCCGATCCATAAAAACTTTAGGATACAATTGTATTTTCATTACAAATCAAACATACACATTACAAGCTTGGTATAAAACCATATTCACATAACTGGTACGTATATATAGTTAATTATTACAATATTTGAACGACATGACAAAATAAGGGTTTCCATAGAAACTGCAGATTCAGTACTAAAGTTTTGGTTAAAAATGAAGGGTTTGTTGAATACTTTCCATACCACGGAAATGGTTCTTTAATAGCGTCAATAGGTCAAGATTCGAATAACTGTAGGAGATTTTATAATCGATGACATATAAAAAAATAAAGCACAAAGAAGAAAATCGCCGACTTAACTATTACCGTGGTATGCCACGGAATTAGTTTACCCTACTAAAAATGGCGTCTATCACCGCTGTATTTTATATTTCATTTTAAATGCATTTCCAGGCCAAAAAATATATTATGAGTACCCACAAGTCGTGCCGAAAACTATAAATAACCATTTAAAATCCATAGCATTTGTTCAATTGTCATAGGTATTGCGTGAAATAATAAATAAGATTCGGGTATACTTACCAGTGACGCCATGCGTTTGTATGACACAACCTCTTCCTACGCCGCCGTCGCAGAAACTGACGGATTGCGTGCTTGTTATTTAATTCACACACATTTGCGTAAACAGGACCGTTAGTCAACTAAATTAGGCTTCATCTGTGTAAAGAATGTTTTATTGTAAATCGAACGGTTTGCCTTTAAAATGCGTATTTTGAAATGCCGCGATAATGGTAGCCGAAATTGATACCCCCGGTAATAGGCGCCGTTACGGTAACGGCGCCTATTACCATGGTACGCGAGGTAGTTTTCAAATGATTATAAAAAATGATGGGTATGAAAGCTCCTTAACGTCCTAGATTATTTTTTTTATTGAAGAGTGTTTATTTAACTTTCAGAGTCGTAACTTTTTGAACCAATTTTAGTTTATTATATTTGATAAAACAATTATTGAAACCACGAAAGGAGAATCTTCTATTACCGTGGTAATGGATGGGATGTGATTCTATTACCGCGAAACTAGCTTTTATTACCGAGGGTACAAAAAGTAGCAATTTTCTACCATCGGTAATAGTAACCTGATACACAATTCGGCACCCAATATCGAGGGTTAAAATAATATTCATGACTTTGGTTCCGTACTATATAAAAATTAAGAAAACATAAAACATACTTAAATCAACAAAATGATGTCCACTGGTTATAAGAATAACTACTACTTGCATACATAGCAGGTAAAGACTACCTTTTATTAAATCACAGTTACATTACATTATACTATGGATTCGGTATTTTGTATTCAAAGATTAAATAAATAAAATACTGGGTATTATAAAAAACCTAATCAGTACAATACTGGGCATACTAACAGGCTAAATGACTCGAAAACAATATTTTGCGCTTTGTGTAGGTAAGTAACATCTTTATCGATACTTATGTGTCGTTTCCGGGTTGTTTGAATGTTTTAGGACTTTATTTAATTTACACATTTTGCTGGAATATGTTATTATCTCCGTTCACCACACATCTTAATAATACGAACCAGAGAAATCAATTTTATCAAATGAAATTGTACGAACGGAACCCTAGATGTGATTTATTTTAAGAGAAAACTAAAATGTCACTCGGTAATAGATACTTCTTTTTAACCTATTACCGACCCAAACAAATATTGAATGGGTCGGTCAAAAATTCCAATTTGGAATTTTGTAAAATCTAATTCCGATCCATATAAACTTTAGGATACAATTGTATTTTCATTACAAATCAAACATACATATTACAAGCTTGATATAAAACCAAAATCACATAACTGGTAAGTAAATATAGTTAATTATTACAATATTTAAACGACACGACAAAATAAGGGTTTCCATAGAAACTGCAGATTCAGTACTAAAGTTTTGGTTAAAAATTAAGGGTTTGTTGGATACTTTCCATACCACGGAAATAGTTCTTTAATAGCGTCAATAGATCAAGATTCCAATAGCTGTAAGAAATTTTATAATCGATGACATATAAAAAAGATAAAGCACAAAGAAGCAAATCGCCGACTTAACTATTACCGTGGTATGCCACGGTATTAGTTTCCCCAACTAAAAATGGCGTCTATCACCGCTGTATTTTATATTCCATTTTAAATGATTTTCCAGGCCAAAAAATATATAACGAGAACGCAAAAGTTGTGCAGAAAACTATAGATAACCATTTAAAATCCATAGCACTTGTTCAATTGTCATAGGTATTGCGTGAAATAATAAATAAGATTCGGGTATACTTACCAGTGACGCCATGCGTTTGTATGACACAACCTTTTCCTACGCCGCCGTCGCAGAAACTGACGGATTGCGTGCTTGTTATTTAATTCACACACATTTGCGTAAACAGGACCGTTAGTCAACTAAATTAGGCTTCATTTGTGTAAAGTATGTTTTATTGTAAATCGAACGGTTTTCTTTTAAAATGCGCATTTGAAAATGCCACGGTAATGGTAGACGAATTTGATACCCCCGGTAATAGGCGCCGTTACCTTACTTAACCAACTACCATTAGATATATTAATAAAAATACAGGGAGCAGAGAATCCAAACGCATGTAAAAAAATACTTAAAAAATATTTCATAGAATTTCATAACACCAGTACTGAAAAATAATATTAGTAAACACGAAACATACTAACTAGGATAATATAAATAATTAAGTCGCAACTGATTCTTGCAAATAAGCCTACATGAGGCTTCAGTAAGAATACAGCAATAAATGTATTAGAATAAGTTTATATTTTGAATAAATACAAGTAAAAAAAAAAAAAAAAGATGGCTTCTTATTTAGACAAATGACAACGTCACACGCTGTTATTGAATACCTACTAATTTTGTCACCTATGTCTACGGTGGTCCTTCGGATACGACGCTGGTAAATTGTTCGTGACAGTCCCGTCTTCGAGCCTCGGTGATCCAGGCCACTTTTTACCCGACTTCCCGAAGGAGAGGAGGGTTACGTTTTTCGAGCGTATGTATGTATGTGGCATATTCTTTGGCACGCCCTGCAGCCTAAACCGTTTGACGGATTTCGACATGTGAGTTGTCGATGGATTCCTCTTAATCGTGGGAGTGACATAATACTACAAAATACATATACATAATACTATAAAATTAAACAAAGCAGTTAGGTTCTTTGAAAAATCTTTTGAATTCTCTTGTTCAAATTTTTTTTCATTGTAACGATGTAACTCGTCTTGTGGCATTGTCCCCATGACGCTAGTTACCATAACTAGTGTTACCTCTCTGTATCGCGTACTGTATCTATCTGTATACAGGGGTCACCTAAAGTGCTGATAAGACTGCTTCGGCCAGCAAAGACCCGCCTGTTCCTCAGGCGCCGGCCGCCTGTGTCCCGCCATGCCGCTCTCTACGACATCCTTAGAACGGTGCTCGTCAGTGCCAATGTTCCCGCCGCTTTTGGAGCCCCAGATTGTGCGGAGCGATGGTAAGCGCGCCGACGGGATGTCGCTGATTCAGTGGAAGATGGGCGGTGCGCTGGTGTGGGACGCCACAATGCGCTGACACGTTAGCTGCGTCCTACCTTCCTTCGACTAGGAGACGTGCTGGCGCGGCGGCAGACACGCGGGAACGAGCAAGTACAATTGTCTCGGCATCCAGTATGAGTTCGTTCCGTTTGATGTCGAGACACTTGGCTCGTGGGGCAAGGGCGCGCGTTGGCTACACGGGGCCCTCGGCAAACGCATGAGGGAGGCAACAGGCGACCCTCACGCTGGCAGTTTTCTCGCGCAATGACTTGCAATCGCAATTCCACGCTGGAATACTGCCTGCGTGATGGGTACAAAATCCAAATGCCAAAGGGTAAATTAAATTTAATTTTTAATCAAGTTTTAATGTTTTTTTATCAATGTACCTTATGTATTTATATTTTTATTTGTTTTAACAATAAACCATTCTTAATAATAATAATGAATGACAAATTAACTTTTTCGGACATTTTATGCTCGAAATTATAAACGATTACATAATAATATATCCAGGACAAATTATCCAGTTAGGTAGGTTCAACTTCGAAAAAGAGGTCAATCGTCTAATCTGACTTGGCTGGGCAACGTTCGGAAAGCTACGGCACATCTTTTCATCGAATATCCCGCAGTGATAACTTAGCATTGAACCTTGGTCGCATACTATTCGCCTAATAAGAAGGCACAAAGTCACCCATAGGGCAATGGAGAGGGCTATGCCGGGAGTTTCTCTGCGTGATCGCATCGGAAATGAGACTATCTGCAGCTGAACCATGGTAACTGATATACTCGTAGCTTTTCTCTCTTAATCGCTGAACTCAAGTAGCTTAAGGGGCACAATTATTTATTTATCGAAGGACCACCCGCAGCACACATCTGAACGATACGAGTAGGTACCTTTGATTTAAACTTAATAATCTAAGTAAGATGCTTAGCAACTTATAGGTGACCATAGTTCGCAATTGGACTAATTCGCACATTGCACAAAGGTATAGGTACAAAACTGAAGTAAAGCCTTGTGTTCGAATAGGCATTAGTTATGTTTGTGTTAGTCAATTTAAATATGTAATGTCTATTCGAATACGTCACCACTACATACAAGAAGTGCTTTACTTAAGTTTTTTACCTATAGGACCGATGGCCGTTGGGGTGGAAAGGTTCTCGAGTGGCGACCACGTACCGGATGACGTAGCGTGGTCAAACCACAAGGTGGACTGATGACCTGGTAAAAGTTGCGGGAGACCGCTTGGTGCTGGTGACGCAGGACCGGTAATAAAATTGTGGCACTGTGTTTCTGCTGATAATGTTGAAGATCAAATTTACAATCTTTGGTCGAGAACGTCTACTCAGATGACGATGACAGAGCATCCTAGCAACAAGAGGTGTATAAAGTGAATGATTTTATACTGAACCAGTTTGAAAGTCCAAGTGAAGAACATCTTTCCATGGACACTGTAGTAAATGCTGACGAAATCTTATTATACCCGACAGAAATTTAAAATTCTTTGAATCCCTCTGTAACTTCACCGCATAAATTAGCTTTAAAGCAAAGCGTACCTCAACTATAGTTTTTCCCCTACAAGAATTAAACCCGCCGAGGAAAAACTTATTGCGCAAAAAGTGTTACAGGTATTAAATGAACACAACTGAATTTGATACATAGTAAGGTTACTTATACTTAAATAATAAATACCTCCTGCACCACCCATGCGACGCCGGGGCGGGCAGCTAGTAACAAGATAGATGGTAGTGGATGGATGGTAGTGACTTGTGAATTGGTTGAATATAGTATTTATTTATTTATTGTATATTTGCGATATATATGTAACATATGTTAGTGTGTATTATATTTTATATTGTATATTTATATATGTATTGGCATGTTTTTATTTGTCTAGAATTAATACTAATTAGGATTTGCTTTATTTTCTCTGTTTTTGTACACGGTATAAGTTTGCCTATCTCGTTCTACCTACCTTCCTCTCAATTGCTCAAAGGTTAGCTGGAAGAGATCCCTTATAGGGATAAGTTCGCCTTTGTACTTTGATCTATTGTGTGACATGTATATTCCTTAACCTGTTATTGTGTACAATAAAGTGCTTACATACATACATACATAAAACATGAAAAGTTAAACACAATTATAATAACAAAATATATACAAAACGTTAATTTACATACACTTTAATAGATAACCTTTCAGTTAGCCAAAGAAAAAAAGGAAACGAATTTATGCCTACAAAACCTGTAAAATCGTTGTTGCTGATGTTGCGTTTATTTTAAAAGCCGCATCCATTAATATTACCCATCAACAGCTAATGTTTTAACGAGGTGGATTACGTCTTCACAACACGAGTGGACTCTGTGCAGTATAGCCGTTTGCAAATAGTTGTACAAGTAAGAAGTGAGTATTGAATTTTACAAAAAAATAATTGATCGTATCTTGTTATTAGTGATCTTTTATTATAATGTTGTTGTTACATATAAAGACAGAAGAGAGGGGTATCGGAAGCTTGATATTAACTTAGCAGTTAATAATAGTTTTTCGTTGAATACAATAATTGTCATTTTGATGTGATGACCAGATGACCAGGGGCCAGATAATTAAAACTAAAAACGATAATAACAAATAATTTTACACCCGGTATAAAAAAAACGTCATTGTTGCTATCAAAAGGTATCAAAGTTGTACTTTTCTTCCCTTATTCTTGTATTCAAATAACAGTAATTGTTGCACTCAATTGTATTGGGGGCATTAAAATTTTCCTCACACTTAGAAGGTGAGAGAAAGGCAATTGTGTCTCTCGGTAGCAAAATTATTTCGGTCTTGGGCTTAAACACTTGAATCCCTCGTTTAGCAAAAGATTATATTTCGGAATCCCTAGGAAAGCAGTACAATATACCGCCTTCGCCGTAAATATATATTTTTGCTCCCTTGAGAAACAATCTACCATTGTTCATTTCAAAGTTGCAACGAGCAGTCATTAAACAAAAACATAGTCAAATACAGGTCGTCATCGTAAGTGAGAAACTTCATTTAGATAAATGTACAACAGTAATGTGATTCTACTTAGATACGAATATCAGCAATGAAATAAAATAAATACGCTAACACAATAAGCAGATAGCGGCAACGTCAAAGAGAACAACATGGGCTGACAACATAGCAAAGTAATTGACGTATTGATTGGTATTTCTAAAGTTTTATTATACTACAACGATGGCAAACTAGCATTTGGACCGCGTGAGGGTAGCAAAAACTGTAGCCTATGGACGCTTGCGATTCCAGAAGAATCAAAAGTTGATATAAAAAGGAGAGTAGGTAGATAATATAGAAATGAAATATTTACACTGTAAATGAGTACTGTAAATATATATATACCACAAAACGGTTTACACAGTTTGACTGTCGGATCTGAGTCTCTTCGGTAACTAAATTAATATATATGACTATTATATACTATGTGTGTTTATACATTCATAACTTCATTTACTGCTATCTATGAAATAAATAAACATTTTTGTTTTAAATATTGCTCTATTCAGTCTTACCCCCCGGTAAGTCATTAAACTCCAGTGGTTCGTGCGTAAAAGACCAATAAACATCCCCACAACGTTCGAGTACATAATTTTACTAAGCATTCCAAATACTTGCAGGGTGAAGCATACTTTATAATGGTTGTTGAGATGTTTTGAAAGAGTACACGGTGTTCACAAAATACTCTACTTTTTCAAGTTCCTTCAAAGATGGTGGTGACTCTGTACAAGTTAGACGCCAGCCCGCCGGTGCGAGCAGTGCACATGGTGATAGCAGCCATCAACCTGCCTGATGTGGAATATATTGACGTCAATTTGCTACAGCAGGATCACCTCAAAGAAGATTTTATCAAGGTACCGAAAAACGGGGTGAGAAGGGACAAATCTGACGTTCAAACCTCGATAACATTTTATTTTTACATATGCAAACTGAATGTTGTATGTAATAAGTGTTCCGGACGTTTGTATTTAAGTTTCTTAATGATTTTGGGTAGTTCTATTTCATAACTTTAACGATAAACACGAAATCCTTACTCACCCCGTAGTCCTTCGTAGTTGGGGTGAGATGGGATTTCATACAAAGGTGATTTCGGAAGATTGTTGAATCGATTTATTTTATTATGAATATTACTATAGCTCCATTTTAAATTGAAATACATTATTTAGGTTGCAGTAGCCTTAAAATCCCATCTAACCCCCCTGTCATCCCTTCTCTCCCCATTCATAACCCAACTCTCCTCGCGATGCCTAGTAACCCCATTTTACGGTAGTCTAATTACAAGTCACATGCATCCTCATTTTGTCAGTAATAGTTTCAGGCTGTTTACGGTGGTTCATATTGATTAATAGAAATTTAACTTCACAGTTGAATCCTCAACACACAGTACCAACAATGGTGGACGAAGATTTCGTTATTTGGGATAGGTAAGAGAACAGTTAATGATTTTTGCTGGTTTGTTTCACATATATATTTTTTTAATAAATCGAATGATGTACATCATTGCCGTTTGTAGAAGATAATTAGGAAAAGATACTGTTCATTTTAATTTTCTACTTTTAACTCATGCGACTTTCGCATTTGGCGGTGTGGATGCGGTACGTTATTAGCCGTTAGCTCTCACAGTATCTACGGTCAGTCATGTCAGTTCAGGATACCTACATATCAATGAGTGCTTCCTGATTAACAGGGGATGCTTGGAATTGCAAATCTGGGCGACATTAGTATATTAATAAGCTATCGGTAAACTAGTGCACTGCTCGATTTTGAGACGTTTTCATTTCAGCCACGCAATTACGACGTACCTGATAAACAAGTACGCTGACAACGACTCCTTATATCCGGCGGAGCCA
The DNA here is from genome assembly GCA_945867215.1 of Epinotia demarniana. NCBI lineage: Eukaryota > Metazoa > Arthropoda > Insecta > Lepidoptera > Tortricidae > Epinotia > Epinotia demarniana. The sequence continues at coordinate 37,423,861 of OX244260.1, read as the reverse complement.
AAACAAAGGGCTTTGATCGATCAAAAGATGCACTTTGATAGTGGCATCCTGTTTCCTGCTTTACGAGAAGCCACGGTATGACTCTTTATGAATATATATCTCATCTTTGTTTTAGATTAGGTTTTTAGGATATACCTTTTGATATCAAATATGAAATATAAAACAAAAAAACATTATAAAAGCTAACCTAGGACTATCGGTGGTTAGGGCGACGGAGGGAGGAATCTCCTGACTATTCAAGTCGTGTCCACTGTCCAGAAGTCCATCTTTTGTATCTGATTTTTGACCAAGACATCTAACGACTCTGCGGTATTAGAACATTCGCCTACTTTCGGGAAAATGATCGTTTTCTCAAAATCCCACATGGTGGTAAACTTGTGCGCAAGCTCGAGGTATGTTATGTATCGGTATGTTATATCTATCATGCTACTTTAATTTAATATATTTAACGTTGTAAATGCGCCAAAGCGGATGTTTGTTACTAAATCACTCAAAATGGCTGAACGGTGTATTTAATTTACAAATAGAGTATAGCGTGGATTAAATGCAATTTAAATTAGTTAACCCAAACCTATTTAAATTAGTTAACTCTTTAATTTATATTACGCACCTAAACGTATTGAATATTGTATTGAAAAAAAAACGGTGGTCTCGAAACACCTACTAAGAATTGCCCTGTGGCTATACACGTCCATTGTGAGGCCGATGGTGTCTTATGCCTCTGTGGCCTGGTATAGGAAAACGACACAGAAAACAACAATAGCAAAGCTCAGCAGTCTGCAGCGGACGGCTTGTATAATCGTTACTGGAGCCATGTCAACCTCTCCAACAGCTGCCCTTGAGGCGTTGCTGAACCTTCCGCCCCTGAATCTCCATTTGGAAAAGGAGGCGAAGTCCAGCATGCTCAGAATAGCGACAGCAAAAAGAGGGGACTGGCTATCCTCAGCCTTGAGAACACTCAAGGAGTCAGTCTACGATATTCCTGTTCTGGGGATGCCTCTAGACACAATGACCCCAAAACTCTGTACGCAGACAAACTATTTAATGGAACTCCTCAGGAGAGAGGACTGGTTAAACGGCCTCATAGATTGGAAACCAGGCAGCCTAAAGTGGTACACTGATGGCTCCAAATCCGGATCGGAGGTAGGATGCGGAATATATGGAGAAGCACCCAGGACAGCGATCAGCGTAAACCTGGGCAAGTACACTTCCATATTCCAGGCAGAGGTATACGCCATCTTAGAATGTGCGACAGCCAATCCCCAAAAGCCTGACCAAGCTCACTCTAAAGACCTACTGTTTCTACAAGAGCATTCAAGCCTGGCGAACTATACCAGGGCTGAAACATTCCAAGGCGCTTATTAGAGCCTATAGCAAAAAGGCGTCTTCTGATGCCTTAGCGCTAAGCAGGAACCGTCTACGCATGTTGGTAAGGATGCTTACAGGGCACTGTCGCCTAAATAAGCACATGCAAGCGATAGGACTGTGTGACACAAGGCAGTGCAGACTCTGCCTGGATGCGGAGGAAACGCCTACACACATCCTAACCGAGTGCCCCTGCCTCATGCGCAGTCGCAACTCCTTTCTGGGAAAACACATTATGTGCCCGGAGGAGATCAAATTTCTTGAGTTCATTAGTATCCTGCAATTCTTCGAGTTTGCAGGACTTGACCAAGAATTGTAGTATGTGGCGATCACAATAGATCAGCAATGGTCGCAGTGATATAAGGGCTCTTACGGTCCGGAAGCCGCTACAAGAAATAATAATAATAATAATAATAACACCTACTAAAATAAATTAATGTATGTGAAAACAATGGATTTTATTCATTTTAGACATCATGTTTTGATAGAGCCATTTACTGCTTAAGACTTACACAATCGATATTTAAATAGAAATGAATGGTGTAAGTTTATTTTTTCCAAAACAACCGGGTTCGATTCCCGCGCTGAGTACCTACAGGTTTCTTTTGTATGAATGCAGTTTTTTCATATTAAAATCGATGACATATTATTATGGTTCCTAAGAACAGATCTTCGCATGTCTTATAGTTTCAGACTTTCCCATACTGACCGATTTAAATGAGACACCCTGTAAGTATAGAACCTTATTACCAGGGAGCGTACATTTCATGCCGGTTTCGTCATAATGACGTATTCATATAAACACACAGGATGTTTCAAAAAACGTAGTGACACGACTTAGTAACCGTAAACGTACGTATTTGATGTTGCTTTCTTTTGGTGGCAAACTTTGCTGGTGGAACAATAAATTTGTTTATTATCTATAACTAAACATGGATTTATTTGGAACAATAATTTTATAGCCTGCATGGCGACTTTGGCCACTAGCAAAGCCTTAAAAGTTTCCTGATCTTATTAAATTTAACTGAAATGATGTTTCCGCACGTCTCCTATTTGTGACAAAGAGTAAACTTTGATGTGACAATGTCAGATAAAGTTCTTTCAATGTCCGTCTCAAGTGTCAATATATTAGATCCACTTAAACGGAAGAGGTTGATTAGATAACAGTGATTAATCATTGATTAATCACATTTTCCATTATTAGGTACGGATAAATAAACGTTCGTTATGCCGTTGCTCTTTTCAAACTTTTTCCATCCTGTATGTAGCTTGACGTCATACGCCTGTCATCGGCATGAAATGTACGCTCCCTGCTTAATGCACGGATGGTCAGTTAGCTGTGTCGTCGATAGTACTATGATCACAGAGACGAACTGGTCCGACTGTTTTGAGACACATTAATAAATATAATGTTTTTATAATTTAATTAATCAAAGAAGAATAATAGTATTTTATGCAACTGTTTTATAAGTAGGGTCTTAAAACGCGAGTGTCGTGAGTTGCGATGCGAGCCTTGGCGAGCATCACAATTAACGACGCCACGAGCGTTTTAAGACCAAGTTATACACCGTTGCATACAATACTTTTTCTACGACTTATTTTAAATAAATAGCCTTTAACTTTTCAGGTAGCAAGTTTTCCGTTAGTTCTATTACTACTCACGCAATTTCTTCAGCGGTGCATTTATTTTCTTCTTCGTCCATTTTAAAAGGAACGTACACATTTTTCTTCACTTCACAAACACGAATAAAATCTTAACAAGTTATTAATAACGAATAGTTATCATGTTTCATCTTTTAATTTTGAGCTGGAACTTAGGTGGTAAATTAGAAAAATGACACATTGACATCTCTTGTTTATGGTCTGTTTTGTTTTTAATTTCCTTGCACTTGCCATACGAACCAAACTGAATCCGGATCCGAACCGAATGGGATCGGTTTATATTTATAAATAATACCAATAATTGGTAAAATATGTATATTAAATAAACACGCATAATTTATGTTCTACAAATGTTTCATAGTAAATAAAAACAATTTATTTCGAAAAATTCGCTTATGAAGTTGGTACCACTGCGATATAGCGGCTGATTAAAAAAAGTTACATGATTTGACATCGTGGTAAACAGTGCTTTTATGAAAAATGTATGAACCATAAAAGTACACTAAACAGTGCGTTTATGGGCCATAGAGCATAGAGTTTTTCGACGACTCATTCATTGTATTTTTGCTAAAGCCTATATAAATGACAGATAACGGTAAAGAAGTAAAAAAATAAATAAATAGCATATCAATACTTTTTATCCCAGTAAAAGGAAGTCAATTTGTTCCAAGTTGCCGACAAAAGCTAGGTATAAAACCACATGTACAACAAAAGTAATGTAACTTTCAATAATAAAGTAAATTTGACAAAGTAATATTTAGTGACAGACCCGACCGTTTTAAGTTCCTGTCTTTGTTTTTGTTTTCTTTGACTCCATAACCAATTCAATGATGTACCTACTCGTATCAATATCAGAGATCATCCAGAAGGATATCACATATATGTCTTCCTTCTTAAGTCGGAATTTCGCTTATTCTATTTGTTTATTTAATAATCCTGAGACGCTTCTTGAACCCTGCGTCATGTATTTTTCCTATTGTATCATACTAAACTTAACCAATAGAGAATCTTTCTTTATTTACCTGGCACCAAGTAATCTACTTGGATGGTGGTAAAATCATGTCGAGCTTCATTAAATTTATTACTTCCTAATAGGACGTGATTACAAAATATTTCGTTGATTAATTTTCAGGCGCCAGTACTTTTTGGGGGTGAAAAAGGATTCAAGCTTGAAGTGTTGCAAAAAATCGAGAATGCATACGGGTTCACCGATAAGTTCCTTGCGACTCAGTGGCTGGCCGGTGACAAAATTTCTGTGGCCGACATTTGCTGCGTTGCTACTATCAGTACCTTAAACGAGATATTAGCTATCGACGACAATGTGTGAGTACCAAACGCTTTGGTGGCACTTTTCATCTTCTCTATACTTTTATAAGAGCACGGGCCGCTTCTCAGGACATACATGCTGCCCTTAGTGATCGTCAGAGATCCTAAAAAACGACAGCTTTAGAGACCGGTCGAGACATCATTGGTACCGTGGAGTACGGGACGGATCGTGGAGAGGGATGCAACCTGTGTCGATACACTAGCCCTGTCGCATCTCCAGTAGAAGATGCTTAGGTGCAAAATTATAATGTTATTTCGTGCCATTTGGGGCCGAGACTTTTTGTCCGTGTATTCAATATCCTTCTTGATAGACATAGGCTATATTTTATATCGCATATATATAGACAGAAGACCATTTTTTTTTCGTTTTTTACAAACGCGCATGCATTTAGTTTAATAATTAATAGAAACTAGTCTATCGGTAAGGGCGGTTCACTCCGTGATTTCATCGCGCTGCTACGAGTACGTTTTGCCCGGCAAGCACGCGTTCTATCGCAGCGAGATGCATGCGATAGAAAGGGAGGCCACGTTTAGGCACGTTCGGCATACCTAAATAGGGAATTTGTTAACACAGAACCTTCTGTAGGTAGTAATTATTTATTCAGTGGTATCAGTAAGGAAGAAAAATCAGATTTATATACTGTGTATAATTGACAATTGCAGGTTCCCAGATTTGGCTGATTGGATGCAGCGCTGTACAGAACTGGACATTTATAAGAACGGAAACGAACCTGGGTTGTTGATGTTTAGACAAATATTAAAAAACAAATTGGCCTAGATTTTAAGAAAATAATTTGAGGAAGATGATTTCAGAAGTTCATTTTATTTTTACTGATATTGTAGGAAATCAATTTTAAATCTTCACTTTCAAGTATGCTTTTCTAAATTCAATTTTAGTTGTAGCGGAAGTTTTCATTTACAAGACAAATTCGCACTTGTACACATTCGCAGTAAATGGATTATTTAGTTAAGTACACTACTTTGTTAACTTAAAGTAAACATTGTACCTACAAGTTTTGTTAACTTTTTTTGCAGTAGCGGAACTAAATATCTAATCACAGATTCTATGAAAAACTTATTCCCTTCCCCTCATTGTAGGTTCCTTGATTCCCCTGCTGCTTTGAAACCAAAAAAGTTTTTTTTTTGTTTAATATGAATTAACGCGAGTTTTAATTTTGTCCAGTACAAAGTAGGTAAGTACTGTAATACGTGCAAAATGAATGTCAACATTGTACCTACAAGTTTTGTTAACTTTTTTTGCAGTAGCGGAACTAAATATCTAATCACAGATTCTATGAAAAACTTATTCCCTTCCCCTCATTGTAGGTTCCTTGATTCCCCTGCTGCTTTGAAACCAAAAAAGTTTTTTTTTTGTTTAATATGAATTAACGCGAGTTTTAATTTTGTCCAGTACAAAGTAGGTAAGTACTGTAATACGTGCAAAATGAATGTCAACTTATTTTAAATCCATTAATTTTGAATAGTATGTTAGGTACCTTCAGATTTATCATATTAGTATGAAAGTGTGGAATTCCGATCGGTCATCTTTTTGAAGTGTACGTAATTCGTAATCTTTGGTAATTCCACATACATGCGCTTTTTTGACGTTTTTTAAATATGACTAGTAGAACAATCCTTTAAGGTATCCTGTACCTCGTACTAGCAATAGATTTAGATTTATTTATTTCATAATATACAATTTACGATATAAATTAAAGCTAGCTTAATCTATATGAATTTATATTATGATCGTCAAAGAGAATTAAGAATTGTAATAAAATGTCAATAAAATTCAGATTATAGTCACAGTAAATAAATTACGAAGATATCACATAAGGATCGTCAGATAACAGAATATACATTAATAAACGAAAAATAAAAATACAAATAACGATATAATTTACGATGTCAAAAACAGTGATAATATTAATGTTAATGTCCATAAATTCCTTTACCGAATATAATGCGTTTTTCAATAAAAAGTTTCTCAGTTTGCGTTTAAATGTTTCGTCAGATGAATATGATGGCATCATGCTAATACCATGCAGCTGAAACTGTGTCGGGACAGAGTGGTGAGTGGTGGGGTGGACAGAGTGCGCCAAACCAAAAGTAAATTAAGGTAAAAGAAAGTACACCTTATGCACTACTATCCAATCACTGGTGAATTAAGTTAAATAAATGTGTACTTTTTTAACCCATGACCTACCGTACCTATTATATTATGAACCAAAACCAAACAAATTATAAACACGACTCATTTAACAAGTATTGAAAGTATCTACCGCGCGCCTATAACTAACAACACGTACGTTCGTGTTCGCTCTGATAAATAATTACATTAAAAATAGTAAACAGTGACCTACTAGTGACTAAAACAATAACAATGGAACCTAGTGGAGTGCTTAATCGAAAACTTTTTACTTCGTGAGAATCCATCAAGGACTTTGGAAGTTACAAGTGAATCTACACCATACGAGATTTATTTAAATCTACCTAACTGACCTACGACACATTAGCAGTGTTAGTTGTTGCATCGGCGACTCGGAGGCCGTGACTCATCAACCTGCTCGCGAACGCTGCACCGAACAACGATGGTGCGTTAGGACCCTACTAACTGGTGCGTAAAGTTCGTAATCGCTTATCACGAAATTGGAAATACAAACTATTTAGCTACTTTGCTACCGGCCTGTGTGTACCTACCTAAATATTGATTTTACGACTGAATATATGCATCGAAACATTAAAACAACACACAGCGGCAATACACCGCAATAAATCGCAATAAATACGATACGGCCGCAGCACAGAAGCGAAGGAGCATTTATAAGTGTGCGCTTCAATAGGCAAGGAGTATTTATTAACGTGCAACTATTTACTCTACGAATTAAACGTTGCTATATAAAATTAAAACTATACAAAACCGAATTGATAACATCAACGATTGCAAATATGAACTGCTTAGCCTGTAACAAAAAGATAGAAAGAGGCGAAATGATCAATTGTACCGGCTGCTTAGGAAGTTATCATTTCCTATGCTTAAACATGACCTCGGCCTTTTTTAGGGAGAACCACGAATATTTAACAAAACAGTGGGTCTGCCCTTCGTGCGAGGCTATTACACGACGACGTCGGAATGATGACACACCCGCGTCACCTGCAGGATTGAGTAGAAATACAGTACAGGCGATGGATGCTACGAGCATGTCATGTGACGAAACACTAAACAACAGCAGCTTCCTTGGGGATACGTTGGCTCCCATATGTAGGACATCGTCATCAAGGCCTCCCGAGCCAATACACCAAACACAAACTCACGGCGGGGGTGTAACACTAGAGCAAATAAGCGAATTACTGGATAGAAAGTTGGAAATACAAAAACAATGTATTATTTCTGATATTAATGCCAAACTAAAGGAGGAAATAAAAAAGTTAATGCAACACGAGATCCAAAACTCCCTCAAGCACTTTAAAGTTGATATAGATCGAAATATAAACACCCTAGCCTCAGACCAAAATGTACTGCAGACAAAAATAGAAGCTCTAACTTCAAAAATAAATTGTCTTGAAGCAAAATACTCTATGATAAAAAATGAAACTCAAATCCCATTAAGCCAAGATAATAATACTTCCCCTGTACCAATAAAGTGCGAAGGAGAAACCGACAAAAAAATAGTTCTGTACGGCGTAAACGAGTCCAGATGGGAAAACCACAACGAGCTAGAACATCGTATAATAAACATATTCTCTGACCTGCTAAATATAAACCTGCAAGGATATATTGAAGAAAACCTTCGGATAGGAAAGCGGGGCTATCGCAGGCCGATTATGATAGAGCTAATAAGTAAAAGAATGACAAAATATATTCTCGAGAATTCAGGCTATCTCAAAGACTCGGGCTTAGCAATTGCTCCTTATTTGGATGCGAAGCAAATAGAACATCGAAGGAATCTTAGGAGAATACTAGCCGAAGAAAGGAAAAAAGGAAACCGTGCGTCTATCCGTGACAATAGATTAATTGTTAATGGCAAGGAGTATAACCAACCACGACTCCCACTAGACACACAACTAGAGCATAGAGTGTCTAACCACCTATCGACCAACCAGCAAGTCACTTCAGACACTTATCTGACTCCCAATACTACAAACATAGACAACGTAACTCAACACCAGTCCTTTCGTAATTCTACCTTCTCCTAATATGTCAATAAAACTGCCTACAGCTAGGAAAGAAGAAATACGCAATCTCACGTCTTTCCAATCATCATCGTCATCACTAAATAAAGCCAAAAGCTTTAAAATTTTATACCAAAATATACGAAGTATTAAAAACAAGTTGCCGGAAGTTGAAGCGCTAACTGAAGAAATTAACTTTTCTGTAATATGTTTAACGGAAACATGGATCACTGTACAAAAAAGTGACATATTACATCTCGAAGACTATAATCTTGGAAGCATGTTTTGCAGAAATGAACATGAGGGAGGTGGAGTATGCATATTATTAAAGAAAGGCATAGAATATATAGAATGTGAAAGTTTAAATAAATTATCAATAGAATGTATAATTGAAATCTGTGCAGTAGAAATTCCTTCCACGAATTTGGTGATCATAGTTTTGTATTGGCCAAATAGTAGTAGAGAAATGAACATGGTATCAGCACAATTAGAAAAGTTATTAAAAATAATATGTATCAAATACTGTAATAAAAATATTGTAATTGGTGGTGATTTGAATGTAAACTTTCTAATTAATTCCAGTCAAAGTAAACATATGATCGAATTGTTTAACTGCTATAATTTTGTACAATATGTGAAAGAAGCAACAAGAGTCACCAACACTAGTTCTACCTGTATAGATATATTGTTCACCAATTTTAACCAAGAACTTTTTTCTCATAAAGTTGAGGACTTTGGCCTTTCAGACCACAAAGCAATCACTGTGACTCTTACAACTATGAATCAAACTAAAAATCAGGTAATGCGCACTGAAAAAAGAATTTTTAACCACACAAATAATGAACTATTCCGAGCCCAACTACAAGCAATAGATTGGAATATTTTTATCAAGTCAGACCAAAACATAAATCAGAATTTTAACGCCTTTCACGGACAAGTAGTAACATTTCTCAACACCTGCATGCCTAAAAAATCAATAAAAATAGGGAGAAACAATAAAAAAACTTGGCTCACAAAGGGATTAAAAATATCTTGTAAAAATAAACGTTTGCTAAAAATTTTAATATCACAAAAAGAAAGTAAAGTGTTGTATGACTATTATAAAAACTATGAAAAAATATTAAAAAAAGCAATCAAAGCCTCAAACAGAAACCAATATATAAAAAGAATTATTTCATCAAAAAATATTACTCGAATAATGTGGCAAGTTATTAAAGAACATACAAACAAAGAAATTCATAAAGTTGAAAATAATATTAAATTGAAGATTAATGATAAAAGTATAAACGAACCTCAAGAAATTGCAAACATATTTAACGATTTCTTTATATCCATAGGAAAAATACAATTAAATAATATACCCAAAGGTTGCCCAGTCATTTCACCTTTGAATAATTCAATGTATTTATACCCAACAACTGAGCAGGAAATTGCCAAAATAATTACGAAACTTAAAAACAAAACTAGTTTTGGCTTCGATGAGATACCCCCTACCCTAGTAAAATACTGTAAAAATGAATTTACACGGCCACTATCAAATTTAATTAACCAGTCTTTCACAGAGGGCACATTTCCAGATTTGTTAAAGATATCAATAATAAAACCTTTACCAAAAATAAAAAATGCTACTGATCCTCAGCAATATCGACCAATTTCATTATTGTCTACATTTTCGAAAATTTTTGAACAAGCCATGGCTCAGCGTTTAACTTCATTTTGTGAGAAATTCAAAATATATGATAACAATCAGAATGGTTTTAGAAAGAAAAGGTCAACTGTCACGGCTCTTTATGACTTTAGGAGCGAAGTTCTCGAAGCGATTAATAACCGAAAATATGCAATAACCATGTTTTTAGATATGAGTAAAGCGTACGATAGAGTATCACACGAGATCCTCATACAGAAGCTTTGTGGAATAGGTGTTCGTGGAATAGCTCTTAATTGGCTTGCCTCTTATTTGAAAAATCGAGTACAATACGTAAATATTGAACATAATGATTTTGAAAATAACTGCAAGATTAATTTTAGGTCTGAGAAAATGAATGTGCAAAACTCTATCCCACAAGGCAGTGTATTGGGGTGCATCCTGTTCATAATCTATATAAATGATTTGCCAAAAATCTTAAGTACCAAGGCCGTGCTATACGCAGACGACATTTCTTTAATATTCCAATGCAATGATAGTCAAGACCTAAACAATAAGTTGTATACTAATTTTGAATTAATATTAGACTGGCTAAAAGACCACAATCTTCAAATTAATATTTCAAAAACTAAAGTTATGCAGATTAAACCTTGCCAGAAACCCCCAATTGATATGAATCTGTCCTACAATAATGAACCATTATTGGTTGTTGAGTCGTGTTCTTTATTGGGCGTGGAAATAGACTCCTGCGTGAATTGGAAGGCACATATTGATAAAATCTCGTTAAAACTATCAAAATTCACACTACCAGTTGAAGAAGTGCACAGATTTAAAAGCTGCCACTAATGCCTACTATGCCTATGCGCATTCTTGGCTGGCTTATGGTATTATTTTATGGGGAAATAGCACTAACGTAGAATCAGTGTTCAGGCTACAAAAAAAGTGTATAAGAATAATGGCAAATATAAATGAAAGGGAGAGTTGCCGCCCCTATTTCAAAGAAATGAAAATATTAACTTTAACTTCACTATACATTTTTGAATTATGTAAATTTGTTAAGAAACAAAAACATTTGTTTGAACGAACAAGTGATAACTGTCCTAGAAATCAAAACTTGAGGAAAAGAAACAAATTAGTCAGCACCTTTACAAATTTGAAAATAGTTAACTCCGGTACTTACCATATGGCCGTGACAGTCTATAACAACATACCGTTAGAGCTTAAAAATATAGAGAAAGAATCATTATTCTACAAGCAAATAAAAAATTTCCTGGTAGAAAACTCGTTTTACAACATGAAGGAATATCTAAGTTATAAGGTTTAATATTGTTAGTGTGTGTTAGTTTTAAGTCCTAGAGTACCTGAGTACTTATAATATTGCTGTGCCCAGGGTTTATGCTGGAACATTTAACTATTTATAAAACCTTGTAAAACCCATAAATGCAATAAATGAATATGAATATGAATATGAACAATCAAGAAGGTGAATCATTTAACAGTTTTAACTCGGAAATTTGCAAATTAGTCTAGAGTTTTAACTTCAAGGACTTTGAAGACGGATTGTTGAGAGGCAAAATTGTGATGAATGTAAGAGATAAGAAGGTATACAAGAAATTATTTTAAACAAGTGACTTTACATAAGACAGTGCCAGCGACCGCTATAGTGCTGAATTATCACAAGTACATGCTTGGGATATGCAAAAGAATGGGGGATCCACAGGTCATCTATGTTAGTAGGAAACCGAAGACGTTGTCGATCTAAATGCTGACGAATTTATCATGACTAAACAACTCCCGGAAGTACAGTCGCCATCAGATATATTGTAGCGGGCGAGGTACTCAAATAATTCGGAGCAGCATTACTTTTCAATAAATTCGTTACACTAGTTGTGGCCAATAACATCAGAACATGCAATTTGTCATAAATATAAGAACAGCGACTTTTCCATAAATTCGTTACACTTGTTATGGTCAATAACATCAGATCATGCAATTGGTCATAAATATAAGAGCAGTGACTTTTCAATAAATTCGAAACATATAACGATGTAAAAATATCAGAAAGCACAGAACGTCAAAGGTGTCTACGCAATCAGGATGATCATAAATACAGGAACATTTATGGAAAATATACCTTAAGTCTGTATCACACAGTTTAAATTCGTTACTATATTATGCATCTCAATCTTTGGCATGACGATTGGGCTATATTTATGTTTTGTTTGGAATTCGAATAATCGAGTTCAAATGATGAGATTTTAATTTGAAACTTGAATCTTTAATAGTGGTTTATGGGGGGGTTACCTTTGTTTTACCAAAAAAAATTGACAAATTATCACTTCCCAAAACATTTTTCGTAGAATTTCATTTGGGAAATAATCGTTTGCCAAATTAACACTCGACGAATAATTATTACGCAAACCTTATGTTTGGCCTATTCATGTTTAGGCAATAACTCGTTTACCAACTGGTACTTTGATCAAATTTCATTCAGTCAAATATGTTAGTTGGCATGATATGTTTTAACCAAAACAAAATAAGGCAAATGATTTGTATCGTCAATATTTCATTGACGACCAAGATTGTTTACCATTGCTAAAAAAACGAGGTATCTGAGTATAGCCAGAGAAACAGAGTTACTTTCAAGTATTTTTAGTATGGATACGGCAACATAGACATTTGTGAATAAAAAATAGTACCTGTCTATTTGTTAGTATTTTCATATATATATATATATATATATATATATTATATATATATATTGTCAAGTGATGAGTAAAATCTAGTTTGTAATCTGTGTACATTTAGGCGTACCTAAGCGATAATTTTCATGATTAGTCTTTCTCCAGAACTCGACTAATAATAAAGCCAAATAAACCGATGGAATTTAATTTGAATTTATAATTTTAATTAGTAGGTGTAGATTTTATTAATAACGGTAATAAGGATAGTACTTAAGATGATTTGTGTAACACGTTATAATTGGTGAATACTAGAACCTACTTTGTAATCAATTATCTTTCACGTGCGAACTCTTTTGACGAGTGCGATACTTCAAACTTCGTTCGATATTTGCGTTGTTGATTTTCTATATTCTTGACGTTGACAACTTCTTGCAATTGTTCTCCTCGCCTCGTACTGATTCATCGTTAATTTGCTTTTGATGAAAATTGTTATTTTAATCTTAGATAACAGCTTTCCCTACCACAATGATTCCTTATCGCGTAGATACTGAAATAAAAAAGAAAATAATACAATAACGGAATGATGGTCTGCCTATAACAGACGTAGCTAATGAAGTTGGGATTGCAGTAAGATTTTTTTACTATATTGAAAGCTAGACAAATAGAATTTAAATGCAAAGCTTATTGTTGATCATGATAAAATTTACTATAAAATTATTTCAGAGAAACACTGTGTATCGATGGCTGGAGAGATGGCAGCAAGAAGGTGCCTTGAAGAATCACGTATCATTTGGACGCCCGCGTTCTACGACAAGGCGTCAGGACATGGCTATCATACATAAAGCTCACGAAGAATGATTCATAAATACGACTCAGTTTGCAAATGAATACCAATACTTAGTATCGAGCAGTACCATACGAAGGCGACTAAAAGAGGGTGGTTTACAAAATAGAGTACCAGCAAGGAAGCCGGCACTAACTGGCAGACACAAAGGTAACTGGTTGCAATTTGCAGCTACTTATTTAAATCACAATTTTAATAAAGTGATTTTTATGGACAAAAAGGTGTTCTGTTCATCGGATAATGGCAGAATGAGTTTATGGAGACCAGACAATACGCGATATCTGGAGCAAAATGTAGTGCCTAATCGCCACAGTGGGCGTATTACGATTGGGTTTTGGGGCTGGATGTGTAAGGAAGGCCCAGGGGAGCTGGTAGAAATTGCAGGTCGTATGAATGCGATGCATTACAAAGAAATACTCGAAGAGTCGTTTCTGTCGACTGCCAACGTGTTTTACCCAAATGAGCACATAACTTTCATGCAAGATCACAGCTCGGTGCATAATGCTCGCTTGGTACAAATATGGATTCATGACCACAGAGATGTGCTGACACGCATAAAAATGCCTGCTAAGAGCCCCGATCTCAACCCCACAGAAAATCTATGGGGTAAAATGGTTCAAGAGTGGGACGGAAACCAGTGTCGCACAAAAGATGCTTTAAGACGCCACGCCATCAGCGTTTGGGAGTCTTTTCAAGCGCGAAACGTATGTGAAAACCTGGTTGGTTCCATGCGAAGAACGTTTTCACTGAATGAAGAAAATTAGAATTATTAACAAGTTTACGCATAGTGAAGTAGTTGTTAAAAGGTTTTTGAATAATAAAAAAAATGTAGGTAGAGTTTGTGTTTGAGTCTTAAAATAAAAAGTATTTTCTGTTTCATTTCATATTATTATTCACCTTACTCATAATACTTAAATTAATACCTCTCAATAAAAATATAATAGCTATCAATCTGACAGGTTGACATTATGCAGTTATATAGTAACGAATTTAAACTGTGTGATACAGACTTTAACCCTTTGACCGCTTTTACTTTCGTGTCAAAATGTGACGTACACGCCAGCATCTTGACAGCTAAAGAGCGAATATGAAACTTATCCGACAGTAAGAAAATTGTTTTGACAGTGTCCGCCATAACCACTTTAAAGGTTGTTGGCGTGGTGGGCACGACAGCACTCGACCACTTTAGTGGCTCTCGGCGTTCAAAGGGTTAAGGTATATTTTCCATAAATGTTTCGATATTTATGATCATCCTGACTGCGTAGATACCTTTGACGTTCTGTGCTTTCTGATATTTTTACCTCGTTATATGTTCCGAATTTATTGAAAAGTCGCTGCTCTTGTATATATGACAAATTGCATGTTCTGATGTTATTGACCATAACTAGTGTAACGAATTTATTGAAAAAACGCTGCTCTTATATTTATAACAAATTGCATATTCTGATGTTTTGACCATAACTAGTGTAACGAATTTATTGAAAAGTAATGCTGCTCCGAATTATTTGAGTACCTCGCCCGCTACAATATATCTGATGGCGACTGTACATCCAGAAATACGGTACGGTCCACATCTGTGGAGCATGCCGCCCTCCTGGGGAGACACTCAGGCATAACATTTCCGGTTGTGGTTATTTTGCTAACAGCGAGTACTTGCACGGACATAATATTGTGTTTATAAAGTTGTCAGTTTTTAGATATAAACAATGGATTGATAATTATCCATTGCTGCTGAAAGACAGTAAATCTCTGAGACTTGACGTATATATGAATAATCGCGCTTAAAACTTTTTTAAATCAATTCAACGAATCATTTGACTTAAATACAATTTAAAAACACGACACCAAAACAACAGGCTTTCTGAATTAGTTTACCAACCATCGCATGTCTCCTTGTGCATTTACAAATGCGAACATCCACGACTTGACATATGTTACTGACAAGACCCTTTAAGATAAAGCGTGTTCCGCTTGAATGAATAAGATATGAGAGTCGGCGACGGAGTTAATATTAATGAGGCTGTTACAGGCTGTTTACAATTGTTCCAGCGTCGCTAACAGAAAGTTGAGCGCTTTCAGGGGTTCGACGGTTTGGTTTACCAGCTCTTTCAGACTTAGAAATTCTAGAGAGAAGAAATTGTAACCCATTACAACCAAGAAAATGAAGTTACGATTTTTAAACAGACTTAATGTATGGTGTGGGGTTTGGGAAAAGTAGAGAGAACAATGGGAAAGTACTTTGAGAGTATTCAATTTGAAAACGTTCTAAAGTACAATTCATTTCATTTCATAATAGAGTAAAATTATTGTAGTCATGAGTTTCCAAAAATAAAATGGCATGATGGTACATATACTTGTAATCCGCCTTATTTCCTTTCGTCTAATTAAAATACAAAACAAGTTCTATTAAGCCCAATAAATATAGAACTCACCGCTGTACATTCGTCGTTGGTGTTATAATGGCATTCATCACTGGAAATTGATTACTGAGCTCTTTACGAGAAAGAAATAGCAAAACACTTGAAAACAAACTCGAAGGAAAATTGAGCCAAATGTAAAAAAAAAAATACTCTGTATACAGAACCAACTCCTTCACGATCAGCATACGTTCGAAACACATATTCCCTTTAACAATATGTGAACAAGGGTATTTACTATATCTTATGAATAAGGAATAACGTAATTCTGCAGAAGCAACAAACAAGATATTTCTTTTACATCTTTTATGTATTTTGGGAATAGGATAAACTTAATTACTTACTTATCGTATTATTGTTTGAGTAATGTCGTAGAATGAAAAGTTTCATTACGTTTTTGCTCAATTTAAGTGAAGTACACGAATGGTGGCAAGCCATTTTACTTCTCGACAGTACTTATTGGTATGTGCAACATCCCAGGTCACATTTTCAACTTGTTTTTTTTTTTGTTTTTTATTTATTGATTAATACATATTAAGATATACAAAAGATCTTAACATAAAGACCCATTTTAGGCAAAACCTGGAGGAGGTTTGTATGCCAATGGGGAGTTCTAGTTTTGATTAACTTAATTAATTAATTTCACTAGGTGCTAAGGTCAGACAAATCCTGCGTTAATAGTCATATTATTTCAAAGAAAACCATTTTCAACCGCAAGAACTAAGCATTTAATGATCGAAATAAGTGATGACTAGTACAATATTTTCCTTTGATATCCTAGATAAACGAAGAATTTGTCCGTAAGTATGATAAAAATATAAAAACTAATGTTAGGTGGTAGTTATATATACTGTCTTGAATGTATTAGTTACAGAAAAAAACTGAAGTTTCTAGACTTCAGTAGGTGTATTTTAAGAAGCCTTTTTGCGTTATTTCCGTTCGCATATCTATTTCGTACATCTTCTGGCAACTCGTTTATTATTTTAGGCAGTAAGTGAGCATGGAGTCTTGCACCATATATATTATTAAATTTAGGTTTACAGAAAAGTTTTTGGTTAGGCAACTTTCTTAGGCTTTTACATCTCTTATTTAATTTTAGCGTTTTAACATAATGGAGATTTTCTACTAATATAGCAAGTTTTGCTTTACTTTGTACAGGAAGTACATTACAGTATTTAAATAGATGATCATAATCATTTGAGTGTTTTATTTTAATATGTTTTGGTACAATCGATTTCAGTATTCTTATTTGTAAATTATATATCTTTTCTATATATGTTTTAAATGTTCTACCGTAGGTGCTCAGGGCATAACCGATCACCGAGTCAGCGAGGGCTAGGTATAATAAGCGTAGTGTTCTATACGGTAATTTGTATTTTAGTACCGTTAGTTTGCTTAGAATGGCTCGTAACTTATCGCACACATTGTTTATGTGGGGGCCCCAGTTGAGTCTGTGATCGATTATCGGCCCAAGGTACATATGTTCGTTAACCACTTCGATTTTTTCACACTCACAGGTCGCGATGTTGTGTTGGTGTAGACACCAGTGTCGGTGGGCAACCACCACAACATCGTGAATAGTTTTGTTCTGGGCTGAGCGTATGTGCATTATTTTAGTTTTTTGTGTGTTAATAACTAAACCAGCGTCGTGAGCCCACTTACAAAGGGTATTGAAATTTGTTTGCAACGCGCGCTCGGCCAGCACGATATTCCGGTCGGCTGTAATAATGCACGTGTCGTCCGCGAACTGATATACGGAGCCCTCTGTTATTATGTTACACATATCATTTACGTATAAAAGGTACTCTGTAGGGCCAATTATTGATCCCTGTGCTGTCCCCTTTATAGTTTTTATTGGATTACTGTAGGTATTGTTAATCTTTACTCGTGTATATCTATTCACGTGATAGTTTTTGAGTAAATTTAGTAAGGGACCCTGTATACCGTTCTGTTCTAGTTTGTTATACAGCGTTTCGTAACTGAGCATATCAAATGCTTTGCTGAAATCAATGAAAACAACGAGCACATGCCTTTTTTCGTGCAGGTGCTCGTTGATTTCATTGTTGAATTCACAAAGTAGCTGAGAGGTACTTCGGTTTTTTTGAAACCCAAACTGTTTGGGATTACCATATTTTTAATCAGGAATTTATTAATTTCATCGCCGAGGTATCTCTCAGCCACCTTGTCTATACACGATAGTATGGTTATCGGTCTATAATTGTTATAGTCCGTGTGAGCACCTTTTTTGTAGATTGGGCGTATTAATCCAATTTTAAGTTCATCGGGGTACCTAGAAGTCGCAATGCTAGTATTCATTAGGTGAGTAATTACTGGTGTAATTTTAGAACAATTTTTTTTTAAATCTATAGCTCGTATTTTATCATATCCTGGGCTCTTTCGATCATTTAAACGTTTTATTATTTTAAATATATCGTTATGTGTTGCTTTTTTGATCCTCATTGCAACTCCTGGGCTCGCAACAAACTTAGAGCTGTCAAAGATACGTGTTTTACATGAAACCGATATTTTGTCTACATTATTTTCGAATTCTTGAGCAAAGTTACTACATATTTCATTTTCATTCATTTTAAAATGTTTCAAAATTACATCATCAATTGAATTAGTTACTTTACCACATAGTTCATTGATTATGCTCCATATTTTCTTAGAATTTTTAAAGTGAGTGCTGATTTCCTTCTTGATATACCTATTTTTAACATAGTTTATGTATTTATTTGTCTTGTTCCGGTACTTATTATATAAAATTCTATTTTCTATATTACATGGATTTCTTTTCCAGATTTTGAACAGTTTATCTCTTTGTTAACACATTTTTAAAATTTTTTTGTTTACCCATTTACATTTTTTCCTCTTGTTATTTTTGCACTTAAAAGTTCTTTTACATTTATCGTATACGTTGTGTACTTTTTCCTTGATAAAGTTATATATTCTATTCGGGCACTTGTATGCAAGCGCCTCGTCCCAGTCGACCTGCTGCAGAGCATTTTCAACTTTATTATTGTCTAGCATGGTTGTGAATCGCGTAGCGGGCGCTCGTCCGCCGGCGGCCGTCGCCAGCGCACAGCCAGTTATGTAATGGTCGGCTATAGCTACGTTAATCACGCCGGTATATACAGCGCGGCAATTGATTGCTCTCGTGAAGATATGATCTATACAGGATTTTGTGATGGTGTTACCCTTTTGTTCAACTCGGGTGTACTGATTTATGCCGCAGTCAAGTCCTAGTTCAGAAAGCTTATTGTAATACATGGTTCGAGTATTGTTATCTTTTTTTAAGTCAATATTTATGTCTCCTATAAGAATTAATTTATTTCTGTGTGAAATCTTGTTTAGGGTTGTAAATAACTCTTTAACAAAGCTGGATATGCATGTATCGGCCGTATACTGCACATATACTTATTTTTTCTGTATTATTTATTTCTATGTACCCACACAATGATTCGAAAAATAACGTTGGGTGAGGAATGAATGTAAATGGGATAGTCTTGCGCACATAAACTATTACACCACCGCCTTTGCGGTTTTTTCTAAGATTAGCGTACATATTATAGTCACATAAATTAAAAAGCGAAGTACATGTTTCACTTATGTTTACTTCCGTTAGTACTATTATATCGATTTCGCGAAGGCTATGCGTAACTATGTATTCTAAATGCGAGAAGTTACGTAACATAGATCTTATATTTACATGTAACGTAATGAGGTATTGGTGATCTGATGGAATTGCAGTTATGTATTCGTTCCAATTATCGAAGGTACTTTCTTCTATGATGGATGTTCTATCCATTGAGATGTTTTTTTTCCTGTTGACTGTCGATACGTTGTCTGTAAGTAGTTGGGGGTACCAGCATGAAAGGCTTAGTCCGTCTTTGATGCTGATGCCCAGTATTCAATGTCACTCACCGATCTGATTTGATATTTTCACCTTGCTCGTCCTTCTTGATCAGAATGCAACCTCTTTTACACCATACAAACTTGAATAAATTGGATTCTTTAAGCTCCGATTTAGCTTTCCATAGAAGGTAGGCCGTTGAAGGTGTTAGGGCTTCGCGCATGAAGATTCTAGTATCCTCCGGTCTCCCAATGTCGCGCCCTGTCAGGGTGATGGTCTTCGCGTTGTCCATCCATTTGTCCCGGCGCCCTTCACGGAGAGTTATCACAACTGTGGCTACGTTTCTTATCTGGCTAGCAGGTGCCTTGCTCGTTTTCCTGTACGTTTGTATGACGTCATGGGGGTCCTGGTTTATCTTTTCGGCGATTTATTCTACGATCTCTTTCAGGTTTTCGCCTTCTGTTTTTTGTATGCCGCATATTTCCAAGTGATTTCCCATTTGGCTTTGCTCGAAGGTATGAACTTTTTGTTCTAGTAGCTCGACTTTGTTTTTCATATTTGTAAATTTATTTTTTAATTCGATGTTTTCTTTTTCTACCTTCTTTGTTTTTTCATCATATTTCTCTATGCATTGTTGGTAATCGTCAATTTTATCAGAGTAAAACTGTAAACTGTTCACGCAGTTGACGGGTTAATTCGTCTTTCATGACAGTTTTAATCTGATGACGGATTTCTTTGACGAGTTGGTCGTTATCGCGGTATTCCGGCTGAGGTGTGGTCATTTCGACGCTGTTGTTATCGTCATCCTCGGGATCAGGTAGTATTATTGAGATCCGTTTGTTTTTAGCCGTACCACAACATCCCCGGCATTTCCATACCGAGTCTGTAGATGACAACGCAAACAATTGATCGTTTGTTATAGATACACAGCTACCGTGCCACCATTTGTTGCACACACTGCACTGCAATCCAGAGTTCTTTTTCGACACCAGTTTATTGCACTTTACACACTTGGCCATTTCGAGAAACACAATTTAATATATTTTTTTGGCTAATTATTTGCTAGAACGATTTGTACGCGCAGGTAAGATGCACAATGCGCGCGACCTACCGCGGCCCGTTGCTCAAGTGAACGCACTTACTACTTACTTACTAACATATGCCATAAACTTATCAATGCAATTATTGACTATAGAATGCGATATATTGGAAGAACTCACTGATCTTGGCTGGACTACATTCAATGAGAGTGCGATTCGTTTCAACGTTTTAACAGCGTGTATTCAAGCATCATTGAAAGCATCATTAAAATATCGTAAAACGTTTTATTTAAGATTTCATTATGCATTATTCAAAATATGCATTTTTTTCTTCAAATAAATTTGATCTGAAGGTACTGCTCATAAAATACAGTTTCAGTCTGTGGGAATTATCTCAATGTCAACCGACATTTGTTCAGTCCGATGCATAAATTGTTTCGTGTTATTGTTTGCGTATTATGAATAAGTGAATGCCATACGATGAAATAAATAAAGAAATAATATTAATTAACTACGCAAAGACACTAAGAATTTAAGGAGTGTAAAATTAATTAGTTCGAATTTAGCATCAACACGACGCAAGGGTTTGATTAAGGTTTCATGGCTTACTCATCGATTTTTTCTTTTTAATAAATCCTACTGATTTTGAAAATGATCAATAAATAACAAAGATTTCCGAAATAAGTCATCAACTTAAAGCTAGTTTAACAGAACTTATAAAATGCTTTACATAACTATAGGGTTAAACCTCAAATAGTTAGAGTAGGCTCTAACGAATTCTGCATATGAAAGAAATCCAAAGACTTTTTAAAGGCATATAAATAAACAGCCCAATTGCATTCAAGCCAAAATTCCTCAACGCTTGCAAGCGTCCCTAAACACGACAAAAAATCGCGGTGAAAAGTTTATTTGACTGCGACTGAATGTGAGACTCGTTAGCGGGCCAAGTGCGGGTCGCCCGAAACCGGTTAACTAGGGGTGTGACTTTAAGAACTTTATTGCTGTAAATCGGTTCATAGATAATACTCATAGTGCCGTGCTAGAAAAGGAATGAAAGTACCGCAATTTGAATCAAATTAATTTCGTCAGACGAAGGCATTTATTGATTATGTTTATACAATAAATACTTTTCAGGGACAATTTACGAACAGGGAAGAAATAAATATGGAGCCACCAAACACAAATCAGAAATATCGCAAATCATTTCGAAATCAAAGTGTATATTTTGAAATGGAATACAACTTTTTTTGTGAACAAGCTTATATTGGGACCAGGTAATTCAATTTTCTTTCCGATAGGTGTGACACATAATTTTGTAGGAAAGTGCCCTTCTTTCGATAAAAAGTAAAGAGATTGACACTCGAATACTTAAGCAGCAGGTATGTAAATATAACAATCATGTGAATAAGCGACCCGTGATCATGTTTACTAAGAGACGACTGTGTTTATCTATAGCCTAGAAATTAGAGGCATCCCTAGCCTTAAGTAATTCACAGAGTACGTGTTGCCTTAATGAAATTAACGAAATGAAATTATGTCTTTACATCCTGACGTTGAACATGCCAGAGTAATACCGAAAAAGCCGTAATAAGAGCATATACATTTATACAGCTTCAGCGGAGACATTTGACAAAGACAGGCACATTTACAATATTTTTTGCCTTTACTTATCTAAATAAAAGAGTAATTGACTATTTCCAAGATCAGGTAACCGTATAATGACATAAAGTATTACCTAACTTTTAGTCTTTTAATTGAAGTCTTATTACCCGACTGCCGAAGGAGACTGCGAAGGAATTCTTTGGCACGCCCTGCAGCCTGAAACGTTTGACGGATTTCGACATATGATGTGTCGTTGGATTCCTCTTACTCGTGAAAGTGACATACATAGGCATATGTTTGAAAAAAAATTTGGGTTTTGATTTTACTTGTTATTATCATTATTCTACGTATCGAACAGGTAAGCAATTCCCACAAAGAACGTAACATTCACAAATCACTTTGTATGGACTGTAGCAATGCTTTATTCACATTTTTGTTATTTTTATAGTATCTCATGAAAAACGTGTAAAACAGCGAATGGAGCATTAGGAGCATCTTCAAACACGCACCCTCCGTGGGCGTATCACAGCGAACGAAAAACCTATAGATTGCGAGCTCCTTACAAATTTCTACCCAAATATGTGCTTAAAAGCGTATCATATTCCATGTGAGCAATCATTTTATCAGCGTAGTCCAAACAGGAGCCAAGTAACTAGTCGACCTTAATTAAACTGTATTACAAATAAATACTGTCCCCAATCTTTGTTCGCGCTACTTCGAATTATTCATTTTTCGGAGAAAATGGTTTACTTAGTGATAATTGCTTCATATCATCTGCTTGTCAAGCACATTGTATTATAAAATGGACAATTATTAAATTTCCTAGATCTTATTATTTCCTTTGGGAAAAAAGAGGCTTGAAGATGCAGATAAGAGAATGATTAGCTGTTTGAAATTGGGATTTTGTACAATTAACTTTCATAGCAAAAATCAGTATCCTAGCATTATCGGAAGCAGTAAAAGATAAGTGTTGTTGTCACAATGTCGCAGTTCATCAAGGAGCAATGATTATTTAATCTATATACTCGTACCATATTAACCTAATGAACAATCAAATCAGCATGTTATGTAACTAACAATGATTAAGTTTATCCTATCTTAAGTCACCCAGTTATCTACTCGCGCGTCTCGGCTTTCCCGTGTCTCTAGAAATCGGATCAAGTCATAAGAATTAAAATAATGTTTTTAAAATAAATAAAAATGTTGCTCAGATTTTATTATGCAAAATATAAATATCTCTCACTAATTTTAAATAAAATAATAACACACTTAGAACACTGCAACTTGGAAAAATATATACATATAAAACTTTTTGTTTCAAGAGGCGCATTAAGAGTAAGTATGTACGAGTATACAAGTTGCCATCTTCTGTTTCGATGTAACGTGACGTATACTGCCCGTTCTTTTATTTGTAAAATGGTCATTTAATTATACCTTTGTTTTATTTTTAGTAAACTTAGGCAGCGACCGTAATATAATTATGTCTTTCACTCTGGCAGATGGAAACTGTTATTTTGTTTGACAATCTATGGTCATAAATCAGGGATGAAGATATATATAATCTATAGGCCTTTTAAACTACTTTTTCACGCCACTGCTCGGAAATGTGGCAAAAGATGGTCAGAATTCAGCCTTCAAAGCTGGGGCTAGTTGGACATCGCACGAACAGGCCATCTATGAGTTGAAACTGTCCAACAATGTTTTTGTAGGCCAGTTTGAACAGCGATTCGAACAATCACAGTTCCCCGCCCCCGCCTCCGCCGCCGCCCCCGCCGCCGCCCCGCTCGCCCGCGCGGGGCAGCGCGCCGGGCCGCGGCCGCGCTAAAGTGTTTTCATATTATGATCTTTAATTAGGTACTTAATTTTGACTTAAAATTATAATTATTTGCGATTTCCTCGCAGTAGGCGTGAACAGCACTATGTAATGTCTCGGCCAAAAGTACAATAGATGGACTCGTCTCCTTCGAGGTCCTCACCTGCGGCTCGGACCTCGAACCCACTCGTCCATCTATTGCCTACTTTCTAGCCTTTACAACAATGTACTATTGATCATCTATGGTTTTGAAAGTTGGGATTAGTGACTATGGATTCAGAAATTTTAATTAAGATAGAAGAATACAAGAAGGGACTTGTCAAGTTTGCCATGGTTTCGCAAAATAGAGAAATCTAGTGTTCTATCATAATCAGTGGAAATGTGTATTATGTTTCCCCGTGATAATTCAGGAAGAAGCAGGACGTACAAAATTTAGAGGATAAGTTCACTAATTCTATCCATTAGGCTTTTACTTTATCTTTGTCTAAGATTGATTAGTCGTAGGAAAAATAAGGGATTACACTAAGATTTGTCAATTTATACGTTTATTGACTATAAGTTGATATTGCCGATTATGATTACCATGGCTTTAGATCAACCTGATGAGACTGATACCGTTTGGTATGGTGACAACAAGAATACGATGTTTGGGGAAGACGTTTTCAAACTATATGAGAAGTGTCATCCTAAATCTGACCTGCTATTTCTCCTGAAATTATTTCTAGAAAGAGGTAATAAAGAAAATTATGGACACTTCGCACTAAAGCATGGCTGCTTTAATAAAGTCCAAGGCTTCAGCATGTGGTATAGAAGAAGGGTGGAAGATCACAAATCAATTTAACTGGGTCAACAGTGACTCTCTCTAGAAAAGTACAGAGTTTTAAGCTCATCAGCTGCAGCTATAGTCATTGGGAAAGCTTTCCCAGGACATATCACATAGAGACATTTGCCATTATTGCCGATATTGATTTAGCACACTTTCTATCCTGGAGTTATTCCAGTCTCACTCACATTCACCAACAGCAGCTTTAAAAACAATAGCTTCCTGTCTGAACATTGCGGCATCATGCATGTTTTATGCAGCGAAAGAAAAGAGGAAAATTGAAAGTGATGCTTTACTCCTGCACTAACATACATTGAGAGTTCATCACAATCATCTAACCCTTTATGTATATTTAGTTAGTCAGACATAAGGACTCCAGGATTTTGCCTGGCTCCGATAATGATTATACTTGGAGGCGTTTTCCTCTCCATACGTCGCGATTTACGCAGCGCTATTATTAGACGCATTTGGTCGGTACGACCATATTCACATGGTGTCTGTCTTATTTTCAATCGTCTCATCTCAGGAAGACCAATTCTTTTCATCTTCACCATGATAAGTTGTTCATAATACAGCATTGTCACAGAATTTATATAAGTATGCCAAATTTCACTTGAATCGGGTAATTATCAGCGTTAAGCTAAACAAATCTTATAAGTATTATTCTTTTTAAACTGCTAAGAAACGTATCACAACTAAAATAACAAACGACCAAAACCACAAAAGTAACGCCCTCTTAATCAAGACCGCTGTAAAACAAACTTGTCTAATAAAACAAAACATGGTTAAAGTAATTCCAAAGTTTTCTTCGACACGGTAGTCTTACAGCGTCACCTTGGACTTATCTGAGCCAGCAGTCACACACAGTGGCTGACAAGACCTAATTTTGTTAAAATTGATGTTATTTAAACAATTTTTTTAAGAAGAACTGTTTGTTCTAGCACATCAAAAAAAGTATGTGTTAATATTCATCATATAATGAATATCGAAGACCGTGGACCAAGTCGATACATAATTGGACGAAATGGGCTTGATAGAAAATAATTGCAAAGATTGGTCTTAAAATCATCATTAACCGGTTCGGTCTTTATTTTTTAGACGTACATAATTAAAAACATGAAGTCAACATATTCATACCTAAACCGCTACAGAGTCATGTTTCACAAATATTTCACACTTTTTTTTATTTCAATATTTAATTATTATTATTATCTTCCAAGACCTGGCCGCCCAGTAACACTCGCTCTCGTTTACTCTGATACAAATAGAAAGGGCATTTTGCTGTTGCTGCGTCTTAAGGATGTGATCTTCGGGTTGTAGTGTAAAAGCAGTGACTCTTTCGTAATTTTATTAATCGTGCTATTAAATTTATGAACCATTCACCTAAGTATTATTTGTAAACCGCCACTACGACGTCACGTCACGGGAGAGGAAAGGTCAATAAGATTAGATAAGACCGTAATGGAATGGCAGCGAGTACATGGTGTTATTTTTATTTTATTTGCACATGCGGCTGCAAAGCTCTACGTATCCCCTGAACCAGGCATAACTTGGACCACACTATCATAGTGAGAGTGAAATAATGAAGTTGATTGCAGCTCAGCTTGATTAAAGGCGAGATTAATAACACCTGACTAGTCATGTTTATCCGGTAGCTCTAGACTTTACCTCTGATGCAGCGTTTAGCTTGTGCGTTAAATGTCACACAAAGTAAGAATGCATGTTATTTTTTGAAAAATAATAATACTAAAGTAACCCTGATATGGGGTTACAATTTGCAATTGTGCCTTCCCTTATTTCATCTTTTTTGACCCCAATATGCATAACTAATTTCCAGGTGTAATTTAGTTACTTTACTTCCTATTAGTGGGACAGAGTGCTGGAACAAATTGTCGTAAACGTGGACACGCTGGACAAAAGCACCAATACCTACTTAAGTTTTGTTTAACAATTAACGCTAATAGGGTACACGAATTATCGATAATGCCCGTAGGTAACTACTACTAGATGATTATATTGTAATAATTTAAGTAGTTACCTAGACTAGACTTAAATCCAACAAAATATCAAACATAAAAAAATCATATATATCAAATAAACACGACACAGATAATACAAGAAAGAAATAAAAAAATGTTACATTATCTTTGCCACGAAATGGACCCAGCTCAGTATGTTGCTATCTTTGCAGCCAGCGCTGGTCTTCCGCAGGGTCCATTTGGTAAGGACACGGAAAGTAAAAAAACAAAAACTAAAAAAAAGGAAATACACACTCAACTAAAATGCAAACATAAAACATACAAAAAAGGAATAAACAGCTTTTTTTATAAAATTCATCATCATCATCATATCAGCCGAAAGACGTCCACTGCTGGACATAGACCTCCCCCAAAGAATGCCAAAGTGACCGGTCCTGCGCCACCCGCATCCAGTGGACACCCGCAACCTTTACCAGGTCATCAGTCCACCTTGTGGGGGGGGGGGGCCTACCTACGCCGCGCCTTCCGGTACGCGGTCGCCACTCGAGAACCTTTCCGCCCCAACGGCCATCGGTTCTACGTGCTATGTGCCCTGCCCACTGCCACTTTAGTTTAGCGATTCGGAGGGCTATATCGGTTACCTTGGTTCTGCTGCGGATAGCCTCATTTCTGATGCGATCACGCAGAGAAACTCCCAACATGGCCCTCTCTATTGCCTTTTGGGTGAGGGTGGGTGGTTATAAAATTAAAGAGTATTAAATATAAAATAGTAGTAATGGTTTGTTGGCCTGCAAAAAGTTGCATCCCAACAAACCACTACGTGCCTACGGGCCTTAATGGTAAAAGTGAACGCAGCCCATACGCGAACAGTACTAGCGCCAACAAACAGAAAACAAACTAAACACCATAGAAGAAATTATTATCTATATCTAAACACTACACGTCAATCAAACAAAACAGCATGATATTGTGCTTAAAAACAATACTTAGTCTTAAATTAAACTACGTTGACAAAGTAAAGTAGGGTCAACTGTCGAACATTGAAACAATTGTACACGTTGAAACTTTGCGATATCTCGAAAACGCGACGTTGCCAAACAGTGCAGTATATCACGCAAGGACAAGCCAGTACACCCCCCCGCCTGCCCAGTTCGGGAACGCGCCGCGTCGAAGCAACACGTCTCCAGGAGCACAGTTGTGATTTCGCGACGGCAAAGTAAGATTTTTTTTCCATATTTGGTGATTTTTTAGCATGCTACTGATAAAGAGTTCTTACCGTTCAATATTCTTATGCATTCAGTATATTCTTACCTATATTTAGACCTAAAGATTATTGGAAATCGTTCACTCTTTGTCACAGTATTTTTAACGGAAATAAAAAACCACCTGGTTGTCTCACGTTGAAACATTCCAGTGGAGTGGGCAATGAAACATGTTTCATTGTTGCACTAGCTAGTTTCATTGTAGTTTATTTAGGAAATTATATAATACGAGGGGTGTTTAATAAGTTTTGAGAATGAGCATGATTTGGCCTCGTGATGATAATTTGTGATTGTCATTCCTATTGTGCCACTATTCAATAATACACTTAAATGTTTTTTTTAATAGCTCAATAAATATAATGGTATGGAATATATTCTGACGTCAGTAAAATGGGAGGATATTTTGTTACATGTTTGGGGCGGTGTTGCCAAAATTCTGGTGCGGTAATAAAATATATATAGGTATAATAAAATTTAAAGTTTATTTATGTAGATGCCACGAAATTAATAAATTAAACTCAAGTCATCATTTTTTAAGCACAGATCACGTAAAAAAGTTCAAGGTAGGTTTTTCTGGCGATAAATACATATTTTTTATTTTTTTTAAACAGGGTGAACCTAGGAATACTGATGAACCTTATAAAAATCCTGTTTTAAAAAAATTACTCGTAGGTAGGTAAACAAGATTTTTGTTGTTTGTTTGTGTGTTTCTTGTAGACAAAGACCAATATAGGTACCTACCTATATTTATATAATGTTGGTCCTTGTCTACAATAAACACACAATACCTTAGGTAGGTAACCTACCTATTCTTAGTAAAACACAAAAGCTTACCTATTTGGTATATCTTTTAGATTCAGATGGGACGTACAAAAGTATTGAAGAGGAAAAAAGGAGACCATACGGCCGAAAATATGTTACGTGCCATCCAAATATATAGGACGGGGATGAGTTTGAGAAAGGCGGCAAAGGAAGGTGATGTTCATTATCCGACGCTATATCGCTATGCAAAGAAGTTTGCAGCTGTAAATGATGCTAACTTAATAAATCAAAGATTAATTCCGAATTACGACGTCAACAGAACCTTTTCGGAAGAACAAGAAGCTGAACTAAAAGAATACGTAATAGATTGCGCGGCAAAGTTTTATGGCCTTTCTAGTAAAGATGTCCGAAGCGTTGCGTTCCAGATGGCACGTATAAATAAAATTAAATATCCTGCTTGCTGGGAGGCTGACCAATTGGCAGGTATCGAGTGGTTTCGATCTTTTAGGGGTAGGCACCCTGATTTATCATTAAAAAAGCCTGAAGCGTGCAGTCTAGCGCGGGCTACTGCCTTTAATAGACACACGGTCGGTAATTTTTTTACCAATTTGCAAAATGCCATGGACAGACACCCGACTTTCGGAACTGGCTGTAGAGTATACAACTTAGATGAAACTGCAACGGGTACCGTACAAAAAACAAAAAAAGTCATGGCTCCGAAGGGCCGGCACAATCTAGGGCAGATAACAAGCGGCGAAAGAGGGACACTAGTCACGACGTGTGCTATTGTATGCGCTTCAGGGCAAGCTTTACCTCCAGTGCTTGTTTTCCCGAGAAAAAATTACAAGGATTATATGTTGACCGGTGCACCTCCAGGGTCCCTTGGACTGGCTGCCGCCAGTGGGTGGATGAATGCCGAGCTATTTGTCCAAGTGATGCAGCATTTCATAACACATACATGTGCGTCTCCAGAAAACCCCGCATTATTGATCATGGACAATCATGAGTCCCATTTAAGTATTGAGGCTTTAGATTTGGCCAAAAAGTCTGGGGTCTGTATTCTTACTCTGCACCCACACACAACAGCTAAAATGCAGCCACTTGATGTTGGCTTAAACGGACCATTTAAAACCTATTATAACGGTGCCGTAGATTCGTGGTTGCGACGAAACCCCGGCAAACAAATGACAATCTACAATGTCGCCGACTGTGTGGGTCAAGCTTACCCAAAGGCAATGACGCCATTGAATATAGCAGCAGCGTTCAAAAAATGTGGAATCTTTCCATATAACGCAGACATTTTTGAAGATGTTCATTTTCTGCCATCAGAAGTTACTAACAGAGAGCAGCCTGAAGCTTTCTCGGGATTGCCCACACCGGCTTCCTCAGTAATCACTGACAGAGGTCACCCTGGACCATCCTCAAGATCGTCCACCACAGCTGCTAAAGCAATCACCAACAGGGAACAGCCTGGACCATCCTCAAGATCGTCCACCACAGTTGCTAAAGCAATCACCAACAGGGAACAGCCTGGACCATCCTCAAGATCGTCCACCACAGCTGCTAAAGCAATCACCAACAGGGAACAGCCTGGACCATCCTCAAGATCGTCTACCACAGCTGCTAAAGCAATCACCAACAGGGAACAGCCTGGACCATCCACAGAATTGCATACATCTGCTTTCTCTGACCACCTGCGCTGCGAGTCAATATGTCCTGGCAGTCCCTCGTCAGATATAACGTTCGTTGAAAGTCCTCAATCATCACAAGCTGGAAGTTCTCCACTACCACAAGCTGAAAGTCCATTCATGGCATTCATGGTGGAAACAGATGGGGTCAGTTCTCCACCACCACTAGGTGAAAGTCCATCCATAATGGAAACAGATGGGGTTTTTGCTGAATCCCTTTTGCATGACGCGTTCATACCATCACAGGACTTGAATTTACTTACTCCAAGAGAAATAACACCGCCTTTTGCTGTCGAAGAAAGGGTTAGGGGAATGACGCCGCCTTGCGACACTCTTGGTGCCGCAAGCACCTCTTCTGGTACCCTAATGAAATTCAAGTCACCCAAAGATTTTATGGCACCTTTAAAAGCTGGCCCACGAACTGAAGGGCGCAAGCCAAGGAAGTTGGGTAGAAGCATGATTGCAACGGACACGCCGGAAAAAAATGAAATCTCTGTAGAAAGAAACAAAGCTAAAGCAAGAAAATCCGCAAGCATGAAAACAAAGCGGACAGTTCTGAGTGACAAAAAAGAAAAGCAAAGACGCAAAAAGACTAAACATGACGTCAAACAATCAGATGAAGAAACTAGCGAAGAAGTAGATATGGTGTTATGCCAAAGTGAAACAGAATTTTCTGACTTGGATGACGAAGATGAAAACTCCAAAGATAATTTACCATTAGTGAAAGAAAATTTCAAACCAATTAATAGAAAACCGAAAGTAGGCGATTACGTTTTGGTGGGTTTTGAAACTAAAAAACTTGAAATATGCTACGTCGCGTTGATTACTGAAAAAGTAAGTGCTAATGCATATATTGTTTCCTTCATGAGAATGAAAAACAAGACTGAAATGAAATTTTATATGCCTCTGGAGCCAGATCTTTCAGAAATAAGACCGACGGATATAAAGATGTACTTGCCTAAGCCAACAATTACTGGCACCAAAAACCGAAATTCTTTCTATGTTTTCCCAGTTCGTCTGTCACCGAAGCTAAATTTGCGTTAATTCTTAATGAGTTTCGGTTTGTAGCTCTAATCAAGCAAATTTTTATTATTCGCGTTTTTGCTACCTATAGGTATGAATGAACATTCATATCAAAGTCTGAATAAAAGGTAGGTTAAATAAAAGGTACGTTTTAAGTTAGGTAAGTTTACCTATGCCAAATAATAATGATGATTGTGATTCGTAATAATGAGACTACAGGTAGTATGTAGGTACCATAGGTACACACAGATTAGATTTTTAAGAAGAGAAGATTACCTGTTAGATTTTAGGGGGGACATACCCGTTTTTTGTTTTGAAACTTTATTCTTTTGAAGTTTTTATTAAAATAAAGGTTACCTATGTCAAATAATAATGCTGATTGTGATATTCGTAATAATGAGACTGCAGGTCGTACGTAGGTACCATAGGTACACACAGATTAGATTTTTAAGAAGAGAAGATTACCTATTAGATTTTAAGGGGGGACATACCCGTTTTTTGTTTTGAAACTTTATTCTTTTAAAGTTTTTATTAAAATAAAGGTTACCTATGTCAAATAATAATGCTGATTGTGATATTCGTAATAATGAGACTGCAGGTCGTACGTAGGTACCATAGGTACACACAGATTAGATTTTTAAGAAGAGAAGATTACCTGTTAGATTTTAGGGGGGACATACCCGTTTTTTGTTTTGAAACTTTATTCTTTTGAAGTTTTTATTAAAATAAAAGTTACCTATGTCAAATAATAATGCTGATTGTGATATTCGTAATAATGAGACTGCAGGACGTATGTACCTACCCACGCACTGCTTAGATTTTTAAGAGGAGAAAATTACCATTTAGATTTTTGGAGGGACATACCTACCCGCTTTTTGTTTTGAAATTTTATTATTTTGAAGTTTTTATTAAAATAAAGGTTACCTAAATAAATAATAATGATGATTGTGATATTCGTAATAATGAGACTGCAGGTCGTATGTAGGTGCCATAGGTACACACAGATTAGATTTTTAAGAAGAGAAGATTACCTGTTAGATTTTAGGGGGGACATACCCGTTTTTTGTTTTGAAACTTAATTCTTTTGTTGTTTTTATTAAAATAAAAGACATTGATTTAAAAATTTCTTTATTTTTAGCTTTCCTACCCACCTAATTGGTATAAATCAATGTGAAAACCTGATTTATTGTGCCATCCACCCCTGTTTCATTGTAAAAAAACAGGGATTCATTATATGGACACAATGAAACAAATCAAATTTATAAAAAAAAAAAAAATTTACTCAGACATCGTAAAAGTGAAGCTATGATTTGAAGTACCATGCGATTACTCAATAAATTGTCTATCGTGGTGCAAAATATCAGACTTGTATCTTTCCAAACTGCAGAGGTAGGGCGACTTTTAGGTGAAGAAATTTAGGTGCTCCATTGATGGACAAATCAGGGGTTATTATATGGACACAATGAAACAAAGCTCTTTAAAAAAATATATATAATAACTCGGACATCGTAAAAGTGAAGCAATGATTGGAAATACCATGCGATTACTAAATAAATTGTCTATCATGGTGTGAAATATCAGACTTGTAACTTTAGAAACTACTGAGATATCCCAGCTTGAAATTTAGGTGTTCCATTGATGGACAGGTAAAAGCAAAGTACTTCTTACACTGTTTCAATGTGAAACCCCCAGTTTCATTGTAAAAATTAAGGTGTTTTATTGAATACATATACATGGACACAATGAAAAAAATATCATTTTTTTAAAAAGTTATAATAACTCTGAAATAATTAAAGTAAAGCTCTGATTTTAAATGCCAAACGATAGCTAAATAAATTGTCTATCATGGTGCAAAATATCAGACTTGTATCTTTAGAAACTGCAGAGATATCCCGGCTTGAAATTTAGGTGTTTCATTGATCGACAGTTTACCCTATATATTAAATTACGTTTAGCAGCAACCGTATGGCAATGGATGAATTGCAGATGGGGCATAACCAACAGGTGAGGGAGTATTAAATGCAACTAGTTTCAAGACACTACACAGACAGACAGATTCTCCTGTTTATGCTGATGTTCTTGCATGTTTTTTTTGAGATTTATTCTAAATCTATTAACGTCCGGCAGGGTTCTAAGCGGCGGCGGGACATTGTTCCAGCACTTCGTGGCTGCATAGCGGAAACTTCCTCGGAAAGCAGCAGAAGCATGTAGGGGAGTCACCAAACATATTACGCGCTGACGGCTTCTACCTCTTGACGAGTTATTAAAGGAGAGTTTCTCGAAGAGATACGCCGGCACCTCGTGCTTCAATATCCCAAAAAGCAAACAAGCCAGATGGAGCTTACGGTGGTGTTGCATTTTCAAGATATTATTCTTGTTTAGAAATGGGGTGACATGGGCCCTCAACGGAATGTTGAAACAAAAGCGAGCACAGGCATTCTGAACACGCTGGGTGCGTCCCACGAGATATAACAACAAAATATATAATTTCATATTAATAACGTTCACAAGATATAATGAACGTTAGCTATAACAACAATACCAATACTTTTATAAGGAATAACGGTCAGTTGCCATAATAATCATATTATATAACATTTTTTTCTATGAGACTCAAATTGACTAATTTCATTTAGTATAACATACATAACGTATAACGATCATACCATATAATATCTTTTCGTATAACAAACATAACGTATACAGATCATACGCATATATATTTTCGTATAAGGATTATAATACGGAAAATTAAGCTAGGGCAGCCAGGAAAAGGGGGGGGGGCGGAGCCCACATAAAAGGGGGCTCGGGGGGCGAAGCCCCCCGCAGTAAAAAACAACTAATACTCATATAAATGGTATTACTTGTAGGTTAGGTTAGGGTTGCCTTGTGTCCCTTAGAGCGGAAATAGACACCCCGCGAAGCGGGGTGGCGTCGACACGCTGGCGATTGGGTAAGGTTAGGTTAAAATAATTGGCGTGTTTGATCTCAAAATAAATTTAATTTCAATCTTACAAACGGTATTGTTTTTTTTTTCAAACTCAAGTTGAGGCTATCGCTCTAAGAAATTCACATATTTTCTTCATACGGCATTGCTATTAAAATGACTGAAGCCAATTATACTATACGAGCATTATACATTTTGATGTTAGATAAATTGAACAATATATGTTATAAACCTTAGGTGTTATGAATATTATACGCTTTAATCGATATATCAATTGATATTATTTCTAAAGTACGTTATACTTTACGAGATTATATGTTTTGACATTATATCTTTCGTTCGTTATATGCAATGAACGTTATACTAAACAAAGTTATATAGAGTGAGCGTATATATTATGACCCTTATATGATAAGTTGTTATACCTCGTATTACTTACCCGAACACGCTGGATGAGTTTCTTTGTTTTAGAAAGAAGTCGTGGACCAACAACAGTGTCCACATAATTAAGTCTACATAAAACTAGTGATTGCACTAACTATATTCATTGGCTCTTATATTATAATGGTCTTATTTTGTATGGTACTTTGAGTTTATAAAAACAGCTTCTGACTGTTTTGGCAATGTGTTTTTCATAGCGAACGCTATCCATCAAAAGACCTAGGTTGCGTGCTTCATGCGTCGGCTCAATAGCCTTATTCATAAGCATAACATGATTTGAAGGACTAGCTGTTGTTTGCTGCCAAAAACCATATAGTCTTTAAGACCTCTTTAGTCTTACTTGGGTTAAGAATTAACCCATTTTCTGTAGCCCAGTTAGAAATTCTTGAAAGGTCCGCATTAAGATTTTCTATGGTGCTCTCTAGTTCGGAAGGTTTGCATGAGATGTACACTTGTATATCATTCGCATTGATGTGGTACTTGCTGTGTGTAATGTGTGCAGCAGAGTATAAAATAAACAGGATCGGCCCAATAACTGACCCTTGAGGGACTCCTCTCTCGAGGCCAGCTAGTTCAAAAGCCCGCGTGGAGCCATCACTAAGATACATTTTTACAAATTGACAACGGTTATTAAGATAACTGTCAAAACATCTCAATGCATTGGTGTCGAAGCCATAATAAATCAACTTTGATAAAAGTAGATTAATGTTAAGGCAGTCAAAGGCGCGGAAAAAGTCAAGGAGTACTAACAATGTACACATTCCCTTGTCCAGTGCACACAAAATATTGTCAGTGACATCAAGTAAAGCCGTCATTGTACTCCTCCCTTTTCTGAAACCTGATTGCACGCTAGGCGGAATGTTGTTCGACTCAAGGTAATGAGTAAGCTGTGAGCCCAAAGCTTTTTCTAGTATTTTAGAAATAGAAGGCAAAATACTAATAGGTCGTAGGTCTTTGAGTTCAGATGGGTTAGTAGTTTTAGGCAATGGGTGCACAATCGCTAACTTCCAGATGTCGGGGAAAGTTGATGTCAAAATACTAAGTATCTTTAATTAGTTTAAAATAACAATATGGACATTATCATAATATGAATTACAAATCAAGTCGGAATACAATGGAGTAAAGAATGATAAAATTAAAATACGTAAAAATAAATAAAAGTAATACTACGAGTACATCCCGCTCTGCGTCAAGCCCGAACCAAAGGTCCCCAAAATGCTAGCGGCATTGCCTCGCTGAACAGCAATGGAGACCTGTTGGACGAGCCATGACCCAGAGCGGGGGTCAAGGCCCCTGTCCCTTAATCGTCTGCCTAACTCCTTGCACAGCCCGAGAGCCTCACTGCCCCAGGGCCCAGCTGTCTCCACAGCTATGTCAAAATGGAAGTATTTATTATGTCAGTTATAATGTCAATAGTGTGGGGCAAAGCATATTCAAATGAATACCATCGATACCTTCAGCATTTGATTTCAAATTTTTAATTATTTTATTGATTTGGACTGAACTAATTGGAAGTAATGTAAATATAGATTCGCTGTGCCTGTGGAACTAAAGGTATGTCAGTTGTGATATAGAACCTTCTGAAGTTCCAGGCAGACTTAGAAAGTGATTATTTATTACAGTTGGGTTGTCAAATGATGCAGGCAGTTCACTGTTTTTTTAGGCAGAATAGTTTACTTCAGGGCCCTGTCGAATAAAGATTACAATCCGACAATTTGGTAAAAATACGACATAATTGTAGAATTGTAAAGTAATAACCGTTTAATAAAGCTACAAAATTGTAATACAGTGACACATTTCAAAATTGTAACGCTGGTAAACCCGGTTCAATATAACTTACAATTGTAAAAAAGTACCTGTCGTTTTTACCGACATTGTCAGTTACAAATTTGTCGTGGTAAATTACAATTTACCATTAATTGTCAATTCATTTACTTAAGAGCAATATGGAGGGTACAATTGAATTTCCTCGTTACTTTTGTCTACGTCAGAAAACAATTTATTAGTAAGACTGTCGGCAAAATGGAAAGTCGCACAACTATATTGTCGCTTATTTATGAAAATAAAGATGTTGACGACCGCTTTAGCCTAGTTGGTAGTTACCCTGCATACGAAGCAAGAGGTTCTGGGTTCGAATCCCGGTAAGGGCAAAAATTTGTGTGATGAGCATGAATATTTGTTTCTGATAGTCATGGATGGTTTCTATGTATTTAAGTATTTATATATATTATATATATCGTCGTCTAGTACCCATAACACAAGCCTTACTGAGCTAACTATGGGACTAGGTCGATTTGTGCAAGATTATCCCCCCTTATATTTATAAAAAAAAGTGACAAACTAACCCATGAAATGAAAATAAACAAGTGGAAAAATTCTAAATTTGGTCCTCTTACCACCATTTTACTCTATTTATTGTATCAAAATAGTAGCCGGTAATTTCCAAACTTCCTGAGAGACGCTGTGATTGCCTGTCACAATTGTATTTCAATTTTACAATATTGTAATCCAGTAACTACAATTATGCGTTCAATAAACCAGTTACCTTGACAAATTAGTAAACTTTCGCCTGTCAAGTGTAATTTTTTATTGAACAGAAATATGTTTTTTATACGGTCATTGTGGTTGATCACTTGGTTACTTGAGCACACACACACGGCTAACAGCGCGCGTCGACGACGAGTTGTAGTTGAATCATGGAGATAGCCTTTTTTTTTTTCCTTTTTTTATTGAACCTGACTGTTGCTATAATAGGACGGACCCAATATAGCGGTCGAACTGCGTGGTTGGAGGGTGGCCTGGGAAAAATCCAGGGGAAGCCTCCGGCACGACCACGCGGGGAAGTTTTGTACACTGGGGAGATAGCCTACCGCGGAACGCGCCTTTTATTCATTTTGCCCACGTGCGGGGAGACGGGGGGCGGGGAAATATCGAAATACAGCGCGCGCGCGCGTTACTATAATTTGGAAATTGTTCATTTGTATTCCTATTCCCAATATTTAACTACTAAATTAATTCAGTAATAGTATTATATCGAACTAATCAGTGAAAAGGCACTCGGTGCTTCAGACGATACCTACAAAGCTAGCTCCAGCTCGCTCGCTCGCTCGCTCGCTCACAACGCAATTTTATACTATTAAGTATTATGCATCTCCACAGTGTGTATATACTTATGTATTTTAGTTATGTATATATAACTTAAAAAGAAGCATTACCTACCTATAATGGTAAACTTTCGCCAATATCGTTCGTTTTATTTATTTATCTACCTACACTTAAAGTGTTCGCGTAAGCTGCCGATTGGTCGTTTTGCATTGTACATCAGTAACATAATCGCATTTATGTATCTACCGTTAAGTTATTTAGTCAGTCAGTCAGTTGGTTGGTTGGTTGGTTGGTTCTCTTGATTGGCATAAGGCATGGTTGGTACTTAATAATCGTTACTTTTGTTTGATTTGATCGATCGACGTAAGTATTGTTCAAAGAAACCTTTTAAAATTATCGAATCATATATGGCCCTGAAAAGGGCCTTTTGTTTTGACTGGAACGCGTCACGGTCTGCGCACGTCGGACACAGACAAACACGCCGACGACGCGAGTTGTGTCAGCGCTCCTAGCCAGCCGGTTTGAGAGCTTAGGCGCGCTCACCGCGGATCCTGCGAGCGAGCTGGATGTTCTTGGGCGTGATGGTCACGCGCTTGGCGTGGATCGCGCACAGGTTGGTGTCCTCGAAGAGACCCACCAGATAAGTCTCGCTGGCCGTAATGTACCGTGTATGACGTTAATTTTGTAACTTTCTGAAATTTACAAATTTGTAGTTGGTAATTTATATTGAACAGAAATATGTAGAATTGTCACCTGTCTTCGATAGTTACAATTTACAATTTGTAACGTTTATTGAACAGGGCCTGGTTATTCCATAGTGTCTTAGGATCATGAATCATACTGACTATGTTCAATTCAAAGTATGCAGATTTTTCATAGAACATTGCTTTATTGACAGTAGATTTCAAGTCTTTGTAGTATTGTTTTTTACTGTCAGACTGGCTTCTATGAAACTCTGCTGCGGCCTTGTCACGCAAACGCATCATGAGCTTGACTGTGTCCGTGATCCAGGAATACGAACAACCCTTAACTTGTGTAGTTTTAAGTGGAGCATGTAAGTCAAATATGTATTTTATGTGTTGGTTGAAGGCTTCGACCATATCATTTACATTTCCCAGGTTTGACATCACGTTCCACCTCACAGACCGCAAGTCCGCATCTAGCTAGTCGCGTTGAATGTTCTTGATAGGCCTGTAGGTTATTTGAAATGGCTTAGGTTTTTCAAGCTTAATGTTGAATTCGCAAACAACAAGGCAGTGCCCATAGAGCGTACCCACATGGTGTATCCTTAGATTTTTCGCACGCAAATCCGTACAAACTACATCAAGCAGCGTCTGGCTAGTGTTTGTAAAATGCGTGGGTTCTGTAACTAATTGTGTCAATTGAAAACAGGTCAAGAAATTATTTAATTTAGTACTTCTAGTGTCATTATTATTTAATACATTTACATTGAAATCGCCTAATAAAATTATATCAAATCATAGTAGTAATAGTCAGAAATTGAGCCAATAGTGTCAGAAATAGCATCCAAAAACAAATCTAAATCCATCAAGGGCCACGATACGCCGTTCCGATCGCCAGTTTCCTTCCGTTAAGGGTCAAAGTGACCCACATTTGTTTCACGATCTTAATTAGCTCTTGAAAGTTGGTAAATATAGTAGGTACTGAACAGATGTTTAAACCTTTATTTTGGTTAATTGACACTTGCTCTATAAAGTTCAAGATAAATTATAGATTAGATTAGATTAGATTAGATTATTTACCTCATGATAAAAAAATACATTACAGATTTGTATACATATCAAAAATATAAGATTTTTTATCACAATCGTCAAAAACAGAGAAAAATTAAGATATTATATTAAGACAATTCAACAACACAATAACAAAGAAATATAAAAAACTAACCAAAACAAAAGAACACATATATATCAACCTCTAGGTATCGTCATTCTTTACAATATTTAGTGCATCAGAAAATACGAGACACAATACATTTAATGTCAAATCATAATCATACAAAAAATAGATAATAATAATAATTTAACATGTCAAGTCAAGACTCATATATTCTTTAACTGAACTTTAGCTATGCAAAGCAATACAGCTTATTTTTGTTTTATTTAGAATTTGAATAAAACACCTTAAAAAACGGTAAAGGGTTGGGTCCCGTCGTACTAAGGAACTCTTTTTCAGCATAGACATGACGATTCTGACAAAGAGTCCGGCAGAACCAAGGGGCACTAAATATGTGCCACCTGGATTGGCTACAAGAAAGCTTATGATTATTCCGCCTAGATTGACTACAAGAAGGTTTAATGGCCAGTCATGGAAGACGGGGATCTTAAGAGTGCTATAAAGTTGATGTACCTTGCTAGGCGCTTGAATGAGATCGACAGAGACAGAGGGGAGAGGATTAGACTGCCCCATTGTCCGCGTTGTGTTTTGTGGTTCTGCCTTGTACTGAATTCGCTCACCACCCTGCTGAAGAAATAGTTGACGGGAATTTCGCTATGCCATCCCTGTCAAACGAGAACTTGCATAGAAAAGCACGGTAGGTTCTGCAGGGTTCTAATTATTTCCGATGTTGACCACCTCACGTCAGTAACTAGCTTCAGGGATACATTGGAATACGAAGCAGGTGGCTACAAAAACGAAGAAATATTTAGACGACACGTGTTAGATCGCAGAAACAACCAAATTGTAGACATACAAATTTGACGAAATTGGTATGAAAATGACAATGAAAAAAAGCTGGAATTGCAGGTGTTTCACACGAGTTAATGATGTATCGATTTCATGGGGGTTTTCATTCAGTTCCAGGACACGAATCAGAAAAAGTCCCTTCCATAGTAATGTTATTTGATAAAGATTTCCTTCAATGTCTTTCTGTACTCGTACAGTCACGAGTTTACAGACCTATAACCCATAACAACTGTACACAAGACCCATACCAATAACATTGAAATTATTACTGCAGAAATCAGCAATTGCACTATTACGTTCATGTACAAGCCACCGAATGCAGTTTCAATTCCATAGACCTTTGAATTTTTACTCACAGCCCATTAGATTTGTGCTAGGAGATTTCAACAGCCACAGTGAGAGCTGGGGCTACCGGATGGGGGACGATAATGGCAGCAGAGTGGAGGAATGGGCAGAATCGTGTGAAAATTCGCTGATCCACGACCCTAAATTGCCATCGCCATTGCAGATGGAAGAGAGGCTACAACCCTGACCTAATTTGCCAGCGAAAGTGTTTCAAAGCAGTGCATGAAATCAGTATGTCTAGCCATACCTAAAACCCAACACCGGCCCATCGCCTGCAACGTATACGTAGCAGTTTGTCCTCGTATTGGCCCATTCAGGAGGCGATACAACTTCACAAAAGCAGACTGGGAGAGTTTTAGCAATGAACTGGACCAACTTGTGGCAGACCTACCCCCCACGATGCGCAACTATGATGAGTTTGTTAAACTGGTGAAGCTGGCTTCAAGACGGCACATCACATACCGCGGGGCTGTAAAACCCAATACATTGCAGGAATGTCTGATGACCTTAAAGTTCAAGCTGATGCGTATTACACCTCACACGCGGCCGACCCTTTCTCCCAAGAAACTATCCACCTGGGTGGAAAACTTTTAGATGAGATAGCCGAGGTACAAAGGAATAAATAGACAGAGCTGGTAGAAAGTGTTGATATAACTCATAACAGTAAAAAAGCGTGGACATTCATCAATAAGCTTAACAGT
This sequence comes from Epinotia demarniana, assembly GCA_945867215.1. Taxonomy (NCBI): domain Eukaryota; kingdom Metazoa; phylum Arthropoda; class Insecta; order Lepidoptera; family Tortricidae; genus Epinotia; species Epinotia demarniana. The sequence continues at coordinate 37,381,655 of OX244260.1, read as the reverse complement.
GACACTAAGGGACATGCGAATCACTGAAATATAACTGCCGACCAGATAGCCCACCAACTCCTATTAAAGGGTGAGCACTATTACATTGTCGCCTACGTTTTTATTTTTCTAGCGTGTTGCATCAAACCTTTTTTTTGTATTGATTAAAATTTGGAATTTAGAACCCTTGCGTACTATTTTGACAACCATAAAATATTCATTTGTTTTTTATTGATGAAAATGGCGTTACACGAAAAAAAAATTCGTGAATTAATTTTGCGAGAATTTAGTAAAAATCCTAGTTATCAACTTTGGAGCTGGCAAAATCTTGTCAAACTATTCGGAGGACGGTACAAAGGACCCTTAAAAAAATTCAACAAGGTGAATGTATAGATAGGAAGCGGCGTGAGGGTCAACCTACCAGAAAATCGAATGTAAAGTTAGAAAGAAAGGTGTGCAAGCTATTTGAGAAGAATCCGAGTATCTCTTCCCGGGATGTGGCGAAAAAAGTAAAAACTATTCAGTCAAATGTCCAAAAAATTAAAAATGATTGCTGCATTAAAACATATAAGAAGCAAAAGGCTCCAAAGAGAACTGCGGAACAGTATAATCGTGCGGTTAGAAGTTCCAGGTTATTGTATGCGTTATTGGTTCAGAAAAAATGTTGCCTAATTATTGACGATGAAACGTATGTCAAAGCAGACTCTTTACCAGGTAACCAGTACTATTCCGCTCGTGACATTTCGAATCTGGACGAGTCGAAGAAGGTTATCGCAGTAGAAAAAATTGCTAAGAAGTTGTTTCGCAAGCTATATGTCAGTGCGGCTCGAGGAGCTCACCATTTATTACTACTGGGACGCTGCTAGCGCTAGCGAGCTGCCATTACTCTACTCGAACTTTGGAATGGTATAAGGTGAATTCAGTCGAGGTAGTACCTAAGGAGAGCAACCCACCTAAGTGTCCCGAACTTCACCCCATTGAAAAATATTGGGCAAATATAAAAAGAAAATCGCGGAAAACTTGTCAACCTGCAACTTCATTGCCAGTTTTTCAACGAAAATGGATTAAATGCATAAAATTGGTAACCGATGATTCCGTGCAAAGGTCGATGAATCACATTAAAAGTAAAGTCCGGGAATTTTCACGTCGTTCGTTGAAAGAGCCCTAATATTTTTTTTATAGATTGTACGTTATGTAAAATTAGTTATATAAAGAGTTTAAAGCATTTAAGATTTAATTTTTTTCTTCTGTAGCATATTCGACCCGCGACAATTTAATAGTGTTCACCCTTTAAATGGCAAAACAACAAACCGACGCCAACCACTGAAATTAGTTCGCAACCTTCCTGCTGACGAAAAAGACCATCTGAAGGGACCTTTTTCGATGCTTGAATTAGACTTAGGGATTCGAAAGCTTGGAAATGGGAAAGCAGCTGGACTTGATGATATAAGAGTCGAACAAATGAAACGTTTCGGTCCTGTAACTAAATCGTGGCTCCTGCAACTGTTTAATACTTGCATCTAGACCTCATCATTTCCGAAAATATGGAAGAAATCTCACGTTACTGCCATCCTTAAACCTGGCAAGGACCCCAATGACGCGAAAAGCTACAGACCGATTTCCCTTCTCTGTCACACATTAAAGCTTTTTGAACGTCTTGTGCTGGAGCGCGTTACAACCACTTTAGAGGATGCGTTCATAAACGAGCAGGCAGGCTCTAGGTCCGGTAAATCTTGTACCTCACAGGTGGTGAACCTGACACAACACATTGAGGATGGGTTCGAGAGAGGGATGGTGACAGGTGCAGTTTTTGTCGACCTTTCAGCAGCATATGACACCATAAACCACAGGAGGTTGGTGACCAAATTGTACCAAACGACCAAAGATTTCAGACTCTCACAAATAATATCCGAACTGCTCTCTAACCGAAGATTTTTTGTCTCATTCCAAGGCAGAAGCAGATGGAGATCACTCAAAAACAGCTTCCCACAGGGTAGCGTCCTGGCACCAGCCCTATTTAATGTTTACACAAATAACCAACCTATAAATAGCAACTTACGGCATTTCCTTTTTGCCGACGACCTCGCCCTCACGTCGCAGGAAAAATCGTTCGAGGCGGTGGAAACTGGCCTAGCGGAAGGCTTGGCGGTCCTTTTATCATACTATAAGACTACCAGCTTAAACCAAAACCCAACCAAAATACAAGTTTGTGCCTTTCACCTTAAAAATAGACAGACCAGTAGAGAGCTGAACCTTGCCGTTTAAAAAGTTGGCCAGATCCTTGACGTTTAAAAAACACTGCCTCAACACCAAAAAGAAAGTGGCGGCAAGGAACATCATCATGCGTCGCATTACTGAGACTGCATTGGGTGCAACTCCACATACACTGCGCACTACAGCACTGGCGCTCAGCTTCTCAGCTGCGGAATATGCATGTCCAGTATGGAAGAACTCTGCACATGCAGGCCAGGTTGACATAGGCCTCAATGAGACCTGCCCCCTTATCACCGGATGCCTGTAGCCCACCAGATGCGACCATTTGTACCAAATAAGCGGAATTGTACCACCATGTATTCGTAGAGATGTAGCAGCTGTCGTGGAACGCAACAAACAACTGCACGACCCCCGACATCCAATGTATGCGCGCGTTCCTGCAACCAGCAGAATAAAGTCCCGTAGGAGTTTCGCCACTCACGCCAGCCCACCTGCACCAAACGCCCCAGGAAGCTCGCCTAAAGGCATGGAAGTCGCGACTCAACGAAGCTTCACCACATATCGCACCTGCAGAAAGCCTGCCCCCAGGAGCAAATGAAAATTGGATCACGTGGAAGGCTCTTAACAGATTTAGGACGGGAGTTGGTCGCTCTAAAGATAACCTCCAGAAATGGGGAATCAGACCAGGAAATAGCAATGTACTCTGTGAATGTGGCACCGTTCAGACGACTAAGCACATGACGCAGTCCTCCCTGTGTCCGGCTTCAAGCACTGAGGAAGACCTTATGAAAGCTACACCTCGAGCGATAGAGGTGGCAATATATTGGCAAAACAAAAATTAGTCTAAGTTTTTTTGATCCCTTCACATGAGAAAGAAGAAGAAGTTAACAGAAGTGAATTGATGCATCTTTCTACTTGACAGAGTCAATTTTTAAACCATTTCTCTCGAAGAAAACATGTGAGAGATTCAATCCAACATTTATTGTCGATTTATCTCCTGCCATTTGGAACTACCAAGTAAGCACTCGCAAAACCACAATTGCTGGCTTAAATCTTGTTTGTTTCTTCCATTATAATTTAAACATTCGCATTACAAATTCAACAACAAGTTCTACAGAAGTAATAATTTACTGTACTAATACAATATGTTAAACGCTAAAGTTGATAACAAGTTCACTTCGAGTTTAGATAACAAGACATGCGACCACTATTGGACGTGATTCAAATTAAAACTATTACTGCTTTAGAACAGATGCTGCTGCACGAAATTGACTTTTACGCAAGGTAGAATCACGCCTGTGTTCCCACAAAGGGCACACACTACACAGAGCACATGCAATATAATGTTCAGTGCCACTTCTAGCAATTTTAGATTCACTGATTGAGAAAATTTGATATTGCAGTGATGGGATGCTGTTCCATCGACCACAACAGATTTTAACCCTATCCCATAGTCAACCCAAAGGACTAAAAACTGATGTTTACACCCACTGACAAGTTATATTGTATGTACCGTACCTATTACCTATTAGGCTTGAACAAATAATGTATGTCGATTGTCGATAAAGTGTCCATTACAGCCTACGTGCAGAAAATCCCACTTCCTCGCCAGGAAGAGGCGTACAATTTTATAATCACCGCGCACGAAAATAAAGGAAGCTTCAAAACGTGTAATTATAGCCCTGGTTTTCGACTCGGGTGTGAAGAACCGAGAAATTATTTGTTGTTACATTAAGTACTTCATTCTTCCACTTAAATTCCAATCCCTTACATTTATCTAATATTACACTAGGATCTCCTTTAACTAAGCTTTTGGGATCACGTATCATTAAAAATTCGTATGTATCCAAAAACAAATAAACGAATTCTATAAAGAGGCGATAATAATTGAAAATTATATTAATTAAAACGTATTTTGGGATAAGTACTTAAGTTTTGATATTTTTAGTGTAAGTAACTAAATATTTTTTGTTTAACCACAGATCACTAAATTAAATTAGGTACCTACAAATTCAAACGAAACTATTTGAAAACGTACTGCACTGCACTTCTATCTCTACATTGCATGCAGGTAGAGAATGCAAAATAAATATTTGCTTAAGGTCGAGGATTAGTGCTACATACAGGTAATGCCATTTGTATTCCCTTTAAACACATTCAATTTATATTAATGCCGAATCAGTAGACTTGTCACAGTAAGATAGTTAAAATCGTGATTTTATTATATATTGCATGATATACCAGAGGCGTTCAATTGTATTTTTTCTATATACTCCACCCTATTGTTTATACATTTACTGGATCAGTTTTTTTAAATCCTCATTATTCCATTTTTTGTTTCGGATTTTTAAATGCTGAAATGCTGCCTTCAATGCTTCGTCGTGAGAATAGCGATTTCCTCGAAGATCCCTTTGAGATTAGAAAAAGGAAACCAAAATAAGTCGTTATTTGGAATCTCTTCAATCTGGAAGAGCAGCAGCCTTGGCAATATGGGCAGTATGTACCTACCGGGGCCCTGTCATGCAGAAGCAGAACTGCCTTTGCAAATTTATCTCTTCTCTTTTCTTTGATTGGCCTTGAACGGTAGTGTGTTTTCCTGTAATATTTAAAGACTTTTCTTTGTAATAGATTAGTAATATTCCTTTACAACACAATCCCAGAAAATCGTGGCCATGATCTTGCTGAAGGGACGACGATGAGAGGTTATTTTAATATACGCATGACCCTTGTTTGCTCTCTGGGCCCTAATGATAAAACCTCTCCGACAGCACCTCGTCAGGATTTTCAACACACAACTCAATAAAGCTGGAAGAACAGGCAAGTTAAGTATCTTTCCGAAACAGTGTCATAAATCGCAAAACCTATCACGCGGTATAAAAATATCATGTTTATTAACTACCCGGGGTCCCTTTGTTTCCCATAAACTTATTGTTCCGAATTTCGATAGTCAGAAATTGATATCCATATAATTTATAGACATAAACATCAGTAGTCATAATCTTTGTTAAGTATAACGTTTTGTAGTTCTAACCTTAATGACCCATAATATTAAGTATTATAATCCCAAAGTCAGAAATTGATGTCCATAACGATCAAAGGTCTATCGATAATTATTCATAAATATTCTAAGGCATATATTTCAACGTACTAATGATTGTTATTCATATCGTTTTAATGTCCAAAGTGAATTACGTCTAAGAGACCAAATCTATAACATCCAAAGTCATATAGCTAATTACTCAGAAACATTTCTAGACATACATTTGAAAGGGGTACTAGGTATTACTGCGCGAAGGGTTTATGACTGTTTTCGTTAAGAATGCGATTAAATAAGCATGTTTTATTAGAAACTTTTTCTCTGAAATTAAAAATGGCCAAGATATTGAACTTCTAAAGGTCGATTTACATCTACAGACATCGTAACACGGCCGCACGGTGTCTGTGCGGCCGTGTTACGATAGATATAAATTTGTTAATAGAAACTGTATGGAAGAATATTTTTTTGTCTGCCACGGCACGTGTCTGGCACGCTCAATGTCTGTAGATGTAAATCGACCTTTAGGCAGGTCGGTGTAGGTATGACGACGAGCGAAGCGAGGAGGAGTGTTAGTTGTACCGTGACCGCGCGAACCGAGCGAGCGAAGTGAGCGTGCCGCGGCAGTGGCCGGCGAAGCGCCAGAACCAATAATGACACAACATTCATCGAAATGTTGACAAGTACATATTTTTCCTAAGTTTCGGGTCAAATATTTTGATTTTAGAGAAAAAAGTTTCAAAACAAAACATACTTATTTTAACGTATTCTGACCACTAAACAAAACAGTGAGCGGCATAAATATCTTTCAATCGCATCACTCTTTATTTTCGCTAAAGTACCCACATTAATTATAATTAATGGGTATGTGGGTATGTTATAAAGCAGTCTGGAAGAACGCGTTCAGTAACGTTCGGTAGTAAAAAAAACATGTATTTTATTATTTTTCTGGGAGTGTGTTTATGGGTTTTAACATTATGAAGAGTGACACCACCGCGAAATTGAATGATATGATTAACTAATCAGATGACTACCAATCATTATGACTTGCGAAAAAATATCTTACTATAATTATTACAAAGTAGATTATTGCCTGTAACATTATGTAATTGCATACCACCGGGACATTGAACGTTATGGCTAACCAATTTTATGACTAACAATAATGATGACCTGCAAAAATCGGAACTCCAATGTGTTATAAATATCCAACTAACCTTAACGTTATTTACAATGCCATGTAAATTAATCTTAAAAGAAGTTGTATTGATTAGCCAAGATCGTTCGTTGCCGACAGTTGTCGACAACGACCAATCACAGGCGAGTACTATTCTGGTGAGGTACGTTTTACGTTTGAATTAAGGCATTCGTTCCTCGGCAGTCGTAATCGACAGTTAGTTGTGCTAATCTTTGTATTTTGTGCTATAAATTTAGTCTTCCAATAAATAGTGTTTTCGACGATCTATGTGTTTCTCTGCATCCAAAGTTTAAACCTGAGTGCTGACCCAGTACGATTCGCATATCAGAAGTTGGATCGAATACAAGTGCCCACAAAATAGCTGGTTAGAATTAAAAGAAAAGTAATCTGGAAAAGAAACGTAAGTATTTTCGTATTAATTTTATTATCTGCTAATATTTTAAAGAATGCTTACAATGCTTATGCTTAACTCAGTTTAGCAAATATACCGTTTAGTAATGTCCGTGAAGTTAGCGTAACAAGTTCCAGCAGATCAAGTTTTTGTTGGAGTTCTATTCGCATCCAACATAGTTCTATAGTTCCTGATACTTTTTAGGAATAGTTCTGGCCGCACACCAAAAAAAATTGGTACTATGGTTTTCAACCAAATGATATGCTAACTTCGCGTAGCATATCACTTTCTTCTGAATGGGCTAATAATTAGTATTCTGTATTTATACAAGGTTCACAATAGTTCCTGATACTTCTTATACATAGTTCTAGCAAAAAAAAAAAAATTTTGTAATGTAGAGCCCGGAACTCTTTTGTTTTAAAAGGGGCATTAATAGAGCTATCAAAATAATACTAACATACACCTATAACTCATCTAAAAATATCAGCATATCACACCTGATTGTTATAAATTTCAAATTTTCGACCTATACTAAGTAAAAAAATTACTTGTACGCTATTATACTCCATATAGCCGAGAACTCCTGAGTTCTGTACAGACCATTATCAGAGCTATAAGATAAGTCTTGATTGAGACCTGGAACTGCTCGAAAAATATCAGCATAGCACACCTGATTGGAGACTTACTTCAATTTCGGGTGGAAGCTTACTAGGTACCCTTTTTCTACCTGCACTGATGTCGTAGAGCCCGGAACTCTTTTATTTTGAAAGATCGTTAATTTAGCTATCAAAATAATGCCGACATACTCGTAGAACTAGAACTCTTCCCAAAATATCAGCATATCACACCTGTTTGTTAAGAAAACTCAAAATGACGAACTCTTCTTTGTAACCATATTTTTTTCTGCCTTTACAGTCATTGTAGAGGCCAGAACTCCTATATTTTCTATTAGGTAGTAATAGAGCTGTCAACACAATATCAATATAGACCTCGAACTCCTCAAAAACTATCTGCATGTCACATGTGAAGTTAACGTATCATCTGTATGAGTTTAACAAAATGATAATTATTTTCTGCTTGAATAAAAATAGTAACAGTCTAGCGATGTAGTGTTCTCTATCGTACATCAATAAAGCTTTACCATTTTAATCCCGCGGGCAAGCAAGGAACGCTCGAAAATATCATTATACTCTATAGCCCTAAATAGTCAAAATCGGCATTTTTTTTTAATAATTTTAGGATGACATTAGAGCCTGGAACTCTAGAGTTCTATTTTCAACACAGCTAGACATGTCATTTAAAGTCAAAAACAAGCCTAGAACTCATCCAAAACTATCAGCATATCACATGTGAAGTTAGCATATCATCTGTTTGAACTCTACAAAGATACAATTTATTTTCTTAGCTAAATAACGATTGTAACAGGCTAGAGGATGTTGAATTCGTTATTCTGTAATGGTATAGCTATATTTTTTGTCTGCAAACGAGCTACGGTCATTTGAAAATAGTTCATGATCTTATAGTACAATGACAAAATCAAAAAAAAAAGGTTAGCTGTGACACTTTAGGTTGTAACTCCGGAGTTCTGTACTCTACAGGGCTAGAGCTATTAATCGAGACCTTAAATACGCCTAGACCTCTTCAAAAACTATCAGCATATCACATGCGAAGTTAGCATATCATTGGGTAAATTAATTAAAGAAAAAAAATTATTTTTTTGCTAGAACTATGTATAAGAAGTATCAGGAACTATTGTGAACCTTGTATAAATACAGAATACTAATTATTAGCCCATTCAGAAGAAAGTGATATGCTACGCGAAGTTAGCATATCATTTGGTTGAAAACCATAGTACCAATTTTTTTTGGTGTGCGGCCAGAACTATTCCTAAAAAGTATCAGGAACTATAGAACTATGTTGGATGCGAATAGAACTCCAACAAAAACTTGATCTGCTGGAACTTGTTACGCTAACTTCACGGACATCGTTTAGTACGAGTCAAATTTAGTGAACGCGTGTATATATGTATATACGTATATCGTTACATATGCTTATTATTACCTGTTTAATAGCAAGGTTACTGGTTAGTTCATTTAATTTCAACTCAATTGGGTGTAAAACAGTAACGTTTACTAGCAAATACACCATTTCAAGTTTAATAAAATAAGTAATAAATATACATTTCGTATATTGTCTTGCATATTGTGTTTAAGATCTAAGTATGTAAAATGATAACTGTTCTCGTTATTCTTGTTTTATTTGTGTCCAATTTCGTGCACAATAAATAGTTTACATACATAGACAAACCCTATGGTCTCGTATTACAACGAAATGAGACTACAAAAAAAAACAGTTTTATTTTTATTTAGATTAACTCCCTCCCCAAGTGATAATAAAATTCGGCATTGCTGTTGGTACCATTTACATTAACGAACTCAGTGTCGGTATTTCTACACTGACTTAAACAATTATACGTATTCCATTGTATTTCATTGTATTCCGTGTATGTGATATGCTCAATGCCCATTTGTCATACTGTGTGTTGTAAGGTGTTAGTTATCAAGTTTATGTCACGTTATATTGACTTGTACGCGTGTCGTTTACGCGTCATTGATGCTACACGAGTACGTCACTGACCCGTCACTGATGCTTTACTGATCCGTCACTGACTTGTCACGGGTCCGTCACGGGTCCGTCACGGGTCCGTCACGGGTCCGTCATGGGTCCGTCACGGGTCCGTCGCGGGTCCGTCTCGGGTCCGACACGGGTCCGTCACGGACGTATCACTGATGCATCACTGATCCGTCACGGATGCATCACTGATCCGTCACGGATGCGTCACGGATGGGTCACGGATGCGTTACGGATGCGTCACGGATGCGTTACGGATGCCCTGCTGATGCGTCACTGATGCCGTGTCACATGCGAAATTGATTTTTAAACTGAAAAAAATAATGTACCGGAATAACTAATACTTACGCTGCGTATGTTAAAGGCTAGGATTTTTTTAAACACATCTATGTTGTCTTTCAGATTTCGAGGACACAATAATATGGAAAATATTAACGATGGCTCTCGACAAGAACGTGATGGACACGTTACACGTGAGACAATGACACCGCCACTACAATTTCGCGGCGAGACCCGGAGTAGAATCCGTAGCGGTGATCGTGGGCGAAGGCGCTCACGTGAAGGAAGACATCACAGTCGCCATCGCCGGTCGAGATCCAGGCGCTCAAGAGGAAGGCGATCGCGGGTGACGACGACGCGGTCGCGGTCCCGATCTCATCATAGAAGACTTTTAGATTCGAGCTCGCGGCGTGCAGGTACAGGGCGCGCTGGGACACGTCCGCGTACCTTGACGCAGCGCGGATCACTCTGCGCAGGACATGAAGACCCATCGAGACACAGGACTTCGCGCCTCCGTACGCCGGTCCGCGAAGCAACAAATGGATCCAGGTCTTCGCTGAGGCGCCGAGCTTCGCGCCTGCCCTCGCCGGTTCCAGAAGCAATGAATCGTGAGTCAATGAATAATTTGTTTCTGGAAAAGTTTATTGATGCACTTAATGACATGAAAAATAATAGCGATCGCGATAAATTTCCAGTGTTGAACAATGTGATTCCCGATTTTGACCCTTTATGTAAGGAGCAAACGGTTGATACGTGGCTTCACAAAGTAGACGAATGCGCCCAAATATATGGCTGGAGCGATAAACAGGTGATTCATTACGCGCTGCCAAAATTAACGGGGGTAGCCAAAACATGGTACCAGGGTTTGCCTTCACTGCTATTTACGTGGCAAGAATGGAAGGCAAAGTTGAAGGAGTCTTTTCCAACTAGAGATAATTATGCAGATTTGTTGATGGAAATGCTTACTAAGAAAGCACGTTATGGGGAATCTTTGGAAATTTATTACTACGCAAAAATGAATCTCCTTAATCGCTGCGAAATATCAGGGAAACGCGCGGTTGATTGTATAATTGCCGGTATTGAGGACCGTGGCGTTAGGTTAGGTGCACAAGGAGCGGAATTTACAGAACCAGAACTAGTTCTCAAGTTTTTGAAAACAATCAAAGTAGGGCAAGATAGGAACACTAATGAACAGCAGAAAGTTAGAGACAAGGATAAAAGGTTACTAAATAATACGTTTACAAATAATAGAAGCGGTGTTAGCTCACAAAAACAAGGACCTATGACCTGTTATAATTGTAAAGAAACTGGGCACCCATTTTTCAGATGCCCTAAACCTAGAGTTCAATGCACTAAATGTAACTTTTTAGGGCATAAGGAAACCGAGTGCCCAGGGACTAAACAAAGTGCCAACGCTAAGCCAAAATCAGTCTCAAAGTTGGAGAGCTCTGGTGGATCGAGCGCTAAATATAGAATGCCTATTAAGATCGATGGTACATTATCAGACTGTTTGGTTGACTTAGGAAGCGAGGGCACTTTGGTTCGTCTCAGTGAAGCTCAGCGATTAGCCGTAAACTGGACGGTAGGGGAAGTACCAATGTTGAGAGGTATAGGTAACATACCATATAGCCCACTTGGTAAGGCCAGTGTCACAATTGAGGTACAAGGGGTGGTAGAAAAGCATGTCGAGGTTCTGGTGGTAGATGATTATGTAATTAACTGTCCCGTACTGCTAGGTCACACGTTTACTGAAAGACCTTCAGTAAAAATAGTCAAAACAGAATCCGACGTCATTTTCCAAATGGTAAATGAGGAGTCTGTTATGATTTGTCCTCTTTTGTGCACTGAAGATACAATAATAAGCTGTGGTGAATTGAAAGCAATTCCAGTTAGTTCCTCTAATGAGTTTACTGGTAATGTGTATGTAAATGGAACTGTACGCAATGTTGTTGACCACGAACATTATCTATTACCCGGAGAGTACAAATTAACACGAGGGATGGGGAAACTCTTAATTCAGAATATCGGTAGTAATGATCTAGTTATGGAAAAGGGTAGTTTAATAACTCGAAGTAAGACGCTAGTTGAGAGTTTGCTAATCCGGAAGGTGGACATAGGTGATGAGTTACCGTCTGGTGGATCTCCAATAAGCTGTGGGGAGAATTTAACAGCACATCAAAGAGAATCCTTAGAAATCTTGCTGGATAAATACAAAAATAGTTTTTCGACTAGTTTAAAAGATCTGGGGTTTACGACGGAATCTGAAATGGTGATTCAACTGGACGACTCTGAGCCCGTTGTCAATCGCCCATATCGTCTGTCCTACTCTGAACGCCAAGTAGTACAGAATATGGTCAAAGATATGTTAGAAAGTGGTATAATACGAGAGTCTAATAGTCCTTATGCTAGTCCGATAGTACTGGTTAACAAAAAGTCCGGAGAGAAAAGGTTATGTGTCGATTACCGCGCCTTGAACAGCAAAACAAAGAAAGAACACTATCCCCTTCCTCGGATTGAAGATCAATTGGACTTGCTGTCCGGGAGTTCCTTATTTGTTACACTCGATCTGGCATCTGGTTACTACCAGATCCCAATTGCTGAAGGATCCCGACACAAAACTGCCTTCGTGACCCCTCAAGGCCAGTATGAGTATAATAGGATGCCGTTTGGACTGGTAAACGCACCATCTGTTTTCCAGCGCACGATGAACAAAATCATCCACAATTCACCCGCGTCCTCGTATGCCTTGGTATATATGGACGACATTTTAATTCCGGCTAAATCGTTTGATGAGGGGATGGCACGACTGGAGGAGGTGTTGCGTTTACTAGCTGAGAGTGGTCTGACGCTTAAAATGAGTAAGTGTAATTTTTTCTATAGCAAAATAGAATATTTGGGTTACGAAGTCAGCGCAGAAGGTGTCAGACCCGGTACGCTAAAGACCGAGGCTATATCTAAGTTCCCACTCCAGGGAATGTGCACGAAGTTCGGAGATTCTTAGGGCTAGCCAGCTTCTTTAGGAGGTTCGTTGCTGGGTTCGCTTTGATTGCTCGCCCACTGACTGGCCTCCTGAAGAAGGAGTCCATCTGGAAATGGGGTGATGAGGAAACGGCGTCTTTTGAGAAGTTAAAACAGCTTTTGGTAGAACGACTGGTCTTAGCATTGTACGACCCTCAGTCACCAACACAACTTCACACCGACGCTAGTAAGTACGGGGTAGCCGGGATTCTATTACAACAAGATGACTCTAGCGTGCTGAAACCCATTGCATACTACAGTAGACAAACCAGTTCTGACAAGCAAAAATTGCACTCGTTCGAGCTAGAAACCCTTGCCATCATTGCCTCGTTAAACCGGTTCAGACACTACCTGCTTGGTATTACATTTACTATAGTCACGGACTGCAACGTTTTGCGTACCACGATGAGCAAACGCGATTTAATACCTCGCATTGCTCGATGGTGGTTACAGTTTTTAGAATATGATTGCTCTATCGAATACCGCCCAAGTGATAAAATGGCACACGTAGACGCCTTAAGCAGGGGTCCTATAGATGGTGATCACGAAATGAATCATGTATTGGATGTTCTCACGATTGGTACTGATGATTGGTTGGCAACTGTACAACAATCTGACGAAGATATTAAAAATGTCGCAGATACATTACGTGATTCTAAATGTAAAGAGGCCGTAGATATTTTTAAAAACTATAAACTAGTACATGGCCGCGTGTACCGCATTATGGATGAGAATACTATTCGTTGGGTCGTACCAAAAGGTACCAGGTGGCAGCTGTTAAAGGCAAACCACGACGATGTCGGACACTTTGGGTTCGACAAAACCCTGGCACGGTTGAGGGCCACTTATTGGTTTCCGAAGATGAAACGATTTGTAAAGAAGTACGTTTCAGCCTGCTTAGAGTGTGCGCATCATAAACTCCCAAGTGGCGCCAAACCTGGTGAACTGCACCCAATACCCAAAGTTAGTGTGCCCTTTCATACTATACACGCTGATCATCTTGGCCCTTTTATACGCACCAGGCGTGGTAACACGTATATACTAGTCATCGTTGATGCATTCACAAAGTTTGTGGATCTCACGGCTGTGCGCAATACAAAATCAGCCACGAGCATAAGAGTGTTTAAACATCACTTTAGTTACTTTGGCACACCAACGCGTTTAATAACGGATCAAGGCACGAGCTTCACCAGCAAGACTTTTAAGTCCTTTATACAGTCAACTGGTATAAAGCACGTGCTCAATGCAGTGGCCACCCCCCGAGCGAACGGCCAAGTAGAGCGGTACAACCGCACCATTTTGGCGGCGCTCGGGGCAATGAACCACGACAAAGCAAATGGGTTATGGGATGAGCACTTGCCAGACATTCAGCTAGGCATTAACACCGCCGTACATTCCACTACTAAAAAGACTCCAACTGAGCTCCTTTTTGGTCGTAATGTGACTAATCCGTCACAAGGGCTGATGAACGATATAATACACGACGTTACGCCAGAGGCCGGAGAAACTTTAGGCGATATGAGGCAAAGTGCTGATAATTTAATTAAAGCACAACAGGACCGCGATAAAGAACGGTATGACAAGCATAGAAAAGTAGGGAAGCGTTATAGAAAGGGTGACTTGGTTAGGGTTATAAGGGCACCTACAGGGATAGAGGGTCAGTCAAAGAAACTCGAACCTAAGTGTAAGGGTCCTTACAGGATTAAGAAGGTGCTTCCCAACGATAGGTTCATAATTGAAGACACACCCCTAACAAAGAAAAGTAAAAAGTATGAGGCTATAGTAGCAATTGACAAAATATTTCCATGGGCTTGCTTTAAAGAACCCGTATCAACCGAATCCGACAGTGATAGAGAGTCTGATTGCGAATAAGTGATGTCAAGTAACTTTAATCGAATTGGTGATTTAGTAATTTATCATGTTTAATAAAATGAATACGAATAAAGGTTACTATTAATTAATGTAGCATGTTTAAGTTTTCTAATTGCTAATATATTTGCTGGTCAAGGTAATGGACTAGTAAGTACTAATTCACTTGGTAAGGTAATGTCCTTGTGGATTAGCGCGGAGTGTCAGGTAACGGATGATCTGCGTTTTAGCAATTAGTATGAAGAATGATGACAATATATTTATTGGTTAAGGTAATTTTTCAATAGTTATATTGGCAAAAGTTAAAGTTTTGAAAGATGTATGGGTTGTCAAGTAACCGACACCTAAATTAGTTATTTATTTTATATGATTTTAAATCAATTACCTAAGAGCCAAATCATTTGCTTGTCAGAGTAATGGACTAGTAAATACTGATCCTCTTGGTAATGTAATGTCCAGGTGGATTAGTGCGGAGCGTCAGGTAACGGATGCTCTGCGCTTTGGCGCTTAGGATAAACCGAAATGGCAGTATATTTACTGGTTAAGGTAATGTCCCAATGAGTATACTGGCAAAACTAATTTATTTACAATAGCATGGAATGATAAAGTAATTAGTGCTCAGACAACTTTGTTAAAATATGAATTTTCCATTTAATTCATTCAAGGTCATGGATGAGATGTAAAATAAGTAAAATAAAATTATAGTTTTTGATTAAGTAAACAAGTTTATTGACGTGTAGACAATTGTTTTTATATACATTTTAATTGTTTAGATTTATTGCTAATAATGGACTTAAAATATAGAGATACTACATGTAACTTGAACATAGTCAACAACGAGGGACTCGTTGAGGAGCGGATGGCTGAGTTGTTATAAATATCCAAATAACCTTAACGTTATTTACAATGCCATGTATTTATCTTACATTTTAAATTAATCTTAAAAGGAGTTGTATTGATTAGCCAAGATCGTTCGTTGCCGACAGTTGTCGACAACGACCAATCACAGGCGAGTACTATTCTGGTGAGGTACGTTTTACGTTTGAATTAAGGCATTCGTTCCTCGGCAGTCGTAATCGACAGTTAGTTGTGCTAATCTTTGTATTTTGTGCTATAAATTTAGTCTTCCAATAAATAGTGTTTTCGACGATCTATGTGTTTCTCTGCATCCAAAGTTTAAACCTGAGTGCTGACCCAGTACGATTCACATATGTATAGTGTTTTTTATGACTTTCGACTATATGACTAGAAAAAATTATGGTGGAAAACGTCATGGACTGAAAAAGTATTCGGTTGTATTAATAGAAGTTAATTAATTGTAACATTTGCTAGGCCCTAACGGGGTCCTGTGCATTGCCTAGCCGTAAGTTGCATGTGTCAATTGTACAAGGTTGCAAATAAATAAATTGAATTGAATTGAATTGAAGTCGGATCTTAAATTTTATGGGAAACAATAGAGACCCATATTACCCAAATTACGGGTAAATTTTTTCAGCACTTTCAAACTGAAGTTAACGGAGGAACAGGGTCACGGTTAATACAATCGATTTCTTCTTTTATAGTCTTTTGAATTTTTCCCTGATTATTCAAGAATGTTATACGGCTCTTATTTATTTATTTAACATTGCAAAAAAATATCACATTAAATTTTACTTTTATAGGGTTCCGTAGTCAACAAGGAACCCTTATAGTTTCGCCATGTCCGTCCGTCCGTCTTCGTCTTAGCTCAGTAAAGCCGTGTACAGATTATGCGCGGTAGCCAGTTTTCGCGTGAGCATTGGCTCGCGTGGCAAATGTTCGTTGGAATTTAGGTAGACCGCGGCGGCTGCGCGAGACAAGCGATCTAGCTCGATCAGCGCGCCAATTATTTCGTTCTAAACCATGGACGCGCGTGGTCGTGCGGCAGCCGCGTTTATTGTGATTCATCATATCATCCGCAATCATTTTAAACGAAAAAGGCGTTTGGTGAACATTTTTTATTTAAATCGATTGCAATGTGGTTTACAACTAATGGCGGACATGAGACATGAAATCGTGGAAGACACCATAAAAAACCTTACTTGGCAATGGACGTACGTCGATGTGCCGCTTTCATAATTATTTATCACATTACTCCCAAGAAACCAAAACGATGATGTTTAGAGCCGTATAATGTAAAGAACGACTACACACTATACCGACGACATCCCGGACATCAGCCTGTACGAGATTGTAATGGCTCTTAAACAGCTCAAGAACAACAAAGCACCCGGTGAAGACGGAATAACAGCCGAACTTCTGAAGGCGGGTGGAAAACCGGTCCTTACGGCCCTTCAGAAGTTGTTCGATTCCGTCTTACTGGAAGCGAGAACTCCAAAGTCATGGAACAGAGGTGTGGTGGTGCTGTTCTTCAAAAAGGGTGACAACACTCTGCTGAAGAACTACAGACCCATCTCACTTCTGAGCCATGTCTATAAGCTGTTTTCGAGGGTCATTACAAACCGTCTCGTACGCAGGCTAGATGACTTCCAGCCTCCCGAACAAGCCGGTTTCCGAAGAGGCTTTAGTACCGTAGACCACATCCACATGCTTCGTCAGGTTATACAGAAGACCGAGGAGTATAACCTGTCTCTCTGCTTAGCGTTCGTGGACTACGAAAAAGCCTTCGATTCGATTGAAACCTGGGCTGTACTACAGTCTCTCCAGCGGTGCCAAGTTGACTACCGCTATATCGAAGCGCTGAAGTGTTTGTACGAGAACGCCACTATGTCAGTCCGACTCCAGGACCAGAACTCGAAACCTATTCCGCTGCAGCGGGGAGTCAGGCAAGGAGATGTTATTTCTCCAAAACTGTTCACCGCTGCACTGGAGGACGTTTTCAAGACTCTGGACTGGAGAAGGCTAGGCATCAGCATCAACGGCGAGTACATCACTC
Source organism: Epinotia demarniana (assembly GCA_945867215.1). Classification (NCBI taxonomy): domain Eukaryota; kingdom Metazoa; phylum Arthropoda; class Insecta; order Lepidoptera; family Tortricidae; genus Epinotia; species Epinotia demarniana. Next base: position 37,364,128 of record OX244260.1, on the reverse strand, counting down.
ACCTTCGGTTTGCTGACGATATAGTCTTGGCTGAGACCATGGAGGATTTAAGTACGATGCTCGATGACCTCAGTAAAGCATCCGAGCGAGTTGGTCTAAGAATGAACATGGATAAGACGAAGATCATGTCAAATGCCCATGTAGTACCAACTCCCATTACAATCGGACACTTCACGCTCGAAGTTGTAGACGATTATGTATACCTAGGACAGACGATCCAGTTAGGTAGGTCCAACTTCGAGAAAGAGGTCAATCGTCGAATCCGACTCGGCTGGGCAGCGTTCGGGAAGCTACGGCAAATCTTTTCGTCCAATATTCCGCAGTGTCTCAAGACGAAAGTCTTTGACCAGTGTATGTTGCCAGTGATGACATATGGCACTGAAACGTGGCCGCTTACTATGGGTCTCATAAGAAGGCTCAAAGTCACCCAAAGGGCAATTGAGAGGGCCATGTTGGGAGTTTCTCTGCGTGATCGCATCAGAAATGAGGCTATCCGCAGCAGAACCAAGGTAACCGATATAGCCCTCCGTATCGCTAAACTTAAGTGGCAGTGGGCGGGGCACATAGCACGTAGAACCGATGGCCGTTGGGACGGAAAGGTTCTCGAGTGGCGACCACGTACCGGAAGGCGCAGCGTGGGTAGGCCCCCGACAAGGTGGACTGATGACCTGGTAAAGGTTGCGGGAGTCCGCTGGATGCGGGTGGCGCGGGATCGGTCACTTTGGCACTCTTTGGGGGAGGCCTATGTCCAGCAGTGGACGTCTTTCGGCTGATATGATGATGATGAATATAATGAAAGTACGATACATTTAGTTATCCATGTCTCCTGCCGCGCGAGCCAACTGAAATAAAACACAACCGTCCAAACTGCGCGCGCTTTTGCTGCGCACTGAAGCTTCTTTGATGCGGGCTCAAAAATCGACAGCGCTCGGATCGCCGCGAGGCACGTTCGAGGGCGGCAATGTTCGAGTGATTGCCGCGCATAATCTGTACGCGGATTAACCATCACTACTAGAAAACTATAATTCGGCATGGATATGCAAATCAATCCCGCCGACGAAACAGATGAGTAAAATCTTGGGAAATTTTTTTTTGGGGTAACTCGCCTACACCTAAAGTGAGGATGTAATTTTTTTTTCGTTAAACCCATATTGTGGGGTATCGTTCAATAGCTTGTTTAAAAATATTAAGTGTTTCTGACACTGGTTTTCCAAATTAGTGATTCGTTTCAGAGATATTGGGCTTTAAAGCCAAGCGAGTCATGAGTCCAGTCCCCCCCCCTGTCGAATAAATGGCTGCTACTGGGAATGTGAAAAAAAACGTGGCAGTAGTAAGTACATGAATAATAAAAAAAGGAAAACTATAACGGCTTAGTAGGCATAATTATATAAAATAATAAATAAATAATAAATAAAAAAAGTTTGATGTGTGTCAGTACCGAGAATTCATTGAACGCTCTACGTAGTTATAATATGAAAAAAGTTAATTTCTGTTCATTACCGCTTAATTTCATATTATGAGGATAATTATTATTTCTGGTTTGAGCAAATATGGTCTAATCAAATATGTTGTGACGGGTGGAGCCGCGCGATCAGCTCGTACTTAATGTAGCAATCTCTGTGCTTACTTGTCTCATTAAAATACTTCAATTTCTACAAAAGCTGGAAAGCAGAGATCCATTTGCTGTTTGGAAGGGAAGACTGGCCAAACAAAATAGGTCCCAAGCTTAATATTGTGAAACACGCTGCATTACACGAGACAGTTTCGTCTGTTCAACAATAAATTTGATAATGTTTGTTTGAACTAGTTCAACGTTCAATTATTGCACTGCTTCACTGATCGAATTAACACCACCTAAAATATTGTAACTTGTTGAAGAAGGTAATATTATTTTGTGTATTTTTTTTTGATTAAATACTTGCAGCTGCTGAACTATGGAGCTCCATAGTTCGCAACACATATATCAGTTGTCAAGCTATATATTAAAATATCTATACGCATCTCCATCATCATCCAGAGAAAAAATATGTTTACTTATAGCTGTTGCTAGAAAGGTAATGTAACGAATCACCACGTGCAAATGTCTTCAAATTCAACCGCAACTTGCACTCAAATGAAATGAAGTATGCGCGGGCGTGGGGTACGGCAAGAGCGGCCTTGTTCCGAGTTTGGCTCCTAGTCCTCGGGCTGGATTTTGGCGGGCGAAAGCTTGCGGCCTACAGTCAAAGAAGTTATGAATTTAAAATGCCTCCTTATTGAAACATATTTATCTGTCTAGGGGGCGTGTACGACTCAAACCAAGGCGTCCTCTGAAACACAGTATTTATTAATTCGACTACAGGAACAGGAAGGCGTGGCGAGAGCTTATGAAGGCCTTAAGGGGTTGCCTTGATATGAGTCGTACACGCCCCCTAGACAGAGACACGCTGATGCCTTCCGCCCACGAAAAAAAGAGATGTAACACTTTTTGGGAATCGCTGTTGTGGACTCGATAAATATGTAAGTTGGTGAAGTTTTATTAAAATTTCATAAAGTGAGATTAATATGAGAAAAAATACTATAGTACTAACTTGATTGTGTCGTAAAATAATGCATCGTTTGAGTAGGCTGAATTAAAAAAGGGAAATACAGACCAAACTTTGGTTTTTTGTTCTATCTAGGATATTTTAAGCAATCATGCATCGATAAAATCAGATGAACAATCACATAGTCAAGAATCATAATATCTGAAAATCTCTTATTTTTATTTTCTTTTTTCAATTTTCATTTTCATTTTCTCTTATTGTTTCTTAATCTAGTCAGAACGGCGTTTCAAAGCACGCGATACTTTCTAATGCACCGCCTTAAGCACCACGGGGATGCCCTAGGGCAACAACAACAACAGCAACACCAAAAGAAACAACAGTACCTTTCATTTGGGAACACCAAAATTGAACTCTTATAGTATTTCAATCATACGCATCGTGCCGGTTCCCGCTGACTTGCGTTACGAAATTGGCCATAAATGACTGGTTTATTATTTAACGACAACAAATTGCATATTATTGGAAAGCTAATAAAATGTTTAATATTTTTTATACCGACGTTTATCACGCTAAAGTATCTCTTTCTCGAATTATGATGGTAAGAAAGCAGAACGTCTAAGGTAAAAAATAATATTTTTTTAATTATTTTCCAAACGGTTAAATGTACGGTACAGATCTCAAATAATGAATTATAGAACATTTAATACGCATTCAAATGACACCTCACATGAACCGATCAGAAAAATAGAACCAAAATCGATGACCGTCGGCCGCCATCTTTATGACGTCACAGCTATGTCCGTCCCCATCTACCTTAACTAAAACCGAAAGATTCGTACTCTGGAGACAACAAGGAACACATCCATACCAGTTTTAGGTATATAGAAGACGTGTCCACGACTTTTATCAATATTGGCCAATTTCCGCCGTACTATTAAGCGGGGTAATTGATGGTTTCAGTGAAGTAAAATCGTGGGAAACCGCATAATTTTGACCGAGTGGATAGTAACGTTGAATTACCTAGCTCATTAAAACTAGAACAATGTGTTATAGCAAATTTAACTACAACAAACAATATGTTCACTCCTCATGCTTGCTTGGCCTTTGTGCTGGATGGAAGCTACACAAAATGCCACTTTGATGTTCTAGTCATCATCCTCCTAGCGTTATTGCCGGTTCTGCGCTAAAGGAGCCCGGGGTCCGCTTTGACACCTAACCCCAAGATTTGGCATAGGCACTATTTTCACGAAAGAGACTGCCATCTGACCTTCCAACCCAGAAGGTAGAGGACCTTATAGGGATTAGACCGGTTTCCTCATGATGTTTTCCTTCACCGAAAAGCTAACGGCAAATATTCCGTACAACCGCAAAACTCATCGGGATTCGAACCCACGACCGCTGCTTGACAGCCACGTGCCTGAACCACAAGGCTACCGTATGCTAGCGTAAGCGTATCGTAGCGTAAGTGTAGCTCTTTTATAATCTAGTGCCACAAAGTATTTTAAAATCGGGCATAATAAAACTCCGAAGTATAAACTTGTTAATTTATTTGACATGCGTTGATCAATTTAACTTCCGTGTTTCATTATCAGTAAACAAGTATCAGTGAATTATTATCGTTAACGTAAACTTGACAGTTTGAAGTACCAGAGTCTAATGTATGTCGAAAATTAAAAGTAAAAAGTTTAAAAAGTAATTTGACTATGAGCCATAATTTGATTGTTATGTTCTCTCGCAATCAAAGTGGAAATCAGTATGTATAACTCGGGTTTATATAATTAAGTCATTTTACCCCTCGACTTAACTATCCAGTGGACATAAACTTTAAACTGGCTCATTTTATGCACTTGTTGTACAATCTACTATTTTCACGTGGTATGAAAAAGAGGACTTAACAAAATGTACTTGTCATGAATCAAGATCGGGACAATCATTATCGAAATCATAATATTAACGTATAATAGAACAAAAATAGAACGTGTAGTCGTCCTTGACCGCACAAAACATTCATAAATAAAAAGGATATTTTAAGCACTAATCTTTCAAACAAGTAAAAATGAAAATATTTATCTGTTATATTTTGTGAAGGTCACACGGATACGAGTTGATAGATGTGGGATTTGCTGAAATAATAAGTAAACCTCGCTATATTGATCGTCAGCCAATCGTTTGTTTCTGACAAGGCATCAAAGGCAATCGTATGTCACAGTGGAACCAACGATGATGTATGATGTATGGGATCATCGAACGTTATACACTGAGGCATGTATGGTCAAAGAAATTGAGTACTGGACTGCTTTTGAGGTTGTTACGATGTCACAAATTCTTCAGTTGGATGTATTTATACCATTTTTTCTTTTCTTTTTCAATATTATAATTTTATTGTTACCAACATTCATAACATCATATTTATTTGAATATGGTAACGCTGATTTGTTGGTCACTTTCCCAGTAATTTAGTGGGATTATTATTTATCCAGCAATTTGATAAGTTGATAACACTAAGAGTTCTGGTGCTTGTTCAGTCCAATTATCTGCTATTTTCACTGTGCTGACTGCTGCAGTCTCTTGATTGTTTGTTAAAATGTCCTTTGTTGACATGGTCGACCGTTACTGGTAATTTTGTGATTTCTGTCATCTTTGATGTGTTTTCACACATTGAAAATAACTTTAAACAAGCATTTCTTATCGTAAAGCGACTAATGACCGCGCCGACTCGGCGAAAGTAATTTGATGTTCAACCAATCAGCGTACAGGGTGCATTCACTTGGCATGCCAATTTGATATCAGTTCACAATTTGACATTGATTGATAATAAACCACCAAAAAATAACAAAATTCAAAATTTTCGCCAATTTTATGATATGGCGTGTACTCACCGGTGTTCACAATCATATAGTATTATATAAATAGATAGATGGATTTAGAACGGAATAATACAAAAACAAAAAAAATGATTTAAACGGTTACATTGAATCGCCACCATCAAAAACATAAATGTGAAAGGCTGCCAAGTTCGATACTATGGGAATGCTTCGCCTATAAAAGAATTGAGATCTGAATAAGTATAGTTAAAATTATTTAAACTAAGCTCATGAATGGCCATTGTCCTGAGCTCATGAATAGCCTTTGTTTGCGGCAGAAGACCACTGACTTCTTATATTCAGAACAATAGCATTCAAGTCTAACAATAGGACTGTGGTCGGACGCGTGCCATTTTTTGCAAGAAAAAGGTTAGCGCCACATAAAATGTGCATTGTATTTGCAAGTGTCGACCGCAAACAAAGGCTATTCATGAGCTCCGGACAATGGCCATTCATGAGCTTAGTTTAAATAATTTTAACTATACCAAGTTCCATAAAAATAACTCAAATCATAAACAGTTATAGGAGTGCACACTTGATTTCCAACAGTTTTTAAGGTAAATTTTGAATAAGTATCACGTTACATAGAAATACCTAAAATTATAATAGTCAGAGAAACGCACACCGGTTTTTTTAGCAGTTTCCTGATAACATTTATTATTTTTAGTACTTTTTAATGATGTTACTTGGCAAGTTTTCACACACCACACACCTTTTCAATGCAATGAATCGACACCTTTGAACTGCAATGTGTCAAGTATATAATTTTCTATTAAAACTTGCCAAGTTACATCATTAAAAAGTACTGAAAATAATGAATGTTATCAGGAAACTGCTAAAAAAACCGGTGTGCGTTTCTCTGACTATTATAATTTTAGGTATTTCTATGTAACGTGATACTTATTCAAAATGTACCTTAAAAACTGTTGGAAATCAAGTGTGCACTCCTATAACTGTTTATGATTTGAGTTATTTTTATGGAACTTGGTACTTATTCAGATCTCACTTCTTTTATAGGCGAAGCATTCCCATAGTATCGAACTTGGCAGCCTTTCACATTTATGTTTTTGATGGGATTTCATTTATATTTGTTAGGTGTAGGTTCTTTATTATTGTTTTATCACTTTTGCTTTAGCAAATGTCTCATTCCACTTAGGTATGTACTTTATACTATACCCTTTATACTAAGCGTCTAATTCTTTTTCTACGCTTGCGTGGCACTGTCTGGATCCCTTTATTGGAAACGGAACAGTTTTATTGTTCTTGTCTTTAAGACACACATGTATTGTCTTAAATTGGTATGTATCTAAATTTAAATAAGTCTTATCTCATTTCCACTCCATACCTACTTATAGTAGAACAAAATTACACATTCGTTGTTTTCGAAACTGACTCACACTTGGCCGTTTTCAGATTTTTACTTTATTTCGACCTAAAGACAAACCTTCGAGCCAAATTTCAGGTCGGTATGACCATTGGAAGATAGACCCATTTAGTTCATTATGACTTCATAGTAGAACAAAGTTACACCTTCGCTATTTTTAAAACTGACTCACACTTGGCCGTTTTCAGATTTTTCCATTTAATTTGACCTTAAGACCTATCTCCATGCCAAATTTCAAGTCAGTACGACCATTGGAAGTGGTCTAGGTTTTTGATGAGTGAGTCAGTGAGTCAGTGAGTGTATAGTAAAAATAGCGATTTTCTGACGTCAATATCTCATGAACTGCTATAGGTAGAATAATGAAATTTTGTATTCTAGACAACTAAGAGGATGTCAACAGACACTCGAAATTTCATATGCGTAGATAAAATATGTTTTGAGTTATAGGGTGGTCGAAATTGGCCCGAAATGGTTCGTGTAATATAACCCACGGCCGGTGTGTCGCTTTTTTTTGCTCGAACTTGGCGGACACACTGCCGTGTGTCTAGATATTGTACGCGATATTAATGGAGTTAAAATCGATTTTAAACGGTTTTATATTTGATCAGTATTCATTGCAGTAAAATCAGACAATTTTAATACCTATCCATAATATTACTAACCACTATATTTAATTTTAACTATGTATATACCAGATGATAATTAAAATTAACTAAATTAAATTAAAACTAAACGTGCTGGCGTGGCAGTTTTGCAGGCAACAAGTTCGAACAGACCAACACGGCCCGAAGGCGAGCGGTGAGGCTCGCGGGGCCAAAAGCTCGGAGCATCCCTCAAGAGCGTGCTCTCCACGCGAGTACTAAGGCCAAAGACCCCGAAGGGCGAGCTCACGCAGACATTTTACTACTCCCAAATACATTACAAACAAACCTGAGGGCCGAAGGACCGAAGCGTACCTTCAAAGCGGGCTGTCCACGCAAGCCAGAGGGCCAAAGGCCCAAAGAGCGGGCCCACGTGGACACTTTACTACTCCTGAGTGATCTACAAGCAAACCTGAGTGCCGAAGGCCCGAAGGAGAGCAGTATGGCACGCGAGGCGGCAGGCCAGGCTGTGCGTAGGACCAAAAGCCCGAATCGTTCCTTCAGAGTAGGCTCTCGACGCAAGCCAAAGGGCCAACGGCCCAAAGGGTGGGTCCACGTGGACTCTTTAGTACTCCTATGGGTCCTTCAAGCAAACCTGAGAGCCGAAGGTCCGAAAAAGCAGCATGGCACGCGAGGCGGCAGGCCGAGCTCTGCGTGGGGTCGAAGACCCGAAGCGTTCCTTCAGAGCGGGCTCTCCACGCAAGCCAGATGTCCAAAGGCCTGAAAGGCGAGCCCACGCGGACGACACTTTGTTACTCCTAAGTGTGTTATCAGCGAATCTAAGAGCAAGACCCGAACCGTCCCTTCAGAGCGCGCTCTCTATGTGAGTCGGAGGGCCAAAGGCCGGAAGCGACCCTCCAGAGTGCGTGCGCTCTCGGATACTTTACTCCTGGGCTGGGCTCCGTAGGGCCACAGGTCTGAAGCGTTCCTTCAGAGCGCGCTCTCCACGCGAGCCTGCGCGGACAACTTGAGGGCCGAAGACCCGAAAGAGAGCGGCATGGTAAGCGAGGCGGCAGGCCGAGCTCTCCGTATAGGGACGAAGGTCTGTAGCTTCCCTTCAGGGCGCGCTCTTGGACACCATACCTGCCGAGTGTTTTACAAGTGAACCTGATCGCTAGCAGAGACTAGCGTGGTGATAGTGAATTGGTGCGTAATTCACAAAATTTATTATTACTTGGTTATTTTTTAAGGTACACCAACAAAATCTATATTTTTTTGGAAAGCTTATAAAATTACCTATCTTTTTTATCGTAACTTTTATTACACTAAAGTTATTATTTATTGAGTTACAAGCATGTTTTATCAGTACTCGTTCAAACGCGCGGGGTAAAAAAATCATATTTTTTCTAATAATTAAAAAACTGTTGATTGTACCTCATAGCGTTCTGAAAAACAATTATAGTACGTTTAATAAGCTTTCAAATGACACCTCACACGAAGCAATCAGTAAAATAGAACCCGAGATTTGAACAAAATTCGATGACCGTAGGCGGCCATATTTGTGACGTCACAGCTATGTCCGTCCCCCTCTCGCTTAACTAAAACCGGCAGATTCGTACCCTGGAGACAACAAGGATCACATCCATAACAGTTTTAGGTATATAGAAGAGATGTCCACGAAAATCGTGTTGGAGATTACTTTTTGCGATTTTGCCACCGTACTATAATAAATAGCAGCTGTAGATTAATTATTCGAAATATGCATCGACATCAGATTGTTAAACGAAATCAGTTTAATACCTGGAACAATATATCGACTCTTTATTACACCATGACGTCAAGAGAGACACATCTTACAAGAAAAATGTACGTATAGTAACGCAAATGAATATTCACTTAAATGATACTCAAAGTAAACAATTGGATGGTAATTTTTATGGAAACATTTTTTGTGTTAAACCAAAACGCCACACAAATTAGGTACCCAAAAACGTCACACAAACGAAGCAAAATTGGCATTGAGAAGCAATTAATAAAAAAAACCGAAAGGTATTATAAAATTCTAATATGCCTAACCGATTATCTATTACTTTCACCACCCAACTAAACAGCAGTAAGAAAACAAAGAAATTACCTAATTAAGACCACTAAATATTGGTTTTTAAATATACTTTTTAAAATTTTCAAACAACATAAAAACAAATATGGCTATTGACTCCATGCGCTTGTGTTGGTTGTAGCTTAATTGTTGCGCAGATTAAAAATGTTACGGTTGCAGTTGTATCTGCAATAAAGTGCAAAATGTAGCGTTACACAGCTAAGGTAACACAAAGGAACAGAATCTTTCCACGAACTTTGATATAAGATATTGATATATATATTTTGATTGATCCAATTATATCATAAAAAAACGTTTCATAAATATTTATTTTATAAACAACGTTTGGCAAACTAACGAACTAATATAACAAATTGGACAAACCATGTAATTGAAAAAACATTGTAGTATAAATCAAAAATTACTCATTTATTATTCGTGACAATTGGCAAAGTAACTTTTGGTAAAATAACGTTTAAGAATAGTATATTGTAGGAGAGGCCGGAAAACCGCTCAAAGATGGACGAGTGAGTTGAGGGCCGACACGTTAGTAGAGGCCCTCAAATAATTAGTCCATCTTTAGCGTTTCCGTCCGAGGCATTACATAGTGCTTTTAACGACTACTGCGAGAAAATAAGAAAACATGCATAACTATAAAGTACTTTAATAGAAAATAATATTTATGTTGGCGTGAGGACAACTGTTAAAAGAAAGCGATGTATTTTTGCCAGGAACATTCATATTAGTATTTCGTGTCATTTCGGAATTTGTACGGATGTTATCAAACGATTTTGACGGATGTGGGCTCGGTGGCACAAAATGTTCCATGGGGCGCGATGTGGTTGCCGCGTGTGACGGGGTCGAGCGTAAATTAATAGCTTCATTTATTTGGTTTGTTATTTTAGTACGGTGGCAAAATCGCAAAAAGTCATCTCCTTCACGATTTTCGTGGACATCTCTTCTATATACCTAAAACTGGTATGGATGTGTTCCTTGTTGTCTCCAGGGTACGAATCTGCCGGTTTTAGTAAAGGGAGAGGGGGACGGACATAGCTGTGACGTCACAAAGATGGCCGCCTACGGTCATCGATTTTTGTTCAAATCTCGGGTTCTATTTTACTGATTGCTTCGTGTGAGGTGTCATTTGAAAGCATATTAAACGTACTATAATTGATTTTCTGAACGCTATGACGTACAGTCAACAGTTTTTTAAATATTAGAAAAAATATGATTTTTTCACTCCGCGCGTTTGAACTAGTACTGATAAAACATGCTTGTAACTCTATAAATAATAACTTTAGCATAATTAAAGTCATTATGAAAAAGATAGGTAATTTTATAAGCTTTCCAAAAATGTACATTTTGTTGGTGTACACTAATAAATAACCAAGTAATAATAAATTTTGTGAATTACGCACCGATTAACTATCACCACGTTCGACTCTGCTAGCGATCGCTGGCGTCACATCGCGCCTTTAGAAACTCTTTTTTTGTTTTCTGAGTTATTATACGAGTCAGACGGTCATGATACGCACCTAAAGCAGTAAAATAAAGGCCACCTCAGGAACTTTGTAGCCCGAGCCGAAGCCGAGGCGAGTGGTCTGAAGCGTACTTTTTCACTCCCTCACACACACAATTTTATGTCTTCTTTCGGCTGACAAGTGAGATTGATCGCAGGTGTTTGTGAATAAATATTCGCTCTGGGGCTTTACGAATTACCGCCCGTGTTGCGTACAAAATTTTACGTCTTCACCTGGCCACAATGCGAGTTTTCCCGTAAGCGCAGCGTGCAGTAAAACTCGCATTATGGCCAGGTGGTACTTAAATAATAAAACAATGGTCGCAAGCAGCTATGTAAGACAACTAGCTTCCGCCTGCGACTTGGTCTGCGTGCACCCGGGATAAAAGTAACCTATATTTTAATCCAGGCTATAAACTATCTTCGTGCAAAATTACATCCAAATCAGTTGCGCTGTTTAAGCATGGTAGAGTAACAAACATCTAAACATCAAACATCCAAACTTTCGCATTTATAATATTAGTAGGACTGGTTTTGGCCCGAGGTTACCCGTGTTGTACTTTGACTTGTACTTTCCAAATCTGACTTGTTTTGGTTATGTATTTCCTCGCAAAAGAGACGTCAAAAACTGCTATAGGAAAAGCGGGAGAGAGGTTTGTAACTGAAACGTTGCACGCACCAAGTGTGAGTCCACTTGGTGAGTGTTTGAGTCTTGTATGTGATAGAGTAAGGGGCGTGTGTTTCCGCGTTGGCTTGTGGCCCTCAGGTTCGCTTGTAAAACACTTGGCGGGTATGGTGTCCAAGAGTGTGCCCTGAAAGGATGCTACAGACCTTCGTCCCTATACGCAGAGCTCGGCCTGCCGCCTCGCTTACCATGCCCTCTCTTTCGGGTCTTCGGCCCTCAAGTTGTCGGCGCAGGCTCTCTTGGAGAGCGAGCTCTGAAGGGACGCTTCAAACCTGCAGCCCTACGCAGAGCACGGCTTGCCTCCTCGCGTGCATGTTTTCGGCCCTCAGGTTCGCTTGTAACAAATTCAGGAGTAGAGTATTCGAGAGCGCACTCTAAAGGGTCGCTTCCTGCCTTTGGCCCTCGGACTCACGTGGAGAGTGCGCTCTGAAGGGACGGTTCGGGCCTTCGGTCCTTAGATTCACTTGTAAGACACTTAAGAGTAACAAAGTGTCCGCGTGGGCCCGCCTTTCAGGCCTTTGGCCCTCTGGCTAGCGTAGAGAGCCCGCTCTGAAGGAACGCCTCGGGCCTTTGACCTTACGCAGAGCTCGGCCTGCCACCTCGCGTGCCATGCTGCTCTTCTTCGGACCTTCGGCACTCAGGTTTGCTTGTAGGTCACTTAGGAGTAGTAAAGTGTTCACGTGGGCCCGCCCTTCGGGCCTTTGGCCCTCTGGCTTGTGTGGACAGCCCGTTTTGAAGGTACACTTCGGTCCTTCGGCCCTCAGGTTTGTTTGTAATGCACTTAGGAGTAGTAAAGTGTCCGCGTGAGCTCGCCCTTCGGGGTCTTTGGCCTTAGTACTCGCGTGAAGAGCACGCTCTGGATTGACGCGCTGGGCCTTGGGCCCCGCGAGCCTCACCACTCGGGCTGTGTTGGTCTGTTCGAACTTGTTGTCTGCAAAACTGCAACGACTTGCAGCTGCTGAACTACAGCTCCATAGTTCGCAACAAATATCAGTCGACAAACTATATATAAAAATATCTATACGCATCTCAAAAAACATGTTTACATATAGCTGTTGCTAGAAAGGTAATGTAACGAATCACCACGTGCAAATGTCTCCAAATTCAACCGCAACTTGCACTCGAATGAAATGAAGTATACGCGGGCGTGGGGTGCAGCAAGAGTGCCCTTGTTGCCAGTTTGGGTCCTAGTCCTCGGGCTGAATTTTGTTGAAAGCTTGCGGCCTACATTCAAAGAAGTTATGAATTTAAAATGCCTTTTTATTGAGACATTTATCTGTCTAGGGGGCGTGTACAACACAAATCAAGGCATCCCCTGAAACACAATATTTATTAATTCGACTACAGGAACACACAGGAAGGCGTGGCGAGAGCTTATGAAAACCTTAAAGGGATGCCTTGATTTGAGTCGTACACGCCCCGTAGACAGAGAGACGCTGATGCTTTCCGCCCACGAGAAAAAGAGATGTAACACTCTTCGGGAATCGCTGTTGTAGACTCGATAAATACCTAACTTGGTGATCATTAAAATTTTATAAAGTGAGATTTTAGATGAGATAAAATACTATAGTATTTACTTGATTGTGTCGTAAAATAATGTATTGTTTGAGTAGGCTGAGTAAAAAAAGGAAAATTCAGACCAAACTGGTTTTTTTTCTATAGAGGAAATTGTAAGCAATCATATATCGATAAAATCAGATGAAAAATCATATAGTCAAGAATCATATCGTCGCTGCGCTTGTAAAATCCGACATGTAAAAAAACCATACTTTTCAGGAGCCACAAAAAACATGTTTGTTTTGTTACCAGGGTCAAAACTTCAAAATTAGGTATGCCGAAAATTCAATTTAAACCTGAGACGTTATATAATTTGAGGTTTTTAAAAAAATACTCATGTTTCTAGGAGATACAATTTTTATTTTGTATTTTTGGCACATGGCGGTTTTTAAATGTGTCATTTTAACCCTCTATGTAATTATGTGGCACTAAACGGATTATTGCTCCTGTGATATACTTTTACAAACAGTCTCACATAGCACAAACCGGATTTTAGTACGCAAGGAAAAGAATAAAAAGTTGGTATTTTGTGTAAATATGTTTATTTACGCATAAAAAGTATGCGTTTTTGACAATAATAGAAATAGCAACAAAAGCGATGAACCACTCACTGTGGGGAGTATGCAAAAAATCCGACAGACCATTACATCACAAGCCACCACTACGGACGCAGGATGGAGGATGGGCTAGATCCGGACAAACTAAGGCGGAAGAATTCGCCAAACATCTGAGCCACGTCATCAAGCCGAACAACGCTGTAGTTACCGCAGATGAAGTGGACATTGACTCAATCCTCAACCAAGACTTCCAGCTCGACCGTCCTCTAAAACCAGTGACACCCAGCGAGGTTGTTAGAAATATCAAATCTATGGATAACAACAAGGCACCAGGATTCGACCTCATAAACAAAAAAGTACTAGGAAAATTACCATGAAGGGCCATCGTGTACCTTACCATACTCTTCAACGCTATTCTGAGGGTAGGATGCTTCCCTGATTTATGGAAAGTTTCGCTGATAATAATGATCCATAAACCTGGTGTGATCCATAAACGAAGTAACTTCATACAGACCCATTAGCCTGCTCCCCATCATGTCCAAACTCTTTGAGAAATGTCTGCTCTATAGACTCAACAGTGCCTTAAGGGAAAAATCCATTATCCCAGACCACCAGTTCGGCTTTCGGAGAGAACATTCTACCATTGAACAGGTCCACAGAGGGTGCAGGAAAATTAGAAAATCATTCGAGATGAAAGAATACTGTTCATCGGCATTTCCCGACATACAGCAAGCCTTCGATAAGGTTTGGCACAAAGGACTGCTATGCAAGATAAAGTCCTTACTGCCCCACACATTTTACGGAATCTTGAAGTCGTACATATCTTACAGAATATTCCAAGTAAGAGAAAGCCATTCAACATCAGGGTTTCATGAAATAACCGCAGGAGTGCCTCAAAGCTCCATACTTGGATCTGTCCTGTGCACGCTGTTCAAATCTGACCTGCCCCAGAGTCCCGACACAACGATCGCCACCTTTGCTGACAATACTGTCTTGCTGGCCTCGAATTAATGCCCAGTTAAAGCATCACGAATGCTACAAAGCAGCCTTAATGAAGTAAAGAAGTGGCTAGCTAAGTGGAGAATTGCTGCTAGCGTGACCAAATTGACACGCACTACGACTGTGCTCCTGTCACCCTAAATGGCGTACAACTGCCACATCAAGGCACCGTAAAATACTTGGGCATGCATTTAGACCGAAGGCTCACCTGGAAGAAACATATCAAGATTCAAGACTAAAAGAGATGAGATTAATCTAAGGTACAAAGGTCTTTATCGGCTGATGGGCAGAAATTCAAAGCTAGCGATCTATAATGAAATTCTCATCTACAAAACCATGATAAAGCCTATTTGGACATATGGCATACAACTGTGGGGCGCTGCCAGTTCAACTAACCTAATTTTAGTACAAAGAGTGCAAAACAACAAAGCTTCACGAAATTATGGTGACAAATACAAAACAAGACTGTATAAGCATCTACACCAACTTGCGGAGCAACTAACGATCCCAGAAACCATTCGTCGGCTTAAAAGGAAGCGAGACATCCTTGACCAGGATAGTCAGCACATAGACTGACTACACAGATAAATGGGATGTACCCCGCTGGGGGGCTGCTTTTCGAGGCACCCGCCTCGAAAACTACCTTCATCACATCTGCTTATAGCCAACCGAGCTGATCGCAAGAACTCGATCAGTAAAAAAACTGATTTTACTGTTCTTACACTAAATATCACGTATTAACTTCCTTTAATTGTATGATTTGACGGTATTTCATTTTAAACTTCAATTATACGGCTACCTAGGTACTTGTCGTAAAATCCGCTAAGTGCCAGTACAAGGCGCAAAATTTAATCACAGGTGTATCAGGCACAAGAATCCCTATGTGGCGATGTAACACATAGCGCATTTTGAAGGGCATTTTCATACTTATTTCACATAGCTGATTTTTATTTTTCGGGAAGCAGTAAAAATTTTGATAAATTGATTATAGAGGAAGATGCGCCTTCGGAAGTAGTTCGAAATTATGCCAAAAACCGAATTTCAAAAATAAGCACATGTCGGATTTTACAAGCGCAGCGACGATATATCTGAAAATCAGACCTTATTGTTTCTTAATATAGTCAGAACGGCGTTTCAAAGCACGCGATTTCTAATGCACCACCCTAAGCACCACGGGGATGCCCTAGGGCAACAACAACCACAGCAACACCAATAGCAACAACAGTACCTTTCATTTGGGAACCAACTCTTATAGTATTTCAATCATACGCAGCATGCCGGTCGCCGCGGACTTGCGTTACGGAATTGGCCATAAATGCCATGTTTATTAATTAATGACCACAAATTGCATATCATTGGAAAGCTCATAAAATGTTTGATATTTTTTATAATAACATTTATCACGCTAAAGAATCTCTTACTCGAATTATGATGGTAAGAAAGCAAAACGTCTAAGGTAAAAAGTTATATTTTTTAAATTATTTTACAATCGGTTGAATTTACGTTATAGAACTCAAAAAAAATGAATGATAGAACATTTAATATGCTTTCAAATGACACCTCACATGACCCGATCAGACAAATAGAATCCGAGATTTTAACAAAAATCGATGAGCGTCGGCCGCCATCTTTATGACGTCACAGCTATGTCCGTCCCCCTCTCCCTTAACTAAAACCGGTAGATTCGTACTCTGGAGACAACAAGGAACACATCTATACCAGTTTTAGGTATATAGAAGACGTGTCCACGACTTTTGTCAATATTGGCCAATTTCCGCCGTACTATTTTAACTTTGTTTTTCACGAGTCCTCGATATTGCTTGGTCCCATGCCCAGCGACCATGTCGCTTTAACGTGGTTAAATTTGCACCCTGCAAGAAGTGTTGCCGAGGTCCTGCGAAAGCAGTAGCCGGTGTAGCATTCAGCGTTCGGTAGCTTTAAACAGGTCGCGATTATTTTGGTATGCTCGTTGAAGTATCATGAGCATGACGCTTTCTGGAAATGAATACGCCTTTTTAATACTCTCCCATACTATGAACTGTTCGTAGGCCTTGTTATATTTAGCCCGCGATGTCTCTGGTAGCAAAAAACTCAGGTAGGTAGGTGCCTGCGAGTAACAAGGCCTGTCGGCTAATAAGGCCTAAGTTGCCAAAATCGCATTAAATACTGGCGCTCGCGCTCAAGGCTACGCGTCCCTGATGCCAAGCAGACAAACAAGGTACTACACATTCGAACTGGCTCGATTCCTCGCTCCACGCCGCCAGGATTGCTTCATACATTTCGGTAGGTGAGCACGTGGCACGTGGTACAACAATCGAGCCAAAACAGACGTGAGTATTTATTGTAATATTACATTAGTGTTGTCAATTTGTACTCAGTTTTTCTCCGTAATTAACGCGTGTAATGTAATACGAGTTTCAATAACGTATTGTGATGGTAATATTTTATATTTCGTCTTTTTTGTACACGTGGTCGGTGGTGAATAAGGCCTACAAAATGAACCTATAGGATTTCTTTTAGATCTTATTGTCCTCCTACTTCATATATCGAATTTCGTTATTTTAAGACTAACTCAGTGTGAATAATTACTTTCTTATCTTTTATAATTTCAGTTACGATGCCTCCCAAACGAGTATTGTGGTCAGAAGATGCCCTAGTGTCTGCAGTCCCTATTAACTATAGTATAATATGGCCTACAGTAAAATAAGGCCTTTAGGAGATATCCTAAAAAAATCTATTTTTTATTTTTTTAATGGCAGGATTTGCTATTTTTTGTTATTTTCTATGTTGGTTAAAGTTTTAGACTGATTATTTCTATATATGTTAATTAGATTGCTAGTTAATAAAGAGGAATATTTTGATGTCATTTTGTACTGAATATCCGTACCATGACTCATATTATATCTTAATAGAAGAATATAAACGCATTTGTAATAGTTAATTGATTATTAGTCTCGACAACAAGTTCGTTTTAATTATTTAAGTACGTTAAAGTCTTAGAGGCCTTTTTATACCACCATCTTATAATAAGACCTATTAGTAGGGTCTTAAAAAACCGGTCACTGTATGACTCCTTATAGGAATTAACGCCAATTTTCACATTGATTGTATACTAATTGAAATTAAAGACTGATTCATATATAAATATGCTATTTTACATTTTATTTACATTCTCCCTTGCTAGGCCTTATAACCCGAAAGTACCCTAGCCACTGCCTGTGCTGTCTCTTGCATTTCGGTAGGCATCAGCATATGAATATCACTTTATTCACTAGAAGAACTCATTTTTATAGCGTAGATACGTGTTTCGTGTATTTTTTAGTAAAACACAATTTACACTATCCAAATCAGTATTTTCCGATCCAGTGTTGGATTCAGACACCCAAAAAATTATTGTCTATGGAAATTAAATATATACTACAGTGTCAATAATTATGTTGCGATGCTGATCCAACCGTCAAACGAGTTGTACTGACAGATTGCACATCACAACATTCACAACCCACATAATTTGGACCAAAGGAGCGGCTACCGCGAAGTAACAACGAACATCGTTCGAGTATCTCTCTCTCTGCCGCACTTGCTGGTTCGAGCGACAAAGACGGAGATATACGAACGAAGTTCGTTTTGCTTTCGCGGTCGGCCCTCAGAGGCCCTACCAGGAAACGAAAACGAATTTCGTTCGTGTATCTCCCTTTCTGTTGCACTTGCCAGTTCGAGCGGCAGAGACGGAGATACTCAAACGAAGTTCGTTTCCACTTCGCGGTAGCCCCTCAGGAGACGCTCGAAGGTCCGATATTGGCAGGACTGATGCCAGCCTGCAAAATTATATCCCTATCTCGCTCTATCTTATAACTTCGTACCGTACCGTACCGTTAAAAGAAAGCGATGTATTTTTGCCAGGAACATTCATATTAGTATTTCGTGTCATTTCGGAATTTGTACGGATGTTATCAAACGATTTTGACGGATGTGGGCTCGGTGGCACAAAATGTTCCATGGGGCGCGATGTGGTTGCCGCGTGTGACGGGGTCGAGCGTAAATTAATAGCTTCATTTATTTGGTTTGTTATTTTAGTACGGTGGCAAAATCGCAAAAAGTCGTCTCCTTCACGATTTTCGTGGACATCTCTTCTATATACCTAAAACTGGTATGGATGTGTTCCTTGTTGTCTCCAGGGTACGAATCTGCCGGTTTTAGTAAAGGGAGAGGGGGACGGACATAGCTGTGACGTCACAAAGATGGCCGCCTACGGTCATCGATTTTTGTTCAAATCTCGGGTTCTATTTTACTGATTGCTTCGTGTGAGGTGTCATTTGAAAGCATATTAAACGTACTATAATTGATTTTCGGAACGCTATGACGTACAGTCAACAGTTTTTTAAATATTAGAAAAAATATGATTTTTTCACTCCGCGCGTTTGAACTAGTACTGATAAAACATGCTTGTAACTCAATAAATAATAACTTTAGCATAATTAAAGTCATTATGAAAAAGATAGGTAATTTTATAAGCTTTCTAAAAAATATAGATTATGTTGGTGTACACAAAAAATAACCAAGTAATAATAAATTTTGTGAATTACGCACCAATTAACTATCACCACGCTTGTCTCTGCTAGCGATCGCTGGCGTCACATCGCGCCTTTAGAAACTCTTTTTATGTTTTCTGAATAATTATACGTCTCAGACGGTCATGATACGCACCTGAAACAGTAAAATAAAGGCGAGCTCAGGAACTTTGTAGCCCGAGCCGAAGGTGAGGCGAGTGCACTGAAGCGTACTTTTTCACCCCCACACACAATTTTACGTCTTCTTTTGGCTGACAAGTGAGATTGTTATTACCAATTTACGCCCGGTTGATGTAAATTTAGTCTAGTTCCTAGTATTAAGTTGAAAATAATTAATAAATCAATGAACGCAAGCAGCTTTATTAGACAACTAGCTTCCGCCCGCGACTTGGTCTGCGTGGACCCGGGATAAACTGATCACCTAACTGACCTTTATTTTAATACAGGCTATAAACTGTCTTCGTACAAAATTGTTCGTACAGTTGAGCCGTTTAAGCGTGGTTGAGTAACAAACATCTAAACATCAAACATCCAAACTTTCGCATTTATAATATTAGTAGGACTAGTTTTTGCCCGAGGTTACCTGTGTTGTACTTTGACTTGTACTTTCCAAATCTGACTTGTTTTGGTTATGTATTTCCTCGCAAAAGAGAAGTAAAAAACAGCTATAGGAAAAGCGGCAGAGAGATTTGTAACTGAAACGTTCCACGCACCGAGTGTGTGTCCGCTTGGTGAGTGTTTGAGTCTTGTATGTGATAGAGTAAGGGGAGTGTGTGGCCGCGTTGGCTTGCCGTACGGGTCTTTGGCCCTCAGGTTCGCTTGTAAAACACTCGGCGGGTATGGTGTCCTAAAGCGCGCCCTGAAGGGACGCTACAGACCTTCGTCCCTATACGGAGAGCTCGGCCTGCCGCCTCGCTTACCATGCCGCTCTCTTTCGGGTCTTCGGCCCTCAAGTTGTCCGCGCAGGCTCGCGTGGAGAGCGCGCTCTGAAGGAACGCTTCAGACCTGTGGCCCTACGGAGCCCAGCCCAGGAGTAAAGTATCCGAGAGCGCACGCACTCTGGAGGGTCGCTTCCGGCCTTTGGCCCTCCGACTCACATAGAGAGCGCGCTCTGAAGGGACGGTTCGGGCCTTGCTCTTGCAGATTCGCTGGTAAGACACTTAGGAGTAACAAAGTTTCCGCGTGGGCCCGCTTTTCAGGCCTTTGGCCATCTGGCTTGCGTGGAGAGCTCGCTCTGAAGGAACGCTTCGGGCCTTCGACCCCACGCAGAGCTCGGCCTGCCGCCTCGCGACCTTGTCGACGCAGATCTGGAGGCCCTGTCATCTCTTCGGATTCAATAGCTACGTGCATTGGTTGCCCAGGGCTTCCTCCGATATGTCCTGAATGTTTCCAAGATTATCACGAATTTCTTGAGCAACAAGAACAAGAGTCTCTTAGTTCATTTTCTAGTTACGATATATTTTCAAGCCGATTCGTCGTTTATGTGCCACTACAAAGAAATGGCATTATTGTTACTACATACGTTCTTCTTTACATAAGTAATCGTTTGTTTTTATGATACGCAACTTTTTTTTGATAGGTTACCTTTTTTTGAAGTTCAGAATTTCATGGACACTTTATGAATTATATTATATGTAATAACATTCATTATCTTAATAAATATTCTCTCCGTTATCTTTACGTCCTTGACGCCTATGGCATTATGAATTAATTCATTGATAAATGTATCAATTGTCCATGCAATTACGAACAACAACATATCTTTTGATTATGGTTGAGGGGATAGATGAGTGTGTTTATTTAAGAAAACCACTTTGTAATGATCGTTTCTGAGTAATGATTTGTTTAATAAAATATATATGATTAGTTTTTGAACATATTTATTTTATTTTTCCCTCGGAAACCATAAACACCTTCGACGTAGTGTCACTTTTAGGATAGTAAAAACGTGTTTAACAGGACACTACGTCGCTTGGCGGTTAAATTTTTGACGTAGTGTCAGATTTAGGTAAGTAATCAAGTGTGCAGCCAGACACTACGTCAACAAACGGGACCGTCCCTCGACGTAGTGCCTATTTGAACATATGGTAACTTGCTCAAATGTGACACTACGTCGAGCGACGTTATCGTCTGTTGACGTAGTGTCTGCTTACACATATTTTATTTGCCTAAATGTGACACTACGCCGACAGACGGGAACGTCTATCGACGTAGTGCATTTTGGAACATATGTTATATTGCTCAATTGTGACACTACGTCGAGCGACGATCCCGTCTGTTGACGTAGTGTCTGCTTACACATATTTTATTTGCCTAAATGTGACACCACGTCAACAGACGGGAACGTCCCTCGACGTAGTGCATATTTTAACATATGTTCACTGGCTCAAATGCGACACTACGTCGATAAAATTTGACGTCCGTCGACGTACTGTTGTTATAAGTAAGATAAATATTTGTGTAAATTGTCACTACGTCGAAGAACGAGAACGTCTGTAGACGTTGTGATATATAACTTTAAAGTATTAATACAGAACCTGTAAGTACATCGATTGACCGGTTTTTGTTAAGTATGGACAATTCCACTGCCGTATTGTGATGTTAGGGTAAGGCGTTACTGTCAGCGAACGTGTTAAGGGCTATTTGTTGACGCTCCAAAAATCCTAATCCTAACCCATCCAGCACTTTATTAAATTATTCTTACTTTTTTTAACATCCCAACCGTTTCGCGATTTTCACATTGAGTCTCTCGTCCCATTGTGCTTGTGTTACATATGTATGTAACAAATTTATTTTATTATATTTATTATGTGTATAATTTGTATCGGCAGCATGGTGTGTTGTGTTCCGTGAATCAGGTTCGGAGCTGTCTGAAAACCAGCGCTGTGTAGGTGTCTGTCTGACACCTCGGCATAATAATGCTGAGACAGCGACCGCGAAGACAGACACATTATGTGTCAGCTGTATTGTTTCTGCTCCCTTTGTCTCCGTGTGTCTTTTGTGTATGAATAAATGTCTTCTTTATTATGTTCCTAGCCTATTTAATGATAGTTTAACCTTAAAAATAACTATTAAAATTAATTTATTTTAATGGTAACATTACAACCAGGAATGACGGTATAAATTTTAAGTATTTCGTTAATATACATTATAATGTATATTTTTTGTGTACTGAACGCAACTAATTACTATCCGCGAATGCTACGAGAATCAATAGAAATCAAGAAACACCAAAGGTGAATATAAGATGAAAATTATTCCATAGGGAAGATGGTTCCAATAATTTATTGTTGACTTGGGGGGACCAGTGATTTAGAAACTGAAATCTCTGGGTAGTAGTTTTTCGGGTCTACCTTCCACATTTTTATCGACTTTTGTAGGGTAATGAAATATTACGCACCCTTATATTAGTTGTCAACTTGCTGGGACGACAGTCATCTGCGACATGTGTACAAAGCGCGAGAGTTTAAATTGATAGACATAAATTTTATGAGTACCGGTATCATCTCCTGATTATAAACCAATTGAAATATTAGTAATTCGAAGTTTTCGAATACATTAAATAGTTTACGGCCATTGACAAAAATTACATTATTCAAGCGCTGCCCGTCCGTGCATTAGTTTAAATCAGTTCCAAAGAAAGGCGTTTGGCCTAGAGTTTACTTTGTCTCTCTTTCTATAGCTTTAACTAGTTGGTCTCGAACAAAAATCAACAAATCCGAACAGCAGTGCCAGAGAATTTCCTAGACAAATGCCACTAGATTAAAAGTAAATAAAATCACGAAACGGACGTTGTCATTGGTAAATGTACCTACAAAATCACACACGGCCAGTTGAGTCCGTGCTATGGAGGACTATGTCCGGATTTACGGCTCTCCGTTGTTTTCATAAAACCAACGCGACACAACGACGCAACCGGGGGATTAACACTAGAGCAATTAAACCTTCAGAATGGAAGCTGTAGATATTCTGAGTGGTTTAGCCACCCAAAATCTTGAATATTCAGCATAAATACGACGAAGACCAAAAATATGATTTGAAAAAATATGTTATGTAACAACATGAATTAACTCCGCTACACAACACTCACTCATATACATAATAGGTATTATATACGACTCAAAACGAATACCTCCATTTAACTTCTACGAACAACATAACATCTCTAATAACTATTATACAACATATTTAATATTGCTTCACAAAGTAACACGGTGCAAGGTGTTGGAAAACGTCGCGTAGATCCAGTGTATAATCAATGTGGGATTTTTCCCCTTGTACTTGCCCGATGGCTTAGCGTGCAGGTAAATAGTATGGGTAATTGGAATTTGATAGATTCGCGTTCACGTCGTGTTTAAAAATGTGTTCAAAATTTACAAACAGCGTTTCCTTCAAGGAAAGGTTTAAAAGCGTAAACTAATAGCGGCTGCTGGAGAAGCAGCCGCTAAGATTTATAAAACGTCAATAGCTCAGTGCGTTTTTTGTTACGGACTAAACTTACAGACTTTTTGTCACTATTTAATAAAGATAAAATGTACGTCACAGACAAACTAAAAGGAACAGCTGTCAATTCCCACAAACCATGATGAAGATGAATATTTCAGGCCTAAAACCTGATCAGTGTGATCCGGTAGAATATATCGGGTCGTCAAATTCAAAGAGAATTACGAAGGACTATTTATGTAAAGTAGGGTAGAGGCACCTTTTTCACATATCTGCCGCTTACCCACCCAACCTACTTACTCTTCTTGCACGTAGTTTCCGAATATGGATCTTATATCGCTATTCACAACGGTCAAATTTGAACGCAAGTTATGAAGTTAGATGCGAGATTGGGGTAGCAAAGAATAGATATCGGTCCGATGTGGCTCGTAAATTCTCATTCGCTTGGGAACTATTTTCTTAGACGTATCGATATTTTTTTAGGTACATATTCATGTATAGTCAGGTCCATCCATGAATATACCTTCAATCAAAGTTATCATTTGTGAAATGTCGATAGCTACTTCTTATAAAACAAAACCTGTAGCATATTTATTGAATTGGATATTTCATGGTACCTACGTATGAAGCAGTATTGTTTCTTAACTATGGAAACTATGGACAGACAACCAAGAGCCCAAAACCGCTGAAGATATAAGCATGCAACCCAAAACATATTATTTAAGGGACGAACTCGTAGAGGCGCACTAAGGAAGGTTTTTCGGTATTCAATGCCTGAGGGAGTTAAATCGGGGATTGACTATTATAAATGGAAACCTGCACATTTGAGACTTGACTTTTCAGTTAAAAACACTCAGCATTTTTTGGATATCTATGTAATAAACGGGTGAAATGGATATGGGACTTTGATTCGTTTTTTAAATAGAAGCTGTCCATGACTTTGGTTACATAGTTATGAGCTTTAATTAAATACATTCATCCGAACAAAGTAGCAGCCATAGCTAGTTAAAAGATAAGATACCCATTTAAGTATTCGAATGTTTGAAGTCTATAATACCATGTTACAATTTTGATTATTATTAAAATTTACAATTTACTTATTATACATTTTAACATAAGGAAATTATCTAATAATAGAGCATGCGTCATATTGTGTGCCTAATCTAAGAACACGCGTTGAACATAAAACACCCGCAGATTACATTCCAATTTTAAAACAACATAAAGAAATATTTTTACATTTATAGAATTAACGATGACAGTTTACACCAATCTAGCCCTATAATACCGTAATAGGAAAAAGCATTGTTTCAAATATTCGTATCAACACAATATGTATATCCTAACCTACATGATTGCTGATTGTATCTAAGAAAGGCATTTCTAGTATTAGACGAATCTATCCGCTCGACCACGAGCGCTGGAAGGAGATCGAAATGTCGAGACATAATTGATATATAATATTTGCGATAAAATCCGTTTAAACCTTTTATTGAAGTGCCCTCAAGTTTCCACAATGTTTTCAAGTTTCAAGTTTCCATATAATGGAATAATGAACAAAATTGGGGAATCAATATTTCTCACCAGCCTGAACAGGAAAAACTCAGAATTAACAAATTTTGAGACGAAAATAATAGGTATCTTAATATGTTAACATTTTTAGGGTTCCGTACCTCAAAAGGAAAAAACGGAACCATTCACTTTATTGTCCGTCCGTCCGTCTGTCAAGACACTTTTTCTCAGGAACGCGTGTAGGTATCAAGCTAAAATTTATACCTACCAAATACGCAAGTCTACTGTCCCTTAGAATTGTGAAAAAATCAAACTTCTAAGCCAACGCAAACAAAAGATAAAGCAGTTTATGTCGTAAAATTCCGCAAATTTTCGAAACTCGCAAGGGAATCAAAACCTACAGGGTACTTCCCGTGAACTCAGAATCTTGAATTTAGGTAGGAATCAACGTCTTATAGCACAAATAAAGGAAACATTGCGAAAACTGTAATTTTTGTACCGAACTCTCGGTGCGCGAGTCCGACTTGAACTTGGCCGGTTTTTCATTAAAAACGCCCCTGTATCATATCTAAGCTTTCTACGACAACTAATTGGAAAAGAGACAAATGACACAAAACCTAAAACCCGCATTCCATCCAAACCATATAAATGGTAGTGTAGCCGAAGATTGCTTCGACGCGAATAGTTATTTGTGTCACAGGGGAGCAAAATAGTATATTTAGGGTGAGGGCGGTGTATTGAATCCTGAACGTAGCGAGGGATCCTACAATAGAACCCTGAGCGTAGCGAGGTATTCTAACGTAGGATCCTGAGCGTAGTGAGGGATACAAGTGTTTACGCCCGAGACGAAAATAATTTTGCTACCGAGTGACACATACTATTTTTTTTAGGAAATTTAAAAAAGGCTATTGTTAAAATATATCTAAATTATCTTAATTTTTATTACTAATTTTTAAATATAACGAAATATTTATAAATTTTTATACAACATTGTTATAGTTAAAACTTGAAATATGTTCGTTTTGAATCGACTACGATGAAATTACAATCGATTATTTTATTAACATCTGTGTTCAATTGGCACATTGCGTACAAATGTTCCAATGCCAATATATAAATTAAAAAAGTAGCTTGAACAGAAAAGTAGCGTTTTGGTCCCTCTCGTCGTGGAGCAAAACTTACTTTGCCGAATGAAAGGTGTGAAAAGATATTTGCTGAGCAAAAAGCCTGATAACAACTCCATACCTGCGAAACTAGGGCCGCAGGCGATTTGTGCTGACGCTGAAGGAATATTAATATGACGTCTACCTTCAAGCTTTCATCTTGTAGGCTTATGATGATCGCGTTTATCGCCTGATAAAGCATTCGTTTTTTTCTGATATCACGTGGATAGATAAACAGGAAACATATGCTCTTTCTCGCCTTTATTACATGTGATAAACGTGGAGTAATATCACTTGGTGTTTGTTATTGACGTATAGCGTTCTTCCATTTGATTAACACCAGTGTAAATAATATACACACAGTTTATTTGCATTTGATATTTTTCTAATAGAGACTTAAAAACACCGTCCTTTAAAAATTACCTATGTTCTAACTACAAAAACCTCGTAAGAGGTCAATGGCTGTTTTAGTTTCAACTTTTTTCTTTATAGAGTTAATTATGTAGTTTAATATCCGTTACTTGTCTCAGTTACTAATGTTTGTCCAATTCAGTCAGCAAATACAATAGTGCTAGAATTTTAATAATTCGCAATAATAAAATACACTCTTCAGAAAGTGGGCTCGTTAATATCCTACACAGAGCAATCTAAATATATAAAAGAAGAAGCTGACTGACTGACTGACTGACTGACTGACTGACTGACTGACTGACTGACTGACTGACTGACTGACTGACATATCAACGCACAGCCCAAACCGCTGGATCTACGGATTCCAAATTTGGCACGTAGGTTCCTTATAAGGTGAAGGGGAGCACTAAGAAAGGATTTTTCAAAACAAACCCCCTAAGGGGGTAAAACGGGGGTCCAAAGTTTGTATGGGGGAAGCATTATTTTTTGAACTACAGACTTAAAACTTTGTAGGAAGATTACTTATTAAGATACAAAAAAAGCACTTTCAGCGTTTTACAAAATTCCACCCCTAAGGGGGTCAAATAGGGGTGCAAAGTTTGTATTCAAAACTACTGGGACTACAAATTTGAAATTTACACCAGACCTTCCTTTTATGACGTAGGCAAGGGATAAGACGGGATTTTTGGAAATTCTATTCCTAAGGGTGTTAAATAGGGGTGCAAAGTTTGTATGGGTGAAACATTATTTTTTGTACTTGAGACTTGAAACTTTGTAGGGATATTACTTATTAAGACACAAAAAAAGTTCCTTCAGCGTTTTAGAAAATTCCACCCCTAAGGGGATTAAATAGGGGTGCAAATTTTGTATTCAAAACTACTGGGACTAGGAACTTGAAAATTACACCAGAACTTATTTTTATGACGTAGGCAGGGGATATAACGGGATTTTTGGAAATGCTATTCCTAAGGGGGTGAAATGGGGGTCCAAAGTTTGTATGGGGGAACATTATTTATTGAACTGGAGACTTAAAACTTTGTCGGAGGATTACTTATTGATACCAAAAAGGTACTTTTGGCGTTTTATAAAATTCTACCCCTAAGGGGGTTAAATAGGGGTGCAAAGTTTGAATTAAAAACTATTGTGTCTAGAAACTTAAAATTTACACCAGATTTTCCTTTTATGACATAGGCAAGGGATAAGACGGGATTTTCGGAAATTCTGTCCCTAAGGGTGTTAAATGGGGGTGCAAAGTTTGTATGGGAGAAACATTATTTTTTGTATTAGAGACTTGAAACTTTGTAGGGATATTACTTATTAGGATACAAAAAAAGTTCTTTCAGCGTTTTAGAAAATTCTACCCCTAAGGAATTCAAATAGGGGTGCAATATTTGTATGAGGTAAACATTATTTATTGAACTAGAGACTTGAAACTTTGTAGGAAAATTACTTATTAGGATACAAATAAAAATATCTTAAGCGTTTTTAAAATTTCACCCCTAAGGAGATTAAATAAGGGTGCAAAGTTTGTATTCAAAACAAAGATTCAAAGATTCAAAGATTCAAAGATTTATTTGTCCAACATAGGTAGTTATTAGGTATTACATTTTTCCAGTATCACTATGTGGCGCCTTGCGGCATACAAATATAGTTATATTTTTGTAACATGCTTCTGCATGCAGCATGCTTCACAAATAATTTACATTAGGTAGTCAACATATCACAATATATATATATAAATACAAATTTAAGTTAAAAGTCCGTTAAAATGAAATATAAAATATGATGTAGTCAGCATTATTAAAAATATAAAGAATAGAGTAATTGGAATTAAGTACATATGTCAGCTAAAAATTGATTAATTGAGTAATAAGCTTTTTTTAATAGAAATTCTTTTAATAGTTTCATATCAACATCATATTCACCAGTTCCAACAATAGTCTGTGGTAGTTTATTAAAAATCTTGTGGGCCATTCCAATTATGCTTTTTTGCAATAACGCTGTACTACTTGAAATTGCTTTTAATTTATTCTGAAGGCGGGCACTTTTGTATTTACCAAATTGGTTTCGATTTTGGATCACAAAATTTACTATTTCATATATGTACAAACAAGGTAATGTGAGTATTTTTAACCTAATAAAGTGTGGTTTGCATGAGTCACGCTGTTTGATTCCACAGATTGAACGCAGACATTTTTTTTGGGCTTTAAATGCATTTTCCCGATTTGTGGAATTACCCCAAAAAAGGATACCATATCTCAATGTGGATGTAACATATGCGTGGTACGCCGTTAGTAAAGATGCCTGATTGGACACTTTTTTAAGATTGTATAAGGCATATGAAAATGAACTAAGTTTTTTACATATAATGTCAATGTGGTTTTTCCACGTCAACTTATTATCTACGCTAAGCCCTAAAAAACGACTAACATTAGTTTCATTTATTCTATGTCCTTTATAAGCTATATTTAAACTAGTTGGCTGCAATTTTTGTCTAAATGTCATTATATTCGTCTTATCCAGATTAATTTTCAAATTATTCGTTGTCAACCATTGTATAATAATGTCTAATGTTTTATTTATGTCTGCTTCATATGTTTCTAAATTTTTTGCTGCGAATACCACTGTACTATCGTCAGCGAAGAGAACCATGGGATGTTCGATAGCTCTTGGTAAATCATTTATGTAAATCAAAAACAATAAAGGCCCTAATACACTTCCCTGTGGCACTCCGTAGAGAACGTCTCTGCGACTAGATGTGTAGATTAATTCTGTTTTTGTTTCTAAAGACAATCTTTTTATTTGTGTCATTTGTTGTCGATTACTTAAGTAGGATTTTATTAAACTATAAACATTGCCACGTATTCCATAAGTATACAGTTTGTCTACAAGAATATTATGATCAACAAAGTCAAATGCTTTAGACACGTCCATGTATAAAGCACACACAGGGACTTTTTTATCCATATTTATTATTACACTTTGCAGCAAATCAAATATAGCCATGTTGATGGTTTTTTTCTTACGAAATCCTTTTTGTTCAACACAAAACAAATTTTGACACTCGAAGTATGTATATAAACGATTGTATATAACTTTTTCAATGATTTTAGAAAATATAGATAACAACGCAATGGGCCTATAATTAGCAATGTTATTTTTGTCATCTTTTTTGTGAAGGGGTCTTATAACAGAAATCTTAAGATATGCAGGAAATGTGCCATGTTCTATACATAGGTTAATAATATAGCTGAGTACAGGAGAAAGAACTTGACATGCTCTTTTTATGATTTTTGTATGGATCCCATCATAACCGACACTATTCGTACTTTTAAGGCCCTGCATTATTAATTGTATGTCATCCGGAGTAGTGGGTTGCATAAACATTGAATTGCTATTGGATGTCATTGTATTCATTCTATTGTAATTTTGGTTGTCACTAGACTGATTAAATCGATATACTTGGTCAATGTAATAATTATTAAAAGCTTCTGCAATGCGTTTTGGGTGTGTTATAACATTACCATTAAATGTTATTTGTTCAATGTTTTCTACAGGCTGCTTAGCTTTAGAATTATTAATAATTTTCCAAGTTGCTTTTGTCTTATTATTGGATGTATTTATATAATGGTCATTCTGTGCCCTTTGGGTCAAATTAATTATTTTTGCCAGTCGCTTGGAATAACATTTAAATAACATCTTACTATCAGGATCTGATGACAGTCTATATTTCCACAACATTTGTCTTTTTCGTCTACAGCAGAGTCTGATCCCTTTTGTAATCCATTTAGGCTTACAGGTATTAGTAATTTTTACTTTCTTAATTGGAAAACACAGCCTGTAGAATAATGTAAATGATGTGATAAAACTATTAAACGCTTTATTTGGGTCATTTGTAGCAAAAACATCATAAAAATTTAGATTGTCGATACAATTTATAAATTTCTTAATATTTTCATCACACATATCTACTTTTTTTATATACCAATGAGTGAGAGAACAAGTTTTCTTTACCGGACATTTAAGTAATTGTGCTGTGTGGTCCGAGAGAGCAAGTTCCAATACTTCTGTCTTGCTTCCTCTGATATTGTGGATAATATTATCAATACATGTTCCACTACACAGTCGGGTCGGTTGAGATATACCTAATTTCAAGTTATAGCTAAGTAAGAGATTTTCAAAATCCTTACAGTGCGTATTTCTTTTGAGGGTATCAATGTTGAAATCGCCACATACTATTATCTTTTTCCTGGTATAACAAATTTTATTTAATATATATTCTAGTTTATTTAGAAAAAGATTGATTGCCCTTGAACAGTTATTAGGGATTCTATAGATACAGAGTAAAATAATACCATGATCAGTCAATTCAATGCATGTGCACTCCATAACATTTGAGATTGAGGTTTTGTTGACTTCGTTTAAAATATTGAATTTTAGGCCATTTCGTATTAATATACAACTGGGACTACAAACTTGAAATTTACACCAGAACTACCTTTTATGACGTAGGCAAGGGATAAGACGGGACTTTTGGAAATCCTATCCCAAAGGGGGTTAAAAAGGGGTGCAAAGTTTGTATGGGAGAAATATGACTTTTTGTACTAGAGACTTGAAACTTGGTAAGTATTTTACTTATTAGGATACAAAAAAAATATTTTCAGCTTTATATAAAATTCCACCCCTAAGGGGGTAAAATAGGGGTGCAAAGTTCGTATTCAAAGCTACTGGAACTAGAAACTTGAAATTTACACCAGAACTTCATTTTATGACGTAGGCAAGGGATAAGACGGGATTTTTGGAAATTCTATCCCTAAGGGGGTTAAATAGGGGTGCAAAGTTTGTATGGGAGAAACATATTTTTTTGTACTAGAGACTTGAAATTTTGTAGGAATATCATTATTAAGATACAAAAAAGTTATTTCAGCGTTTTATAAAATTCTTCCCCTAAGGGGGTTAAATAGGGATGCAATGTTTGTGGAGGGGAAACATTATTTATTGAACTAGAGACTTGAGACTTTGTAGGAAGATAACTTATTAGGATACAAAAAAAGTAATTTCAGCGTTTTATAAAATTCCACCGCTAAGAGGGTTAAATGAGGGTCCAAATTTTGTATAAGGGAAACTTATTTTTTGCTACGACGTACTTAAAACTTTGTGGACAGATTACTAAACTTATTAATTTACAAATAAAGTGCTTTCAGCGTTTTTGAAATAATTACACCTAAAGGGGTTAAAAAGGAGGTCCAAAGTTTGTATGGAGAAAAAAGATTAGTTAGACAATTTTATTCGAGAATTCACAGGATAATTCCTAACAATAAATGAGTAAACAAGTGTTTCCGGTTTTTTGAGAATTCTACCCCTAAAAGGAGACATGTGGTGACAAAATCTGAAAATCAACATCGGCATCTATTGTTTCTATGGTTTATCGGGTCGCTGATTAAAAAAACAACAACGATTTTACATTCCAACGTGGCGTCTAAATATCAATATGGGCGTTGTTATTACGGTTTTTTGGGACGTTAACAACGAAAATCACATAGATTTTGAAATGTAATGTTGTGGACATGAAAATTCATGAAAATATTTGTGCCAAATTGCAATTCAATCGGTCCAGTTTTTTTCGTAGCAAATCGGTTGTAACAGACGGACTGACAGACAGCCACACGTGATCCTATAAATAAGGGTTCTATTTTTGCTTTTGAGGTATGGAACGAGACCCGCGTTATATAGGGTTATAGGTTTTAACGTTTGTATTTGGTGCCATCTCGATCGTCAGCAATCGGTACATAGGCGAGTGCGGGCGGCGCGGCGGGACGGGAGGGTAGGAGACATTGGGAAAGTGCCTGCATCCGTAATAAGTACATTCAAGGTGCTGCACGAAGATCTGCTTACTTTTAATAAGTTAAGCATTTTGGCCGCCGTTAAATTAAAACAAATTTTTGGGTATTTATGTTAAATACTGGTTCGAAAAGCATGGAAAAAATCTTAGGAAACAAGCCTATAGCAATGTCCAGGCCACAAATTTGACTTAACATTCGTGGAGATATTTTGGTATTTCAACATTAATGTTCATGAACATAAAGTAGCTTTTATTCCAGAGGACAGATTCTCATTAATCATGATTGTAAATTTAATAACAGAAATACGTACATACATACATACATTGACGCCTTTATTCCCAAAAGGGGCAGGCAGAGCACATGAACTTTATGTTCCAGCGCCACTTTTAGCATAAATGTGGGTATAAAAGATCGACAAAAAGTGATATTGCTTAGGTTGTTAGCCCATCACCCACAACACACTTCAACCCTGCTCTCTTAATCGACTTTTACGACACACACGGGAAGAAAGAGGGTGGTGAAATTCTAACTCGCCACCACACGGGCATAAATATAATAGTAAATAAAAATTAATTTACCATAATGGGTTATGATGAAGGGTTATTAGTAGGGGAAGTTAGTAGTAGTAGGTTAGTAGGCGCCGTAGCAATTCAATAATTATTGGAAAATTACTTTTACTACGCGGGCGAAGCCGCGGGCAAAAGCTAGTAACAAATAAATGGGTGGTGTCGGTGATTTAAGCCGACTTATTTGGAATATTCATTATATACCATATTGCATTGTATGAAGTATAGAAACGGACGCATTGCATCTATTCGAGCAGTTAACGATTACATTCAAGAGGGTCTTTTTCTGTTTTTACTTACATAACCAACACCATTTCACCACTGTACAAAGCCTTCGTGTTAATCATCATTTCAAAAGCCAGCTAAATCTTAATTTCATCGCCCGTAATCAAGATTGTTTCGCTTATTCATAGATTGACTTCAATTACCATTAGTGCGAACAATACAGCCAGTTATACATACGACCATTATTTTATCTAATCGACACGATAGAGATATGCGAAACCTGAACAAATGGCCATCTAATTGCTTTCGCTCGAGAAGACTGATAGTAAAACACGAGCACAAAGTCGATTTCCAATTAGTGTTTCTATTTTCTAAGATTGAAGGTATACATAATGATGAGGTGCAGAGCAGCTTCAGATTAGAAGTGGTTTTAGGGTGAGTAGCATTTTATAAGCTTTGTTTCTGTACAAGTGACACTAAGCTGTCATCATGAAAACATAGCTTAGCACATCTCTGGACTATCTGCACTAACTTGCCTTAAACCGCCAGTAAGTAATGACAAACATTTCATGATACATTTTCTGCAACAGACTTCCTAAACAGAGAACAGTCTCATTTGACTGTAATTACGTCAATTACGTGTGTACCTTGTGGGTAAAGAAACAAATAGACAAGGTTTGATTTATTACGGTTTGATGCGCCAGTCGCCCAGAAAAAACAAAATGGAAGTACCCTTAAGTCACAAAGGTATGCTTTGTTAGAACATCAAATGATCGTATTGCAGTTAATAATATATAATATTTCCCAATTTACTTTTCAGTACACAAAGAGTTACAAAATGTTAACATTTTCTGATAAAAATATTACAAAAGCCTTTCTTCATCTACAATCTTAAAACATTAGCTTGTGAATAAAGTCATCCATTGCTCTTTTGTTATTCCTATAGCTCCCAATTTCAAATGTAGCCAGTAATGTATACGTCTTTAGATTAAAGGAGGAGGTGTGTAACAAACTCACACAGGATAGGTCGGCCGTCGGGCTAACTTCAGTAGCGCTTCAGCCCTCGAGCTAAGCGGATGACTAAAGTGCAGAGGCGATTTTTTTTCAGAAACTTTTGGACATGAAATACGCGTTGGTCCCTACGGACTAGCGTTGGTGTTCGATTCCAGTAATTGAGTGCTGTGTTGTTTTTGACTGGTGACAAATTATATATAACATACATATTGAAAGTGGTTAATATGGATGCAAGTTTTGTGCTGATTTCCACGGGGACCGTGAAGAGGCGTTTCCTAGTATAGGTGAATATCTTTTATATTATCAATTTGAGTTAATTGTTTATTATTAATTTAATTAGCCTCAACTTTAAGTTTTAAATAACTTTATTCATGATCATGAATGATAGTCGCCGTTGAAAGCGCTTTAAACAAACTGTTCTGATAATATTTAAACAAACAATTTATTTTAATGAAATTAAAACATGCTAAACTTGACGCAAATTAATTGTATGTAAGGAAACACGGTTAAAATATAAATAAGGCATAAAACACTCGCACAATAATGTAAAGGTTAGTAGTAGTTATTGCTTTATGACGA
Source organism: Epinotia demarniana (assembly GCA_945867215.1). Taxonomy (NCBI): domain Eukaryota; kingdom Metazoa; phylum Arthropoda; class Insecta; order Lepidoptera; family Tortricidae; genus Epinotia; species Epinotia demarniana. The sequence goes on along the minus strand of OX244260.1, from coordinate 37,329,032 downwards.
CACCGGAGAAACTTGCGTGTCTTCTAATAGTTATTTGACTTTGACTTCATTCAACATACTAAGTACGGTTAATCCTGTAGAAAATGTGTGCTGTGTTGTGTTTTACTGGTAATATGGGTGCCAGTCAATGAGTAAAGCTAGCCTACAAAAACACATTATGGATCGCAATGGAAATAAAGGACTTGGATACCTGAAATAATCCTCGTAATTTACAATTGACTCAAAACTTGTAAATCCGTGTTCAAGTTTGGTTTTAATTTATCGAATACAAAACCGTAAATATATATATTTTATTGTTCTACGCTGATCCGTTTTCCCGATGCGTGATCCTCAGCAAATGAAAGCCGTGCCAAACTGACTAAATGTTGAACAAAATAATAAATAAAATGGAAACTTACTTATACAGCGGAAATAATAATCTATGCAAAATTATTAACTTTGAAGTAGCAAGGGACCGCGCCTCGTTGGCGCGTGAAAAAAACGTAGTTTACTCTTAGCAGCTTATTGGATTCATTCATGTGCAGATCATTTTCATCATTACAAGTATTTTGTTTCCTAATAACATCATTATCATCCTTATTCTCCTAGCACCTTCCACGTTGTGCCCTTAACAGCCCGGGTCCACTTTGTTTCGTAATAACACTATTTTCAATTATTATTTATTTTCTTTAAATAATAAAATAATCACAAAAAGTGACATGTTGCACTCTCCATTGATACAAAGATGTCAAAATCAAATATTACGTAGCTGACGTCCGCGTTCTTATTTTGTCAGTCGCCAGTATTTTAAACTATATTTTCAATGCGCGCAATTCGACAAAATAGTTTAAATAAAAAAAAAGGAAACTAATACACTCGTAGAAGAATAATTATGTTCCTCTCAAAGTATGTCTTGCAATCGTATTTAGGGTGCCGTAGTGAACAAGAAATCCTTATAGTTTCGCCATGTCCGTCTCTCTGTCTTTGGCTTAGCTCAGTAACTCTTACTACTAGAAAAATTTAATTCGGCATGGGTATATAAATCAATCTCGCCGACAAAACTTTCAACTCAGTGATTCGAGATATTGGGTTTTTTGTTCGAGTCAAAAATGGCTACAACTGGGGATGAGAAAAAAATCGTAGCAGTAGTAGTACATAATATGTACTATAATATACTATACTACTACCATAAAATTATATTATAATGTATTTAAAAGGAAACCTATCGCAGCTAAGTGAGCATACCTAGTTACCGAGTAATACGACCAACTTAAAAGGCCAACTTTCGTACAAATTCGGCCGATGCAACCGCACCATTTACTTGGCGCATTTCAACGTAACAAATACAGACAGGCAACTACGGAACCATACACTGCGCGTGGCCCGACACGCACTTGGCCGGTTTCCCTGCCCGGACTGTAGACTGATTGCCGATTGCCTGACCGACAATGTTGTTCATACATAATGCGGGCTGCGTTCAATTTGACCTGACCGCTGACCGCAGAACGCATCCAGTGTGGCAAATCCTTTAAGTATTTATTTTCGAAGAAGCGAGCGAAGCGAACGAGTTCTATGCTTCAGTTTGGGCCGAAAATCGTTTGTCTGCCCGGTGTCTGTCTCGTCGTTCTCCGCTACAGGTCGCAAACCTCAAACAATTATCTTAAAATTTTGGGAGCAGGTTCGTTAATTACAAATGGTTTTTTATTGTCTTGAAGGAGCCTGTCCTTTAAATAAAATGTGTTCGTTTTACAGCTCACAGAGCCCCCTTTACTTATATATAAGTATGTTTATCGTCGTTTAGTACCTACCTACTCATTACATTACGTACCACAAGAATTGCTTAGTTTGGTACTATGCCGATTTGTGTCCGGCCGTTGCCGTGATATCCTACGTAACGTAAGAACACTAGCGCCAAATTCCATTTTACCTGCATTCAGCATGATATACTATATGTTTCATATCATGTACCTATATATTTATCGTAACGCATCCATACTCTTACAGTAATAAAGTCGACTTCCGATATATTTGGCAACTTTGGCTGATATTAACCTTATGATGCTGACTGTACTTATCTATATTACGCGTTTACGCGGCAGTACTAGTTAATGAAATAACTGTATTTGGAATATCATTGAATATCTTTGTAAAAGATTATTACGTTTAGAACCAAGGATCCAAAGAAAGAAAATACACATTTCTCAACTATTCACAATTATAGTAATGCAGCTTATAATTTATAATCGTGATTTTGCACGGTCAGCAGCAAAAGAGCCAACGAGAGTCAAGTACTTAAAATGACTTACGCACGACTCTAACGTCAAGAGAATAAAAAATGTCTAGATCATTTTAAACATACATAAACTATACATGTGAAAAAAATTGTAGTAGTTGACGTATTTTACCACACCTTCAGTGTCATGTCATGTCAGTTTTGGGACTATATCGGTGGCTTTTCTCCGTCCACGTTTATGCTCGTTACAGATGTAGTGCATAATGGTTTCCCATCGTTTTTTTTCGGAAATGTTCGTATTTGTCATGCTATTTCAATCAGCCTCAGTACTTTTTGTAGGTACCTTTAATGAGATACCGAGTAAGGGCGAGATACATCAACCACATTTTACAGACCGGTTATCGTTAAAACTAACTAGTATTCGTTTTTCATTTTTTTATGTAATAAATTTATAAAAAGAAAAATACATTTCATTGAACAGAAAACTGTCGTTAAACCCTATCCGGTTTGTATCGACACCGCACCCGTGAACACTTTTTAAAGCGAAGACATCGAATTTGGACATTATTTGTGGAGGACATGTGTTAGAAGAAGATACTGAAACACAGTTTCTTGGAGTACTTTTTGATCGTTATTGCATTTGTAAATTGCATATAGACAACTTATGTATCAGATTATAATTTGTTTTCATATGCTCTGAGGCGATTGCAACGCTTATCTGACAAAAAAACTGCTATTATTGCCTGTCATGGCTACGTTGCGTCATTGGTTAAGTAGGTTTGGTCTCATTATTTGGGTAAACTCAACTGACATTAAAAGGTTGTTTACTAGCCAGAAAAAATGTATCAGAGCTATTTGTGGAAAAGGACCTTTACAATTGTAACCCTCTATTAAAAAAAAACTTCATTTGCTGACCTTAACTACGAGTAGTACGTACGTAAAAACTGCATTTTTGTTAAGTCTAACCCGAACTTTTTTGCAAAACTAGTGTGAAATCCAAGGTTAGGCTCCAGAGATCCTACGAAGTTAATAGGACCAACGCGTAAAAGTGCGTTACTAAAAAAAATGTCACATAATGTCAATTTAAATATTTAATATTAATTGAAGCTATGAACCTACCATTACATATTAAGGAAATTTTTGACATAAAAAGATTTAAACGGACATTGTATAATCGGCTATTAGATCATTTTTTTATAATATTAAAAAATATTTTGACTTTTATTATTTGTATTATATTTTTATCATTTTGTTTCTTTTCTATCTGGTTGACTAATTGACAGGTTGTTTTAAATGTATTAGATTTTAAGATTTGTACCTAAATATCATAAGACCTATTGTTAACCACATTTAAGGTCAATGTGGTGAAGACCGGCAATACGCATACTTCATTTTTTTTACTTTGGAGTGATCTAGCTGCGTTAATTATTCACCCACGTTACCGCTTGTAATCGCATACGATGAAGAATACATACATACATAAATAATAGTGAAGCTATAGTGACAAATCATTTTAATCACAAATTAAGCAAAAACAATAGTATTTTTAAAATTCGGCGAGTAGACGGACTTCCCGTGTAGTTTAAGGTAAGTCCGTCTACTTAGTAGTGATATCAGCCATACTATGGCTGCTTTTATGTTCGTATTCGAATCCTTAAAAAGAATGAAACAAGAGGATGAAAAGCGTACTTTAAACTTGTTAAAGGTTTAGATTCGGAATAAACTCAATTTTTCTTATTCAAAGGCAATATATTTCGTAAATGGGGTGGTAAACCTTTTTTGCCCGACTGCCGAACGAGAAGAGGGTTATGTTTTTCGAGCGTATGTATATATGTATGCATGTATGAATGTATGTATGTGACTATGTCTTATTCTTTGGCACGCCTTGCAGCCTAAACCATTTGACGGATTTCGACATACCAGGTGTCGTTGGATACCTCTTAATCGTAGGAGTGACATAGGCTATAATATTTGTAAAAAAGCAGTCAGGTTTTTACGAAAAATGTTTTGATTTCACTTGTTGGCAAATAATCATATTATACGTACTCACTAGTTTTTGGGTTTTATAAATAAAATATATCGGTAAGGGGATTTTTTTGTGAGATCTACACATATTTATTCCTGAGTCATGGGCTCATGGGCGTTTTCTATGTATATTATGTATGTATTTATCTATATAAGTTAATATATGGCGTCACCTAGGACTGATAGTACAAGTTTTGCTTAGTTTGGGGCTAATATTTATTTAATAATTTATTTATTTAATAGGTATTTTTTTATTTGTATGTTCGGTGACATAGTGCTGAGGGTGAGGAACACATTTCCATACTAGTATCGAGATTAAAATGGTTAATAAACACAAACATCATGTGCAATGTCGAAAGCATTTATCTATAGTAACCTTATGAAATCGTAATAATATTGAAGTCGTAAAAACAGTTGGTAACCTCTGTTTCAAGGAAAGCCCGGCATATAACGGACTTGCCTGGTATATAGTAGACGGACTTACTTAACGACATTTTAATGTGATAAATGACGGAACGTATAATTCCAAAACTAAGCCAATTTCTGATAATTTAAACACAGAATAAAGATGGCCGGTTCTATATTATTTACTACGTAAGTAATACTTATCATATATTACTTACGTAGTAACTCGTACAAAATCTTGTCATTTACTATTTTTTACCAATTTTACTACCAGACACCGTCACACTAGCACTTCGAGTTCCATACACGTAATGACTTGTTTAGGCGGATTGCTCTGAAGTTCGTTGTCACAACGCCATCTTTTTTAGAGTGAGGAAACAAGCGCGAAAAACTGCTTAAGCGACTGGACGCTAAAGCGGGAAACGCCTTCAAATTCAAAAGTCATAACTTGTCGACGGACTTGCCTTGTGGACGGGCTTACCCACGGTGACCTTAATGCAAATTACGTAATTACTTAAGTTCAATACATAAAAAGGGCTATCATAATAGGCTTGATTGCGCCATATATGGATGAAATGTATGGTTAAATAGCTAGGCATTATACTTAATTAAGTAATAAGGGGCTCCCACTAAACTGTTATCTTTGCCAAGCGGCCGGAGAGGATGACGCGTTCAATCCTGGCGGAACCATCTTGTCTGCCTTATGAGTATTGGGTGGGTTCCAATTTGGCAGTTGGCGAAACGATTATATTTACCAGCTGTTTTCGAAATTACCGAACTCCCATAGGTAGGTGAAATTCGGTACATTAAGTAGGTACCTTGATTCAATTTACATAAGTAGAACCTTAGCCTGAGGTACAAAATATGAACAAACGTGATGTATTTCTTTGCAATTAATGTAACTGATTACATCTAACAATTTCCTACCCTCTTCGGCCTAACCGTCTTTGGGTACACATGGATATACACTAAGTTACATTTTCATTGAGAATTAGCTAGGTTCCCTAAGGTATTTATGGTAAAATAAAAATAAAAAGTTTACTTTTCCATTAAATTATTTCCTTATATTAAAATTCAATATTTAACAATTTGGATACATAAGACTTGTATATAATGTAATGTACCTATTTAAGAACCTGTACACATTAAATTGGATTCAAAACATTTTTATACGTGGTTAAGTATTATATTAACTGTAGAAAACCTGTAATCCATACTAATATTATAAATGCGAAAGTGTGTCTGTCTGTTACCTCTTCACACTTAAACCGCTGAACCGATTTACGTGAAATTTGGTAAAGATATAGTTTGAGTCCCGGAGAAGGACATAGGATAGTTTTTATCCCCGAAATCATCTCCTAAGGGGAAAAATGGGGGGGGGGTGAAAGTTTGTATGGAGCTGCGATATAAACGAGTTCCACGCGGACGGAGTCGCGGGCAGAAGCTAGTAGTTAATATTTTCACATACATGATTACAAGAAATAAACAAATTTACAGAATAATATTGTGACGTACATTTTTTTAAAGTTTATGTTTCCTAAGTTTAGTCGCAAATTGATATAATATCTTCAATTTACAAATATAAATGTAATTTATGAATATATTTTGCAACAAAAATTATTTTCGTTACTACAAATAACTGTAAAAAAAGTTTACTGCTACCAACAATTTTATGTTATTTATAACGTTCCTGATATAAAGCTAGACTTGCCTCATAACATTCCTACGGGCATTACCAGTAGATCCCATCAGATCGAGGACATTAAGTAAAATGTGACGGTTGCGCTTCCACAAAAGTGTCCTTAACGCCTTCCATACAATTTATATGACCGGCCATAATTCCCTCCATTATCGCAAACTCCGGACTGAATCAACTTCCTTGATGGATGGTCCATTGACATGGAAAAACATCTTTTCAAGGGCTTTGGAAAATATCCCTGTATTCATTACGGCGATACCTACGGATACGACTTAGTTTTGGGTAGTATAAGAAAATAATGAAGGGAACAGGGTTGAAGTGTGTTGTGGGCGATGGGCTAGCAACCTGTCACTGCAATGTCACATTTTGTCGATCTTTTATACCCATATTTATGCTAAAAGTGGCACTGGAACAAAAGTTTCATGTGCTCTGCCTAACCCTTTTAGGGATAAAGGCGTGATTATATGTATGTATGTATGTATGTAAGAAAATAATCCTGGTATAACAAGACCTTTATACATTATTTTAGTAATTGTAACTCAACATGCTAGATTTTTTGAGCCAACAAGGCAGGCTTTTAATTATTTGGTCTGGTAAAACTTGAAAACCGAATAAAATCAAAATATATATCAGTAAAAAATATATTTGTGGTACAAGCTTTAGTTCCCATCTGCACTGATTTGTGCAGATGGGAACTTGCACAAATCAGTGAATCAGATGTGAACAGATGGGAACTTGCACAAATCAGTGAATCAGATGTGAACAGATGGGAACTTGCACAAATCAGTGAATCAGATGGGAACAGATGGGAACGTGCACTGCAAAGTCATCTCATCAACAACTCTGTAATGAGCTCAAACACGACGAATTTATAATGTTAAGGATATAGTATAACGAATAACCTGTATATATAGGTAATAGAGTTGTCGCCAAGAACAAAAAAAAAACGTAGATGCTTAGAGCACAGTACCCGTGCGCTTATACGAGTATGTACCTATAAGCGCACGGGTTTTTTTTCTACTTCTATTTATTTTTCTTTTTATTGCATTCTGAATTAAAAGGTAAACAAAGATAGAAAGAAACACTTTTATTAAAGTAACAAAGAACAACACAAAATATTTTATTTTAACCATTATAGCCGGTATCGAAATCGTAACGAAGATATAGTCCAGTGGACTATAGTAACAGTCAATCAAAAAGGGCAGGGAAATCGGAGTCCAAGGATAGAAAAGATGTCGTGTAAAATGTGAGAAGATTAGAGTCCAAGAATAGCCCATTCGTTACAAACAACCAAAAACACAGAAAAGCACCTTCACATCCATTTGCGAAGATTTGTTGACAGAGAGAATATAATGACAGTAATCACGGCAATCAGCAGCGAGCCCTTGATAGTTAAAACAAAACCGGTATTACGTTCCGTTTTATAAAATTTGCAGGAAAACCTACTAAGTTTTGAAAAGACCTTCAATATTTATTTTCATAGATCAAACACTATTCTCATGTTCTTTAAATTTAACTTGCACGACGTGGTTATTCTATTCTTGTTCCATCTACAAGCGGTTTATAATTGGCGTTCTAATTTGACAATTACATTGTAAAATATTAAAACAATATTTTTTGATATACATTATATATATTTGAATGAATATTGAGGATAAAAAAACACTTGGCAGATCATGCAAGTTCCATGTTCCAAATTGTGATGTGCACGCAATTTACCAGTACAACTCGTTTGGCAGTTGGATCAGCAGCGCAACATACTTCTAGACAATAGCAATTAGTCAGCTTCTGACAGGCTGACAAATTATTACATGTATAGAACCCTTAAAGTCAAAGATGCCAGCTAACAGCATCAATGAATAATACCAGTGGAAAAATAAATACAGTGAAGTGGTGCTCTACACGCTCCATTCGATAGAATCGGGAGGAGTGAAACCCACTTAAATTAATGAATTAGTGCCATCTAGCGTCCATGTCAAGTACTATTTTGTGCAGACAATCGGTCTTTCGTTCGTAGTGAAAACAATCTGATGATAAGTTTGAAACTTGCTATGGTCAGCTTCTGTCTACTTCACCAGATCAGCTCGATGGTGCCATAAAATTGCGTTTAAATGGAATCTACATGAATAATACGATGCTCAACTTCATCTCAGTCGAATACTGGGAAGGATAAAATATTTAATTTTTTTAATCTTGTCGCGAGTCGACGCTTTTTACTATACTGTATTTTGAAGTGAAAACTTATTTAGCGGCGCTGTGCACTTTTTGGTATGGGGAAAAATTGATGAACTCGCGACAGGTGTAGGAGGTCACGTGACTGTAGGATTTAGTGTTGCCTATTGCCGGAATACAAAAAGCGAGAGTTGCGCTTCAAAACGCGGATTTTTGGGGTTTTCAAAACTAAAATTATTCAAGTTGTTTTTATGTAAGACGTACGGGGCTTGGAGCCGGAGGCAATGGGCGGGTTTGCAAAATTAAATTTATTCAAGTTTTCACTTCTGCCGGCACTCCCTGAGTGCAACCCGGTCTTTTTTTATTGGGAATGTTTTGGAAAGTGACCATATCTATAAAATATTTCTTGTTAATACAGTATTTCAACTTACAAAACCATATCTTTAAACCAGGTCATGCTCACGTCGAGTTTAGTGTTTTACTTTTACCACATCTTTTCCTAGTATGTGTCTAATATTTTTAATATTATCATTTTACATGAAATTGCATTATTTTTTCAATGGAAGTTCCTTTTTCATACCTGTTTTACGATCTTGATAAAAATAACATTGGCAGCCGAATTATTCTCAATTCTATCATGTAAACAGAATCAATCCATGGCATTCATGACATTTGAATTTCAATGGTGTCACTTTATTGTCGATTTATTTTTCTTAATTATTCCACCAAAAAAGTTTGGTTAGTAATCAAACAAGATTAATTCTCAATATGACGTTTCTTTATTGTAAACAATACATGTAGTTCACGATGGCGTTGAATTTTAGTGCTGAAGAGATAGTAGATATGATTCTTATTTACGGGGAATGCAGAAATAATGGTGCGGCATCTCTTCGATTGTACGCTGAGAGATTTCCGCAACGAAGACAGCCGACTGAACAGACTCACGTATAATTGTAAGGGTGATTACCAGACTGCGTAACAATGAAAGAGCGGTTCGAGTTAGGACTGGTGGACCTCGTCCTCGATATATATATTATTCCTATTTATTTCACTTTATAATTTCAGACCCTAATTGACTAAAATTTTTAGCTAGGCTTTTTCTAGGCAAAGTATTTATAAACAAAGAAAAAATTATAAAATATAGTACTTCGTCTGACTTGTGGAAAAGGTATTTGCACTATACTTATTAACACGCTTTAACACCTCGACAGTAAAGTCATGTACATATGATTGCAAGTATCTTGTTTGGTACCATGTAATATTTAAATATGTGAATATGCTTACGGTAGGTACACCAAGAAGATAGGTACTCACAGGCAAATGTGAAGGCGACTGGACGTGGCCGTTGGCCGTAAACAGAGGGGCTACCGCGAAACGAAAACTAAATTCGTTGGTGTATCTCGCTCGAACGAGTAATTGCGACAGAGAGCGAGATACAAGAACGAAGTTCGTTTTCGTGGTAGGCCCTCTGATCCGATCTCCTAGAAGCCGATTGACCTTTTGTATGCGGTTAACTTTGTGATCGACTATACTCAGTTACAATGTTGCTGTTTGAAAGCGGGTGAACGTAGGTTGTTAAATTTATTACCTAACTAGTTAATAAGTTTGATAGACTTTTGCACTGTGATGGTGTCTTGGTTCAAAAGAAGGAATATTTTGATGGTAATCATCATCATATCAGCCGAAAGACGTCCTGGACATAGGCCTCCCCCAAAGAGTGCCAAAGTGACCGGTCCTGCGCCACCCGCATCCAGCGGAACGGTGATAATATTACACAATAGTCAATAAAATAAAATATACACCAAAATCCTGTTTCGCCCTCGAGTGAACAAACATTTTTTCTCAAAAATTATAGGCAAATTTGACTTTATTGGTAAAAAACAGGACGTGAAGTGCGTAGTTTATGGTTAGTCAAAAATTCAAACCTTGCTGCCTCGATTTTGCTGGACAACAATGTTGCATACAAATTCCATGATTTGTCGTGGTACAAACCTTTTAAAAAGTTAAAACAGCCATATAAATAAAAGACTGTGACATACCGCGACTTTTGAGTTGTCTCAAATAAGTTATATGGCATTTCCGGAAATAAAATACACTTCCAACTTATTATAAAAACAAAGTATATTTTTGTTTTCTTGGTCAATTTTTGAGAAAAACACTTTCAGCAGGAAATGCAATTGCTGGCTTCGTATTAAATTAAACGGACTCCCAAGGTCGTCCGTTTAACATTAATACTCAGCCAGCAATTGCCTACCTCCCTTGCTTTGACAATAATGTACTATTGTACCTAATGCGCCCACTTCTTATCGTTAGCTTTTTCGATATTGACATTTTAAAACAATTAACTCATTTCACTTCGTCGCTCACGTTACATAATGCCGACCGGGTTTTTTTAAATGTCTGGATCGAGATTTTCGATCGTTAACCGAAAGAGTACAAAAAATCTTTCACCGGTCTATTTATAATGGTTTAGAATGAACATAGGCTATGTTTTATCACGAAGCCGTACGTACAGGCAGTGACCTTATTGTAAAATAAAAAACAATGACGATTATATAAGTAACATAGAATAATTTCAAGGGAAATGTATCAACAGTAAAATCGGCCTCGTTTACTGCTGTCTTACTTGATAGCTGTCTGTACATTCATTTCCCTCACTTTGTTACAGCGCACAAACCTGTTTAAGTTACAAAACTATAAACTTACACCATTGTAAACTTACAATGAGAACACACCTGGGCCGAACGAACCAGATTGGATGGAAAAGTGCCAGCGCCATTTTATCCAACTTGTGCAGAATACAGTTTAAAACTAATGGACTTATCTCGTGTATAGTTTGATGATGTAGCAAATGTTGGCTATATTTGACCAAACTAAAAAAAGGATTTGTTCTGAGATTAATCAATGGAATAAACTCTAATTTTAAAGAAACGTTTTAAACCAACTCGGGTAGCACAGAGAGCCATAGAGCGACCAAAGACAACTAAGACAACTCGAGCACTGCAAATTTTCGACCTATTGTATGGGCGCACCTGCTCCGACCCCATTAAATCAGAAAAAATCTTAACACCACCATGTACGATATGAACGATCCGCGTACAGCGACATCTATCGGTAAATTAAGTAAACTATTGCGCGCGAGCTTAAAGTATGGAAGATGATTTTTATGGGATAATTCTTTATTGCGTTAACCGATTTTCACCGTTTTTACTTTCAGCTCGTCATTTCATTGTGATTTTGTAGAAATTACAGGTACAATAAACACTGCTTATACGGTTAAATTACAAACTTAGTTCAGAAATTATTTTGTATTTTTTTCAAAAACTATTGAACCTTTCATGTTCAAATTAATTTTCCTAGAAAGCTTTTATATAGTTCTACTTTTGAGACTTTTTTCATATTTTTAAAACTTATGGTTCAAAAGTTAGAGGGGGGGAAACATTTTTTTTTACTTCTTGAGCGATTTTCTCCGAAAATATTAACATTATCAAAAAATTATCTGCTAAACCCCCACTCATTTTTAAATACCTATCCAACAATATATCACACGTTAGGGTAGAAATGGAAAAAAAACAGTCCCCACTTTACGTATAGGGGAGGTACCCTAATAAAACATTTTTTCCCACTTTTTATTTCACCATTATGTCGGCGTGATTAATATACATTTTAGTACCAAATTTCAGCTTTCTAGTGCTAACGGTTACTGAGATTATCCGCGGACGGACGGACAGACATGGCGAAACTATAAGGGTTCCTAAAGTGCATTCATTCTTATTTGTCTTATTTGGTAAACAACATTCTAACCTCAAAATGCATCTTTTGAGGATAGAAAAGCAATTTTGTGAGTATTAGATCATGCCGAGACGACTTTTTCGGACATCACTTCACGATTTTTTGTCTAGCAACGCTTTTTTACGATAAAATAGCTGCTATAGTCTATAAAGATATATTTTGAGGTTAGAATGTTGTTTACCAAATAAGAGAAGTAAGGATGAATGCACTTTAGTCGACTACGGAACCCTAAAAATGATTCCTGGATGAGACTACCAATCGAAGGAGCGGGATAAGTGGCGTACTCGAAGGAAGGCTTATGAGCATTGCTGAGCAGCATTAGGCGATAACAGGTTGATAATGATGGTTATGATAATGAAACCAATTGTATGTATATCGCGCACCTGTAATATGTACTAAATACAACCCCACGTTTCCAGCCGGAGGAAAATATTATTTGTTTTATACATTATATAGATGATTGTTTAAACATGCCTAACTACAGCCATTAAGGTAAGTCACACATGATCAGAACAAAGTTGTATATTAGTTCGAATATTATCAAAATTATTTTTGGGTTCTGCGAAATATTTTTTTAATGTAGGTATCAAATAGATACACCATATTAAATACGTGGAAATAATCGTGATATCAGAAGACACCTAACTCTAGTGTTATTAATTCATTTGAAAATATGATTTATTTTAAAAACTAACCCTTTTCATTCATATCAAAAAAAAGGAGATTTGTTTTATTTTATAGTAGTCATTAATAACTACTAATAAAATACAGCTGCTGTATAATGCTCGAGTAGGTATTACCTACGTACATGCATTAAATACTAGAACGTAGTTCTAAGATCAGAGATATTAAGGTGTTTCAATATTTTTACCCTATAAAGTAACAAAATTACGTAAATTTGCCCTTTGCTTTTGTAAGGTAATAGTTGCAGTTATATTAAGTAAGGAGCAAACTATTGAATTACGAGGTAACATTCTAAACACGACCACAACTTTGCACTTAAAAGTAACCCGGGGCAAAGTTGCATTATCCGACTTGAATTAATAACGACGTTGCTCCCACGTCTCCAGATTTGATTATGAAAATATTACGAGAATCACGTTCTAGTTAAAAATCTGACATTTATTATAAAAGTTAGGTACTTAATGGTTCTTCTTGCGCGTTGATTGTGCTTCGGCATGTTTTATCCATTTCCCAAAACACCAGTTCCAAAATAACAGTTTCAAAAACACCCGTACGCTACGAGACCCGTTTCTGATAGCACCCATATGGTAAGTAATAGCATACATGAGAACAGTTCTATTGTTTTCGGATCAGTTATTTTTGGAAAACGAATATGAACATCATGCCAAATGTATATTGGGAAAAAACACATTCGTCACATCTACGGAACAAACCGTCGTTGTTTGTTTCATCATCACCATCATCATCATATCAGCCGAAAGACGTTCACTGCTGGACATAGACCTCCCCGAATGAGTGCCAAAGTGACTGGTTCTGTTAGCTGTTTTTGCTAGCCTGTTGGAGTGTCCCACTGCTGGGCAAAGGCCTCCCCCCTGGATTTCCACTCGTCCCTGTCCGCCGCAATTCTTGGCCAATCACTTGAAACTGCGTCCAAGTCATCTCGCCATCTCCGCCTTGGCCTACCTCGCCGCCTGTGTCCGTCTTGTGGCAACCACCAAGTAGCCGCATGAGCCCACCTTTGTGGGTGCATATGGCAAACATGACCGGCCCAGTTCCACTTAAGCAAGGCAGTCTTCTTGCCCACATCTACTATTCTAGTTCTAGAGCGTTCAGTGTGGTATTTCGGACTCGATCAATTCTCTTGATGCCTAGGACACTGCGCTCTATGGCGCGCTGGCAAACCTTGAGTTTGGACTTTTGAGTTTCAGTCAACGACCAAGACTGAGCTCCATAGGTTAAAAACAACTAATGTGCATTTTAATGAAATTCAAACATTGTGGAAAGTGGGCTGGCAAGTTCTACCACTCCATTTGCGGTCAGAAGAGCTTTACTCTCTTTGTTCCTCACTCATCTCATAACCATAGGTAACTTCTGATAATGCTCGTTTTTGTTATTGCTTAAAATGATACCAGGCTCTAATTTAATAAATAATGTGATTCACGGGGGGATGCATGGGGGAATATTCTTAATCAAATAATTTTACGGCACAGACAAGATATCAAAAATTTCAGGTCCCGTTTTTATAGTTTTACCCTCGGTTTTTTGTAGATTTTTATTTCATCTTTATTCTTTCATTTTCTGTTTGGTACCTTACCTACATACTTTCACAATGTCGTCGCACAGCAGTAATCCATTTTTGCGGGGACATGATTCCGTTCATTATATTTTTACAAAGAAAACCCGTCTATTGAAAGAATCATAATAATTTTCGAATAGGTTAATAATAATAGTTAAATCAGACGCTAAGCTGGAATTGTAGGTTATGCTCGATAAAGACCGAAGAGTAGGTACCTTTCGGGAATTCGATACTCCAGTAAAGCGCTGATAGCGCTGTGGAAACTTATCGGACTCAAATGAGGTTTCTTAGGCATAACTTACACGAATCTCTAGATTTTTGTTTATTTGTTTTCCTATGGGCGCATTGATAGCTACAGAAAAAAAAGAGGGCTTTCAATAAAAAAATATGCTTTTAGTTTATTCACGTTATTTACGGAACTTTGAGTTAGTTATCCCTACCAAAGTTTTCAAACTGAATACATTTTTATTTAGCCCATAAATACATACCGACTGCCAAGTAGGTAGATGTATTCTTATATATTCTAGTTAATAATAAAACAATGATGAGGGTTCCGTAGTTGCCTGTCTTTCTTATTTACATCGAAACGCGCGCGCCAACTAAATGGTTGCGTCGGCCGAATTTGAACGAAAGTTGGCCTTTCTAAGTACATTTTAAGTTGGTCGACTAGTTATGCCTACTTAGCCGTGATTGTTTTTTTTGTATATCCATGCCGAATTACAGTTTTCTACAAGAAATGGTTACTGAGCTAAGCCGAAGACGGATGGAGAGATGGACGGACGGACGGCCAGACAGACATGGCGAAATTATTATGGGTTCCTTGTTGACTACGGAACCCTAAAAAGGGTAAATAAGTTCCAAATTTAACTTAAAACGAGACCAATCTTTAGAACTAACAACATAAAGTTATTATTTTTCCATTTATCCACGTAACTAATAGTTGTATTTAAGTGAATGAACAACAAACTTACCAATTAAGTCTGAAATACTATACTTAATAGGAAGTATATATAATACGAATTAGGCGCTACATTAAAAAGGCATATACATATAGCTTTTGCGGTGTTATCTTTTACGTAAAATACCACGTACCCTTTTTTGGTTTCATGTAAATAATTAAAGATATTTACTTGAGGGTATAACAAACGAATAAAATAGTTCTGGAAACTTACCTACAGCCAAATGTTCTTGACAAATTTATGCCCAGACACGAGGTAACATTCCAGTGAAAGGGTGTGGGTAGGGCGTGTATGACTTCATATCACACTTTACCACGCACTCGGGTGTCGGTGACATATTACTGCTGGGTTTATGGTAGAATATAAATTACTTGAAACATGGTCGAGAACCTCCAAAAAGGTCGTTGTACTGTGATTATAGAAGAAATGACGTATTTTATGTTTAATGTATATGAGTGCTTATCTTTGCACGCTTAACCACAAGTCCACAAAGCCGATTGTAATGTGATCATAGATATATATATTACTTCGTAAAGATAGGCCCAACGCCCCCGAGTAATTCGTCCAATGCGGTGGCCCGCTACGGGCAATCGCGGGCCACCGTGCCTTAGTCTTCCGCTGTCACAGTGTGACACAGTATGTCAAGCGAATATTGTTCGGACAGGCGTATCTTTAGTTTCGATATCATTGAATGTGATGAAAAGCAAAATAGTGTAAAAGAGCAATTAGCATACTTTTTACGGGATATGCAATAGTAAGGCCGCGTTTACGGCATTCGGTATTTCGCTCGGCAAAACAGGCATATAAGGGGTGAAACTTTTATCTACTGAAAGCTTTATGTTCTGGACCGTGTTATTTGTTTTGCGGGGTGTAATAAAGTACCTATATTTTGTATTATAATATGAATCGTAATACATATTGGGTAAACTAATTCAGACAGCACGGTGGGATAACAAAATAAAAGTCACTAGCCTGAATGGTGAGGAAGTCCGAAATCTGGATGGTATGATGACCTTGAAGTTTCCGCTTGGTTGATACAGGGTCCATCCAAACAGTTTTCACGCTAGCTA
The DNA here is from genome assembly GCA_945867215.1 of Epinotia demarniana. Lineage (NCBI taxonomy): Eukaryota > Metazoa > Arthropoda > Insecta > Lepidoptera > Tortricidae > Epinotia > Epinotia demarniana. Next base: position 37,312,438 of record OX244260.1, on the reverse strand, counting down.
GCTTCGAGGTGGCGTAGACTTAAGTATCTACAGTAGATTGCAGCAGTCAGTACAAATGTAGCAAGAGCTGTAAGCATTCCATATGCTTTCGACAGATTCAATACTCATCCAAGCCTCATTTGGTCTAGGCCAGTGACGGGTAAATGAGGCTTGGATTTGGTTTAACAAACACATACACAAAATGAGAAAACTTACATTCGTACTGCAAAAGTGGCAGCCCTTCTATGAACTTATTGTAAAATATTTACAGGAACGAATATATTATTTTCAGGAACTACATTTGTACCAACTTTAGAATGATTCTAATAATGACTGTAATATTAACAAGTTACAACCCAAGTAACAAACATCTAATCAACTTTTATCGTGAGCGGCGCAAATATCAAGCCAAGGTCTGCCAGAAAAAACAAAACACAAGCGTGAAAATTCATGTTTCTTTTTATTGATGGCCAGTGTGCAAGCGGGCGGGGTACGGAGGTTTACCGTGTTTACAGCTACTAGGAAACCAGCAATTCTTCTATTGTGACAAAGAGATTGTTGCCAACTGCCACTTTAATTGATAAAAATATACCTAATTATATACACTTCTTCAGTTCGATATTTAAGTCGTCAATAAAATGAAAATATATGTCTATATTTTGATAGCTATTTAAAACATTCAAACAATTACTAGGCTTTTAACAACTTTTTGACAACCTACAGCTACTTCAATCATTAAAGTAAAATTACACCATTTATATATATTATTAGCGTCAGTATTCGAAATGATATAATTTATTCATTTTAATTGTTAGCTACTCTGGTGTAATTTGAAAGTTTGGTTTGATTAGCCTGTTTAAGTTAGTTATTGAGTCATTCATGTTAAATTTTGTGTCCTTCTTTAGTTGGGAGTTAGATTATTTTAGATTCGACGCCTTCTGATTTAAAGTGCGTCGCGTTCACACATCCTTAGCTACGCACTAACGTAGTAGGGGTTTTCGTTTAAGGGTGAGGACCAAATTCTTGGCCAGTAGTTAGCCATGGTAATGCCCTTACAGTTCTATGGTTATTTTTTGTGTCACAACGGAACTTTTTAACTACGATTAACCAGGCTAACTACTGGCCAATAATTTGATCCTCAACCTTAAACCGATTTTCAATTTGTTGCTATGGATACTGACAAATCGTTACAGCGACAAAACGAATTCTTTTCCGTACCCCTTCAACTTTTTGAATTATTTTCTGAATGTTGAAAATTAATTACCTACCAAGATCTTAATCTTGATTGTCTTTTTTCAACATATTCCGGGCATTCGTTTTCCCGCTGACACAACGAATCAGAACGAACGTGCAGAACACTATGAAATGTGATAAGAACGCGAAAGTGATGATTAAAGATGTTAACATGTGACTTCCTCGGCTTCTCATGGGGAAAAGCTTACTTTCATGTATGTATTTTCAAATAACAGAGACGTGATACAAAGGCGAAGACGAAAAGATAAACAAATGTCTTCATTTGTCTCTCTTTTCGTCTTCGCCTTAAATATGTTTCATATAAAAATGGTACTCTTAAGATCTTAAGAGTACCTACCATTTTTATATGAAACATATTTGAGTATACAGGGTGGAAAGTGAGATGGGGCAGTAAGGGCAGCTACTATCAGATAGATCCCTTGCTGCTACGCGAAAATGCTCTTAGGAGACCTTTACTTACTTTTTAAGGGAAGACAATCAACATTCACAGATTTTAGATAATATGTACAGTCAGCCATAAAATCGACAGATTTAAGATACTAACTCGAGTCAAAATGACAGTTTTCATTGAATCTGACGTTTACTAACCCAGTATAACATGTTTAGTGCAAGTGCACGTAATGCCCCATCTCAACTTTCCACCCTGTATAATGTTACTAAATTGGTATACCTGCTATAATGTAATATTATTAAATAACTGTACTGGTGCTGAATAACATACCGTTGGCAATTATTCTATGAGCGAGTATTGTTATTTGCGACGCACCCTAATCCACCCTGAACCTTAGTAGAGGCTTTGCTTCGTTTACCGAGCGTGGGAACTCGTCCAAGGTTCTTTCGTAACTCCTACGGACGGAGAATACCGAATAGTCATTTGTGAATCTTGAGAGATTAACGGCTCCATTGTTTACTAAAAAAACATAAACGAATGGACTGGGTGACACAGAGGAACATTTTAACTGCCTGTGGATCTCGGACAGCCTCAGTCAGTTTAATAATATTTCTACGAACAGTCCCCATTTTAATTATATTGATATTTTTTTTCAATCACTTGTTACGTCCATATAAGCTATGGACGTAACAAGTGATTGAAAAAAAATTGGTTCTTTTGTCCAGCTTGTCCACATTCACGACAATTTGTTCGAACACTCTGCCCTACTAATAGTAAACCACCCAATGATAACAATAAAGTGTTAATTATAAAATATAAGAAAAAGCACATAAACTTAAAAGTTTAGGTAAAAATATGCATTATTTGACAACTGGATCTAAACGCACATGTAACGACTGATGCAGCCATTAACTTTATTTTCCTTAGTACAACAACTACTTCCATTGTAGTAAAGTTGCTACCATTAAAACCTTTGTTCCTCTTTAAAACAGGGTTCGAAAGGCCCCTTAACAAAAACTTTGGAACATAGATAATTAAAAAAATATACTGTTTCTCGGCCACAGTTTGCTTTATAATTATATTTTGTGCTAGAAAAATCAATAGGAAGCGCCAAACGTCGACATTCCTACTTGAATTGTTCGAAGCCGTCATGCAAAGCAAACTCGTCCCGAAGGCTTCGTTCCATTTCTGATAAATAAAGTTAAAAGGGTTGGGTACTTCCCAAGGGGTTTAACTCGGTTACAAACATCGAACAGGCCAATAACCGGATGAAATGTCAACTAAATTAAAATGAAGTACAAATTTGAACTGTATAAGTAATAACCCGACAAGTCCCTATTTGAACCTGACGTAGTGTCGCTGTAAACCTCATAATATATGGCATTGTATTGTTTGTTGAATGTAAACATTCTATGCTTTATAATAAATACTTATTCCATATCTTGGCCCAAGGTTTTCAACGTTATCCATGTTATTGTATTGGAATAGTATAATGAACTGACGACTCTTTAATTCCAGCGTAATACCGTGAACCTATAATAAATATTAGGGGACAATCTTACACAAATCGACCTAGTCTCAAAGCAAAGCTTGTACTATGGGTACTTACTTATATAGATAAATAAATACTTAAATACATAAAAAACATCCATGAGTCAGGAACAAATATTCGTGCTCATCACACAAATAAATGCCCTTACCGGGATTCGAACCCAGGACCTCTTGCTTCGTAGGCAGGGTCACTACCAACTAGGCTAAAGCGGTCGTCAAATGGGTAAGGATATGTTGCCGTAGGAACGATTTGTGGCCATCGTAATAATCAAATAATCGCCGGCGGTCAAGTCTAATATCTTCTGTGGAAAGAAAAGAAAACGCATTTTCATACAAAAAACCAGCTGCTGCTAGCTAACTACCTAGGAACTAGTCCCCGAGTGATAACAAATTATTTGCATGGATAGACCATGCAGTGATAGACTACAGATTCATCGACGACGCTCATTTTTATATTTTCCTTTGTAGTAAAGAAAATTCTCATTAAATATCGGATTTTATTCTGATGATATAACTCAAAGAGAAAGAAATAATCACTAATGAAGATGATTTAGACGACGTGATGGCAACCACGCAAGAAAACTCTAGTTTTGACGAAGATTAGTCTGTATTATAATTTATTTAGATTTTTAATCAATAGTCCAGCTCTTATTCTACGGTCATAAAATTGGAAATAAAAGTGGATTTACACCAATAAAGCAGTAAAGTTTGTAACTTTTTCTGTTCTTCTGCATATAGGTATTTAATAAATCAATGTACCAACATTTACTACTACCTTAATAATGTGTTGCATCTTTTTCTAATACCAAACATGCCAATTACTTAAACTTAAAATTAAAATAAATAAGTACACTTAACAGGCTCCGTAGTATGGGATTAAAACCCTAGACCCCCGAGACCTCAATGTTATAATATTAATATCATGCTAGTGATTACTGACAACGCCACGAGAAGTAATACTTTACGAGTCAAAGTTAACCTTCTTATTTTGTAGCTTTCAAGTTTGAGATTGTGTCGTGAATCGTGAAACATCTTGTCCTAATCTAGCTAACTGCAGTCTGACAACATCGCAGAACAGAGACAGAGATATGCAATGATAAGACTACTTGCTGGTTTTAAATATAACCCAGGACATAACAGTAATCAAAACTTAACATATTTTTTAATTAAAATAACAGTTCAGGATTTATAACGATTTAGATTTGGCTAAACGACAAAATTTTTGGAGAGCTCTATCTCGGTAAGTAGTGAACCTCCAGAGCATAGTTTAGGATTCATATTGCCAATACCAAAAAAAGTGCGAAAGTTTTGTAGTTTTTCCAGTTCTGCAAAGTTAGCACAGGTCTTTTGAAGCTGCAAACTTGGATATAGGGTACTGTTAGTAGTCAAACTAGCCGTTAGTTTGCGATTTTAGCCATTATTCTGGTCGAATATGACTGGCCTACTGTGCTTTTAACTGACAAGGTGGTTATCACTTTCTGTCAATTGAGCGTTCTTGTTTATCATCGATGACATTGATTAAGATTGGCGGGAAGAATGTTAAAAGGTAACTTGCATTTCATCAGCCTCCAATAAAATGAATAAGATGTTAGTAATAACATCTTATTTTTACTAACTTATTAATAGTTATTAAACATTTCACTAGTATTATTGAAAATGATGACCCCAATAGTGCTCGCTTAACGCTGTTAACACGCAATAAAATCTCTGTCTCCTCGCATGCCCTCTAAGGCGTTGGTAATACGTTCTCGTAATTCTTCAGGAGTTCTGATCATATGACCATCTTCTCCTTATACCAAATCTTTGGCTCGACCCCATACGTGGAAATCTAAAGGTGTTTATTACGGTGAGCGAGCTGGCCCGTTCACTCCACTTGCATCACTCCCGCCGCAGCCTAACCATCGAGCTTGGAAATGTTCCCTCAAGTAACTTTGTACAGCACGTTCATGATGAATGAGCATAGTAGGTACATCCTCCTAAGGAGACTGAGTGAAACTCTTGCTAGCAATTTCATTAGATCTCCTTCTAAGAATTGCAGATACTACGTTCCATTTAGGCGATTGAGAAACACTGGGCCTAACAATTACTCGCAAAGTATTCCTGCCCATACGGACACTAAAGCGAGTTTGGAAGTGATCGGCGTGCGCTCAGTGGGGATTTCGTTCCGTCCAAAAGCTGTGAAAGCATTGTGAATAATAAACAATCCCACTTGTAAATGTACACTTGTCGGTCCAAAGTATGTTGCATCTGCCGTTTCTTATAAACCATTGACGTAACTATACACGCGGCTCATAATCCTGTGGCTGTAGTTCTTGGACACGCGTGAAATGATATGGGTGCTTTCGTTCACGTTTTAACAGTTTCTGTATGTAACTGTCACTAACACGAAATTCATTCGCTGCGTCCCTTGTAGTACACATTGAATGGCGGTAAAAAAAATCAGAAATCGATACTTCTAGATGGGGCGGAAACCTAGGCCTAACGGCTTCCCTCTAGGTAAGAAGTTTCCCCAGTCACGAAATAGTTGCTGTGCGCGATAGATGATCCGACAATCTACTACCATGTTTAGGTATTCTCATTTGCCATGTAGCGGTAAAGCATTATTTATTATTTAGTGACATTGACATGTATTTTAGTTTCAATTACTTATCTAGTTGAAGTGGCCTGTTAATTGACAGTCAAGAGGTTAAATACGATAGTCAAATTAAATATGAGACACTTTGAATTGAATTTTGATTATCTCATTAACTCTAACATAAAATCTAATCTTACGTGGCACAGGTTTTCATAATTTTCTCCAAAAACTAACATAAATAAAATAAATAAATAAATATAAGGGGACAATCTTACACAAATCGAGCTAGTCCCATAGTAAGCTCAATAAGGCTTGTGTTATGGGTACTAGACGACGATATATATATAATAGATAGAAATACTTAAATACGTAGAAAACATCCATGACTCAGAAACAAATATTCATGCTCATCACACAAATATTTGCCCTTACCGGGATTCGAACCCAGGACCTCCAGCTTCCTAGGCAGCGTCACTACCTACTAGGCTAACCGGTCGTCAAAAACAACAACTTTAAATTCGTTTTTATTCTTAAGTCTACTACGAAGGACCAGTACTATCAGCTCTGAAAGTATTGGCATCTAGTTTGGAAGCACCTTGTATAATTCAACACACGTAAAAAGAACTCCGTTGGCAAAACATTTTATACGGTATCCAGAGGTCTTGTGACGTTCGTTCGTTGTTCGTTAACATTTATTAAAATTTCTACTATTTCATTCAAAAAGGTATCGTTTGTAACGTAACTACCCAAGTTAACTGTCTGTTTCTGTAATATATATGTACGTTTCACAGTAAAGCCATTAGCTAACATGTCGGTTTTCATTGCACCCCACAGACATGGACGGGACGGTGCGTTCCCGTCTAGTAGACAGACCCTACTGAAGATAAAGCACTCGTTATTTAAATGCATATCCTAGTACCGTTAATTTATTAGATGCACCTGGGTCATAAGTTTATAAACAAACATACTTAGATAATCCTTGATTAATACTTAATCAATATTTCCTAACAATACATTTTATAGTAAGTTTATTAACCAAGCTAAGTTACTTTCGACAAAGGTCAATTCTAGCAGTACTGCTATAGGTATAGTAAGTCGACTGCTTTAGCCTAGTTGGTAGTGACCCTGCCTACGAAGCAAGAGGTCCTGGGTTCGAATCCCGGTAAGGGCATTTATTTTTGTGATGAGCATGAAATTTGTTCCTGAGTCATGGATGTTTTCTATGTATTTAAGTATTTATTTATCTATATGTCGAATTGTGATGGCGGCGCCACCAGTTGGCAACGATGTTTATAATTTTAAAGTGGGTAATCTTATGTAAACAATCGGTTGTTGTTTGATCGCTGTCAACTGGTAGTGACTCCATTTGACAGTTAACGTAATTCATTCGATTTTATTTGCTGGTAACACCCTGCTGGTAAATTGTGATTTAAATGGCAATGTTATGTTTAGAGTTAAGTTGGCCAACCTGTAGACTAATGTCCGGTGGTTCTTTATTCTGATTGGCTGTCGATTGTTATTTTATGTTGGTACACTGGAAACGCAAGCGTTGGGCTAATATCTTGACGCTGATTGGTTAAACAACTTTGTCCCTCGCTTGGACATGGCTCTTGGCGGGAATCGGTATCTAGCTGGCGGGAATAAACCGCCATTGCGGGACATTCTGTATTGAGCGCTTGTACGAATAAGACGTTCTCGCCAAGAGACTTGTCGGTTTCCATAGTGCCTAGGTTGCCTGAATACCTAAACTATTATAAGCATACATTTTGATAGTTTGCTTATTATAACGAGTGTTATTCTTTGTTCGGTCGTTGCAAATTAAAGTTTGTTATTGAAGTTAATAAAGTGTTTGACTTTGCAAAGGGGCTTTATCGTTCATCACTATGTCCGATACCCAAGATAACGCCCAGTTTCCTATTCCGGCCGCACCTTTCTCCTACATATATAAGTATTTTTATCGTCGTCTAGTAACCATAGTACAAGCTTTGCTTAGTTTGGGACTAGGTCGATTTGTGTCAGATTGTCCCCAAATATTTATTTATTTATAAGTATTCATTAATATCATCATCGACATTACGTAAGGAAATTTATAATTTATGTCAAATGTAGGCTTTATAAAAAGCCTATAGTATTAAACAAGCAATATTTGTATGCAAATACATATATACATACCTATATGTCCACGTTTTGTATAGTGTAATACTGTGACGGTTAGAATATTTCTATCCGAAGTTCGAGCAGTATTTGAGGCCAGAGCGGAACACACCACGTTGATGGCTTTCCCGCTGGGGAGTTATACGTCAGACCAGTTGAAGTTTGCTCTATGCCGTAATGCCCTATTGTTTATATTCACAAATAGTAGTTGTTCGAAAGAAATATATTTGTTGTAAAACTTTTTGTACGGGCGGCTTCAAAGATACTTACCCTTTTTACTTTGGAATGAAAGAAATATGAAAAAAATACGTCATAGATTACAACATTAAATATAAGAATTTCTTAATACGAGGATGTTACACAAGATCCGCCACTCAGCATAAAGCCACGGCCAGACACAGCAACCTGAGGCGCTGATTTGCGGTGGGGACCGGACTGGCTACTAAGTACGAGTACCCACATGATATTATGATGTGCTGATATCATTCAATGTTGTGATACGCACGCACGTGATTACGCGTATGAGGGTATATTATTGTAGAAGGCAGGAAAAAAATAAATGAAATGTTTAAAACATTACTCCATTGTAATAAGGCGAAACATGTATGCATATATTTAACGTCGACTGTACTTACAGTACCTTAATTTATGTTTGTTATTATTAACAACTTTTTACAAAAAGATAAACGGTTGATAAAAATATTGTCTTGAATTTTTTGCGATTATTACTCAGTTATAAGACCAATTAAATGGATTTTATCTCGTATATAATGCATTAAATATACCCCCACGTTCGGACGTGGTGCTGGAAAGGGTTCGAAACATCAGGACGTATTAAATATCATATACACAAGTGGTAAAATCCGTTTGATTCGTTTTATTAAATTTGTTGCAGTAAGTGCTCAAAAATCCAATATTAAATTCGTAAATCTTACATCCCAGGGGTAAAGCTATAGCGTATTGGTAAAGAGCCGAGGTAGATGCTCTTAAATCCATTTCGATAGCCTTCCTTCACTTGACATCATTTTAATCGTCATTCGTCAGTTGATTTCGAACAATGAAGTCACATTAAAATAATTAAAACGCACAAACTGTTTAAAAATTAGGGTTGGGTGCGGTGGTACATCAAAAACTAATTCATTCCAAATTCAATGATTACAAACATAATACAATTAAGCAAATTGTCCACTGAATACGACAAGGTGTCAACGAATTCATACAAAACGAAGGACTAACATGCTTGAACCTTTGTCTAATTAAATACGAGTTACAAACGCATTTAGCTAATCACCACAGGGAGCCGCACCTTTGTCGTGACTACGTAGCACTTCCAAAATAGGCCAATGTGTATAAACATAATTAACCTTTTTCACAGTTTGCTTTTTCGGGCCTACATAGACAGCCTATGTCGACGTATTTTATTATGGGCATTAAACGCCTCCACCCACCGGACGCGTGTGCTGCGCGGCACACGCGCAAGTTGTAAAGCATTGAAACTACACTTCAAACACACATCGAACGCGGCACACGCGCAGCACCCGCGCAGCTGCAGCGCAGCACACGCGCAAGTTGTAAAGCATTGAAACTACACTTCAAACACACATCGAACGCGGCACACGCGCAGCACACGCGTCCGGTGGGTGGAGGCCTTAATTGCCCACGCTCGATTTGGCGCGCACAAAGCCTATCGTAGCTAAAAAGGAGGAGGAGGATTTCAGAACTGAGGAATGGAATATCATTTGATATTTGAAAGGTGTGTAATGCTAGCAATATCAAAAACGTAATATCACTCGACCGCGACATGCCTATTACCTATCTACACACCATTCGGAAGAAACAAGCATATCAAACATACTGTACATCACTCGATAGGACTGAGATAAACGTTATAGAAAATGCGATCTGTAATAGCCGGCAACAGGTAATGTTTCGAGTGGTGTGGTGATCTCACGGAGATGTTACACCTACGTAACGTAACCTGTTTCGAGCAAAGAATGTCTCTATCAACTATCTACTTTTCGGTGAAGGAGAACATTGTGAAAAAATCTACATTCATATGCGAAGAAATTCAAATGTGTATGAGAGCCTCAGAGGTCCTCAACGTGCACTGGACCAGTGTGTGGAATCAACTGCCCATTCCCTTCCGTCCATGAGAGTTAGCCTGTGCCCAACAGTGGGACGTCGGTACATAGGCTGATGATAAAGCCTGTTGTTGTGCCGGAGTTCAGAATGAGAGCGACCAACAATTTAGTGTAATACGAATGTCATATCAACACATATCGTAAGATATTAAGTTGAAACCGCCGCAGGGAAATCGCGTAACTTTTCGAACTCGTATTAGGAAATATTTGTAAAACAAATGTTTTACAGAGTCCGCAGAAGCTTTGCGAATCCTCAAGGTCCACAGAATGGTGAAAGAATTTTGAAATCTTTTAAGTAGTTCCTGAGCAACCACCGGGCAGGGGATAATTCCCCTACATACAAACTTACAACCTCAAAAACTTTTGCTTTTAGTATCCTCGTGTAGTGTAGATGTATGTGCCTAGTAAGCCAGGGTTCCCCATAATCATGACTATGAAAAGCTGAAGTGTTTATTACATAATTAGCCTATTCCTAAAGTGCTCTGTTTATGGAAATAATAAAAAAAGTTAACGTTAGTTAAACTCATATTCTGTCTAGTTTGGGTCTATGTTTGATTCATTTGGTGGATATCTAGGTAATGTTTGAGGAACGAACTGATCTGAAGTGGTGTATTTATTATTTATTTATTTTACAAGAAAAAAAATTAAACAGCATAAACAAGTACAGTGTCCCGCAAATCCGTTTGCAAAGTTTGACTGTGGGATCGAGCAGTCTCTAATCTCTTCTATTTCTATTATTTATATTATCAACGTCTATAGGTACATTGATTATTATGTAACATACTGACGAATAGGTTCGTACTCAGTAACCGATTAGGACGTTGTAGACACTTAAAATGACCCACACTCAGTAATCTCGATGAAATTGATTACTTTTTATTAATATTGTAAACGTTTTCTCATTTTGCTACTAAAACTATGACTAAGTTTAAAATTAGTTCCAAGCAGCTGTATTTTAATTAGCTCATAAAATTGAGCATTTCTGGAGCATCGCGCTTACTAATTTGCATGTTTTTAAGTTTCCAACTAAATTGAGGCGTTTAAGTAGGTACCTATCTCATTCCGTGCAATTATTGCAAGTTTGTTCACTAATGAGGAAAATTGTGGGGAATATTTCCATATCATCCAGACATTAAATTGCCAAGGATATTAGTCTACAAATACTAGTAGTATTTACATATTAATTGTATTGAATAAATAGTTAAGTAAATGCAGATAGTTTAATCACACACGAAGTAACATTTTTGATGAATGTTCACACGCCGGGAATATAATACTGCTTTTTATTGATCTATTTCACCTTTGTAAGGTTTGTAAGTGCCCGCTATTTTTCAAAAAATAAAAATGAACGTAGCGATAAGGCAGGTAAGGTACCTATAACATTAGTAGTTTTGTATCTTTACATAGTTGTTCAGTCCCGCCGTAACAGCTGTGCTCATGGTTCGTTGGCACGGAATAGTGCCTTCACATGTTGCATTCCACTCGAGCAAATGTCCAATTTTTCACAGAGTTTTTGAGTCCCCGTTTATATCCTTAAATAACACATGGGACCCGCGAAAAGAGTTTTTCATTACACTTGCTCGTCAATGACGTTATTACTTGCGAGCGTGCAGAGCAGTTATAGCCGTTTTAGCTCCCACGGGCTGTAAAGTTTCGTTTTAAAATATAGAACCCACTCATACTTCACTTCGGACAGAGTATGTTTCCAATCAGCCAAGATGTATTTAATATCTTCAAAAATTGGCTACAACTATCTTTTAATATGTATAAAACATACCTTTATATAAAATTTTCATCACACACATCATCAGCCTAAATACGTCCCACTGCTGGGCACAGGCCTCCTCTCATGTATGAGAGGGAACGGGCAGTAGTCCCCACGCTGGCCCAGTGCGGATTGAGGACTTCACATACACCTTTGAATTTCTTGGCAGATGTATGCAGGTTTCCTCACGATGTTTTTCCTTCACCGAAAAGCTAACGGTAAATATGAAACCATATTCCGTACATAAGTTCCGAAAAAGTCATTGGTACGAGCCGGGATTCGAACCCACGACCGCCGTTTGACAGCCGCATGCCTGAACCACTGGGCTACCGTAGCTTCACATTCAATTTTACTGCAATTTAATGTTTAGTATTTATTACAAATGTGTATTTTCATCACACTTGCTCGAATGTGTAATGTTTTTAAGTATTTGCAAATCGTGGCTGTATACCGAAGGGTCTTTGCCATACGCGCCTCACGTCAAATTTAATAAAATGGACGACTGACATGTTGCTGTTTTTATTACGGTTTTTATTAATTTCATCTTAAATGTATTTATTTCCTCGCAAATGCGATGAAAAACATTGTGTACAACACGGGCGTAAGAATATTGCAAACTCGAGTCATCAAAAGCCCTCCTATAGACTCTTGTTCACAATATTACGCCCCTCGTTAAACAATGTACTATTATTTGGCACATATCAGTGCGGTTCGGTGGCATCTGCACTAAACGTAAAACAATGGCATGCATAAATAAAAATAAATAATATTTTACATTTTTTACAAGCTTTTGATATAAATGTGGAGGGATGTTAGAGAAGAGGTAGACCAAGGAAAAGGTGGATGGACTGCGTGAGAGACGATATGAACAGGAAAGATGTGTGTGATGAGTTGACGGGCGACAGAGAGGTATCGAAGAAAAAAACATGCTGCGCCGACCCCAAGTAAATGGGATAAGGTCAAGCGAATGATGATTTTTTACAAGCTTTTATTCATCATCATCATATCAGCCAAAAGACGTCCACTGCTGGACATAGGCCTCCCCCAAAGAGTGCCAAAGTGACAGATCCCGCTTTTATTACCAGCTTTTATTTAGTTCAACTGTCCAGTTGTCTGTCTGTAATTAAGTCTTGCAAGTTAAATTTGATCCACTTCCCGGTTTCCGAATGAGCTGAAATTTTGTATAGTTACATGTATAAATCAGATGACAATGCAATATTATTATGACATAGAGCTGATCTGATGATAGAGCTGGAAGGTAATTAAACGACGCAACCCCAGGCTCGTTAGAATCGTCTCAATGAGTAGTTGATGATGGTATACAGAAAAGTACAGTCGGCAATGAAAGCTTGTACGAAAAATATTTTTTTGACAGAAACTTGTTAACCTTTAACCGTCGTACCAAACTATTAGATTTCTGTCTTTCCTTTCGTTAAATTCGAATATCTATATCGTTGTTGGTACATTTTGATTACCCTCAACTCAACTTTAAAAAACAGTTTAACAAAATCGTCAAAACAGTTTATAAAAATGGTCGTATCATTTTATTATGTTACGCTAATCCCCAAGCCTGATCCCGCAGGGGGAAAAACGGTTATGTTGTTGGGTGAACTCGTGGAGAGCTTCTTTCTAAATCAAATTCAAACAACATAGAAAGGGAAGTCATCCCGCCGGCTGTGCACGATGTGTGAAACCTTCGCACATGCCGTGTTGTGCCGCTATAGCAACTTTGCCATTTATCACGGAGCTGGGTATCCAACTTACGTCTTTTACGTCCACAGATCAGACAAGTAACTAGAGAACATTGCATATTTAAACGATGATACTGGACTACCTTATACCGACACGATGTTTATATTGTTCAAGTTCGTATAAAAAGCGAATACTTTTATGCTTTTGCCAATTCATGATTTTTCCGTATATTGACTTGCACTAATCCATTGCTACAAATTCTATATTAAAAAAAAATAATCTGTCCTTACTAAACATTTTCTATTTTTATAGGCTAAATAATACAGGGTTTAATATTAATACACGTACATACGTATTTGTGATTAAGGACATTCATATTTGTGATATCGGTATTGAATAGAGTCTTGTACATATATTTGTATGTCCTTATGTATGTACGCAAAATTATACCCCAATTACCAAAATACTCGGAAAGTATACAATACAATACAATAAAATACAATACAATATAAATGTAACAATAACGATGTTGTTTGAATGTCACGTTACCAGCAAATAATCCCCACAAATTCCATACTAACAGAGCGTTTTTGACGTTTCATAAAAATAAGCTGATTTGGTATTAGTCAAAAGTACTGTATTAGGCCTCTCACAGACTGGAGCGGCCTGCGGTGACGGTCAACGGTCAATTTGACTGCTAATGACAAGTATATATTCTATTGTCCGCCGCGGCCAGGCCGCGCCAGTGTGGTGCGGGCTTTACTCGTTTTTTCTATAGCTTGGCAAATTCGTTCGTGACACTCCCATGGTTTGCGGGCGACAGGGGACGAAGGACAGCCGGGGTGGTATGAAGTGTGCGGGCGGTGGGGCTGTCAGTCAGGAGCGTCAGTCGGCCGCCGGTGCAGTTCGCGGCAACATGTTTACATGAGCACGGCCGCTCGACAAAACGCACACGAGATTGCTAAGCAACGATGGGTCCGCCGGTAGGCACAGTTATTGGACGTCAAGCCAAACAAATTGAATATAATATGTATAGCCATTTAAAAAAACTTAAAGACGATCCAACTTCAATGGCGACGATAAATATACTAATACAGATAAATACAAAGGTACATAAATACGTAGGAAACGTCCATGTCTCATGACCAAATATTCGTGCTCAACACACAAATAGCTTACCCTTACTAGAATTCGAACCCGAGACGTCCAGCTTCGTAGGCAGTGTAGTGCTACCCACTCGGCTAAACGGCCGTCAATGATATAAATTACTTACATAAATCAACTAATCATATATTCCTAATGGTTACTCGGTATTCTTATAAACAAATAAGAATATTGTTAGGGATATCCAAAGACATATTCGTTACGTAAATCATAGAGTAACACGTCAACATCTCCTGCCCCCCGCGCGGACCATGGGAGTGTCACGAACGAAATTGCCAAGCTATAGTTACAACTGCCAAAATTTACTTTTTCCATAAATCTTGTTCTGGATTGTCAGGAATTTAGACAGGGGTATATTCTACTACTCACTGGAAGTGCAGCCCGTTCGCCCTGGCGTAAGGAAGCGCATCCACCTGTGCGTGTTTGTTTGCCTGAAATGGCATGTAAGACGCCCCGCCATATGAAATAATGACAAAAAAATATGGCATTTTGTCGTTATGACAAGTCAAATTATGGAAAACGCGGGCACGGTAAATATATTAGCTGAAGCAGTGATATACATAAACTTTAGCCAGAGCGTTTAATCGATGTGATAGCCACGATAAAGATACATTACTGTGAAACTTGTATTCTACAATCTTTCGCTCCAATAACATCATTTATGTATTCAAATAATAAAGTTCTAACAATATGGTAATGTTATAAACCTACAATTAGTTCACATAATTATTATGTTGGCTTAGCCGCGGAGGGATTTGCGGAATGTTTACTTAGGTATAGTCTGGGCAGCGTTGTCCCACATTTTAGGCTTCAATAAATGTGTGGAAATGAAGTTACAGAGAACACGATTTCTGGATTAACACAATTTCACCGAGAACAAAGAACATGTTTTGATATGTTTATTTGCAACGAAACTGAACGAATAGTAAGTAGGTGAAACTAATTCGCACACCGAAGTTCTTTCACCAAAAGCCGTAGATATTTAACATTTGCTTGTCAAGAGTACGTACAAATAATTCTAGGAGCGCACGGCGATGTGTACGGTCTGTGATAAAAATTACATTTATATTACAACTTTTTAGAGAATTCGGGAATCAGTCTGATCTATTTATAAATTTAATTTTCGTCTATTTAAACGGATTCAAAGATTAATATAATAATTTCTTCCGGTTCTTACTGAATGCACTAAATATAAAATTTAATAATATTGAGATACTTATAAAACAAACAAACATATTCAAGTATTAAACAATTGAAAGGCAAGATTTCTTATTATACAACAATGAAACGTTTACAGGCAAAAAATATAATTCAACTTAAGCATAATATTTACAGTTGGAAAAATAAAATAGTTAATTAAAAACAAAATAAGAATATTATTCAGCGTCCCCCACCCAGGTTGCTCACTCGCGGTAATGACCCCAAGATGCTGGTGGCGCTCTACGAATAAGATTTTATTCTATAGCCTGAACATATATACATTAATAATCTTTACTGTACATATGGTGCTACTTTCCCGCACTAGTGCGGAAAAGAGCACTTTCCGTGCATATGTCGAAACTTAAAAGAGCCATATGTACTCCCTTCGGTCGTGTTTTAATTTATCGCCACTCGTTGCGAATTTCCTATTTGCGGCACTTGTATCGTGAATAACTATTAAGTCTCTATACTTGAAGAGTTCTATTTAAAAAATCCTCTCCACTACATGTTTAAGGAGAATTACCGATTTATTTGGTCACTTCACCCAGATTAAGTCAAATGCTGATGCTTGACGTTCAAGTGGAAGACAAGAGAAGCAAATGCAGAATCATCCACTGGTGGGATGCAATGGAGGGCATTAGCCACTTGAAACTGAACACTTTATTTTCATTAGTATGGAAAAAAGGAAATTTTGAAATAATTCATAACAGCAGCTTTTTTGTGTGTAACTGATATATTATCATTTTAGTAATTACGTAGACTCAAAATCCACAAAAATATTAATCATCAAAAAATCGATATTTCTCCAATTCCTGAAAACAGAGGTAAAATATTAATAGATATTTTAATTTTTGTTCTGGATCATTTACAGGAGCTCTTCAAGAATAATAAATAAATTACACAAAAAACATAATGGATGTGTCATTTATTTTTATATATTTACTTCCCGATGGAAATTTTGGTGGATTCTTAGATAAAGCATCTTAGAATAATATTTGAACTTTAAACAAACAAAAAAAACGCTGTTATAAATTAATGTCTGAAAAAAACGTAATTTTCCTGGGGTAGGTACTAACGTAGGTCTGTTTGTAGAGTACTGCAGTCTAAAGCGACTTTATGGTGGACACGACTTTCAGGCATGCATTCGGTTTAGCCAAGTCACGTGTTGCTAAGGAAAAGATGAATCAGCCTAATAACCTAGAGATTAGAGTACACTTACTCGTAGCTATCTAATTCAGTTCTACCAAATTTTAGTCCAATTACATAAATCTAATCTTACTAATGGTTACTGACGTTCAGAATATTTCCGTTAAAAACATTAAACATATTACAGAAAAATACGTGCTTGGATTAATAAAATTAACTGTTATAACATTATTTAATGTAGTTGTGGAGTGTTGTGAATTGCATCAATCGTAATAAATATTGCTGCTTGAAACCAAACTGAACTAGCTATTATCAGCAACTTGGAAACTATCGCGAACTGATTTGTGTTCTCGGCTATAATTTCTCATGACTTGCAGGCAAACTGACGGTACTAAATTTATCATGCTAATTTTCTATGTAACGCGATATGAGCAAAGTTCTTAACTCATTGTACAACGTAGGTTTGACGCAGACGGTATCACAGTAACTTTGCTAACTTGTTCTAACTTTACAGAAATCTGCTAAATAAGTTAGACTTACCATGATTTATAGTTTGCGGAATCAGACTGTTTGTTGTAATGCGTTGATTGCGTGAAGAAAATAAGAGAGTGCGACTTGTCTTGGATGAGGAAATAAAAGTTCAAATGGATACGTGCTTATTCTTATAATTCTAATTTGCAAGTCATTAAGTACATGATTCGAGGATAGGGGTAGAGGGAACATTATATCGTGACGTCGGGTGACGTTACCGTCTATCCGGCATTTCTATTGGCCGCGATATATGACGCGATATGTACGGTTCCGATGATCATCACTAGATGTCGTTATGGGTGTCGTCCGGAACATGCCCCCGGCCTTGAAAGGACTGGCTTTCAAGAAGAGTCTTGAGCTGGTGGAACTTCATCTGGGTGTGCCACCAAGGGACAGATTTTGGTGTAAGCGCGTCTCACAGTTCCAGATGCGGTTTGGATGTCTGCTACTCTTGACACTCCGTCTTTGCCTGGTATGGTGTTAATGATACGTCCCAAATGCCATTTCAATGGAGGAAGATTGTCGTCTTTTATCAGCACAAGCGTATTCGGCTGCAGGTCTTCGCAATGGCTCCTCCATTTGGATCGTGTCTGTAATTCCGAGACATATTCTTTGGCCCAGCGTACCCAAAAATGCTGCCTGATTTTCTCCACCATCTGGTACCGGTTGAGTCGATGCGCAGGCGTACTCTGAAGGTCCTCTGAAGCAGGCGACGTCAAAGTTCGGCCGACCAGGAAGTGTGCAGGGCTCAGAGGAAGAAAATCGTGCGGATCAGCCGACATAGGGGATAAAGGGCGCGAGTTAAGGACAGCCTCAATTTGCGTTAATACCGTGCTAAATTCTTCAAACGTGAGATGAGCGTTTCCCACAACACGGCGAAGATGAAATTTACAGGATTTCACTCCAGCTTCCCAAAGAGAACCAAAATGGGGTGCGTAAGGCGGAGTAAAATGAAATTTAATATCGCAACTCGTAGCGTAGTCAACGATATCTGAGCTACATCGTTTTAAAAACTTGGCAAAGTCGTTCATTAAACCCACAAAGTTACGTCCATTGTCGGAAAAGATTTCTTTGGGTTTTCCGCGACGAGCTATAAAACGCTTAAGCGCTAAAAGGTATGCGTCAGTGGTCAGATCACTGACAAGCTCCAAATGAATGGCTCGTGTGACAAAACAAATAAATAAGCAAATGTAAGCTTTTACGGGTTGAGCACCCCTGTCTTTACGGTTCAAAATATACACTGGTCCAGCGTAATCGACGCCAGAAGAGAGGAAAGGAAAGGTTGGCGTAATTCTCTCTTTCGGTAGGTTTCCCATGAAAGGAGTTAAGGTTTTCCCTCTTAATCGTTTGCAAGTAACACAGTCATAATAAATCTTTCGGGTGAGATTCCTACCACCTAGCGGCCACCAAGCATCTTGTAATTCAAAGAGCAGTGCTTGAGGTGCAGCGTGTAGAAGTTTTTTATGTGTGTGACTGAATAATAAAACAGTGAAGTGATGTTTGCTCGTTATTAAAATCGGGTGTTTTTTGTCGTAAGAAAAGTGCTCTGAGTAACTGATGCGACCGCCGACTCGCAAGACGCGATCGTCATCCATAAATAAATTTAATTTACTTAAATTGTGTTTAGGCTTAAGGTTTTGTTTATTTACCAATAGCTTGTACTCATCTGGAAATGATTCCAATTGAGACAGCCTGGTTAATAATTTTGTCGATTCTCGCAGCTCCTCAACACTGATACACTCCGTGCGCTTATTGTTTTTATTGCGCGTATTATTAATAAAACGTAGAACGTAAGCTCCGGCGTGTACCATGCGCGAGAACTGCGAGAATCGTTCGAAAGGAAACAGAGAAGTCTCAGTGTTAGCGGTGAGCGTAAAATTTACGTTAGGTTTTACTTCTGGCAATATCTCGTGCGCATGCTCAGAAGTCAGAACTTGAGGTAAGTTTTGAAGGTTAAAATTAGCATCTCGCAAGAACTGGGGTCCTTCCCACCATAAACTAGACCTCGCAAGGTCCTCCAGGGCGACACCGCGTGACACGAGGTCAGAGGGATTTTCTTTACCGCTGACATGTCGCCATGGAAGCCCTTTCGTCAGTTCATGGATCTCAGTAACCCGGTTTTGGACGAAAGTCTTTAATACGTGGGGCGGCATGCGTAGCCATCCCAATACAATTGTTGAATCCGACCAAAACACGATATCGTCGAATTGGCAACGAATGCTACTTATAACTTTATCATATAATTTTGCACCTACAAGAGCTCCGGATAATTCTAGACGAGGTATGCTCAAAGGTTTAAGTGGTGCTACTTTCCCCTTTGAACATAATAGGCGTGAAGATATTTCCATATCATCATTAATTGTGCGAATGTAGCAACAAGCGCCGTAAGCAACCTGTGACGCATCCGTATAGACATGCAGTTCTATGCGCGTATAAGTACTACTGCCCATTACGTAACGCGGCACACGGATAGTGCTTAGAACAGCTGATAACGATTTAACAAAATCATTCCAAGTGCGCGTGACGTCAGAGGGAACTTCGTCGTCCCATGAACATTCTTTAAGTAACCACAGACGCTGGAGTAAGACTTTAGCTACCATTATCGTTGGACTTAGTAAACCTAAGGGATCATAAATCTGCGACACATGAGATAAAATACTGCGTTTAGTCACTTTCTCGTTTTTATGTATAAAATCAAGTTGTGAGTTAAAATAAAAGTGATCATAATAATTGTTCCAACATATGCCCAATGTTTTCGAGTTGCAGTCTTGATCGAACGTGTGTTGCGTTTGTGCATCGAATAGTGCAGTGAAATTAGACCCTATTGACGGTTCGTTAAAGTTGAATACCCACTTTCTTAGCGGAAAACAACCTGTCTGTAACGTTCGCGATGTTTCATTGCATAACCGTAATAATTCAAATTTATCGTGTGAACCGGTAATCATGTCATCCACGTAAAAGTCTTCGTCAATTATTCTTTTAACTGCGGGATCTGTGCATTCAATACCTAATTGTTTTAAGCAACGAATGCTTAAGAAAGCCGCCGAGGCCGTGCCATAAGTAACGCGATTTATACGGTAGACATCAATCGCTTGCTCGGGACTGTCGCGCCAGAGAATCAGCTGAAGGTCTCGTTGCTGTTCTGCTATCAGGACCTGTCGGTACATCTTAGCTACGTCTGCACACGCTACATAACGATGCTGCCTAAAGCGTAAAAGGATCGAAAGTAGGTCACCTTGGATTGCTGAACCCACCATCTGAAGGTCATTTAGTGACGTGCCAGAAGTGGATGCTGCACTTCCATTAAATACTACTCTGAGATGAGTGGTGGTACTTTCGCGAAAAACTGCGTGATGCGAAAATATAAAATGTGGTGAGTCATATGTTGAAATTTTAGTCATGTGTCCTAAATCTATATACTCATGCATAAAGTCTGTGTACATTTGTTTGTACGTTTCTGAACGCTGTAACCGTTTTTCCAGCGCCAAAAGACAACGTTCAGCTTGAGGATATGTCTCTCCTAACATGTCGGGTGACTGCTTGAGGGGCATGGTGACACAGAACCTTCCGTCGCTATCGCGTGTGGTAGTGCGAACGAAATGCTCCTCGCAAGCCTTCTCCTCATCAGACAATGCGTTCCGAACAGTAGGTATCTCCTCGATCTCCCAGAAACGGCGTAACAGTGAATCTGTTGTTTGCGTAAAGTTGCACTGGATGTGGCCTTCAATGCGTGCGTTTATATTGATAGGGCCCGCCAGAATCCAACCTAGATGGCTGTTTAGCAAATAAGGACCGTTATGTAACCTTATCTTGCCTTGCGTAAGAAGATCCCAAAACTTGTCGGCACCTACTAAGATGTCGACAGATTCAAAATCTAAAAATTGCGGATCTGCCAATTGTATATTGTCTGGGATACAGAAATTTGTGCGATTTTCATATACAACTGGCATTTTTGAAGTGATTTGCGGTAAAACAAAACAATGTAATTTAGTTGTGTAGGCATTCATGCGTGATTTTATCTGTATATTGCAGGTTTGCGTACACTGCGTGACAGAACCGCCTACACCGCGTATTTCGTGAGTGGACTGTACCAATGGTGCGTCTAATAAATCGCATAATGATTTTCTAATAAAACATCGCTGTGACCCATTGTCAAGAAGTAAACGTGCTATGTGCGTGTTGTTTTGCTTGTCATTTACTTCGACAAGGGCTGTTGACAACAAGACCGGCTTTAAAACCGAGCGCTGTGTGCGTTGCAATGGAATTTGCTGACAGTGCGCGTTAATCGACACAGCTGAGGTGGATGGCGCGGGGTCTGAGACGTCAGCGGGGGCCGGGCTGCGAGCGCACTCACTAGGAGGATGAATAATCGAATTATGTTTTCTATTGCATTTGCGGCACGGACCGAATACGCATGACTCCACAGAGTGTCCCCCCGTGCGCAAACAGTTTTCGCATAATTTGTTGTCATTAATGAATTTAAGTTTCGATTGAAGATCCATTTCGAGAAATTTAAAGCAAGAATAAAGTGGATGATTCATTTTACACATCTGACATGCGTACTTCGATGTGTATTGTGATTTTTGTGGCTTGCTGTTGGTGGAAACATTGCAGTGCACTTTATTGTTGTTGTGAAAGCGTTTGGCAGTTGACGGGATATAATTTTTATTCACTTCGTGTTTATCGCGTAAACTACTTGTACTCTGTGACGCTTGCAATGTTTCCAGCATATCTGCGCGGTTTTTCAGGAATTGCATTAAATCATCCAGTTTAATCTTCATCTGAGTGTCGTTGTTTGTAAGACTACTTTTAAATTGTTCCCACTCGCGTTCAGTGGTTTTATCGAGCTTCGAAACCAAAATGTAAATAATTAAAGTGTCCCATGACGAGATAGGCTCACCTAGGATTTTTAAAGCGCGTAAATTTTTAAGTGTGGTGTCGATTAACTGTCTTATAAGGATGTATGATTCTTTAGGCAAAGGTTGAATCGAAAATAGTGCCTTGACGTGATTATGTATCAACAATCTGTTGTTGTTGTAACGATTAAGAAGGAGCCCCCATGCCACTGTATAGTTACTTGATGTTAGTTCGAGTGCGTCTATAACTAACATTGCACTACCTGTCAGGGATGATTTTAGGTAGTGGAACTTTTGAATGTCACAGAGATCCTTCGAATTGTGAACAAGTGATAAATAAATATCCCTGAAAGCGAGCCAATGTTCGTATGTACCGTCAAATGTTGGGAGTGACAAAACAGGTAGCCTGATGGAATTTATTGTACTCGTATTGTTCTGTGTACTATTAGAACTGAGTAAGGACTCGGCGAGAGCCAGTGCACCGTAGTAATCATCCTCAAAGATCTCTCTGTGCGTTAATTGGTCATCGAGATTCGACTCGAGCACTTTAGACTCGATTTGAATTTGAAGGTCATTAAATTCGGTGTACAGGCTCTCTACCCCTTGTATGCGTAGTTTTAAATTTATTCTACAAGGCTCAGTTAATGCGTTTAAGTCGTCACTATAGCTCTGAAGGTGGGTTACGAACTTTGTGAGTCTAGCTTTGACAATGCCACGTTTTTTTACGAGCTCACGAACTAAAGGCTCATTTTCGGGCTCACAGATGGCCCTACCTAGAGATTTATCGCGTGTTCTTTTGTCAACCATTTTGGTTAAGGAAAGCTGGAGTACTCACGTGTGGACTTTGGACCCTGTTGCGACTGCGGCTAGTGCTAGCATGCGAGGGTTGTTGGCAGTCGCAATGGAATAACTTATCACGGGCGTTCACTGAAATTGATATAAGCACGGTATTAAGCAACTGGAGACAAAGGGTTTGGTATAGGGTGGCTGGATGTCCGTACCGAAGTATGCGCGTTTAAAATCGTTGGATGTCCAGTTTCTTCCTATGTCCAAAGCTTCCCAATTTGCGTGATATTGGGTGTCCTTATGCTGCATACGCGCCTTCCATCCAAGAATAAATGTCGTCGTGCGCTTTCTCTTCTCCAAAGGTGCTGCTTCTTAGAAGTGTTGAATAGCGAAGAAATCAACTTTTTCTCGTAGATCGGCGAAGAAGGATCAATATGTTTGTTGTAATGCGTTGATTGCGTGAAGAAAATAAGAGAGTGCGACTTGTCTTGGATGAGGAAATAAAAGTTCAAATGGATACGTGCTTATTCTTATAATTCTAATTTGCAAGTCATTAAGTACATGATTCGAGGATAGGGGTAGAGGGAACATTATATCGTGACGTCGGGTGACGTTACCGTCTATCCGGCATTTCTATTGGCCGCGATATATGACGCGATATGTACGGTTCCGATGATCATCACTAGATGTCGTTATGGGTGTCGTCCGGAACACAGACTATTAGGGGGTTGCTGTTATGTAGTGGATATTTTTTTTCTTTGTTTCTTTAAACTACAAACCCAGCCACGTTCTTTCCATACACCTTTCATTTATTTTACCATCGTGGAACACGTATATAAAATATATCTGCATGACCGTTTTAGAACATGTATTTTATAAATGTTGTTATTTCAGGGCGCCTGCTCTGCGGGTAGGATGCGGCGGCATGCACCGCATCGTGCTGCTAATGGCGGCGGTACTGACAAGGGCCATTGCACCACCAACTAACGGCACAGGTATGCTTCCCTATTCAGCCTACATTTCATCGTCATGACTACCATAATCATTGATGTCAACATCATCGTTATCATCGTCGCCGTTATTGTCATCTTCACAGAGTTATTTTCATCATTATCATCAATATTACCAACATCGTCGGTGTAGCTCAAAATAGCCCTCTTTCTACTCCGATCCCAGGCAACCTCTTAGAAATCTCGATACGACCTAAAATCAACTCTCTTTCTGAGCTGCTCTATGTAGTTCTTTCTAGGTTTTCCTCTTCCTTGCTTCCCCTCTATCTGAACATCAATTATATTGAGTATGAAAGTGGTGCCCTATCATCTTCCCTCTTCTATGTTCTAAGTTTTTCATTAACTGCATAGTTTGCCTCACTCACCACTTCTTCATTGGGTTACCTTCTCTCTTCAGCAAATTTTCTCCATTTGCCTCCAACACCTCTCACCTCCTTATTGCCATCATCACCCAACAAAAAATCGTATCACCGTTGAAGTGAGCTCGTTCCATGGATGAACGAATAAACACATTTTGGCAGTTTATGCAGATCCATCGTAATATGAAACAATAACATTTTTTTTTTTAAAGCAGTCTTGTTTTTTAATCAGTCTTTCAAATATGAAATCCATAAAAATAGAAACGTGCAAATCCATTGAGTGACTCTGAATCTAAAATAATAACTACAGATCCACGTATTTTTCTAGAATCATCTGACTCGGATCCCACAACGACTCAAACAAAGATCACCATGACGCCACCAAGTATATTCCGTAGCGGCGTGAGGCTGGCCACATCCAAACCGAGGCGCCAGCAGATGAGGCAGGGGAAAGCGGACTCACCCATGCTGAACTACATTTTCGACTCTTATGCGACCAACAACAAACATTTCCACGACAAGTGAGTATGCTGACATAAATAAAATGATTAGGCGAAAGGTTGAATTTTTTCATTCAACCTGCCGTTTTGTTCATATCAATCATTCAAATGTATGTTCCCAAAGTCTTGATTGGGAATATCCCCGTTCAAAATTCATATTAAACTTTCAAATTGAGACGTCGTTTCAAAGAACAATTATTTTCTTTTAAGTTACTTGATCTTTTGAAAAATAAAGAACCGAAAACAGTTTTAACCAAATATGGAAAAGAAAACAGTCCAAACAAATATATTAACGAATTTTCATTCAGATCAAACACATTTAAGACAAAATATAGAAGTGGCTTAATAATTTCAGAACCAAAAGCATTCTAGAATCATTAGCCAAAAGCTATTTTTAAATTATGTTCATTCCATCATTTTAGTGTAGTCATCAACTTTACAGGCGGCGCTTTTAAATGTCGTTACCTTTATTGTAAATCTTTATAGGCCTGTAAACGGTTTTATGATACTCTGGATACTATGATGACATGAATTCTATTTCAAAAGATACCGAAATTCCTAAAATATGCATGTCATAACGTCCGACCGTGAGCTAACAGTAATTACAAACAGTTTTGTTTTTATGAAAACCTGCAAGATCTTTGGTTTTGTAAACTAGTTTTGATCTAGATAAAGGGCAGATATTTAGAGATTTTGTAATTTTGGTTTAGTTTTCAATAACAACAATAATTTAATTATAGTATAACTTAAGTAGACGAAGTTAACCAACGACCAAGAAAAAAAAATAGACGGAGCATTTCGGATAAACTGTTGAAGCCGGTTATTATCCATGCAAATCATGAACGCTCACATATACAAACTAAATTGCGTGATTGTGTCCTTAACTTAATTGGCATGTTTAAAAACTGGCTTCAGTAGGTTGTCCGTCATGCTGTCTTAGTAGATTTTTTTTGAGACGGTTAAAAGTCAAGAGATAATATTAAAAATAATACATGACATTAAACTTCGTCTCCAAAGTCAAAGTCTACGTGTTCGATCTATATCCCCACGCACACCTTCCAAATGACGGGAGTTCGCCCCGTGAATTTCAATCGGAGTTAAATTATTAATATACTATATAATTTCGATTAGTGGATCTATTTTATTTTACACGATCAGTGTGTTTACAGTGTGTTTACAGTTACCTACTGTTTTTTTTCAGAAACATATAACTGCTGCTAAGAAAAAAGATTTTAGGACTCTCTTTCATTCAACATCGTTTATTAAATTGTTGTTTTCAGTATACTATATTACTGAAAACAACACGAAACTCTACTCGTCATTGAAGCACGATTATGGTATTATTCGGATAGTATAGGTATTGGGAATGAAATAGAGCTGTCAATTCATACATTTACTCTGTTAGGTAAGTAATTTGTCAAACGTGTCACCTTAATTTCCATTACAAATACTACTAGATAATCCCGAAAAATTTTTTCAATACGCCTTAAGCATGAAAGTTCGCATATTAGACAAATACCAAAAATTACTCCACACATATCAAACTTACAATTAAAACTTAGGAAATCCCTATTCGCTGCTTAATATTTACAGCCAAAACTATGAGAGAACTGTTCGAAAATAGACGACAAAACTATTCCAAAGTTCGCAGTAAGGTTGAAAGAAGCAGCTGCACATTCCATATTAATGATGCAGAAGCAAATACTACGTCATCAAGGGTTTAGCGATATTATATTGTTGTTGTGTTCTGTTCCATGGACAATAAAGAATTTACACACATACAGTATACATATATTTCTATGTTTATGTCAGGTTTATAATGATGAATAGAAATAATCAAAAAGAACCGCAGAATTATTTTACATTTATCCAATTCAGCTCTTATTTATTTAATTAAATATTAGTGGAAGAAAAGTGCCGTATAAAGTTTTTTCAGAAATAACTTCAATCAAAATTATTTTCCTCCAATCCGATATCATGCCACTGATCGCAGTGTGAGCGAATATACGCCAATCGTCAGTTTCTGAAATATCAGACAAAGCCCATAATTGCAACCTAACTTGTACTTTTTACATGCAAACAAACCCTAGCAAATGAAGCCTTTAGACCGTCGGAGCTTTAAAAGAGGAACTAATTTCGGTTAATTAACTAGCAGCCTACGTTATCTCATTTTCAGGTCCAATGAACATCTTTTTCGAGGCAAGCGTGGGGCATTTGTTACACCGCTATGTAATGCTATGGGTTAAAAATTGTTTAAGTATGCCAATCGCTACGTGTATTGGATTAAAGTTATATTTAAAATTGGTGTGTCAACGCACGCCGAGTCTAACGAGACCTCGTTAGACTCGGGCGTGTGTTGACGCGAAAATTTTACGACTGCAGAAACCGGAGCCATAATAAAGCCGCTGCTTACCTCTGTAGGTATGTGTCGTTGTGTACCTGGTGCTGAGTGAACAGCATGTGTCTCTATCTGTCAACACAGGCAATGCTGAAATCAATAAAGGGTCGAACACTAAACCTGTCTACTAAGTGTCTACAGTATAGGCTACGGTGTCTAACTACCATCACGTAGGCTATATGCCTGTTTGCCACCATAGTAATATTAAAAGAACCTTGACTTGTCTGGTGTAACGACATCCGTAGATTTGCACGCGGCGCACGTCTATAAGTTACCAGTTTGAATGAAACGGCTCTCGTTTCAGTCACACTTTTCGCTTTGTGAAAAACAAGCCCTTTGTATTTCACGCGCGTGTTAGTATTCCGACGTTTGTAAGTGTAGTACCTCCCTACGAGGAATAATGAAAAGCAAAAGTTTATTGTGAAAGTACCTACCTATTTTCAAACACAAAAATCTGTTCTTTTTAAGGAAATTATACAACTAGAGTTATTTTTAAAAATAAGTCTTTCAAACTTTGAAATTGTGAAATTTTGTTTTGAAATAACTTAATGCTATATGCTGGAAAACCATTAACTATTATTCTTTCCTGTAAAATATCGTCTGGCAGTACATGCAATTACGTCGGATAAGGTTGGGGACATGCATTATTCAAACGACATAACCGTTTCGTTTTTCAAGAAGTGAATCATTATGGAGTCGGCACTTTTAGGCGTGTGATAACTGAAGGAAAGCATATCATGTTTCACCATTAGGTTGGAGTCGGTTTCCTTTCAACAGGAAAACACACTTGCTGATATTGCGTCATTTCTCTCTTAACAATAGAATAAAGTACACTTCATAAGCAGTTTCACCGAATCTCAAACGACAGCTTACGGTGAAAAAATTACGTGCTAAAAGAAAATAGTTTTTCCCGATAACAGCCTTGTAAAAAAATAACTAGAGTAATTGAGTAAATTGCTTTTGATGAGGGGCTTACCACAGTTTAAAGCATTACCAATATACTGGTAGAAAAAGATTTTATATTGCAATTTTTTTTGCGTCATCCGAATAGATTGGATCTCATTTATTTCTAGTGCCTTAGCAAAATAGGCGTGATATATTTTTATGGAGTTTTCCGTCTTAAAAAACATTTAAGCTAAACAAGAAAAACGGCTCCGAGATAAGGATTGGAGTGGAAAATTAACATGGCACAAATGGGTATATGTTTAAATATTTTGTAAAAAGATTTTTCTTTGATCTCAGAGCTGTCTTACACAGTGACGCTTTGTGATAAAACGCTTAAAAGCCCTTTATAAAGATTGTGCACCGAACAATCAGTGGTTAGAAACCCGAATTTTCTTAAATATAATGCCTTTTCTTAAATATAATTTCTTAAATGATATCCACAATCGGTCAACTAAGGTGTACTCTGTGTGCGTGTATGTAGAGAGAGGGATAGATATGGTGATAGGATAGTTATATTGGTGTTTAGGACATAGAGTATTCACTTTATATAAAATGTATTATACGAGTATATCTTGTATTAACGTAGGTACAATAATATTCTCATCCCGAAAATCTTGAAGTCTTTTTATATTCATTGCTCCTCGTGTTATGTCTTTCGCGCGCTCGCTCCCACGCGCACCGAAGGTAACGTGTCAGATAGAGCGCACGAAACAGATTTCAATGTTATTGGAATGAATCTTGAATACTTACAAGGAAATACAGCCTAGAGATGTCACTGTTTTCTATGGTCAAGCAGCGTGCTTTTTTTTCAATAGTATATTTATAATCTTCAAAATATCAAAAATATGTGTAGCTTGATATTTTTCGAGTATTTTCGTAATTTTATTTGTTGGTAATGTCAAAATAATTCAATTTTACTCTTGTCAAATTTATACTGTATTGAGTCTCTGGGTAAGGGACTGTCAGCAGTCTGTTACACATACGTACGTTTAATCGTAATTAACGACACGTGTAGTAAGAAACGGATATAGTTACTTGTCACGATAGGTTAACAGAAAAAAACATTCAACCTTATGTTTCTAACAATGCAAATATTTCAATTGCAAATATGACATTAACCTAAATTGTGTGATAATGAAGCCTTCGTTTTTAATCGGCAGCTTTCTAATGTCAAGGGCCGTCGCTCGGCACTTTAGCGTTCTACTGTTCCTTTTACCTGCAATTTCTAATCTTCTGTTGGTACAAAGATCAATCCCTTGACTGTCGGCTTTGATGGTTGAAGTTTCAATCCCGTTACAGAAAATGGAGAAGACAAGTCTGTGTGCCTACGCCTGAATATTTTATGGCCAAACGAAGGCGTTTACCTTTACGAGAGATGTTTATTTAACGTTTATAGGTAACTAACGGATGAAGTGATGCCAATTCTCAAGTAACTTGCAGGGACATCTTTTAGTCACGCAATGTTTAATTTTTTTGTTTTATAATCCAGGGTATTCATTAGTATGGTTACAAGAGATGATTTACAGATGAGAATCTCTTTTATTAATATGAGGCCCCAGCATACTTTTGTTATCGGGTTTAAAATTACTTAGACCAAGAGTTCCTCCAGAGATGGATGGGACGTGGCGCCCCAGTTGTTTTTTCGCTTCGGTGGTGTCCCGGTGTTCCACTTCCGTCGGCTATCTGTTTTATACGGCACGATTAAAATAAAAAAGACGAAAGATTCCTTTAGTGTTATTTTTTTAATATTCTATATAATTTCTATAATCGAATCTATTTACATAACAAATATTTGGTTGGATGTATGTATGTGAGCACTTTATTGTACACAATAACAGGTTAAGGAATATACATGTCACACAATAGATCAAAGCACAAGGGGGAATTTATCCCTATAAGGGATCTCTTCCAGCTAACTTTTGAGCAATTGAGAGGAAGGTAGGTAGAACGAGATAGGCAAACTTATACCGTGTACAAAAACACAGAGAAAATGAAGACAAATCCTAATAAATAAATATTAATTCTAGACAAATAAAAACATGCCAATACGTATATAAATATACAATATAAAATATAATACACATTAACATATGCAAGAGCAAGGTTAGCACTCGACAGCAAGCGGTGGCCACTGCCGTCTGTTGTCTGAAAATTAGAAGTTTTGGTCCTGCTATATACAATACAATACAATTCCTTATTGATAACATCAGTTACAGGTCAATTGTGGCATGTAACAAACACTTATAAAAACTTATCAAAATACGTTAGATTCAAATCCAAGAATTTACAATATTTTACAGGTGGTCAATTCAGAGGGCAAATAAAATACAATAACGATTCAAATATAATATCAATTTTTGAACACAAATTAATTTATATAAAGCTACTAGGTGTTATAATCACAGAAATAGAATTATTAGTTATTGCTAGTTAAGAATTCATCAAGGCTAAGCCTTTTCTGTCAGGAAGTTCTTCAGTTGGTTAACAAATGCACACGCACACACATTTTAGCCTCTTTTACATTACTTGGTAGGCGATTATAAATTTTAGGACCCATGTACCAGTAACACTGCTCAGATTTTTTAAGTTTGTGTCTGTTGACCAAAAGGTTTCCTGCATGACGTTGATCAGGGCCACGTGCTTTAAATTGAATTAAGGTTTTACGGACAATTTTAGATACTTCCAATATGTACATGGATGGGACTGTTAATATTTTCATTTTCCTGAAAAGATCACGGGCTGGCGTGTCCCAGTATAGTTCAGTTCAGTTCAGTAGTGTTCAGTATGGATCGTTTTGAGCACAGGACTTGTCTTGAAACCGTTTCAAGAAAGTTATTTTATTAGTAGTTTGACTCTGGTTACTTAGTTGCGAATCATGATAGGCAAGCTATGGAATCAAAACATTACATAGCTTGCAATAGAAAGCTTGCAAGGGCTTTGGGATGGAGGGTATGGGCTTATAATGTTAGGGTAGGATATTATATAATGCGGCTCCCCTGCGTTCTTTCTAATACGCGGGCGGCCTGGGCGGACACCTAGGGTCTTTAAAAACAACCTGCACAAAAACTAGTGAGTGAGTCGACAAAAAGTGTTTTATCAGATAATCGAGGAAACAAAATATTTCATACATACATGCATACATACACTCACGCCTTTATCCCTAAAAGGGGTAGGCAGAGCACATGAAACTTATGTTCCAGCGCCACGTTTAGCATAAATGTGGGTATAAAAAAGATTGACAAAATGTGATATTGCAGTGACGGGTTGCTAGCCCATCGCCCACAACACACTTTAACCCTGCTCCTTTAGTCGACTTTTACGACACCCACGGGAAGAAAGGAGGTGGTGAAATTCTAACCCGACACCACACGGGCAGAAAATATTTCAATAGCTTCGATATTATTGTTAGTTATGAGTTCCGTTGTATTGTTAGTCAGATGTCCAACACAAACAAATAAATGGTGAATCAGAAATGTTTTGTTCCAAATTCACGCAATAATTCCAAAAGTGAGCATTTGTAAATGCCGTTCTTATGACTGAAAATGAGTTTTACACTCCTGGAGCTCTTCAGAATTTCTAAACGGTGATTTCTCTTTGTCGTGAAGTATTTTTTATACGTGAGCAGAACATTTTTATACATCTTATAAAGCAAAGATAAGCAACTTATAAAGGATAAATGTCAAGTTAATAAAGAAAACACAAAAAGTTAATATACGGCATTAAACAGACACAAAAGTTTTTTTTTTAACGTGAGTAATTTAGTTTTCACCTCAGCAGCTCGAACAAGCATATTTTGCTGCGTGAAAACAGTGTGCAAAATGCGATTTTGCTCACTCCGTGAGACAAAGTAGCTTTTTAATTTTGGTGCGGAGCACTGACATTTCGTCGTATAGGGTCTATTACAAGTTCAGAATATTTGAACTTTATTAGCACTGTCCCTTTCATTCCAATACGAAAAAAGAAAATGGCAGACATAGGTTGATCATAGTTCGACCATCGAATTTCAAAGTAGACCCCCCAAAAAGCGGATAACACACGTTCGAAAACTATCAAATTAACAAGTTTAAATTTCCAAAATAATTATAGGTACAAAGGAATTTTAAATTGAAGAATATTTAAGTAAAAGATCTCAGAATAAACTTCGTTTTTCATAACAAATAGGTAAACATGAATTTTATTATGCTAGCTAATTAATAATTCTAGTTTAAACAATCTTAAACTCTATGAACGTATACTACAGATGCAGTTTCCGAACGCAAGCGCGGGGCCCCGCCCCTTTTAAAAAGTTGCGCGCTGTTAATTTGTTTGAGATTTTATTATGTATATTCTTCGTCATTCTTGCGTTATTGATATTCAAATATAAAAACAACTGGGATAAATCAATTCTCTATCTAACTAGGAAATATAGTGAAGTCAGTGACGGGACGAAGGCAGTATTTTAACATTTTTAACAACAGTATACTACGGCTAGTTTTTGATGTGCACGCGAGATACACGTAATATGCTAATGTGTGCCCTTGTGATAATGATAAATATTTCCTAAATATCTCGAAGATATGAGTCGAATCTGTGAATTTTAATAATAACACGGTTAGTTTTTAGTGATGTGTTAGTGTCACGCGACAGTTGTATACTTAGATAGTGAAATATCCTTTGGTTTCTCGCGCCTTGTCTCGCCTTTCTAGTATTGAATAACGGCGCGACCGCCGCTGAGGAGCTTAATACAAGCAGTAACTAACGCCTAATTAAGTTTTCTTCCTTAATAATCTTGAGACGAATAGGTACGTGATACTATGATATATTTTTGATGTGTATATGTTCTCACTGCTGAGGTGAAAAGTTGTATGTGTTACTCGACAGCAAAGTATTTGCATCTCGTGCTTTTGAGTCCTTCGCTGCGCTCAAGATTCAAACTTTGAATCACTCGCTACGCTCGTGATTCAATTTTAGAATCTTTCGCTTCCTCAGGACTCAAAATTAGCACTCGCAGCAAAAACAAACTTTGCTCTCTTGTTGCACAAATAACTATTGCCAATGATTAAAGTGTATATAGGTAGGTACTTAAATGAACGGAATAATATGCTACATACGATGACGTATTCAATCCCGTAGTCAGGTGGCTATGAGGGATACATGGAATAATCCACGTCCAATATATCTATGTCTCTTTTAACCTATGCCAGAAAAGAGATAGATACATGGACTTCGATTCTTGGGGGATTTTCTTAATATTTGGGACATGTGTTAACCGAGGAGCTTAGGGATGATAAGGACATCGAACGTGAGCGCAGGTCACTGTCCGTGAGAGGCAATATGCTGGCTCATAGATTTGCTCGTTGTAGTGTGCCTGTAAAATTATCTCTTTTTAGAGCCTACTGCCAAAGTTTCTTCACGAGCAGTCTATGGGTCAGTTTTACGCAACGAGCGTACAATGCACTGAGAGTGCAATACAATAATGTCTTCAGGGCCCTGTTGCGGCTCCCCCGCTACTGCAGCGCGTCGGGAATGTTCGCCGACGCAGCCGTGGACGACTTCTATGCCATGATACGCAAGAAGTCGGCGTCCATTATACGTCGTGTGCGGGGGAGCAGCAACAGTATCATGCAGATGGTCGCCGATAGCCTAGACTCGGGCATCCTCGCGCGTTTCATAGATCTGCACGTCAATAGGGATAGATGAGGCGCGGGAGGAGCCCGGTTACTTCTATTATTATTATTTAACAAAAGTATGGAACAAGTTTTCTGAAATAAATGTTTTTTTTTTTTTTTTTATAGGGATACGCTATTAGTGCCCGGAAATTGACATTCAATAATCCTACTTCCTACTAATATTATAAATGCGAAAGTTTAGATGATTGGATGTTTGGATGTTTGGATGTTTAGATGTTTGGATGTTTGTTACTCAATCACGTTTAAACGGCTGAACCGATTTGAATTAAATTTTGCAGGAATATAGTTTATAGCCTGGTTTAAAATATAGGATAGTTTTTATCCCGGGTCCACGCAGACGAAGTCGCGGGCGGAAGCTAGTTAACTAATATATGTGCCTCTATCTATCTACACTAATATTATAAAGAGAAAGATTTGATTGTTTGTTTGTATTGAATACGCTCCGAAACTGCTGGACCGATTTGAAAACATATTTTATCTACGCACATATCATTAGTGCTCTAAAATGCGCTTAGAAACCGTAGGAAATGACCAGCATTACTAAAACCGATTTTACTATGAGAATCTTTTGTCTGTGGTAGTAGGTAAAATCTGTACTGTAATGTCATTACAGTACAGATTTTTGATAAATTTGTATCGTTATGAGTTTAAATTAGGAACAGCTGTCAAAACTCAAGTTGGTTCTAGTATCCATAGATATTAAAACAGTTATCGATACGAAACGTCAATTCAGTAGATACGTTTTTTAATACAAACCGCACGACATTTGATCTCGAGTGATAGAAGTATAGGGACTTCATTCGTTTGTCTATGGTTTAAAAAAAAAACATTCGTAATGACGGATGATCGAATTGCGGCCATTGCTGTTGTCATTTTATTGTTGTTTTTTTGCTGTTACTTACTACTACTTATGATATGTGTGTACATAAAGTAGTGTATGCAACTGTACATAATTAGGCCTTAAAACACTCGTGTGATCCTATTATGAAACTCGCTGACGCTCGTTTCTTAAAACCACACTCGTGTTTTAAGGCCTCTTATAGTCGCATAAACTACTATTACCATTAGAAGCCGACATTATCCCTGATGAACATAGGCTACTTTTTACCGCGGGAAAATGCAACATTCCTACGGGAAAACGGGTAATCCGTGCGAAGCCGGGCCAGGCAGCTGGTATTATATAAACATAAAACAACACATGCATCAAACTAACACATATCAAGTTTTATGTACAATTGAGATTGGCTTAAGTTTCCTTACATCATTAAAGATACATAGATCACTCTGCTAGCAGTTATGACGAGGTGTATCATTGTTTAGGTTGTTGAATAAAGTAAGTCAGATCAGCTCACCTTACCCACATATGTCAAGTTCCATGGGTAAAGGTGAAAGGAACCTTGTGGCCGGTATGGAGTTATGTATATCCTAATAATCTGCAATTGATAAGCTATTGATAAATAAAGAACAAATTCCTAAGTTTTTTAGTTCCGGAGGTTTTTATGCCTTGCTCCGCCGTGAACTTGGTTTCTGAAGTGAACACATAGCGTTAAAGGCCTTTCCAGTATTATTATGCAACTTTTAGAAATGCACTCGGCCATAATATATCCATTCTACTAAAGTTTAAGGACCGTTTTAACGGATTTGTGATTAACATATGTATATTAAAAATAAAATTAGGTCAACACACACAAATCATCAACATTTCACATCTTCTAGCTTTCGAAATTGCGATACGAAATCGTCTTTTTAACCCATTTTACTAAACATTTAATATCTCTAAACTAAAAACCACCATAAGGTACCTTCACCCGTGGAACTTCACATAGCTGTGTGTCGCAGAGATGATGTATATCGACTAGTTTTCAAATGCAAGTCCCCGTCCCGAACCTACACGCCACTATAAGGTAATCCCAAATTGCATTAGTATAGAGGTACATTTGTTGCAGATTCCGTGCGCCCTCGTTTGAAGGCGATATTACGTCAGATGATACGCTGGAAGCGGATACGGGTGCTACTGTTGTGTTTGACTGTCGCGTCACCGCACTGAGAGATAAAAGGGTAAGTTCGATTGCCCATTTAACTCAACATTTTTAACATCATAGTAGCCATATGTATCGCTTCATTGGTTCCTAATAAGGACGATTATAACTGCATCATAATGTTCATAAGGCCTTCAGGCTACCGACGAAGTCGTACCTTTTTCCCGGGAACGAGATATAAATGCATAGCCGTTTTATTCAGGTTCAATCTAACTCAGCGTTAGTACTACCTAGTAAATATCCTAAAAAACTGCCATGATTTATTTATCTCACAAAATACATTAGTTGTATAAGTTCATGTTGCGGTCTGTATATATTGAAATAATAATGTAGGTGCTTCGCCACTATTAAGAACATTCATTGTACAATAATTGCGTTTAGCTTTACTTTATTTTCAACACGAACATGTTAACAATTGACAAACAGCGAGTACGCATGGATATTTTGATGATGCGGGTGATTAGATCTTTCAAGACATATACTAGAGGGCAATTGTGCGAGATCGGGACAAGTAGGACAACTCGTGTCTGAGGCAAAGACCCACTTTGGGTCGATGAGCCATTGAAGTTAGTTCATTGGGTAATACACTATTTGCCACCTATTTGCCTATTTTATTTGATTTTCACACGTTTTTCATAAACTTACCAGACATTATATTTGTTATTGATTTGTTTGACATAGTTAAAATGCACTATCAACATTGATAACAGAAGCATTATAGATTGAACAGTAGTTCAACGTCAATCTTTAGTACATATTAGTGCACACTAGTAAACAAACATTTACATGGACGGATAGTTCATTAATGATCTGTGCTGCTTAATTCATGCGATTAACATTAACCAAATGTGCTCTAGTGATAAACGGGCAAGCCGCGAGTAGAATGCATTTACACTAATCGAGCTACGTGCTTCAATATGTTGTGTGTTGCGAAGCAAAATGGTAATTAAATTCGTTCTAACATTCAATTATACTACAAGAGCGAGTATCCTGAATTCAAAACTTTGTTTTCGTTCGTCCTGGAAAGTTATACAGAAATTATATATCTCCTACACGGCTAGCACAAGTCAAGTGCGGGACAGCTCGTGTGCGGCAATGTGCTAGCCGGGCTAACTTCTAAATTCTACATTAAATTAAGGGCCTGTTTCACAATCGCCGGATAAACTTATCTGCCAGTTAAAATTATTGCTGTCCTTTTCTCCCGTCATATAAAACAAAAGTGAAAGCCAACATTTATCTGACGGATATGTTTTAACTTGAGATTGTGAAACAGGCCCTAACTCTCGTTCGATATGAATGGAAAATGTACAACTCGAATTTTTTGGCTGAAACTGACAAAATACAACCTGAAAACCTCGTCATGGAAAATTGATCAGCCTAAAATGCTGTAATGTACTAATTTTATGAATAACGTGATAAGAAACGGTTTACTCGATATGAAAACACGTACACAGCGTTTTCCACTACCTACTAACAGGTGTATGACCAACTTTAAAATAACACCAGCTGAATAACTGTTAAACTTAACAAAGCTGAAGCAAACAATCCAACTTGATTGTTCCAGGTATCGTGGTTGCGAGTTTCTGATGATGAGAACTTGGAGCTGCTTACACTAGACTTAGACACACACACGGCGGATGCAAGGTACTTATTTTTTTTTTAAACATCTGTTTTATTATATATTATATTTCTTATTTGCCATTGGTGGGTCATTTCCACGATGCATGTACCTATGCACAATTTTATGATTAACACCAGTGCTCGCTTATTAATGATATTCACTCGTTTTGTACGATCGTGAGTTTATTTAAAAAAGGTATATAAGGTGCGACCTGCTTCGAAAATAAAGACAGTAAAATTGATGGTTGTTGACATAAATAATGTGTCAGCTTGTATGAAAAAGGACCTTTTACACAGAAAATATGCGGGCAGTATAAGGAAGAACGGTAGACCGTAATCTTTTTGGCATCATTCCAAAGAAATAAGGGTGCGAAAACAACAATTTGGAAAGCGAAATGTCCTAATTAGGATGCCAAGACGGTGCCTACCGGACCATTTGCCAAGATTTTTTAATTAGAAATGAAATGAGAGAAGAAAGAAATGCCGCAAATTTTGCTTAATGGGCGATAATAGTACATTATTGCACAGGCCAGGAAGTAGCAATTCGTGAATTAGTTGATTTTATATCAATAATAGGAATCCACGAATTACCTTTCTCGGCATTACCTCAGGTAGTATTGAAAATATTTTTTGGTTTCCTTGCATTTTTGGATATTTATGTAGTGCTTTTCGTTATATCCTCAAATCATCAAAATAATAGTTTCATCTCTACTCATACGGTTATAAAGTATACGGCATGATAAAAATAATATTAAAAATAAACGGAACTACATCAAAATCGATGACTTTAATTAGGTAATTGAAATTGATGATAGTATTTAAAATTAATATTTTTATTGGATTTATTTCTCAAGCCCTGTCAGGTCTTCTTGGATTTTATTATTCTAGTTTTTTCTTATTGAGACTATATAAGACATTTTTGAATAGGTACGACACGTCTGCCACTTAAAAAAATAAGAGTTTAGACTATACCCAACACCTTAAACATATCTCAGAATACACTTGCTATGATTAGAATGTTGTTGTGACAAATTGCTATGAAATGTGTGGGCATTTGAATAATGTGCATACAGTAATGACTTTAAACTTTTTAAATTTGCGCTCGTCAATAACGAGGATTTTCACGTACCTACTATTTTTCCACAGTAAGTCTGGCATTTTTGAGCATACCGGAGAAAATAATTGAAAACAAAATTTTGATTTTCCCTATCAGTTCATTCGATTTTGTGGTTATAACGCACTTTTTCAAGTATAAATGAAAAAGTTATTTTATTTATGGAAATAATACATTATCACCCGAGTTTAAAACAAAAAGAAAGAGAAATGTGAATACGATGATTTCGTGAATCTAAAACAAAGAAACCATTTCAACCGGAGAATCTAGTGCTTAAATAACGATACTTAGTGGTGAAGTGGCGTGCGCTAATTACCTACCATTATGCAGATAGCTCCAACAGGGCCTGACCCTCTGCAAGCGGCTGACCGATCAAGCATAATAATTATCTGCCATGTTTAGTATTCATATTTGAAATTATGAGTTCAGAGGGATATTGCAGTTAATTTTAAATGAAGAGAAGTGGGGCAACCAATAGAGAGGGTGGTAGAAGCAACTAACCTTGGCCTCCTCATGGACGGCAAGCTGGGCTTTGAAAGCCACCTACTAAAAGTTGTGAGTAACTGCTTCTACCGCCATAAAGTTCGTTACAATTGTCGTGATTACTTAAGTGTTGATTTGCAAGTTAATCTTTGTGATTCGCTAATATTATCAAGATTAAACTATTTTGATGTTATCTATGCTGGCTGCATTACTGGTCGTAAAAAAAGCTCATACAACGAGTATAAAACGAAAGCATTCTTTCTGTTTCCCATACCATACCTACGTCACCTTGCCACTCTTCTTTTTGGCATAGTGTGATCTGGGGTCCCAGCATATTTGCTGAGTAGACTTGTATGGCCCACGAGGGCTCCTAGGTGTAAGGCGATGATTCTGGTGTCAAAGCATCGGACCGCGGCGTTTCGAGGTAGTTTTAGGTTCGCAGCGTCTAAGTGTTGGAATGATCTCCCTCCTCCTATCCAAGGAGCGTCTAGCAAGTATACCTTTATGCGCCAGCTTAAAGGCTATTTGTTGACGCTCCAAAAATCCCAACCCTAACCCACCCAGCACCTTGTAACACATCCCAACCGTGTCACGTTTTTTACTTTGTGTTTTTTCATCTCATTGTGTGCTACTGTTAAATATTTTATCTACGCACAACATATCATTAGTGCTCTAAAATGCGCTTAGAAACCGTAGGAAATGACCAGCATTACTACAACTGATTTTACTATGAGAACTTTCTTGTCTGTGGTAGTAGGTAAAATCTGTACTGTAATGTCATTACAGTACAGATTTTTGATAAATTTGTATCGTTATGAGTTTAAATTTGGAACAGGTGTCAAAACTCAAGTGGGTCTCTATTCTAGTATCCATAGATATTAAAACAGTTGTCGATACGAAACCTCAATTCAGTACATTTTTTAATACAAACCGTACGACATTTGATCTCGAGTGATATGAGTATAGGGACATCATTCGTTTGTCTATGATTTAAAAAAAAAACCATTCGTCATGACGGATGATCGAATTGCCGCCATTGCTGTTGTCATTTTATTGTTGGTTTTTTGCTGTTACTTACTACCACTTATGATATGTGTGTAGATAAAGTAGTGTATGCAACTGTACATAATTAGGCCTTAAAACACTCGTGTGATCCTATTATGAAACTCGCTGACGCTCGTTTCATAAAACCACACTCGTATTTTAAGGCCTCTCATTATGGATCAGTCGCATAAACTACTATTACAAATTTATTACATGATGAGTCGCAGCCTTTTCTCTATCGCACACATAACTGGATCCTTTATGCAATATGCACACCTCTCTGTGTCTATTACGTTAGTATTTGTCTAGGTTTATGTTATTATTAATCTTGTTATGTGTGCTTTATGAATTTTCTTTCTTTCTTTCTTTCGTTTCATTAATTATTTATTTATTGTATGTATACGTTTGTATCTGTACGTGCTACGGTAGCCCAGTAGTTCAGCCATGCGGCTGTCAAGCGGCGGTCGTGAGTTCGAATCCCGGCTCGTACCAATGAGTTTTTCGGAACTTATCTACGGAATATTTACCGTTAGCTTTTCGGTGAATGAAACCCAACCAAGGAAACCGGTCTAATCCCAACAAGGTCTAGTTTTCCCTTTAGCTAGTCGCTTTCGTAAAACCAATGCCTATGCCAAATCTTGGGATTAGGTGTCAAAGCGGACCCCGAAGTCCTTTAGGGGCATAACCGGAAACCACGCTAGGAGGATGATGATACGTTTGTATCTGTAGTATTGTATGTTGCGTTGCGGCCCTTGGGGTCACGTACGGTGCTGTCTGAAAACCAGCGCTATATACGCGAAGACACACAATATGTGTGTCAATTGTATTGCATGTCCCTGTGTGTGTCTTTTGTGTAGTTAACAAATATCTTGTTTCATTCTTCATTCTTCATTCCTCAGTTTTTGATAATTTGTTCCCGGCAAAGAAGTGAAGTGGCGAAAAGAAATAATAAATTGTTGATTTCAATAAATCTTACCCGTATTTATTTTGTTATCTTGCACCATTTTTGAGAAAAGCACTATATTTGCCTCAGCCGCAAGGGTATACTCCAAAAAATGTGTACTCAACCAGCAATTGCCTAATTCCCTTGCTTCGACAATAATGTACTATTGATAATGTATTAAGGCATAATAGTTGTAGTTAACTTCTCCTGTAAGATATTACCTATAGGTACTGCATCGAGCGTAAGAAAACTACAATCAGGAGTAAAGGGTTTGGGTAAAAATGTTGTCATTCGTAAAAGCGGTAGATTATGACATATCTACTCAAAAAAAAACATATTTTGTTATGAAATGTAATCACTAAAATGTATCGGAGCCGAGATATTTGCAATATATATTTTCACAGGTCATATTGAAAAGTTATAAACCAAACTTTAAACTTAAATATCTCGGCTCCGATATTGTTTAACACGTTTCATTTTATATATCATATAACTATGCGTATTAAAAGGTTCTCTAGACGTTTTAAAAAAAACATCCTTGGCCGCTGCAAAAAAAAACGTCATTTTTTCCCATACGTGGTTACCCATGCCCTTTTGGGTTAACATAGGCCCATATCGCTTGCCTTCGGCTCTGGCACAACAAACGGGATCAAATGGCACAACTAAACGTGTAATGTATTGATGTGTTGCCACTACTAACACTATGTGAAAATTTACAGCACGCTTCGGATTTCTTGAGGTAGTCCAAATGTACATTTCATAGGCCTCGATAAAAATTGATGTTATTACTGGGATGCGGCTACACGTCAGCACGTTTAATGCGGACCTACGTGAATTGTTGACCCTCGTCAATTCGCGTCGAGGTATTAGATTTGTGGTAAGGTCCAGATATTGGGTTACCACAGCTTATGCGATCAACGTGTTAATAATAATACGTAGATAATATGAATGAAAGTTATTGGGGAGTTGCTAATATAATCGTACGTAGGCGTGGGGTCGGAATATAAACTATTTCGCGGCACAACCTTTTCTTTGAGCCCGAGTTGAGGTTTATCGAGAAAGCCCGCGGCTTCAACCACACGGAATTCAAATAACATGCTGCCGACCCTAAAGGATCTTAGTTTGGGTGAAAACACGGTTAAAATAATATGACTGTACTTGTGGATATGCTATCTATGGATTGCTGTCTTGGTTGAAACTTATGTGCAGACATCGTACTTTTTGTAGGTAACAATGTCGTTGAAGTTTAGTGGTATTACATTCAGTGTTAAGAATCGCTACGCGCTACGTGCCAATCAGCGTTGCCAAATCCGTCTTTTCCCCGTATGTAGAGGAAAAGCGCAGACGCCGCGCCGTAGGCGCTAGGCGGGTTCCTGGCAGTGAATGCGTTAATCATGATTGTTTGGTTTAACGAAAATATTTTAAAAAAATGCAACATCTGCTCAGAAGCATACCTACAAACTTTAGGTACTTCTTTGTTTTCATATTTTGTACACTGTAGCGGTTTGTATTTATAGCGTAGTATAATTTAGAATTGAAGATGAACATAAAAAAACAGAAATTATCAACTTCTCAAATATAGTTTCACTTTCGAAAACGCTCAGTTTTATATGAACTAAACCTGCATCTCTCTTACCAGGTACAGGGTAGATCTGGCTGGAGATAACTGGAAACTTGCTCTCTCTGACGCAAAAGTGCAAGACTCTGGAATTTACTGCTGCCACGTTTCGACGCATCCTCCGATGTTGAGGAGAGTGCGGTTGACTGTACATCGTGAGTAAATACTAATAAGCTACCTATGTTCATATATAATATGTAATACTAGCGGTGCCATTATAAAAGCCTCTTACGAGTATGTCGGAGATATTGCAGCGGTAAGCATTTAGTAAATTAAAGGGCTATTTTTCTGCTTCTACCAAATACAAAAAAATATACTAGATCTTCTAATATGAAGATGAAACACGTCTCGTTTTTGACTTTTGCTATCAAACACATGCGATAACAATAATAAGTATAATTGAAATCCTTTTTATTTTAATTAGTGCTCCAAAAAGTTATTAATATTAAGTAATTTCACTTAATCATTCTATACCCTACTAAACAAACGAATTCAATTTTATTGGTGTGCGTGTGTAATAAAGTTTTAAGACTTAATTATGTAAATTAATACACTTTGTAGTATTTTCCACTTTTTAGCTTTTAACATTTTATTCAATATCTCCCAATGCGTAAATTTCTTTAATTATTTTCATCAGCAACCTTAAATAAACGTTACTAAAACTGTTCAAGCTTTCGAGAGTAATGTCTGTTGTCAAGATAGTATACTATAGGGAAATGAGACCTTTCCGGATCGATAACTGATATCCTCCCGGGTATCTATGTTTACAATGTTTATCGATGTCTAGACCAATATGTATTAGAGTTGAAAAGAATTGCGTTTCGTGCTCCCTAGGGCCTCTCTAATAGCCTTCGTAACTCAAGCTGAGAGTCATTATATCTTTTACTTTTTACTTTTGTGTTGAGTGCTTTTATTTAATTGTTCTGAGAAAAGACAGTCTGGCTTAAAATAATGACTACGACGGGGTATTCTTTTTATAATACTTATACATTTATAATTTCCTTTTATTTAGATCAGTTTTACTTTGATATTATTTTTTTTTTAATTATAAACATAATATTTGTATAATTCTGCAATTTAGTATGTTTTCAATAATTTATTACTTTAAAATTGCACAATACCACAATTTGTCTGCTTAGCCCAAAGGTTGAGTGGAAGAGAATGCTTACGGCATTAAGTCCGCCTTTTGTACGATAAGTTGTTCTTTTGTGCAATAAAGATTAAATAAATAAATAAAATCTAGTAACTACCTAGTCTGTATGTATTAAATGACTCTAAATTGAAACTAAGGTGTATAG
The DNA here is from genome assembly GCA_945867215.1 of Epinotia demarniana. Taxonomy (NCBI): domain Eukaryota; kingdom Metazoa; phylum Arthropoda; class Insecta; order Lepidoptera; family Tortricidae; genus Epinotia; species Epinotia demarniana. Next base: position 37,268,213 of record OX244260.1, on the reverse strand, counting down.
TGGGAGGATTTATTTCGAAACTAATAATTTGCTTAATGAATATTGATAAAAGTACTTTTTATCTTGATTTTTTGACTAAAGGAGTTATTATCTTAATATATTGGCAATAATAAACAAATCATGTAAAAAATATTTCAATAATCTTCCTCAATCTTTTGTCCCAATCACACCTCATTTCATTAAGTTCACTTAATGGATTGTATTGTGTAAGCTATAAATAATATACACCCGAATGCTAAATGATTTACAGCAACTTATCTGTTCGACGACAATTTTAGCCTAATTAGTAGTGACCCTGCCTACGAAGCAAGAGGTCCTGGGTTCGAATCCCGGTAAGGGCATTTATTTGTCTAATGAATACGAATGTTTGATCCAGTCATTGATGTTTTCTATGATTTTGAGTACTTATTTATATATATAAGTATGCTTATCGTCGTCAAATACCCATAGCACAAGCTCTCCTTATTATTTATTTATTCTATTACAGTTTGAACATTCATTTATTTAGCTCCAATACGTTTCGGATGTGCGCAATGCAATATTATTTCACATTTGTTCTTCTAAAACAAACTTGATTCAGTTACCGCGAGTGTAAAGAGGGAAACAAAAACTTCGAGTACCTCTCACTTTATGGGTCAAGCCTTTTCCGCTAAAAATAAAAGTCTTTGTTCCATACTGACTGATGCATAAAGTTCTGCCCTGGAGTTCTTCATATGGGTAAAAACATTCGGGAGGTGTGAAATATGAGTTTTATTTTATACATGACCAAGTTGAGGTCTTACCTCTCTGTTTTTAATCAGGAAACTGAATGCAAAGATATCGAAATTGTGTAGCGTAATAATATCCTTAAAAACATAAATGCGAAAATGGGAGGCAAGTTCAATAAATAAGTTTAATTTTTCGATTGTTGTTTTTTTAATATGAATGTAACTATAGATTTTTATCTGAAATACATACATACTTATAATCACTCCTATTTCCCGGAGGGGTAGGCAGAGATCACGGATTTCCACTTGCCACAATCTTGACAAACCTTTTTTGCTTCATACATTCTGCATACATGCTCGTCGGTTTAGGGTAATCTTGAACTGAGCTTTCTTCAGGATCTCTCCGATTTGGTCAGAAAAATTTAAATCTAAATGGATGCCAAGTTCTAAAAGTACTCTGCTTCGCAGTTGAATTATTTACAAAATGCAGGTAACTTAAAATAAAGTGTAGCATCCTCAACAGTGTATGCTATCTCTGTCAAAAATCATACAAAGTATTTTTACAAGCAGATATTTTATTAAGTAATCTGCTGACTTTTAGCTGATTAATACTGTCATGAATGGCTATCTAAAGTTGATGCATCTTGATTAATAATTACATTAAAAATAAACAGAAACAAATTGAGTCCTTAATAAAAGGTGACAATTTAACCTAGTTACATAAATGGATCTGGGTATAGTTTAATCCAAATAGAGAGGAAATGGCTCGTATAGTCCGCGCATTAGTTTCTGTCGGACCCTGATCAATAAAATGGACTTTTGTTGGTAATCTTTACCAATTATTTGTTGGGCTCCGGAATTCCACGTAGAGTTATTTGTGTTACGTAAAGCCTTTTAGGAGAAGCACTCAGGTAATTTAATTGTTATATTTCACGTCGACAGACCTTTTCATTATCAAACCGCTGCGATTCAATGTGTTTTCTTGCGGAAGACAACGATTTCCTTAACGTGGTCTTCCTTTGAAAAGCCAGAGTTAAGTTTATTATGTGTCTGTATTGCGATTCGATAGTGAAACAAGTATTCTCAATACCTATTATATCACTTTTAATAATTAAAACCTAGAATTTTGAAACCTCCGATACATTTTAATGTCAGCAAATATTTCGTCTGCTTCCGATATCTCGTTAATGGCTAAACAATTATTTTATTCCATTCATTTAATCGTTACATAATTCGTTGGTTAAGATCAAGTTTTAAATAAGTCATTTAGTCGAACAAAATTTTACCAATTTGTTGCAGCGCCGGAAATCACAATGATCAAAGAGGCCTTTCTAGAAACGGGGGAGACTCTCTCCCTCAAATGCGCTGTCCACCATCTGCACTCCCGCGAGCTGTCGCCGACGCTTCTCTGGTTCCGAGGGAACACCACGGTCCCGCTCGACGAAATACGGGGAGGAGTGCTCATTGAAACCGACCATCTCACTATGACTACTCATTTACAGGTATTTTTTTTAATGAATAAACCTCCTATATATCGCAACTGCATCAATTTATTCTATTTCTTTGATATAAGGGTTTAAGGTCTTTTCAGAAATAAATCTTACTAAATGAAATGTAGTTGGAAGTATATAGCATAAGTCCTTCGATTGATTTATTTATATTTTATTAATAAACAATTGAATTGAATTGAATTGAATTGAATTGATGTAGATTTCGTGATCCATACTAATATTATAAAAGGGAAAGTGTATGTGCGTGTTGTTTGTCCGTCTTTCACGGCAAAACGGAGCGACAAATTGATGTGATTTTTTAAGTGGAGATAGATGAAGGGATGGAGATTGTGACATAGGATAGTTTTTATCACCGATATCATCCCCTAAGGGGGTGAAATGGGAGGGGGTAAAAGTTTTAGGAGCTGCGATATAAACGAGTTCCACGCGGAGGGAGTCGTGGGCAGAAGCTAGAATATTATAAAAAAACATGTACCTAGTTAATACACTGTTTTAGAAAGCTATTCAATAACACCTAACCTCTTGACTATACATTGAGTATACATACGACAGTTTACAGCTAGCTATTATTTTGAACTTCACCGACCGACGAGTTTACTGTTACCTATAAAGTTGAGCTGCTAAGTTCAACGAGATTCTCCCATAAGTGTATCGTGCAACATTCAAATCCCGCTTAGATTGAGCTGCTTCAATAAAGCATAGTATAGAGAAAATACCATGGAGCATCGTTCCCAGACAAATGTGAAGCGTAGTATCAGATCAACCATTTGATAATTTTAAAAGTAATTTCTATGAGAGGAGGCCTGTACTCAGCAGTGGGACGTATATAGGCTGATTATTATAATAACTAATAATCCTCCTAGCGTTATTCCCAGTAAAGCCCTAGGGCAGCTTTAGGGCCTTTAGGGCCCCGGACTTGTCTAGACAAGCCTGGGGTCCGCTTTCACTCCTTATCCCAAGATTTGGTATTTGCTCTACTAAAGCGACTATCATCTAACCCAGAGGGAACAGTAAACCTTATTGGGATTAGACCGGTTTCCTCACGATGTTTTCCTTCACCGAATAGCCTACGGTAAATATGCCGCACATAAGTTCCGAAAAACTCATTGGTACGAGCCGGGATTCGAAACCACGAGTGCCACTTGACAGCCGCATGGCCGAACAACTAGGCTACCGTAGATTGATTATTTTAATAACTATAATAAAATATGATAAGTATAAATAATTGAAAGTCACACATTGAAGAACATCGTTTAATCTAATGATTAGTTTGTGTTGCAAAATCATATTGTGTTCCGGTGAAATGGCACACGTAGCCGAAGCGTTCTATTCTATATAATGAGTTCTGACTGAAGATAAACAGTCGGCTGGAATGTGTTTGCTTAAACACTTCAACTGTTAGTATGTTTCTGAACAATATTCATCGTTAATAGTGGTTAATGAGTCGTTTGGTTCCTTTCAAATTGATTTTCATAATGTATCTGTTAATTTATTCGACCCTTGTTCGTGGTTCGCTTATTAACTTGATAAAGTTTTAGTGAATACTTTGGTATCCAATTAGCTTTAAATAGTCCATTGATGATAATTAACTATTATGACTAATTTCTACTTTGTCCAACTTGAAATTTTCTTTGTTAATAGATTATTAGGATGGATATTCTTATGATACATATATATTTTTCACGATAAATTTGTAACTGTACTTTTTATATTTAGGTTATCTTTATTAGTTTCTGATACAATTTACTTAACATTTATCTGGATTGGATCATCCTGACATATATTTGTAAAACGACTCGATTAGCTTATACGTTGCATTTGCACACTAGTCAATACTATTATAGTTAAAGAGAGAAATTTTACTACGCACATCATAAAAAATATAATAAGAAACGCTACTTCAATGCCTAAAAGCTCGTTCGGCAAGTTACTTATCCTACCCCTGGTCTCTTAATAATTTGTAATAAATTGTTTTTTAATTTACAAAAAGTATAGTAGTAATTAGTGCGTTTTTTTCTATTGTTTTAAACTATTATTTATTATTTATAGTGTGTGTCTGTCTGTATGTCTGTCTGGCGATAACAGGAGAGTAAACTAGGTTGCCGGGAATAAGTCTTTGTAAACAATTAATGAACGCAAGCTGCTTTCACTACTATCCCATTTTATTAAAGAACCACTGTGCTTCATTTAATTTTCTTCGCCTTATTTTAATTTCTTGGCATTTTCAGTTTAGACCCTAGATTTTAGGTTAGTGCTCAGTATGTAAATATCAAGGAATGCGACATGGAAATACGTATTTCATTTACCTAAACCTTTTTCAAGCACGTGCAAGTTTCTAATTGAAGGGAATGTTTGAAAAGGATGTGGTCCAAAACATTGTAACGGAACGGACATACTCGTCGGTGTTTTTCTGTATAAATAAAGCAACCAACTACATCATCATTGATGTAAAAAAGAGAGAGAGGATGACAAGTTTTATTTCACGCCAAAAGTTGGGGAATTGAGTTAATAAGTAAGGGGGAAAAGAAAATTAATAATTAGGCTAGCATTTAATTAGTGTAGTTAGTCAGTATCAAAACATTACTTAATTTAAAGAACATTGTATCGGTTTATTCCACGTAATGACAGTGGTTACAAGGGTTTATAAGAGTTCCATGTAAACTAGAATTATAATAGTCATTCAATATACTATGGGAAAAGTAATATTTCTACTCTGGCAATATTTGTCTTTCTGGAAGCGTCGGGCGACCATACGGATTTCAATCTTATTAGCTAGAGCGTTAGGAGCTAAATTAAATGGGCGATACGACCATTGTCGGGGAGTGGGATAGATGAAATCACGTGTTTATTGCAAACCGAGTATTGGCGCGTGAATACGTACAACTGATTTTCGACCTTATTACCAAAGAGTTTAAGTGTTTCAAAGATAATGATGATACTATTATCAATCAATCAATTGAGCAATTATTTATTCTGCAAATGGGCCACGGGGGCATTTTTATATGTCAAACGGTAAATTACAATAAATTACAATATGACAATAATCGTACCTTATAATAGTTATAATCATTTTCAATGTGTAGATTAAGGATTGATATAAACGGTTAACAAAATCGGTGGTGTCTGAGAATGGCGGGTATCAAGGTGCATGCGGGGGAAGTATTCGGGATATTCAATTCTTATTATTCAATTCTCATCGTTCGGACTGACAGTGTCTCTGGTTGTAGGCTGGGAATTTATTGGTGTGTGCTTTAATTATTGTAGTGAATGGCTCGTCGTTGCGAGGAAACTCACTTCGTAATTATGAGTCATTTACAGTTCTTAAAATTATAGTGATATGTAAAATTCAAAAGTGGTGTTAGGGCCTACGTTATATTAACCTTATCGGATATATTCCGTGAGGCTTATATAGCTAAATCAAACATGTCTAATTCTCAGGAGCGGCTACGCGCTGAATTTGGACATGGATGACAAATGGTTTCGGAACTCGATCAGGGCTGTATATACCTTTTCGGATACTATCTGTGAGGTTTATATAGTTTAATCAAGCGTGTTTAATGCCAGGCGGCCTAAAGTCTGGAATTGTACATGTTTGTATGATTGTTTTCGAGACTTAGTTGGGTTTAATTATTACTACCTAATCAGCCAGAACACTGTCCAGGTTTATAGTATACCTGAGGGATCACGCTAGCGTATAACGGTGTCAATTAGCGTGATCCAGAGTCTTTTGCTACCAGATTTGAGGTGTGATCTGGCGTCTACCTTTTTTATTAATACAGGAGACGAAACCTCTTAACCGGGGCCCTCACGTCTCTCAAAACAACTGGCGGTGGAAGCGTGGCTTGGTCATTCATGTGACGATAAGCATAGAAGGATATCTTCGCTCGCGGAAACCGATCGGTTGCTTGAGGGGTCGTTCAGTGTTAAATATATTTATATATCAACATACCGTATGTCCAGTTAGTGCATCTTACTCGCTGTTTCCCTTTAGCCTTCGGGCCCAGCGGGGGGAGATGAATTACACAGGCTGCTAGAGGGTTGTCATCTCAGTTTCGCCGACTGAACTAATTACAGCTTCAATAGGGATACATTCTTGCTTCTGAACTAAGGTATGGTTCCAGGAGTAAGCAGAATAGGGACTGTGGGGTAGACGTTAGGGATAAATTCACGCGTTATGGGATGATAGGTTTATAACTATATTTACTACAACGAAAGATACTCCAATAACTTGTTTTGATTAGCTAAAACTAGTCATTATTCCGAATGGTTTTCATGAAGACCACATTGTAAGGATAGCTGAGGTTAATAATAATAATTAATCTAAATGAATGTCTAGTTTCTGTGAAATGCATGTGAGGTATTGTAACGGTGTGGCATTTATCAACCATCATAGTAAGGTAACGTTTCTATTCATAACATTGAGATATCAGGGTTGCTTCAGAAAGATGAAATAACTCTGGTTTTGATGACAGGCAGAGCAGTTCATCAAATGCATTTAAAGTATCTTAATATTATGAGTAGATATTCTCCACTCAAGGCATTTTATTGTTGTGAGTGGACTCTCTTCATTTATGGTACGCTTTAGGACAAATATTTCACATGTAAGGTACGGTTTGCATTGGTATTACTCCAATAGCCATAGGTATAGAATGGTCTAGGTATATATTCGCCATATGTGTTGTAAATACAACAATTATTAACACTAAAAGATGTCAGTCGAGTTTGTCTCGGTGTATCTTCTCGAAACTGACCGCTAGGTTGGAGACACTGGTAGATTCATTCTCAGAGTCTTAAACTCATAGGTAGCTAGGAAGGTAACTTGGATAGGACGCTCTTTCCCCATCCTAGACTTGAGAAGTAGCATGTGTGAGTACAAGAAGTCCACACAACCCGTCGATAGTGCTTTTGTTCCAAAAAACCAAGTATTTAGGACAAGCGACTAGTTTACTTTAGGTTCAAATAAATAATCTTAATTTATGTTTTATAAAAGCTACTTCCAAGTCCAACCGAGCGTGTAATAAGTGGTAGGGGATTTTCTACCCAAAAATAAAAATATTTATAATTATAAAATAGCGGTTAGAATCTTAATTTAACTAATACTTAACGTATAATTATAAGATACCTACAGCGAATGATTTATTCTTCGAAACCTTAGGACTTCATTAACATTAAAAATAGGAGATTAGTAGCTGAAAGCAGCGTTCAGATAGGTTCATTTATTGCGCGGATAGACTAGATTTAATTTAATGATGAAGAGTCCAAAACCTGTCAAGCTTTCATAAAAGGACAAGGGTTATTACGGTACACAACACTTCAGGGTTCTACCACTAGATGATCACATTTGGCCAAATCTTCAGGTATTCGTAATAAAAGCAAGCAACAAGAATAGGTTTATTAAATAAGTAAATAGAGGGCAAGCTACAATAGGGGTTAGTGTTAGAACTTATGATAACTTGATCAGCTTTTTGTGGGAGTAATTTATTCAGTATTTCCGAGCTTCGGCGTGGAGCTTCTTCAGTAGGTTTTAGTTGTAGAGTTTTCACGTCGTGTCGGGGTAGTTGGGGTTTCGCTTCATTCCGGGGCAGGACGACAGCTGAGTTGTTACAACATATTGGAAAAGAACTAATATATCTAGGAATGTGTATTGATAGAAATATTTTATACAACCTATTTAAGGTTTTCTTTTCAATGACACGAACACAAAAATATTTATTTCCGCTATCACAAAATATAACTATTGTTACGTCGAACATTTGAGAAAAACTTAAAAGATATATGAAATAAGAGTAGGGTATAGGGAAGTCCGCTTATCAAAATCAAACATCAATAAGTTTACACGAAGTTAACAAAATTAAGTGTCATTGCAGATATGACATAAATATATTGAATATATCTTGTTTGATGCTTTTTAACTTGAACATTATTATAATACTAATTTTGAATTTAGCAAGGGAATGGTTAGTCCAAAAATATGTTTCAAGACATATTGGAATAAAACAAAGTTTGAATTACGCTCTAATCTACAGAGGAATTCATTTATACGAAAATTAGGAAAAAAAGTTGGAATTCTCCAAAAAACTGGACACTGAAGAAAATACATGCTGCAGTCAACATTCCATCTTAACTTCGTTCGATCTCTCTATATTTTCATCAGCTCCAGTTGAGTAGCTCTGACATTATTAAAACAACCTGGAAAGTAATAAACATGGAGACTGGCAGATCGAAAAACACACCGACTGATCTTAAAATAAAAATTGATGGCAGAATTGTAGATTCTAGTTTGGAAGTAGCTACTGAATTTGAATATTTCTTTACTGAGATACCAGTCTCCACAACTAAGTATTTAAATTCATCACCTTCCTCTGCCGTTACATTGTTGAAAGAAAACGCCCCAGAATGTAATACAAACCTCCATTTTGAACACGTTAGTTTCTCAGATGTAGTAAAGGCGTTTAAATCGATTAATGTCAAAAAAACTAGTGACCTCTGGGGAGTTTCTGTTCATGCACTCAAATGCATTATAGAAATCATAGCGCCTGATTTGGCAGTTATATTTAACAACAGTGTCGATTGCGGCGAGTTTCCTGATCTAATGAAACATAGTAAAATCACTCCGTTATTCAAATCGGGTAGCACTACTGACCCCACTAACTTCAGACCAATATCTGTGCTCCCAACATTTAGCAAAATTTTTGAGAAATTAGTTTTGTCGCAATTAATAAAGCATTTTAATATAAACAATTTGATGCATAACATGCAATTTGGATTTACCCGGGGTCGCTCGACAACCGACGCTGGTGTCGAGCTGATTAAACACATTTTCGATGCCTGGGAGGAATCACAAGATGCTTTAGGTATCTTCTGTGATTTATCCAAGGCCTTCGACTGCGTTTGTCATGAAACATTGATCAGGAAACTCGACTACTATGGAGTCAGAGGATCAGCACTGAATTTACTAAAGTCATACTTACATGGTAGAATACAAAGGGTCGAAATGAATGGACAGCGATCACCGGGGTCATTGGTCTCGATGGGTGTACCGCAGGGATCAATATTGGGACCTTTCCTGTTCCTTATCTACATAAATGACTTGCCATATCTCGTAAAGACCCACCATGATATAGTATTGTTTGCGGATGACACCTCACTAATTTTCAAACTTATAAGACAGCAAAAAGCTTGCAATGACGTAAACAATGCTATTTCTAAAGTAGTAAATTGGTTTACTGTAAATAATTTATTGTTAAATGAGAAGAAGACTAAATGTATTAAATTTGTCACGAATCACGTTGAACACAAGCAAGGGAGTGTCTTTGTGAAAGATGAGGAATTGGAGCTAGCTGATAGTACAGTTTTTCTTGGTTTAACGTTAGATTCTAAGCTTTAATGGGGTCCCCATATTGCTAATCTCTCGAATAGACTGAGTTCTGCAGCATTTGCAGTGAGTAAGATCCGTCAATTAACAGACGTGAAAACAGCTCGATTAGTATATTTTAGCTACTTCCATAGCATTATGTCATATGGTATTTTATTGTGGGGCAGTGCCTCGGAAATTCATTCGATTTTTGTTCTGCAGAAACGGGCTATACGGGCGATATATAGATTGAAACAGAGAGACTCACTTAGGGATAAGTTTAAAAATATTAATATCATGACATTGCATTGTCAATATATCTATGAAAATATTGTGTATGTACATAAAAACATTGTCAATTTTAGGAGAAACTGTGACATACATAATATTAATACTAGAAATAAGCATAAGTTCGCGGTGCCCACCACTCGGCTCCAAAAAATAAAAAAATCATTCATGGGTAATTGTGTAAGGTTTTATAACAAACTTCCTGGAAACGTAACTGAGTTATCTATTAATAAATTCAAAAACTATGTGAAACGTAAACTTATTTCTAAAGCTTATTATAGCGCACAAGACTACATGAATGATAAAACTTCTTGGGACTAATTTTGACTGCATTTAAAATTTATTTATTCCTTTTGGTAAATTTTGACAGTGTTTTTAATTAATTATTCTCGTTTAATTTATTTTTTGACATTAGATTGTCTTTCTAGAAACATTCTAGACTAGTATTTTTTTATAAAAAAAAATTAAATACTTCATATAAATTTTATAGAGGTTTTATCATTCATGTAGTATTGTGCGCTATAATAAGCTTTCGAAATAAGTTTACGTTTCACATAGTTCTTGAATTTATTAATAGATAACTCAGTTACGTTTCCAGGAAGTTTGTTATAAAACCTTACACAATTACCCATGAATGATTTTTTTATTTTTTGGAGCCGAGTGGTGGGCACCGCGAGCTTATGCTTATTTCTAGTATTAATATTATGTATGTCACAGTTTTTCCTAAAATTGACAATGTTTTTATGTACATACACAATATTTTCATAGATATATTGACAATGCAATGTCATTATATTAATATTTTTAAACTTATCCCTAAGTGAGTCTCTATGTTTTAATCTATATATCGCCCGAATAGCCCGTTTCTGCAGAACAAAAATCGAATGAATGTCCGAGGCACTGCCCCACAATAAAATACCATATGACATAATGCTATGGAAGTAGGTAAATATATACTAATCGAGTTGTTTTCACGTCTGTTAATTGACGGATATTACTCACTGCAAATGCTGCAGAACTCAGTCTATTCGAGAGATTAGCAATATGGGGACCCCATTGAAGCTTAGAATCTAACGTTAAACCAAGAAAAACTGTACTATCAGCTAGCTCCAATTCCTCATCTTTCACAAAGACACTCCCTTGCTTGTGTTCAACGTGATTCGTGACAAATTTAATACATTTAGTCTTCTTCTCATTTAACAATAAATTATTTACAGTAAACCAATTTACTACTTTAGAAATAGCATTGTTTACGTCATTGCAAGCTTTTTGCTGTCTTATAAGTTTGAAAATTAGTGAGGTGTCATCCGCAAACAATACTATATCGTGGTGGGTCTTTACGAGATATGGCAAGTCATTTATGTAGATAAGGAACAGGAAAGGCCCCAATATTGATCCCTGCGGTACACCCATCTAGACCAATGACCCCGGTGATCGCTGTCCATTCACTTTGACCCTATTCTACCATGTAAGTACAACTTTAGTAAATTCAGAGCTGATCCTCTGACTCCATAGTAGTCGAGTTTCCTGATCAATGTTTCATGACAAACGCAGTCGAAGGCCTTGGATAAATCACAGAAGATACCTAAAGCATCTTGTGATTCCTCCCAGGCATCGAAAATGTGTTTAATCAGCTCGACACCAGCGTCGGTTGTCGAGCGACCGCGGGTAAATCCAAATTGCATGTTATACATCAAATTGTTTATATTAAAATGCTTTATTAATTGCAACAAAACTAATTTTTCAAAAATATTGCTAAATGTTGGGAGCACAGGTATTGGTCTGCAGTTAGTGGGGTCAGTAGTGCTACCCGATTGTAGTGTAGATCCGTGTAGATCAGCGTATGGCAAAGCATGGGGATTGAACCCAAAGGTACTTAAGTGGATCTACACTATGATGGTGAGGCCCATATTATTGTACGGTAGCCTGGTATGGTGGCCAAGGACTTTAATGGGCACATGCAGAGATGGTCTGATGAAGGTGCAGAGATCGGTATGCGGTAGTCAGAGGCGCGCAAATCGCTCTAGAGATTAAGAACCCTTGGACTGTGGAGCGAGGGTAAACCAAAGACTAAACACACAAACATGGAGACTGATGGTTTCTTAGACAGAATAACAAACATGGGAAGCGACAAAATGCTACCCAAGTTTGTATTCCACAGGAACTACACAACAAGAGTTCCATCCAGGGCTGAATGGGCCGAAGGTCTAGAACCACCGAGGTCTGGTGTCAAAGACAGTATAAGGTACACGGACGGATCGAAAATGGGATCCGGTACGGGAGCAGGCATTAATGCGAACGACTACTGTAGTAGTGTAAGCATGGGTAGTTTGGCAACCGTCTTCCAGGCGGAGACATACGCCATAATTGCCTGTGCACAGGAGAATATAGACAGGCAAACCAGAGGGCAGACCATCTATATACTCAGCGACAGTCAAGCGGCTCTTAAAGCGCTTACAGCGCCGAAAGTGGCATCTAGACTTGTCTATAATGGCGTCCAGGCACTGAACAAGCTTGGAAAGCACAATAAGGTGCAACTGGTTTGGATTCCAGGGCACGAGGGCTTCATTGGCAACGAGAAAGCGGATGAGCTTGCAAGAGGGGGGTCAACAAACCACTTTGTAGGCCCAGAACCATTTGTGGGACTCTCACAGGGAACCATAATCTCGGCCTTTAAAGCCCATGCCAAAACCAAACACCAACACGAGTGGAGGAATGAGGCGAGCTTAAGGCACTCTAAGCTCTTCATAGAAGGAGTGGACTCGGGCTGGACTAACAAACTCTGGAAATTCAGCAGGAAGCAGCTCAGAACCATATCTGGGGTGTTCACAGGTCACTTCGGGGTCAAGGATCTCTTGGCCAAGATGAGACTATCGGACAGCTTAGACTGTAGAATGTGTGGCGAGGAGGATGAGACTATGGAACACTTATTGTGTGAATGTCATGCCCTTGCCAGACAAAGAATGAATTACTTTGGTAACGGCTATCCGCAACCAAAGGAATTCAAGGTACTCCCGCTCAGCTGCATCATCCGCTTTGTTGAAATGATGGAGCGAAGCTGGGAGTAGACATAAGGAGAGGGCAAATGCACAAAAGATCCTACTGGGTCGAAGTGCATCCGAAGGGGCCCTCATCTAGATAAGATAAGATAAGATAAGTGCTACCCGATTTGAATAACGGAGTGATTTTACTATGTTTCATTAGATCAGGAAACTGGCCGCAATCGACACTGTTGTTAAATATAACTGCCAACTCAGGCGCTATGATTTCTATAATGGACTAGCTTTTGCCCGCGGCTTCGCCCGCGTAGTAAAAGTAATTTTCCAATAATTGTTGAATTGCTACGCCGCCTACTAACCTACTACTGCTAACTTCCCCTACTAATAACCCTTCGTCATAACCCATTATGGTAAATTATTTTTTTTTTACTATTATATTTATGCACGTGTGGTGGCAGGTTAGAATTTCACCACCCTCTTTCTTCCCGTGTGTGTCGTAAAAGTCGATTAAGATAGCAGGGTTGAAGTGTGTTGTGGGTGATGGGCTAACAACCTAAGCAATATCACTTTTTGTCGATCTTTTATACCCACATTTATGCTAAAAGTGGCTCTGGAACATAAAGTTCATGTGCTCTGCCTGCCCCTTTTGGGAATAAAGGCGTCAATGTATGCATGTATGTACGTATTTCTGTTATTAAATTTACAATCATGATTAAGGAGAATCTGTCCTCTGGAATAAAAGCTACTTTATGTTCATGAACATTAATGTTGAAATACCAAAATATCTCCACGAATGTTAAGTCAAATTTGTGGCCTGGACATTGCTATAGGCTTGTTTCCTAAGATTTTTTTTGTATGCTTTTCGAACCAGTATTTAAAATAAATACCCAAAAATTTGTTTTTATTTAACGGCGGCCAAAATGCTTAACATATTAAAAGTAAGCAGATCTTCGTGCAGCACCTTGAATGTACTTATTACGGATGCAGGCACTTTCCCAATGTCTCCTACCTTCCCGTCCCGCCGCGCCGCCCGCACTCGCCTAGGTACCGATTGCTGACGATCGAGATGGCACCGAATACAAACTTTAAAACATATAACCCTATATAATGCGGGTCTCGTTCCATACATCAAAAGCAAAAATAGAACCCTTATTTATAGGATCACGTGTGGCTGTCTGTCAGTCCGTCTGTTACAACCGATTTGCTACGAAAAAAACTGGACCGATTGAATTGCAATTTGGCACAAATATTTTCATGAATTTTCATGTCCACAACATTACATTTCAAAATCTATGTGATTTTCGTTATTAACGTCCCAAAAAACCGTTATAACAACGCCCATATTGATATTTAGACGCCACGTTGGAATGTAAAATCGTTGTTGTTTTCCTAATCAGCGACCCGATAAACCATAGAAACAATAGATGCCGATGTTGATTTTCAGATTTTTTCACCACATGTCTCCTTTTAGGGGTTGAATTCTCAAAAAACCGGAAACACTTGTTTACTCATTTATCGTTAGGAATTATCCTGTGAATTCTCGAATAAAATTGTCTAACTAATCTTTTTTCTCCATACAAACTTTGGACCCCCGTTTTACCCCCTTAGGGGGTGAGTTTTCAAAAATCCTTTCTTAGCGGATGCCTGCATCATAGTGGCTATCAGCATGCCAAATTTCAGCCCGATCGGCCCAGTAGTTTGGGCTGTGCGTTGATAGATCAGTCAGTCAATCAGTCAATCAGTCAGTCACCTTTGCGTTTTATATATATAGATTTGAGTGCATGAACAGAAACTCCCCAGAGGTCACCAGTTTTTTTGACATAAATCGATTTAAATGCCTTTACTAAATCTGAGAAGCTAACGTGTTCAAAATCGAAGTTTGTATTACATTCTGGGGCGTTTTTTTTCAACAATGTAACGGCAGAAGGTGTTGAATTTAAATGCTTAGTTGTTGAGTTTGGTATCTCAGTAAAGAAATATTCAAATTCAGTAGCTACTTCCAAACTAGAATCTACAATTCTGCCATTAATTTTTATTTTAAGATCACTCGGTGTTTTTCAGTCTACCAGTCTCCATATTAATTACTTTCCAGGTTGTTTTAATAGTATCAGAGCTATTTTTTTTTTCTGAGATAAATAATTACGCTTGGCTACATGACAATCTATTTTAAATTGCTTCGAATATTGACATGTTCTTTAAATTCGTCACTCGTATTAAACCGCCGTTCCTCATACAAGGCCTACAGTACTTGTCTACGTTTATGTAAGTCCGCAGTAGCCCACTCACTAAAAACTGGTGCACTACTAACCACGGCCGATTTGCGAGTAAATACCACATTATAAACTGCCATAAAATGTGGAAGAATGAATTGTACATGTCATTAGGACTCAACATATACAAATCGAATAATGTGATCTGCTGGCTGCTGGCGCATACGCTAAAATGTAAAAATAAGACATAAGCACAAAATTTACAAAATCTAGTTAAGGTTCATTCACGGAGACGGTTTTTGTGAGTTCTATCGCTCTTGAGTGAATAATTACTGTAACCATAGCCAAGCAATGTAAGGATTCAGTCACAACGGCAACATTTTACCTCAAGTTGGGACGACGACTTTAAAAGTTGCCTTTCATAGGCGCTACTGGGTTCAACGTTGTGCTGCCGCTGGCATGGCGAACGCTCTAGGTCTGTCTCATATGCAACAGACCGTGTATCATGGTCAGCCTTATCACGCGATAAGTGACAAGATAGGAGCGTCGTCTCGTTCTATCGAATGGAATCAGCCAGTGACGGATGCTCTATCCTATCACTTATCGTGTGATAAGGCCGACCATGATACGGGGTCAGACCATTCCTCTGTTCTTCTTAACACCACAGCATTCACAAGCTCTTTTGAATCAAATTACTCTTTACTAATAAATCGGTTTATATAGTTCTTTCAAGATAAGGTGTATTCATGTAATGCGTAAAACTTCGGTCAGTATTTCAGGTCACGATATTCAGAAAGAACATTTCTTCCTTTTCCTAGATAAAAACCGAGTCGCTATACGTGGGCTGATAATATTTGAAGAGTTCCATCGATTCCTTAAGGATTTCAGGATTGACATTACATTAGTTGCTATTTCAACGGAATTATGTCAGAATCTTTGACGTACTTTATATCCTTGAGGAGTTCCATAAGTCATCGATGGTCTTCATTATCAGTTCGACTTTACATAAATTGCGGGTTCCGAAGGATTTTAGATCCACGAGTTATAATAGAAAACATCGAAATCGCTACACGCGTGCCTATAAATTTTGAGGGTTGCCCTCAATTTCCCTGGGATCTCATGATCAGATCCCGACTTCGTGACAATAAGACCACCTCAAAATTATACTCTTTCGGATAATAATATATTTTGAAAATAGGCACAGTTGACAGAGAATTCGGTGAACATACATTAAAAAAATACATACAGTGGAACATAAAACCTCCTCTTTTTTTGAAGTTGGTCAAAAATTCAGAATGCAAACGAAGTCAGGGACTTCTTTCCACACATCGCGCTGATTAAAATTACAGAGCCGTGACTACAAAAAATATGAACACAATAAATGCCACCCCAAAATTTACGAAACTAGAGGCAGCAGACCGGTTGCGGGCCGTCTCATCGCGACTTGTCTAACTAATACGGCGGCGATAGGATGCAGATTCGTCTGTGGCTTCATTTGTGTATATTTTGCGTCATATGCATATGTATTACTGTATTTTATTTAAACCAATGCTCACCGCTTATCCACAGATATATCTTGACGCCGCGATAAAACTCAGCGTAATCAGAGGTTTCGTGAGGCGTGACGGTTGGGGTGAGGCGTATTAGCTCGTTCCGAAACGGCCTAGTACCGATCGATGTGCATTACGGTGCTAAAACCTGTCATTATATTGTTATGCGCCGCGTGAAAAGCGCCTTAGAAGGGTAGTTGCGGGTGTCGCGAGATAAATAACGAGTATCACTTGTTAAGAGCCGGCACTAACCGCTAATGCTAGGAAACCTCACGGGCGGGGATTGAGTGCCTTCATAAACTTGCAAGTAACACTTTGAAAGTATTAATAAACTAGCTGTTCATGTTCACTCGGAAATTCTCTTGAAAATCACAACTAAATTTAGTTTCACTTAAAATGTACCTGCATTAATGCTTGGATTGAGTGTTTTTATGTAACTTTCTTATACTGCTTTTAGGTGAAAATTTTCACCACGATGAATTAACTAGAATATTAAAAAATAACATATGTGAATTAATTTAATTCCAATGGCTTTGGAGTAGGGATATTTAATGGTAGTCATAAACGAAGCGATTTACTTGCGCCAGTTTAGACTTGCACAAGTATACTGTAACGTGTATTGGAAGATACTAAACTTGCGCAAGTATACTACGACCAATACACGTTACAGTATACTTTGTGCAAGTCTAAACTCGCGCAAGTAAATCGCTCCGTGTATGGCTACCATAATACAATATTAGCGAGCGAGCTTGCGAGTGTGTGATTTTTGTAACTATGGTAAATTTTTAGCTTTTTCAACGATAAGGTATCAATATTATATTGCACGGTAGGTACCAGAAGATACATTTACTACACCCGTATAAAATTTTACAAAAAAATCGTAATCGGCTCATATGCTTAAAAAGTAATGTACAGTCGACGTTAAAGATATGTTTACACCTTATTCCATCGTAATAATCTCCTAATACTAACCTACTCGTATGTTTTTGTGCAACTGAATGAATAATGTATGTACAATAAGTACCGCACAAAAAAACAATACGGTTCGTCTGCTCATTCATGAGAAGGACTCCAGACTAAAAACGAATCCTTGTTTTCCCAGCGCCATCGCCACCATTATCATTAAGCATCAAGGTGAGAGTCGGAAATTACATAAAAGCACACTCAGTACCAATTTGGACCTTATGGCTTTGGACTTACGGGAAATATTCTCTAGATACTCGCGTTTGTTGTGCCCGTAAGCCAACGCAATTACGTCTGCGAGCTTTTATAGTCACTGGGATACCACAAAGCGTATGATATTTACCATATGATAGCCGTGAGTTACCTTTTAGGTAGGATGCCTTGGAGCGGGCAGTCAACACTTAAGACGAATTATTATCATTCAGTTTGTAATGTTTCTTAAGCAGGTAGAAGTACTAGTTAACTCATACAAAATAGCATCCTTTTACGTATATTGATAAATATTCGCGTAGATTTTTATTCAGGACGGCGCGCTGTGATTTATTTGTCAAGTTATATACTTGTATTCAATTATCCTGGGCGGAAAAGGTTGTGAAATTAGCAGTAAAAGGACAACAGTGCTCTGATTTCTTTCGGCGGAAATGCCAAGCTACTTAAAATATATTTTCCGCTGTCGTGTACGTGTTCATTGTATTTACGATTATGATCACAGTAGTCGGATAGCAACATTTTGTATAGTCCCATGTTCCTGCTGTAATTACATAGTAATGCGCCACTCTGAATTGTATGTTAGTACATAAATAATCCACAATTTAAAAAATGGTTTTTGGTCACCACAGTATAAATAAATTTATCGAATACATTTTAAACAAAAAATTGCCGATGCTTGACCAAAAACAACCGTGATTTTTGAAACATGGGTACATTGGAAGTGCTCGTGAATAAGTGCAATATCCAATATCCGTTTTATACCCTACATTTTTTGTACTAAAAACTACTGACTTACGAAAATCCTACAAGTTGAGTAAAGTTACAGAAAAATTGTAGGAAACTGTAGGATAATATGCGAAAATGCATTCTAATACCATATTGTGGAAAAATAAAAATGATTTCTCTAAGAATTCGTTGCTGAAGTTAATGCAATGCCAGAGCTCACGAGCTAGGTGCATTGGGATGCTTTTTATATTAATGCTCAAGGCTACCAAATGGATGCAAGTACTATGTTAGATGCGCTTTCGTGTCTCTTGACAGAGATTAAAGAGAAGCCACGATAGCAATGAAGAGGTTCTGCCACACCTTAGGTACATTATTTTGTCACCTAAGGAATTCATCATGTGATAATTCAAGTAGTTTATATTATACAATATTTTATTATTGATAAAATGAAAGCTTGCGAAATCTGATGTAGGCTTTTAGGAAATATCATAGATATTTGGTTAGAGATAGTCGTAATATGATTTTTATCGTATGTTTAGTAGCGGTTGCAAAGAAACGAAGATATACCTACCTATCCGAAATCTCACATATTATAAATGATAACAATAAAGACTAAGAAAGAAACAAATATCGTTTTGGAAATAGTTAAAAATGAATAGGTATCGAAAGAAAGACTAAATATTTAAAAAATCGTGATACGCAGACTGTAGTAATTAAATGTGTTTTGTAAACATCTACATGCGCTGTGATTACTTAGAAAGTACTTATTCATGTATTTCTAAAAATATTGACGTCACACATTTTTTACTAATCCGGCACGTTAGGCACTTGGGCAGCAAAATTGTTATTACA
Organism: Epinotia demarniana; assembly: GCA_945867215.1. Lineage (NCBI taxonomy): Eukaryota > Metazoa > Arthropoda > Insecta > Lepidoptera > Tortricidae > Epinotia > Epinotia demarniana. The sequence goes on along the minus strand of OX244260.1, from coordinate 37,248,843 downwards.
AGTTACAGATGAAGCAATTTATCCCGCTATACTGATATTAATTGATTTTTCTTTAACTTAATCTAAAATTTTAGTTTATGGCAAAGAAAAAAAGGTGGTAATGTTAACATTTTAAACATATCTTTACTAATAAGCTTGTTTACTTTTTCGAAACGCGTATTCTGCTAACCGTGACCATTTTGTCCTTAAACGTGAGCTCGTCTACTTTACGTACACTAACAAGTACTCGTATATAATTTATTCTGTTCTTCAGCGAAACATACCTAGAAACCTAGAAATAAGGCAAATGTGTGTTTAGTAAAATTAACATTGACTAGCGCACATACATATGAGTGTGTTTAAAGTGTTTGACCTAGTTGCTTTAACTCTGAAAGACATTTCTACTTACTATCTTTTTACTTTGCTCTACCTTGTCACTCTCCTTTAAAATATTTTCTTTACAAGTCCTTGAAAGAAATACTACCATGGATATTTTGTGATTTAAAATAGTTTGACTGCACGGATCCAATTCTAATTAAAAACTTTAACAGGAATGCCATTACCAACCTGTCTTTTTTGTATTCATAATGAAATATGGACTTGAGAGATGGTTAATAGAAACGGCAATGTTTTCATGAAAGAAAATTCTGATTTCATTACTTACCGATTGTACTTCATTTTTGCACGGTCATTATTAGTCATCAACTACTTTTTAAGGTTCTAATGAGCCCAAACACGTGTAGTTCAGGAGTTGCTTTGGTCACATTGGGTGTCTTTTAACAGATCAGCGTTGTCGTGCAACCATAATATTGCATAAGCATAGACCTTACATCAGTCTGATACCGGCAAGTGCCGTAAAATAGTTTGTATATTTTGACTTGTTGTATGTTAATGTGTAAAGTATTTACACGTAAATTAACAAAAATCAGTGCAAATAAAATAAATGCTTATACAAGATACAAAGATGGAATAAAAATGTGCTTCCTCGCTTGAACTCAGCCCTTTACCTTGAAAACCCTGTTGTTTTTACCTCCGTTCGGTAAATTACCGTAATTTATTTGCCTCGTCTTAAGTGGGCGCTTAAATATGCTACTACGTGTGGTGGTAATGTGGTGAAACTTTCCAAAGTACGCATGAAATTGAAGCTGATATATTATTTTTAGTTGCTAAAGGAAGCACTTATTTCTTTATATGTATCAGATAATAAGGCCTACATTTGCAATCTTACAGGCTAACATACGTATATAGCAACATACAATACTGAAATAACACATAAAGACGGCGACGAGCTGCGCATATTCTGGAAGTTAAATAAACAGCCTCGAAACCGTTCTATTAATATTATACAAAAACCGGCCAGGTGCGTGTCGGACCATGCGGAGTGTCATAAGTTATCGTAGTTTTAAGTTGTGTTAAGTTGACCATCAATTTACCCCGATGACCCTGCCTACAAAGCCGGTGGTTGCAAGATTGACTTGCAATGTATTTTATTTTATTTACTTTGCTACAGGTCAGATTACTAATCTGAAGTTACTGTTATTAGTTTTAATTCCCAGTTTTCGAGCTAGTTTACATTTATAATAATTGTTGCAATATACTTATGTTTTCTTAAGAATATATTTTTATACTGTGTTGATATATTAAATGACTGAATTGCGGTCGTTATTCAACAGGTTGCTAGGTTGAAAGTAGATGACGCCGGCAACTACACCTGCTCCCTACATTTTCCCCTTCACATGAAGACAGTCGCCAGAGTACATGTCCTGCAAGGTATGTAAAGTATTTTCTTACTTCTATTTAGTTAAGTATAAGCGACGAATTTATAAAACTCTAAAGAATTGGCCAAATTATATACTTACGCACATTGTGTAGGTATGTGTTTCCATCTAGCTGTAAAATATGAAACAAGTAGGTAACTGAAAACATTATTAATATGCTTTTTGAAACTATTTACTATACCTTAATATGAGTTACTATAAAATGTCTCAAGTTTATTGATTATCACATGCCTCAAAATTTGTACCTATATAATTTTTTAATTATCTTTATCTAATAAAAACAAAACATAATCTGGTATCAACGGTCCTTTGCCAGACTATCTTGATTTGTGAAGAACCAGTTGATTCACAACGTAACATACCACGTAGTGAATAAATCGGTTAACGTGTAATTCTTTAATACAACGAATCCCTCAGCCATCCTATTAGAAACTATTACAAAACGCGCTCATACGCTGTACATAAGTATTCTGAGCCGGGGACATAAATCTTCATAATGTACTTGCCATAAAAAGCGATATTCGACAACGATCCTTTATTAGGTTCTAAGAAGCTTGACTACGAATTAAGCCAGCATTAACAGGGTAAGCTATAGTTACTGCAACACTGTTGCACGCCGGTATCCTAGACACTTTAGACAGTTTAAAGGCAGATAAAGCCCTGTTAAAGCGCGAGCTTAGTATCTCAAACGCTACCTAGAGAAGTGTCCTCTACATTTTTTTAACGGTGAATGTTTCATATTAATCTCGTTTCATGCCTACTTTGGTTTCTTCCTTCATTGATAGGATAAATACAATACGAATATCTTATCATATTTATAATAATATGATTACGTGCAAGAAAAAAAAAATAAGGTTATAAAATAGTAATTCTTTTTAATTTACAATCACCAAGTACTGTCTCTGTTTTTATCTTAATATAAAAATGATGTTGTCATTGATCATTTTAGAAAATATTTCTCAATTATTAGAATACAGTAATTTGGGCAATAATTTTGTGCTAATTTGCAGCAGTTGCGACCGCAAAACCACAAAATTTAGGCTTTCGGTATATATGCGTCAAAAGTTAAACATTATGTAGGAGTATAAATTTACAAAGTCACGTTTAGTCGACAAAATAGATTTGAGCAGAGAAAAGCTACAATGAAATGTTTAGAAAACGGTGTTATTATATTAATTATGAAGTACACCGATAATATATTGTGTCTAAAAGATTACTATAGTTCTGTGAGCTGTAAATCTAAAGAAGCAGTCATTTAAAAAAATCCGTTATAAACTGAATAAAAATTATATAATATTGAACCTGCTCACAAAATTTCAGCAATCGTTGAGAAATTAGACCTGTAAAGGAGAACAGCCGGACATACGTAGTATTTTTTGCCCAAGCTGAAACGGAGACCTTCGTTCGCTTTGCTAGGGTTACCGTTATTTATAAAATTAACGAGAAATCCGTTTAACAAAATTTAATTTTATTAACATTGATTATTTCAGACCCAAATGATCCATAAAAAGTTAGTAACAGTATGGTTTAAAAAACTTTGTTAACTAGAGATAATAATAATAACGGACTAATAATTGTCATGTTAGTAAGAATCAGGGACCGGAACCGGTTACCATTAAAGGGTTTTGGATCGGGTATTTGATAGAATTGTTTTTCAAAACCCTATCAATTCGGTAAGCGTATCGATCGACTTACCGAAACGATAGTGTAACCAAATTGATAGAGTTAATTCAGGTAAGCGCTTCTTCTTCTCAGTCGTAGCACTCTTGACAGAGCGGTCGTGGTCGTCATTTCGGTCGAGTAACCCGCCTCAGAATTCGTCGCCATTCGTCTCTGAGGGCTGCTTTTTTGGTGCATTGGTACAGGGGGTCATCCAGTGCTGCCTTGATTTGGTCTGTCCATCTCATTGGTGATCTGCCACGCATTCGGGTGCCCTCTACTCTGCCCTGCACCACCAGTCGCTCGATGGACGTACGGCCGCGTCGAGATACGTGTCCAAAGAAGGTGAGGATACGAGCCTGGACTAATGAAGATAGGCGCTGCTTGATGCCTAGTTCTTGGAGGATGGAATCATTGGTACGGAACTCTGTCCACGATATGCCAAGCATTTTTCTCCAGCACCACATCTCAAGAGCATCTATCCTTTTTTTGTCGTTTTCCCGAAGCGTCCATGTCTCTGCAGCGTAAAGGAATATGGGGAACACAAGCGCTCTTACCAGCCGGGTCTTTGTGGCTTTGGTCATGTTGCGGTTCTTCCATATTTTCTTGAGCCTGTCCATAGAAGACCTCGCAATCACCATACGTCGCTTTATTTCGTCCACACATCCGCCATTGTTGGATATCAGCGCTCCCAGATAGACGTATGATTGGACCACATCACAATTCGCTATTTTCGCGACTTCGGGCAAGTTGTTGTTGGCACGATCCACAATCATCATCTTCGTCTTACTGCTATTGATCTTAAAGCCAAACTCCAAGCTTACGCTTTCCATTTTATGCAGCAGGTCTTCCATATCTCGCATACTGCTTGCGAATAGGGTGGTATCATCTGCGTAGCGTAGGTTCGAGATCCTCAGGCCACCAATTGCGACACCATCCGTCCAGTCTTCAAGGGCAATTCTCATTATGAGCTCTGTGTAGGTGTTGAACAGAAGCGGAGAAATAATGCATCCCTGACGGACTCCCGCGCTAGGGTGTATCTCTAGTAGAGTTTTCCAAAGTTCCGGCCATTTCACAGAGTCAATCGCCTTTGAAAAATCAACAAAGCAAATATAAGTGGGCTTGTTAAATTCTCTGGCTTTTTCGATGATCTAGCGTACTGTCAGGATTTGCTCCCGCTTGCAGGTAAGCGCTTACCAACATTAAAACCCTATGATAAGGTTACCCTATCGAGGGTTTTTAGAAAACAATCAGGCAATTTTAATCTCTGCACGCTTCATATAAAGCTTATTCATACATCTTAGATTTGTTAATTCACGCGCAAACGAATCATCACGAAATCCCCTATAATTACTTAAATATAACCGGTAAATATTCACCCTATTCGACTTGGTAACCACTTTGGAAACGGTTACCCTGTTCAAAACGGTATCCATAACGATAGGCTAACACATTGATAGGGAAACCATATCGTTTGGGTAATCAGTTGATAGGGATACCTTATCGAAAGGCTTAATCAAATGAAAGGGTTTTCCGGTCCCTGGTAAGAATGAGCAAGTAGTCAATACTTTACCAACTACTTAGCCCTACTAACAACCATTTTGACACAATATTTTATGAGCGGGCAGTCGTGACGGTCGGCTAGCCCCCTCAGCTTACTGTTGCTGCTACCTAGCACCCGGTTCAGCGGCGAGGCTCCTCACTCTCTTCCGCCGAATGTCAAAAGTCTTCTGCCCGAACCTCGGCAAACGTGCCTTATGCACTGCAGTGCTTCAGCAGCCACAACAACATTCTAAGGGTGTTGTTATATTGTACACGTAATGTGTTATAAGCCCTCTGCGTAAATCTCACCCACAGGCAACAAGTGTAAAATGTTTGACGATACGCTTTGAAAAGGATCAACTTGTTTATTACAACGTGCCATATTCATGCCTCGTACTGCCAACTCTCTTAACGTAGACCAATCTTACTACTTCCAAAAGGTGTGAAAGATGCTTTAGCCGGTTGCAAAAACATTTTTTTCATTAGACTTGTTTAGAAAACAGCGTCATTGCCACATTTACATACGTGCATTTTATAGTAGATTGTATGACAAGGGTCTAAAGTAAGCCATATTACCACGAGATGGATATTTTCCCGAACGAAGTGAGGGGAAATAATTCGAGGGGTTCACCTTCAAGTTAATTGCTTTTTATTAAATTTTATGTGACTTACACTATCAATGAATTTTATTTTATTTCACGTTTCTCACTCATCATTTTCAGTCTGTAATCGCCCACTGCCGAGCATAAGCCTCTCTTCGAGTAAGCCACGTTTTTAACTGCTGCAACTTATTTGCTTGTTTCTCTTACAACAGGTTCAAGCCTTGCCGAGCTACAAAGCGGCGTGAAGACTAAATCCAGCTACACAGGCCTGCTATTAACATCGATGCTGCTTGTACTTGTCATGCGCTACGAAGACAGGTGACCTACTTAGACGGTTTAGTTACGCTAGTAAGGTTCTATACGTTTTTGAATCGTTCGGGATTTTATTTGTTGTTAATATTATTCGACGGTGCGTGTAAATGATTTTTAGAGAGACAAAGAGAAAAGCAGCTAAGAATATTATTTTGTGCAGACCAATTAAAAAACCTTTTGGCTTAGCTTTTCATAAATAAAAAAACAATATACATCCTTTTACCCAACCACGACAGCTGCTCTATCTTACCGCTAAATCTCATAATGCCTAGTTAAATTATTCATAAGAGTTCTCAAAACTTAAAACTGACGTTGATGAGGGTTATTTTTGTAACTGTAAATGAAATATAAATTCTCGTCGTTTTTGGATATCTTTTAGGCCATGGCAATATAATAAACACAAATTAACATCATATTTGGCATTAGAAATAATTTCGATTTGACTTTGATATTAGTTCAGACGATTGTGGGTAAAGCTGTTGGCACTAATCCGTAAATCGAACGCATGAATAAATGCAAACTGCACTGACGTTCGGTCCATACTGATCCTATCGGGTCGGGTTTATTATTGTTATAGGTCCTTTAGGTACAATTTTCCTACCGCCCGCTACCCGCTAGGTACCGACCCCTTGTCGCCTCCCCGCGTGCCCCTGTTTTGTCTTAGTAATACGACGCCTATAGTTAATATGATTAGCAATCAGGAAAACACTAAATTACACTGTGGTATTTTCTCTTATAATGTTGATTTGTCTGTAGTGTGTTTGGTTTCACATGGGTGGCTTCATAATACTAGAAGCGTTAAATAATGATGATTGAACCGAACGCGTCCAAGCTGGTAATTTTAGATCTTCAAAACTGGTGTATGATTTTGTAATTAGTGATTGTTTTGTAGTAAAAGAATACATTAAAATTAACAATTCCAGAAAAGTAAAGGGTTGTCGGGCAGATTATGTTTTTCTTATTTTCAGTTCATGAATGATGAAGTGAAAATTTGAATATTTCGTTATTTTACTTTAGAAGATGTTGCTTTATACAGCGTTAGTGAAAGTGAATGCATAAAGATCTTTAAATAGAGCTGAGATACCGTCCGAGGGTCTTGTATATTAAACATTAAGGACCATTAGTGAGAGTGTACATACTGTACAGTATCAATGTAAACGTATATATGTTTGTACCTAAATTAGCGACGTTACGAATTATAAAGGCATTGGGTTTTTATTGTACAATGATATTTTGTGAAACAGTAATTAGTCTAATTAGTCCCTTTACTATTCGGAAGCATTATATGGGAATATTCTATAACAGCTATAGGCTTTTCTAAATCGTTTCTGTGTAACTCTTAACGTCGCTACAAATCTATCCGAGTATTTGTTTTAAATATTGGTGTACCTACTCTGTCTATGTTATTTAGAGAGTTTAACATATCATAGGAATGTATTAAAATATCTTGTCTTCATATCACGCACATTGTTACAATATTAGAAGTATATGTATTTAATTTTCTAACAAAAAATCTAAGCATATTTCGACATGGCCGAACTAACTTCATTCACATGTTGATATTGAAAATTGTTTTTAAAGCACTTTTATGATAATAACCATAACCATGCCAAAGTATAAACGTAAGAAACTTGAATGTAGAGAAACAAATAAATAGCATTAAAATGTATACTGATTCTAATGTACAATTGCACATCACTTGTAAATAAATAAAAATATAATTTTAACCTTAATCACTTTACTATGGTCGTTTTCATCTAAATCGAGATCAAAACCTATTAAGCCATAATTTATCATAATACGTAGTCATTCGATCTTTTATTATAATTCTAGAAGTCTTTGAATTCCTGGTGCGGTGTGTTGACGTGGAGCAACTCCAGGGGGCATTTAATCATATAACCAGAACTCAGCAGACATTGAATCAAGTAACCAGAACCTTATAAAACAATTGAGTATCAACAACCAACAAGATATTCTGACGAACACTTATCAAACTGTAAATGTTGTCGATGACAGTATTCCCAGTGCTCAGGTTAAGCCGAACACTGCAATAACAACCTCACAAGAAGTTAATGTCAGTATAAACTAAGGTACAACAACACTAAGTATATGTAAATCTTATTAAGTCATGTCACTTATTATGTGCTGTTTCTGAGAACACGCTGTGTTAGGAGTGGGACCAGCATTTGTCTCTACCGGTCAACAACGTACCTCTAATTAAATTAATGCTTTATAACGTTTATATAGATTTTTTTTTGTTTAATACGAAACATTTTATTTCAATACACAAACATTTGTAGTATGCATTATTTTTGTAAAACGTGAAGATGTAAAAACTAAACTACCCTGTTTAGTTTTTATGATATTTGTGTAATATTAGATGAAAACGATCCCTTTATTGATCGCACGGAACAAAGTTTTAACGTCTATTTTACTAACACAATCGCACATTATACAGTTTATAAAACGATTATGTATTTACATAGTACATAGTACTAAAGTCCATATAGTAGCAACTGTTAGGGTGTTATATCAAATACTTACCTATTTCTTAATAATGGTGTTAACGTTGTAAAATGTTTAGTTTATAAGTTGACTCTTATCGTATTTGAATAGTCGTGTTTATTTTGTCGAAGTCTGCAAGTCGAAACAGTAATAATTTATCGTATTTGTATAACAAAAATATAATATGAATTGGTGCTTTGGTTGACTGTTGATTTAGCGTAATAGTCAATAAAACTATAATTATTAGATGTATTATATTGTAATCACAATAAGGTTTTTATAATAAAGGTGTGAGAACTAATATTCGATTTTTATTTGTATTTGCTGACCATTTCTAAAACTTACGATTAGTGCAGCGCAGCTATCGCAAGACGGCGCGCGAGATCTCTCGATTTTTCTGGCATTATACCTCTCTTTCTAAGTTCTCTAAGAGAGAGACGTATAGTGCCAGAAAAATAAACATAGCTCGCGCGCCGTCTTGTGATAGCCACACTATATAGCACGGCTATATAGCCGTACTATATAATACTGCTATCACAAGACGGCGCGCGAGCTCTCTCCATTTTTCTGGCACTATACCTCTCTTTATAAGTTTTCTAAAAGAGAGACGGATAGTGCGAGAAAAATCAACATAGCTCGCGCGCCGTCTTGTGATAGCAGTATTATATAGTACGGCTATATAGCCGTGCTATATACACTCCATGTTCGAACTAATTATTTTTATAAACGAATGCGATGAGAGTTTGTAATGGCTTGTGACTAGATGTTTATATTTTGTTTCATATATATTTGATGTTCGGAACTGAACGTTCTAACTTATGTTTGACAGGTAGCGATACGAAATTGGTGCAACTCATCATCGTCGAGTTCATACGGAAAGTTACAAGAGACTGTTGACCGGAGTTGCACCGCATGTTTTTAATTGTCACCTAGCGCGAAACGAGTCAAGATTTGAATTGTACAGACACTTTTGGTTGAAACTTTATCGAATAGTTTTATTTGTTATCTATTGCGAAACGAGTTAAAATTACTACGAAATAAATCAAATAAATAAATACGAAAGAAACACTATAAATGGTCCATCAAGCCGAGTTTTTTTAGATAGAGTATATCCTCGATACGATAGAGCCATTTATAAACACTGAATAAACTAATGTTTCTAGCAGAAAGCATAATTTCAATTTATAACGAACGACGATCATTAACAATTATCATTTTCTACACTTTGTTTCTACAGTTCAATTCCAGAACTGTAGAAACAAAGTGAGGCTTACAACATAAATATTACACTTACATACATTCAGACTAACTGGAATCAGAATTACAAATGAGTCTCATCGTTTGTTTGATAGTGCTAAGTAATCTTGCAACACTATTTTAAATAAATAAACACAACCAAGACGAAGCATAGTGTTTCCAAGACTGGAATAACAATAATTAAGGAATCGAAGCTACAAATGTTGCCAAGTCTTCTGATTGCTTTTAGACAAACATCCGAAAACTCAAATTTAACTGTATCTACTTAAAATAATAATATATGATAATTATTTAAACTTTCGACAGACGAGTTTCTCCTGTTTTTTTGGGGAGCACAAAATTTGGAAATAAAAATGAATACTGGTATTTTTTTATAAAGGGTGGACGAAAAAATTTTCTTAAATTCGTCCAAATAACGAGAGAAGTCCTTACGAACACAAAATATCCATGTTTAAAAAAAGTGCCCCCCGTAAGTTTGTCGAAAAATCTATTGCAATTATAACCTTAACTGTCTACAAGGATATAATAGATTTCTTGGCAGTCCACAGGGAAAAAATATTTTATAGGTGACTTAGCTCCAAAATAATTGTTTAAAATTTTACTTCGACAAACAGACGTACAGAATATATTGTTTTTATAAAATATTAAAAACTATTAAATCTTGTTTAGAGTCAATACTCAATGTGAGTTTAGACGACAAACAATGGTGTCAGGCGGCCCTGCCAGTTCGGTACGGTGGCTTAGGCGTGCGTTGGGTCCAGGACATAGGTCTGTGGTAGGTAGCCTTTATAGCGTCGGCTCATGGTTCGCCGGATCTTGTTGCTCGAATATTATCATTTGATGGCAGCAGCATTCGAGTTCCATTCGTAACCGAGGCCCTGGCTAAGTGGGCGACACTATGTCCGTCCAATGATCATCCGGATCTGTCCGGTCCAAAGAGAATGGGACGACATTCTATGTCAGCAAACGTTTTCTCATTTGTTGAGTGATGCCTCGGGGACTGACCTAGAACGTCTCAAGGCTCTCACAAAGCCCGAATCCGGTGCGTGGCTGCATGCCTTGCCTTCCCCTCAACTCGTCACTCTGCTCGACATCGACTCCCTGAGGATAGCAGTATTTAAGGCTGGGGAGTAAGGTATGCGAAGCGCACCGATGCGTTTGTGGGAGGAGAATGGCCACCACGGGCTAACTGTAACTAGGCTAAGCTGCAAAAGATGTGCGGGTCGGTTCCCTAGACACCATTCTATAAATGAGGTCGTGCGTCAGGCTATGGTGCGGCCAATGTACCGTGCATCCTGGAGCCCCCGGGTCTGTCTCGGACTGACGGGAAAAGACCGGACGGTTTGACGTTGGTTCCCTGGCAGAGAGGGCGGTGCCTTCTATGGGATGCAACTTGTGTTATCACATTTGCAGAGTCCCATCTAAGGCACACAATTAAGTCAGCTGGTTCGGCGACTTAAAATGCCGTCAAGCTCAAACACACAAAGTACTCTGCCTTGGAACCGACTTATGATTTCGTTCCGGTTGCTGTGGAGATAGCTGGACCCTGGGGCAGTGAGGCTCTTGGGCTGTGCAAGGAGTTAGGCAGACGTTTAAGGGAAAGGGGTCTTGACCCCCGGTCTAGGTCATGGCTTGTCCAACAGGTCTCCATTGCTGTTCAGCGAGGCAATGCCGCTAGCATTTTGGGGACCTCTGGTTCGGGCTTGACGCAGAGCGGGATGTACTCGTAGTTTTACTTTTTTTTTTACGTACCTATTTTAATTTAATCATTCTCTACACCATTGTATTCCGACTTGTTTTGTTATTCTTATACCTTCTGTAACTTGTAATTGTATTTAAATAAATATATCTTTATTAAATATAAAAAAAGATTATTTTTCCGACCAAATCATCCCGAAATTCATGAAAAAATCTTGAATAGTAAATTTCGTAAATTTAAGTGTTCGTTTCAGCAGTGAAGGTTAATTCAAGATGATAAAAATACGATTTTCAGCCCAGCGTGCACCGCTGACAGTCACTTAGGTTAAAGTAATTAAGTAATCCTGACCACATAATAATCAATTACTAATTAAGAAAATTATGATCCTGGCAACACTAACGGATGGCAAAGTTCTAATTTTTCATATAGGTATCAAAACGAGATTACCTGCAATTATTTTAGTCGATATTAAACTACATTTATTTGTTCCTGGCTTCAATTAAAAAAATATATGAATAGCTGTGAAAGTTAGAAACAAGGTGCTATAATTTTAACGTGAAATGGACATAGTCCCCTTTTTTCCGATACGGTGTTCCACCCTTGTTTCCTCGTTGACACCTCATTATTTCCATTTTACTTTGAATTTATATTCATCTGGACAATTTTACGTGCAAATTAACATTACTAGCTTTCCAACCCTCATATCTAATGGGACCAAACCGACGCAAACCCAACTCTGTTATTTGCAAATAAGGGTAGAACTTCAAAAACATGCTGAGATAAGTATTTGCGTGAGCTAGTAGCTAAATGAAGCAACGTCGTCAACAAACTGTTTCACTAACGTAAAAGTGATTTACTACTACCAATTTATTTATACTTCATTGTAAAACCTAATACCATTTATAACACTAAAGAAAAATTACCAAAAGTAAACAGATACTTATACTTAGTGCCCAACTCGTGCGTTATGCTCCACATGTTCAACTAAAGAAAACCTGATTGTTTAAGAATCATTCCTTATCAAATCAAACAATTACTTATTTCACATCCTGGCACCCATTCGCGTATTCATCCCTCTCAGCTAAAACAGAACAATTAAATTTCAGACTGGCTGTTACATTTCAATTCAGAAAAGATTTATAGCCATCGTCAGTTTCAACGCTTCCCCTTTGTTCGCTCCAGCAGAAAACAAGCGTTTCATTAAACGACTTATTTGAAATTCAGATGCTTCGCCGAATTGCTTCGACTTAATTAAAACGATCTCAATAAAAACTGCGTATACCAACCCAATTGAGATGATTATAAATCAATAGACATACAAATATATAATAGACATGTATATATACTGTGTTAATTAATTAATACAGTATATATTATATACAAGTAGCTACATGCATAATCATTCATACATCTCGCACGTACTTAATCTATCGCTAATCCTAAGCACGTATTTAAGAATATCTTATCGCTACAATAGAATGTGCCTTGCCGGCACAACTTATATGACCACCGTCATCTTATGAATGAATTATTGAATAAGTTTAATTTCAGGACCAGGCCCGTATTGGTTAGTAAATATTATCTTCTTAACTTAATGTTAATTATTTATAGTCCAGGCAATGAACTGACAACTTGTATGGAAAAAATGACAATTTGGGAAATAATTATAATAGCTTATTTTTTCTGTGTAACGGATTTATTATCAATTAAATAGTCACCCAGCGACAAAATCCGACAATATTTCAGACATCCAAAAATTATAAATTAACTAGCTACAGAAAATTCAGAAAAAATATTTTTATCTTTATTTTGGTTCATTTACATTTGCTCTTTAATATTCAAGATAAATCGTACAAAAAACGACAACGCATGCTTTATTTAAATCTACTTAATTACTTTCGGGTGCAAAGTTTGCCGGATTCTTGAATAAAGCATCTTAGAATAACATTTTACAATTAAATCAACAAAAAAAGACGCTATTATAAACTAATGTTTTTCAAAACCGTATTTTGCCTGGAGTATTAACAAAAACAAGTTTTCATCATTAAGATTCTAAAATTCAAGTCAAAAATAATACACTTCATTCTGAATGAATAGTTATACTCGTAAACATGTCAGAAAGATAAATAAAATGCAATTTGATTAGGTAAATATTAAAATGCGAATAGTTTGATTTAAAAGTGTCACACGTTTTTGTTAATGGTATTGACAGTTCATAATTATTCGAGAGTTTATAGTATCGCGAGAAAGATTATAAACTGACAGTGTTCACAATATAACGGTGCAATATACACTAGTTCTGTTTTTTATTCAATAATGTCGGTTAAATCTATTTAAGTATTAAAATTAGCTTGCCTTTCTCAATCACTTTTATATTTGTGATTGTAAAAATAAAAGAAAGCTATTAAACTGTCACTGTATATTTATTTTTTTGCATAAGGTATGATCATCGATTAGATAAAATCTTAGAAATATGAGCATTAGTATTAAATATTTGGCACACGGAAGTCTGTTCAATATATTAACTATTACATAGGTACTACAAGGAAGAAATTACAACACTATTCAATAAATAGAAACAACATCAAACATAAAAAAAACCCAAAGATACTTCGAAACTCAATTGGCATTTATAATCCTGCAATCTAAAATCATAATTTTCAATTATTTCTGGAAATAAGTTGAATTCCGCAGTAACATTCTAAATCTCTCTAAAGTAATGGTGGATCGTTGTACAGCCACACCGCAAAATCCTTTGAGTGACAGGCGGTTTAGGGAAAGGAAATACAAAACTGTTATGCGCAAACGCTTTAATGATATCCATTTAATTCCACCGTTGGTTTACGCGAAAATGTTCGTTTAAGCCATGTTATTTTTAATTAATGGACTTTAAAAATAATTTAAATAATAACGTAAATTAAGACAAATAATGGTACACGTTTATATTTCACCTACGCACAGTAGGTACCTGAAAACAATAGACATTATAATATTATATACCAAAATAAATACTTGTGAAATAACAGACTATCAGCTTGAAAACCATAATCTTATTTTCAACAATTTCTAAACAAAGGAAATTCTCCATACGAGTATATTTTTGAATACCTTCTGTTACATTGCTTTAACGCTTTTTGTATTCGGTACTTTGAATTATACCGAATGGTCACGTTCTCACCAATTATAGGAATAGTATATGACTAATAGCGTACACAAATGAGGGTTTTATGTAAAGCGATTCATTAGCACCAGGAGAGCATCATTTCAAAAGGCGGATTGCAACCTCTGTCCCGCAACCGTTGTCCTATTTTTTTAAATAGAAGTTGTAATGTCTAAGCAATATCAGAATTTGCCTCGAATCAAGTAGGAATGTATTTTTTTATGTGTACGGTAAGTAACTTGTCTGTGAAACTGAGGCCATTGAGATTAATTAGCATCAGCAAAATTATTGCATATAAGTGTAGCTGACGTCAATAAATTCAAACCAATCAATGTAACCCACCCATCCCAGGCAAAGAACAAAAGGATCTGGATAGATCGTAAAAAATATTATTCATTCAAAACAAAATCCAGACTTGTGAATATCACTCAGAGTCTAAATGCATATCTCATGGAAACTAGTTTCCATCTTGAATTATGCATAAGTCTACTTTACTTGATTCAAAAGAATTCTACTTTTCTTTGCGTTTCCTTTTTCTTGATAACTAGAAATAGCCAGTAGCGTCGATGTAGCAGCCTGAAATGCAAGTTTTAAATATAAAGGTGTATAAAAGTACACTTTTGAATCTGTATCAAATAAATAGTACCCAGTATTACAAATAATTTATTGTTCTTTCTTAACGAAACGAATTATTTATTAAAATATTATGTTTACAGACGAAGATGGCTTATTTTTCCATTATATTCTTTCTCTCTGTATCATATCTTTTAATTCATTGTTATTAAATATTCAAAAACTGGAATCATTTTGTAGAACATGACATTACAAGCTTTACAATCTTTATTTTTTCGAATTTCCCATTCACACACAATATGAATAATAAAATGTACTTTTCTAAGGTTTCCTATTAAAATGTGTTATGACCGTGAAATTCTGTGGTATAAATACGATTACTTCATCGTCATCATTATTTAAGCTGTTGTCCACTAGAATCCCCTTGCCCGATCCCCCAGAGGTTTTTTTTTATTATGTTTCGTAGACTCTGAGGCAGGTCGGTGTAGGCAAGACGACGAGCGAAGCGAGGAGGATTGTTAGGTGAACTGCGACCCTACAGCACGCGAGCCGAGTGGGCGAAGCGAGCGTGACGCGGTAGCGTCCGGCGAAGCGTCATAACCGAACATTATATTATTTTCCTAGTTGAATATAAAATAGGAGCTAGGTTCCCCTGGGTGATCGGGGTCAGGTGATAAACGTGGATAACGTGTTATTTAAGAGCTCTAGGCTCTTGTCGGTGGAGTAACTGCCACTGATTTTTGTCCTCTGCTAGCATCTTGACGTCTTCGTTCGACTCGACAGCAACTTTCGATTTTGCTTTTTTTATAACATATATTCACTTATTTAATCTTTATTGAACTAGAGAATATCTTATGGTACATTAATAGGGTTGAATAAAATGAATAACGGGTCTGAATATTAACAGCGAATCATCCGTTTACCTAACTGTAGCGTAAACTTCTCTGCCATCTGAAATCCTTTTAATTAGGTGTGTTTAATAATATATTAAACATACAATTTAATTTGTCTAGATTTAGTAGAGAAATACTTCTCTTTTAACTGGCAACAGTTATTGTTAGTTTTTAGTGTAGCAACACTGATTTTTCTCTCTCTCAACCTATGTATGTAGACAGCAACATGTAATTATTTGTTAAAACTGCAATACAAGTTTTATTAAGTTTCAACAGCTTTGTTTTATTAAACATACAGCTGTTTGTGGTCCTTCGTATAAGGACGCTGGAGTACAGTGTAGATTCGGTGCGCGGAGTGAAAAAATCGCCCTATAGTGCGGTATCCGGCGGCCGGTAACTTTACGCCAAAATTCTATATATTTGGGCATAATAACATAGCTTCAGTGTCTACTCCATATAAAAGTGAAATAAAGAGCGTCTATATCCTCTAAAACTTGGCTATAACCAAGCAATCAAGAGTTTGCGTGCCCACGAGAACGGCAGCTATAAGTGTCCGATCCGTAAAAGTGTGTGCATTTTCAACTCAAAACAAGGTGCCTCCAGCTATAGAAGACCTACGGGAGGATAAATATACAACAGTACAACAGAAATAAGCTGAAATTAAAATAGCGGCAGTTTTAAAATTTGGAAAAATTTGGTTGCGGACGCCGCCATATTGTCGCGGTGTGTTGGCAGCAGTGTCGCTAGTGAGGCGACTTCTCGACGTACGGTATTTCAAGCTAAGCTAAGAAGTTGGCACTACGATTTATCTGCCAAATCCAGCGGAACGTCAAGTGTCATCTGTCATTATAAGTTCGTACGATGTTTTGAACATTAAATCGGTATCGATTGCGTTTAAGATTAAGTAAAAGTGCGGCGGTTCGTGTTTAGTGCGTGATTCGTGTGCGGTTAAAAATGACTGAGGGGCTTCCTCTACTACGGGCCAAGCGAGGCCATCTAAAAGGTACAATTACGCGCCTTGAGACATTTGTAGATGACCCCGAGAGCGTTGCATCGGGCAGCGCAGCGTATCTGCAGGCGCGCAGGAGCAGGCTTGTGAGTACATTTGAAGACTATGAAACCGTAAATATCGAAATCTCTGCCATAGGCGAAAGTGAAAGTGAAACTTCTGAAATGACAGTGTTTGAAAATAAATACTATAGAATTTTAGCTAAATTGGATGAGGCCATAAGTCGTTTAAATAAAAAACAGACTTTAGGCTCTAAGATTCCAAACATAGAGATTCCATATTTTGATGGAAAAGATTTCACAAAATTTAAACCGTTTATGGACCTCTTTAATGCAGTGTTCGACAAGAACCCAACACTGTCAGATGTACAAAGATTATTTTACCTGAGAAAATATGTGACGGGTGATGCACTAGGAATTATAGTGAATTTACCTATTGTAAATGAATCTTACAAAGAGGCGATGGATCTACTTAAAAAACGATTTGACAATAAGCCACGCCTCATTACCAACCATATTAATTTGCTTCTAGATTTACCTGCTATGCAAAAAGGAACTGCTGCCAATATAAGGGCATTTGTCAGTCAAATTCAACAGCAAACACATGCTTTAAAAAACTTAGAGCAACCTGTCAAGGACTGGGATATGCTATTGATATCGGTCTTGACAAGGAAATTAGATGCATTTACTAACCGTGCTTACCATTTAGACCGTGAGGATCCTGAAAACATGCCAACAATGGACGAATTTATATCGTTTTTAGAGAAGCGTGCTATGGCGCTTGAAGACAGTCCTCAGGAAAAGAGTTCTAATTTTGAACCTAGGTTTCAATATAAACCAAATAGCTATAACAAAGTTTCCAATGTAGCCGCAAATACATATAACAGTCCTTGTGCATTTTGCACTAAACAGCAGCATCCTCTCTATGCCTGTCCAAAATTTCAAATGACACCAATTAAAGATAGATTAGAATTTGTAAAGTCAAACAATTTGTGCAACATATGCCTGAAACAACACAAAAATACTTGTAAATTTAACTTTAGGTGCAAACAGTGTAAACAACCCCATAATACTTTGTTGCATGAGGATGCTCCTGCACAAACACCTCAAGAACCAATGGTCAATTGCCATTCCAATGTGAACAAATGTAAGGATATCCTATTACCTTCTGTAATTGTCACGGTACATGACAACCAAGGCCTTGAGCACACTGTCAAGGCCATACTTGACAGTGGAAGCCAGGTGTCACTGGTCTGCAAAGATTTAGCAAATAAATTAAATTTAAAGGCCAAAATTGACCATACAAATGTTATAGGCATTGGAAACCAAGTTAACAAAATTGAAAAATCTGTTGATTTAAAAATTTACTCATGCATACACAATGTAAATTGCAATGTCAACTGCTGTGTAGTTGACAATATAACCCCGTGTTTGCCACAACATCATGTGGATGTTTCTAAAATAAGCATTCCTCAAAAAGTAAAATTGTCAGATGTTAATTTCAATGAGCCATCAGAAATCTCCATGCTGTTAGGAGCTGATGTATATTTTAATGCCATTTTGGATGGACATATAAAACTGGAAAATGGACCAGTATTGCAAAACACTGTGTTTGGATATGTTGTGGGAGGTAAGGTGGACTGTTTAGATTCATGCAAAATGTCAAATGTCGCGATGGTGTCCAACTTCGTTACTTGTGATAAAAGAAATGGCAAATTGGAGAATATAATGGAGCAATTCTGGCTTGCTGAAAGTATGCCCGAGCAGATAGAACAAAAAATTGATATGAATACTGAATTTAAAATTACTGAAAAATGTTTTAAAGAGTCTACAACTTTGATTGAAAACAAGTTTCAAGTGAACATGCCTCTTGCTGAGGACATGGACAAATTACAGCTCGGGGATTCTTTCTCAGTCGCTTTGCAAAGATTTCTATCTTTAGAAAGGAAATTCATGAAGAGTCCATCATATCTTGAAAAATATAAAGAATTCATAGAAGAGTATGTTGCTATGGGGCATGCCAGGATTGTCGATATTGGTGAATATGACATAAAAAATGGGCCGGTTTACATTTTAGCTCATCACGCTATAATAAATTTGGAAAGCTTAACAACGCGCTTAAGAGTGGTCTTTGACGGCAGCATGAAATCCAAGTCTGGGGTGTGTTTAAATGATGTTCTTTTTAATGGACCAGTGGTTCAAAGTGAACTCTTTGATATTTTGCTTGTGTGGAGAACTTTCCTATATACACTTACCTGTGACATTTCAAAAATGTTTAGGGCTATTGCTATAAACCCTGCCCAGGCTCCTCTGCAAAATATCCTTTGGCGAGCAAACCCACATGAGCCCATCAAATGTTTACAGCTGCAAACCGTTACATACGGTTTAAAGCCTTCAACTTATTTAGCCACACGTTGCTTAGTCGAATTAGCTCAGCGGTATAAAGACTCTTTTCCATTAGCTGCTGAAGCCATGCTTAAAAATACCTTTGTTGATGATATAATTTCAGGCTCTGATGACCAAACGCAATTGATTGAACTTAAATATCAACTTATAGAGATGTTGAAGAAAGGGGGATTTAAGCTCCACAAATGGTGCTCTAACTTGCCACAAGCCCTCAATGGACTTCCCAGTGAGCATAAATGTTTAGAGATGTTAGATGTAAATAAAAATAATGTTGTTAAGACCTTAGGCTTGAAGTGCGATGTGCTCAATGATCAGCTTACATTCTCATGTCCTAAGGCAAATAATACAGAGATTAATACTAAAAGGAAAGTCTTAAGCTACATTGGCCAAATGTATGACCCAATAGGAATGGTCGGGCCTATAATAGTAGTGGCAAAATTGCAAATGCAGAGGCTATGGTCTATAAAAAACTTACATTGGGACACCATATTACCCCAAGAAGAATTACATCTATGGAATGCCTTCATAGAGAGTTTAAAGGCCATGGGAACTCTCACTATTCCTAGATGCGTGAATTCGCCTAATAAAATTTCTGTCGAGTTAGTGGGTTACGCTGATGCCTCTATGAAGGCATTTGGTTGTTGTCTCTACCTGAGAACAATTAACTCGGATGGCACAATAAACACAACACTTTTGTGTTCAAAATCACGCATTGCTCCTCTAAATAAAAGTATCACGATACCAAAACTTGAGTTAAATTCTGCTTTGCTACTTGCCAAATTGAGTCACAGGGTGCATAATATTCTGTGCTCTAGATTCCCATTGAAGGTATACCTATACAGTGATTCACAAATCACACTGGCCTGGATTAAGTCAGCTAACTTAAAGTCAAATGTGTATGTCACAAATAGAGTCTCACAAATTAAAACTCTAACAAAGGATTTTGAATGGTGCTATGTACCTACTGCAAGTAATCCAGCAGACCTGCTTTCTAGAGGATGTGATCCACAAAAACTTAAAGTAAAGAACATCTGGTGGCACGGTCCAAGTGACTTGTCAAATTCAAATTTTGAACATGTGTCTTCAGTTAAACACTTAACTTGTGACTCAAATGATGAAACTATAACTGAAAATATATGTAATATTGCACAATCAGTTGAAAACCTTTACAACTGCATTTTAAATGTCATAAATAAATATGTCAAGTAAAAAATATTGTAAGTAAATGTATTACTTGCGCGAAACTAAAATTTAAGGCAGCTCAACAATTGATGGGTTCGCTACCAAAGGAGAGGCTAGATGCAGTTAGACCTTTTCATATTTCAGGCGTGGATTTCTGTGGGCCATTTAAGGTTAAAGTCTCAAGATTAAGAAATCCAATAATAACAAAAGGATATATTGCTGTTTTTGTGTGTTTTGCCACAAAAGCCATACACTTGGAATTGGTTAGTGACCTCACCACTGAGGCATTTTTGGCATGCCTCAAAAGATTTATAGCCAGGCGAGGTATGCCTACTAAGATTTACTGCGATAATGCTAAGACTTTTCAAGGTGCCTCAAATGAAATGAAGAAGCTGCATAACTTATTTTCATCCCAGTCTAACATAGATTCTGTTGAAAACTATTGTACTTCAAACTACATCCATTTCAAATTTATTCCAAGTTATGCTCCAGAATTTGGAGGGTTATGGGAGGCTGGGGTAAAAAGTTTCAAACATCATTTTAAAAGAATTGTTGGTGATGTTGCTTTGACATATGAAGCCTTGTACACTGTCATGACTGAAATTGAGGCTATCTTGAACTCAAGGCCTTTGTTACCCTTAAATTCAGATAGTTCAAGTTATGAATACCTTTCGCCTGGCCACTTTATCATAGGCAAATCTATGATAAGTTATCCTGAAATAGATTATTCAGATAAATGTATTAATAGACTTAGGTTCTGGAATCGGTTAACTAAAATAAAACAAGATTTTTGGAAAATCTGGTCAAGAGATTATCTTACACAATTACAAAATAGGCCGAAATGGAAACAATCTCATCCTAATTTAAAACAAGGAGACCTTGTCATTGTACGTAGTGATAATACATCACCCTTAACTTGGCCCATGGCAAGAATTATTAAGACTATCCCTGGACCTGATGGTAGAGTCAGAGTCGTTGAGCTTAAAATGAATAATAAAGTGTATACAAGATCACTTCAAAAAATCTGCCCATTGCCTATTGGGGCTTAATCTTTGTTTAGTGGCTTAAAAACCGATCCCAGGACTTAGTCGTAGGGCTAAATATGGATACCTACTTTAAATAGGTATTTACCCTTTAGAAAAAATGTAAGTATGTAATTTTATTTTAATCCCTTACTTGGAATATTGAATTTCTTTTTGTATCTCTTGCTAATTGTAATATAACTATCCTGTTATGGATGAATGTGTATGGCCCTGGCCAGCTATGTTTAATAATATATTAAACATACAATTTAATTTGTCTAGATTTAGTAGAGAAATACTTCTCTTTTAACTGGCAACAGTTATTGTTAGTTTTTAGTGTAGCAACACTGATTTTTCTCTCTCTCAACCTATGTATGTAGACAGCAACATGTAATTATTTGTTAAAACTGCAATACAAGTTTTATTAAGTTTCAACAGCTTTGTTTTATTAAACAAGGTGTGTTAACAGTTATGAAGACAAATAAACTGTTTGCTCGAGTTCCAATCCTTTACACGCGTCTTTCGTTTTTTAGGATTTTAACGTTATTTACCTACTCGTCTATACTGTTTTGTCGTTCAATAATAGGATAATAGACAGAATTGGACCACGTTAGTAAAGTTTTAAGCTAGTCATATTCTTTATTTTTCTGATAACTGGGGTCGACGGTTTCGTAGGGGTTTTGAAATAATAACAGGAAACCATAACGTTATTAGAAACACGAGGCTTCAAAATAAGTGAAGCATTCCAATTAAGGGGCTTCTAGCTCCCAATGACCTTCGATCTGTAACTGTCGGTTTTTTCGTTTTTTTTATGGCTTATCGTAATAACTACAATCAGGTTTACCAAGATAGTATGCTATGTTTACTACAAAACTCACAGTTTTCGGGACATATGGCACCAAACTTTCGCCATTAACTTAACTTTTGTGAAATTAAGTTAAAAATAAAAATCTCTCGTGGTTTGTTAGAGACTTCAATAAGGAACCGTTATGTAGTTTATATTTCATATATATAAATGCACAGTAAACATCAGTCAAAACTAAGTAGTAGCTAAAAGGCGCTCGGAGCCCCTTAATTGATAATATAAGACTTTGCATGATGTTGACATTTTCTGATTCTTTGTATTAAAAAATTAAGTCAGTTATATACAGAATTCCAGATTATGATTAGGTATACAGAGTGTTTGCTCCATCGTTTGCCAAATAAAAACGGCAGGTAGGTTGGGTCATTAGCTATCTTTTCCGGCCTCCAAAAAAATTTTCTGTCTACTGGTATTTTTTTTGTATTCTTTTAAAATAATTTTGAAATTTTCTATATGTTTACGCGTTTCAACTTGAATAAAACAAAACGAGGAAGTGGTAGAGCCAATTTTTTTTATTTTATTGTAATGTGTAATGGTGTAGGGCTCCATCAAATTCAAAAATATTGGCAAGTAATGTTTTTTTTTTTTTAGTAACCCTCAAAAAAAATTAAGATTCAAGAATTTCGTCTTGGGTAACTTTGATTAGCAATTTTTTAAAAAATCTAAAAATGGCAATGTTCTTAAAATTCTTTAGTCTGTCCTCTTTCTAATTATGTGCAATAATGCCAAAAAACCTTCAATGAACTTTATTAATTTGCCAATTTTGTGTAAGGGACGCACTAGGCTCGTAACCGCCAAGCGATAAAAAAATATTTTCGCTAAATACAAGTAGTAGATAAGCAAGACTTGCAGATTGACGACTATCATACGAACGCACGCGTAGCATCTGAAAGGCTACCTTGGTTACCTATCATAAAGTCGAAAATTGTAATGTCGATTATTAATACCCCGAAAACGTTTCCCATTTTATTAATTAGCCTAAATTTTGTTTGCCCGAAAGTACGTTTCCCTGTTCATTACTTTCCCCCCTTCTCAGTTCGCTGCAATTTTATTTCGCTTATGATTCGAATCAACACTTGTAAAAATTCCGAAGTATCATTTGCCAACAAGTTTTTAGTACCGAAAAGTATTAAGTCCGAAATGTTAATATCCCGCTATATCAAAAAATCAAAATTGTAGCATGTAACCTAACCTAACCGCCAGCGTGTCGACGTCACCCCGCTTCGCGGGGTGCCTACTTTCGCTCTAAGGGACACAAGCGAACCCTAACCTAACCTACAAAAAATACCATTGACGATCATTTGTTGTTTTTTTTAGTGTGGGGGCTAGCCCCGAGCCCTTTATGGGCTTTTTAAGAACTTGTGCAGCACTCGAGTTGCTTAAATGTTTTGACCTAATCTAATCCCCTTTTCTATCAATTGTTTATTTTGTAAGGTCACAGTTTTAAATCTAACCTAAGGTAGCATCGGAAATATAAAAAGGTGGTTAACAATTCGGTTGTAAAATAATAAAGTTGGCAATCGTTCTTCTGGTTATTGAGTTTTGGGAAAACGATAATGTGGGAAAACAAACAAGCGACATTTCATAAGTATGGTGAACGAAGTATATGGATTATGAGAATTCGGTTTACCGTTTTCGGACAAGTGAAAATCGGACAAAGGATTTTCGAAACTTCGATAGGTTACCGGCTACCGGGAAACGAAAATGAATTTCGTTCGCTATCTCCCTCTCTGTCGCTCGTAGTTGCAAGTGCGAAAGAGAGGGAGATACATCTGAGTTTTTAACCAAATTTGCTCTTTAATAACGACGAATGTGGGATAAATCTTTATGAATTTCTGAAATCATTATCCAGATTCCTGTTTGCAGGAAAACCTTTTTTCTGAATCACGATAGGCCTGTGGGCACAACAACTAGTAATTGACACAACTCATTAAAAAAACGTAATGCCGCGAATTTTCACTCTTCTAATCTTAAAGAGTTTTTTAGTTTTGTTACTGTTTCTGTTAATCGTACTTATGGTTACTTACTTCATTGATGTTCAAGTTCCCAGTTTTGCGTAAGCGTCGGTAAGTTTTTGAAACGTGTTGCTAGTTGGTAAGCGTCTATTAGGGAATCGTTCCTGGTAAATTCTTTGCGCAGTTCGTACAACACCATTAGCTTTTCCGTATGCCATCAAAATGTCCGCATATTCTTTATTCGTGAATGTAGCCAATAACAAAAAACCAAAACTCAACAATAACAAGATTAACAGAAACAGTAACAAAACCAAAAAACTTTTTAAGATTAGAAGAGTGAAAATTAGCGGTATTGCATTTTTTTAATGAGTTGTAATTACTAGCTGTTGTGCCCGGTTGTCTATTGTTAGCCCGACATTCATATACTATAATAATCATTTGCCCGAACTTCGCTTGCTCGAATTTCATTTGCCCGAAGGTTTCGTTTACCATAATAGTTAATTGACATACTCTTGTTTACCCGAATATTGGATGTCATAATGATACGAATGCCATACATATTGTATTCCAGATCATTGTTTGCAATAATATTATTTAATTGAATATTTAAACGCCATACTAAACATGCATTCGGATTCATCTTTGTTAATTTGCTGGTTTTTCCGCTCTTTTATAAAAAAATAACCTCGAAGACGAAAGTGGGAGCAAAGCTCCCGCTTCCGTCTTCTAACCTATCCACGATCCGAGTCAGTTTTGCCACTACGCCCCTGTTCCCTACTGCCTACAATACATCACTATCTTGGCATTAGGTAATCTCAGAGAAAAGTTCATTTTTACTTAGTGACAAAACCGACTTGGATCGCGGATAGGTTCGAGGTATTTTTTTTAAATATTAGACACTGCAATACGTACCCACTTTATCACATAAGAATATTATGGATGTTGAGATGGATGGCAAATGATATTATGGCATGTGATAGTTATGGATTACAATGATTATGGAAAATGAGATAATTGATATTGATATTATGGAAAACAAAGATTCTGGCATATAAATATTATGGTAAACAATGAGTATGGCATACAAAATTATAGAAAACAACATTATGGCAGTTGTATATTATGGCAGATAAAATTCGGGCAAATGAAATTCTGGCAAGCAAGAGTATACCGTTGTGCCCACAGACCAATCGTGATTCAGAAAAAAAGGTTTTCCTGCAAACAGGAATCTGGATAATGATTACAGAAATTCATAATGATTTATCCCACATTCGTCGTTATTAAAGAGGAAATTTGGTTACAAACCCAGATGTATTTCCCTCTCTGTCACACTTGCAACTTTGAGCGACAGAGAGGGAGATAGCGAACGAAATTCATTTTCGTTTCGCGGTAGCCTTTCATATGCTACGCGTGCGTTCGTATGATAGTCGTCAATCTGCAAGTCTTGCTTATCTACTGCTCGTATTTAGCGAAAGTATGTTTTTTATCGCTTGCCGGTTACGAGCCTAGTGCGTCCCTTACACAAAATTGGCAAATAAATAAAGTTCATTGGAGGTTTTTTGGCATTATTGCACATAATTAGAAAGAGGACAGACTAAGGAACTTTTTCAAAGAATTTTAAGAACATTGCCATGTTTAGTTTTTTTTTAAATTGCTAATCAAAGTTACCCAAGACGAAATTCTTGAATCTCATTTCTTATTGAGGGTTAATAAAAAAAATAAGTAGACGTTACTTGCCAATAATTTTGACTTTGATAGAACCGTACACCATTACACATTACAATAAAATAAAATAAATTGGCTCTACCACTCCCTCGTTTTTTTTTATTCAAGTTGAAACGCGTAAATAATAAAAAATATAAAAAATTTCAAAATTATTTTAAAAGTGTACAAAAAAAATACCAGTGGACACAAACATTTTTTGGATGCCGGAGAAGATAGCTCATGATCCAACCTACCTGCCGTTTTAATTTGGCAAACGATGGAGCAAACACCCTGTATAAGCCCAGCATACGCTGAGGTTGGTACCCATGGCCAACATGATATAACAGTAAATGTGTCTCATGTAACTGTACAATCTCTCGTTAGTATCGTGTTTGGGCAATAAAGTTATTTGTTATTTGTATTTGTTTTTGTATAAGAAATTTGATGTTGGTGATGGTGAGTGATGTTCTTGATAATGGTGAGGTATCACTGTTTACGAATACGCACCTCTTACATCTGTTGATGTAGAGTTCATTTCCTCTATATAAGTGGATGGTGACCCATAAAAAGAAAGGACTGCAAAAACGTTATACATAAAACATTTTATTATTTACTACAACAATAAAATTATATAACTAATTCGCAATTGTGTTCCCTTTTTTAAACCAATTCTGGTCATATCCATATTATTATGATGTATATCATTTGACATGATTTTGACATAATTTACATACATAGGCCGCCCATTAGTTATCACAGTATAGTAGGAGTGGCAATTCAAGTTTCATCTATTCGGAAAAAAAATCTTCGTAAGAAATGGGAAATCCCCATTATGTGTGCGTGCGCGTGCGGTATTTAGGCCGCCCACATTCATTCAAGCAGTCATATTAATTTACAGCTATGTTGCCTTATAATTATAACACTTCATCCATACTAACGATTTTGATGCCTGGACCTGCTAAAGCCTAACACAATTATTACGCAGTATCTTAACATGATGAGTGAACTAGGATTTAAATGTGGCATAAACCAATACACGCGAGTTGAAACAAAAGGAGACCTATTATCAAAATCGTGCATTGACCACATATTTGTACGCAATTCTCAAGCCCAACTTGCACGATCAGCTGTAATCACCACAGCACTTGCCGACCACTACATAACTGGCTTTGCAATAGCTGACCAACAAAGCATCAGAGTAGCATACAAATATGTTAAGCGGTTAGATAGTGATCGGTTACACTGTGAGATGAAAAGCATCAACTGGGCCCCCGCCTTACTTCTAACTAATCCTAAGGATATCATGAATTATGTATTAGATACATTTTCCAATTTGTACAATGCATGTTACAAAACTATTAAGATAAAAAATTGCAAGAGAAACATAATTATGTACTTGGGTAAGCAATAGAATAGTTAAAATGTGCAATTAAAGAGATGAGTTATTTGCCATATGGAAAAATGACGAGAGTAATAAAGAAAATAGACTATTGTACAATAAATATAGGAATAAGACTAATAAGCATATAAACAAAGTTAAAAATTATCATATTACAAAGGAAATAACAGCGAACTTTAGAAATACTAAGAAAATATGGCAAATAATAAACGATGTACGTGGAAAATTAGTGCAGTCCATAGATAGTATCATTATAAAATTCTTTAATGTAAACCCGAACCTATTACCAAACATATTTGCCAATGACTTCAAAAATAATGTCAAAAATATTACCATAAACTGTAAGCAGCCCCTTTTGACAGATCTAACATATTGTAATGTACCTACGGTTGCAATGAGACTGAGTAAAGCTACGAATGAAACAGTATTCAATATTATTAAGCAACTTAATGACAGAAAATGTCCTGGTATTGACAGAATTCGTGCCTCAGACCTTAAATACATTAACACTACCATAACACCTGTAATAACACATCTAATAAATAGCTGTATCTCAACCTCATTGTACCCTGATCAGCTCAAGGTGGGCGTGGTAAGGCCTATATTTAAAAGTGGTTCTCACACTGATACCAACAACTACAGGCCCATCACTATTCTGCCATGCATAGACAAAATAATTGAGAGGTACTTCGGTAAGGAAATAAATAAGTTCTTAACACAAAACAATATAATTAACTCACACCAATATGGATTTCAAAAAGAAAAAAGTACTTCCCAGCTGTTATTAAATTTTGCAGATACTGTTAATAGTCACCTAAATGAAGGAAACCATGTGCTAGCTGTCTTTATTGATTTTAGCAAGGCCTTTGACACACTGTCTTATAAAACGCTTTTTTCTAAACTAGAACAAAATGGGATCCAGGGGCCCTTGCTGAAATGGTTCAGAGACTACCATGAAAACCGCTACACAACAGTTGACATTGATGGTGTGCTTAGTGACAGATTCCTGACAGAAGAAGGCACGGCTCAGGGATCTATAATCGGTCCGACTGAGTACCTATTATATGTTAACGACATGTGTAATATACTCTCCGACTGCTCAGTTTTCCAATTTGCTGATGACACTTGCATATTGACAGCAAACACAGACATTATAACTGCTCAAGGCATCTTGCAGAATAATTTCGACAAATTGAGCAAATGGGCTCATGATGTTGGGCTAGTCATCAACGCCAAAAAGACCAAGCTAATGCATATAACATCTGCACATAAAAAGAGGCCAGTAACACCATTTCTGATAACTCACGACCACGATTGCATGCATCTGGGGAGTACTTTTGGGGCCTGTAGCTGCTCAAAACTCGACCTAGTTCCTGAACACACCTACCTTGGAATGTTCATTGACAGTAGATTTAATTGGAAAAACCACATTGAAGGACTATGTAAGAAATTAAGAGCCATACTAGCAAGATTTTCAATTCTAAAATTTAAAATTCCGTACTACACCTTGAGAATGATGTACTTATCACTTGCTGACTCTATAATTAACTACAGTATTAGCACATATGGTGCACATATAAAACATACCTAGATAAGATATATACACTACAACTATTCATTCTTAAAACTATAGTGCCTAAAAAAATTAAACTACAATGTAAAAATAATTATAACAAATTATTTGGTTATTGTAAGGTGCAAAGTATATATGAAAAAATTAACATTCAGATCATAAATGATAAATTTAGCCAACTTAAAAATCTAAAAATTAGAACTCGCAGTAAAAATCTAAGAGAACTGGCATACTTATCACCATACATTTTACCAAACTACAAGAATACATATGGCAAATGTACCTCAGATTTCATGTTACCTCATATACTTAACCAACTACCATTAGATATATTAATAAAAATACAGGGAGCAGAGAATCCAAACGCATGTAAAAAAATACTTAAAAAATATTACATAGAATTTCATAACACCAGTACTGAAAAATAATATTAGTAAACACGAAACATACTAACTAGGATAATATAAATAATTAAGTCGCAACTGATTCTTCTTGCAAATAAGCCTACATGAGGCTTCAGTAAGAATACAGCAATAAATGTATTAGAATAAGTTTATATTTTGAATAAATACAAGTAAAAAAAATGATGGTATTTGGTTAGCAGATAGTTTGAGTGTCAGAGCAAGATCAAGGGAGGGAGAAGGGTTCAAGGGGGCCGAATGTTGCGGTTAATGAGTTGCAAATAAATGCGTTAGCAAATCTAGTCACAAAATGGATAAGAAAGCTTTAAAAATGAACGCAAGTCAAAGGATATTCTCAAGATGTCGTGCTATTACTATTAGACACCATACAATGTCTAGCATTATTACAAACAGAATATTTTAGTAATATTGTTTGAACATTAAAGTGCAATAAATATAGGTGCATACAACTTACTCATAAATATGTCTCATAACTCTTATATCAGCGGATTAAGGTTTTGGTACTCATGTACGAGATGATATTATCAATAAGTACATATTTTTGCACTTGTCTGAACGGGGAAATCTCATTCATTTTATTATCATATTTTCGGGCGCTGCCATTGCGAAATTCATTATCACCTCGCCACTCATTCTCAGTTCATTTTCAATCTCAGATTCGCTCGACTACGCAATTATTAACTAGCTTGGAACTCGTTCATATCGTAGCTCCATACCAACTTTCCCCCCATTTCACCAGCTTAGGGGAGGATTTCCGGCATAAAAGCTATCCTATGTCCTTTTCCAGGATTCAACTTAGAACAGTACCGCGTCGCACGGCACTTCACGCCAAAAACGCACGGGTTATCGGGCCGGCATACTACGAGCACCTTCCCGCTGACATAAAGAGTGAAACATGCGAGGTGACATTTAAACGCAGACTGAAGAACCTTTTGTTGGAAAAGTCATTTTACTCGGTAGACGAGTACATCAAACTTGTTAAATAAATTGAGAACCGATTTGTTTTTTTTTTTAATGATTTTGATTTGTCTGTATTTATTACCTATTATTTATTTTCATTTTTGATTGCTATTATTTGTTTTGACTTGACAGCATTGTAAATTTATATACTGGATAGTTACTTCATGGGTACCACATTTTCATTTTTTATTTTCGATTATTAATCTGTGACATGTTATGATTGGTACCTGCACCCAGGTACATTATTGTTGGTTTTAATTCTTTGCAACATCTATTAATATTATTACATTATTTTAAATGCAGCTATATATTTTGTATATACGGTGCACATTGTTTATTAAATATTCCACATTTTAAAGTTATTATGACTATTTATTTATAACGATCACTATATGAAAAGTAGCATAAGCAAATGTAAAGTGTTATGTGAAATTTGTATACTGAGATAAAATAAACTAAACTAAACTAACTAAACAAAGTATCTCCATACCAAATAAATTTGGTTTTACGCGCGGATTTCTGTTCCTGTCCTAATAAACAGAAGCATAAATCATACAGAGAATGGGGTATACATCCACATAGACTTAAGGCACTCGGTTGGAAGGAGCTGAGTACTGATTTAACAGCTACAAAATATGTCATATCGGAACATAGGTACTACATACATACATTCCCAAAAGGGATAGGCAGAGCACATTAAACGTATGTTCCAGCGCCAATTTTAGCATAAATGTGGGTATAAAATTTCGACCGAATGTGATATTGCAGTGATAGGTTGCTAGCCCATCGCCCACAACACACTTCAACCCTGGTCCCTTCGTCGACTTTTACGACACCCACGGGAAGACAGGGGGTGGCGAAATTCTAACCCGACACCACACGGGTCATGCTGATAATACGAACATACTGATAATAATATTATATTAAAAACGGTGTCCCGTATTTAAAAATTATACGCATATTAACTGTAGGCAAAGCCCTCGGATATGCAAGACGAACGAGCAAGGAGACCTCTGAAATAGGTATATAATTTAATTATTTCCCAGAAGGTTTGATGCCAGGTCACAGAGATTTAAAGAAAAAAAAAATACATTCAAAAGTAATTAAATTACAAACTTACTTAAGACAATATTTTTAGTGAAGTTTCGCTTCGTAAACTTCGGAGATAAGGGCAATGGTAATTTTTTCAACATTTTCCTCCGTTAACCCTTAACATGGCAAGACATGAAGGAATGTAGCCAGCTATCACTCGGAATGTTTTTTGTGATAGTTATTGGATAAAAAGAACTATAGTTAAGAAAAAAAAAAGAAAACCATTCTGAAAGTTAGTTTTTCAGGACGTCCGTTAAAACGGACATTGCCACGAATCGTAAAAAATGATTGCCTTTGATGTTGTCCTAAAAAACGGACAATACTGTCATGCAGGTCACGAAAATAAAATAAAAAAAGTGTCGTCAACCAAAAATAAGCTTGAATACACTGAATAAAATCATTCTGAGCATCATCATCATAACAGCCGAAAGACTTACACTGCTGGACATATGCCTTCCACGAAGAGTGCCAAAGTGACCGGTCCTGCGCCACCCGCATCCAGAAGACTCCCGCAACCTTTACCAGATCATCAGTCCATCTTGTCGAGGGTCTACCCACACTGCATCTTCCGGTACGTGGTTGCCACCAAAGTATCTTTCCACCCCAACGGCCATCGGTTCTACGTGCAATGTGCCCTGGCCACTGCCACTTAAATTTAGCGATCCGGAGAGCTATATCGGTTTCCTTGGTCCTGCTGCGGACAGCCTCATTTCTGATGCGGTCACGCAGAGAAACTAACAGCATAGCCCTCTCCATTGCCCTTTGGGTGACTTTGAGCCTTCTTATGACGGTCATAGTAAGCGACCACGTTTCAGTGCCATTAGTCATCACTAGCAACACACACTGGTCAAATACTCTCATCTTGAGACACTGCGGAATATTGGACGAAAAGTGAGATTGGTCGGTAGCTCGTCAGCAGGGTGGTGTAACCTTTTTGAGGAATAGCACCACCACACCTCTGTTCCGTGCTTTTGGCATTTTCCCTTCCAATAAGACGGAATTGAACAAATGCTGAAGAGCCGTAGGGACCGGGTTTCCACCCGCCATCAGCAGTTCGGCTGTTATTCCGTCTTCACCTGGTGCCTTGTTGTTCTGGAGCTGTTGAACAACCTTTACAAGCTCATACAGGCTGATTTCCGGGGTGTCGTTGGAATAGAGTTGGGTTAGTCGAGCTAGAGGGTCCTCCACGAGACTAACCTCGGGTCCGCGAGTTGATGTGTATAGCTGTCCGTAAAAGTGCTCTACCTCAACCAAAAGCTCAGGTTTAGAAGAAACGATTCTACCATCTTCAGTTTCCAACTTGGCGAGCTGGCTCAGTCCAGTAGCCAAATCTCTCCAAAACACTTTAGCGTCCTCGTTACACGGGATAGCCTCTTCAATAGCTTGTATTGAATTGGCGCAGATCGCGGGTAAAGCAATTGCAGATCTCTTTATTGAGCTACTGGTGTAAAGTGACATCGGATGAAGACCTAGGCAACGTTTCGCTCCCTTCCTTTGTGAGCTTCTAACAACTCGGAGGCTTATGGGGGAGGGGAGTGAGGTGTTGCTGTGTGAACAGAACATGTGAACACAACTGGAGGGCTCTCTAGCTCAACAGCTAGAGAACCTTTTAGTTGTGTTGGTTCATTGGGCGTTGAAGAACTTAGACCCAAAGGCACGGCGAGCTTCCACAAACCCGTAATTGAATTCGTCTAAATCGCCGTCTAGGAAACGGAAACAGTTTTTGAGTTCCACATGAAAGCTCTCGGTTTTGAATTTTGATTGGTGCTGTATGGAACAACTTCATCAATCGAGAGAGTTCTTGCTTGACACATATATTAAATGTGCCTCTTACCAGACGGTGATCGCTCCCGGTTTTAACTGTATTGATGATCACAGAGACAACATTAAATGTATCCCTCCTCGTCGACAGGATGAAGTCAGTCTCGTTTTTAGTTGGTCCACTTTCTGTGCTCGCGTTTCGTTTAATGGCAAGGTCCGTTTTCTGTCACAATGTAAAACAAACTATGTTTCCATAAAAGTCGGCACTGTCCGTTTATTATGACATGCTCAATGGTACGTAGCCACCTATACAATCGATAATGTCACAAAAACAGGACCAGCTTTAAATCATCCTTTTTGACTTAGAATTAATTGAATATTTAATTAAATTTATATCAAAAACGAAAGTTTAACTCCCCTGAAGGTTAATTCAACAAAAAAAAAAAGTTTTTTTTTATTCATTATTGTTTTATGGGGCCAGAAACAAACGCCAACGCAAATATCGAAAATCATTGATTTCAAGTGACGCTCGCGCACAAATTGAACGTTGCACACTATTGGCGTATTCAAGAAATATATAGTCATATTCTCGCCATTTCGTTTGGCGTATTTACTTTTCTAGCCAGAATGCGCGTTCAAACTTTGCGCGGCATTTACTAACTGTACTAAAAAAGTGACAGGAAAGCGTTAAGGGTTAACCGAAATTTAATCACCGTAGAAAAAATACGATTTCAAAATGTGACACTCAAGCCCATTCATATAATACCCAACTTGATCTATTCAGGGCCAACAGGAGGCTTAACTCTCCATACAAACATTGTTTGCTTCTCACTTTAAAACGACATGCAAGAATTACATGAAACTTTGTGAACGCAATGCGATCCGCCAAATCTAGTTCCCAAACTAGTTTCGGTTGCCAGAAATTAAAATAAACACAAATACTAATCATTTTTCATACAAAGTCTAGATCGCTTTTTTTCCTATCATGTTTCGATTGTAATTTAATTAACAGAATCTAATTTCTGACGTAGGTATACGAGTATATGGCAAATCGAAGGTCAAGTCCAAGTTTGCGGTTTTAAAATGAGAACCCAGCTACGTAGGTACCTAAATATGGAGAGGCAACAGTGCTGGGGCCTCTGAACTAGTCTATGAGA
The DNA here is from genome assembly GCA_945867215.1 of Epinotia demarniana. NCBI lineage: Eukaryota > Metazoa > Arthropoda > Insecta > Lepidoptera > Tortricidae > Epinotia > Epinotia demarniana. Next base: position 37,214,381 of record OX244260.1, on the reverse strand, counting down.
TTTTACCCCCTCCTCATATTGCTGTTGACCACGTTAATCCCCTAGCCTGATCCCCTAGGGGAAAATAACGGTTAGGTTGTCAGGTGATCTGTGACCCAATAGCGCACGAGCCGAGCGAGCGAAGCGAGCGTGACGCGGCAGCGTTTGCCCCCTCTGCATGTTGCTGTTGTCCACGTTAATCCCCTAGCCTGATCCCCCAGGGTAAAAATACGGTCAGGTTGTTAGGTAAACCGCGGCGCTACAGCGCGCGAGCCGAGCGAGCGAAGCGAGCGTGACGCGGCAGCGTCCGGCGAAGCGCCATAACCGAACATTATATTTTTTACCTAGTTGTAATAAAGCAATTGCCGTTAATTCCCCTGGGTGATCGGGGTCAGGTGATTAACGTGGATAACGTGCTCATATTCGTCATTTTCATACAAGATTGAAATACAAATATGTAAAATAAAACATTTTCCATACACGCGCAAGCCTTCTTTACTACTATTCCAAATTCCAAAATTGATAACAGAGTAGCGCCATAGGGTTCCTTTTTTACCTTTTTGGTACGGAACCATAATAAAACGAAAAATGTGGGCTGACAAATGCAGTCGCAGCCGCAGCAGCTGGGCTGCCGACACGCGATACACCATGGAGGGAGCATGACCGCCCACAAACGACGTTCACACTTCGTCGAATGACAAACTTTTCTTTCCGCCGGAACGGTAGTATGGTGTCCCATACTCGTATTAGCAAGGTGCGAATTTAATGCCATATAAGACTTTCTTTACCAGTCATCAACCTTTAGCATGTTCGAGTATATATGTAATGTTTACTTATATTTTGTCTAACACTGTATAATTATACTAGCTTCTGCCCGCGACTCCGTCCGCGTGGAACTCGTTTATATCGCAGCTCCATACAAACTTTTAGCCCCATTTCACCCCCTTAGGGGATGATTTCGAGGAAAAAACTATCCTATGTCACTCTCCATCCCTTCAACTATCTCCACTCAAAAAATCACGTCAATTCGTCGCTCCGTTTTGCCGTGAAAGACGGATAAACAAACACACACATACACTTTCCCATTTATAATATGAGTATGGATTATTGTGCAAGCAATAAGGTTTTTCAATAATTTATTATAATTCTTATTATCTTATCGGAAACCACAATTGAATCGTACTCAAAAATTGGCAGGTCAACGTGTGCCGGAAAAGCTCATTAAAATCAGCTTCTTCCGCCCAAATACTTCCAACTCAATAAGTAAACTCGGCACGCCTTGATTGGCCAAAATTGCTTCACAGCAGAGTACGTCGACCGTTAACCATTTTTAAGCCCACAGTTCATTCTGGCGACCGTCCAATGGCGTTGCTGTTGGAAGCAGTTTATTTATGTAGCAAAACGTGGAAAATTAACGTCTTTTGAATAAATTGTGCAATATAGAGAAGTAGTTTGTGAAGAAACGGTAGAATTATTCATGTATTAATTGTACATATTATTTTACTTTTCTTGAAATAAAAGCAGGGCAGATGATGAGAGCAAGCAAATCAAACAGTCTCAATCAGTGGCGTGCTATGTTGGATAGCAGGTTCCTATTAATTTGGTATTATTTCTAAGTTTAATATAATATTGTTTTATTTTACAACTCCTACGTACTCAAATACAATTATTAATCATTTCAAAAGTCAGCGAACGTTTTTGCCGCAGTACGATTATTGTCAAAGTGCCGCAGAATCAATTCGGAAATGACATAAAAACTGCGAGTCACGACAAGTTAATTAAACGATAAGAGTATCGAGAAATGGAAAATGGTGGCGACCTTTTTCGTATTTTGATAGGTTTAAGGTATAAACCATAGATTAATTTTAATGATAATTTATATTTTGCAATTTTTTTATTGCTGTCATGAAATTACATTGTAACCGTATTATGAAGACCCCTCGTGCTTTTTTTTGTCGACTCTGATGGAAAATACTAAGCATTTTGCACGAAGAAAACTAAGGCCAGATGCACTAGCAATTCATTTATTAAATATACTCGTCAATTCGCGCCGATTGTGGCGTGGATATACAGTCAAGTAATAGGAACATATCGGAAATAACAAGTGTTCCTAATAATTATGTATAATTAATTTTTAGGTACTTAAATCAACGAGTAAAAGAAACCATTTTATTTATTTATTTTAAGAAAAAGGGAGGAATACAATTTATTTCTACCACGAATATTAACAAAAAAGCCAATTACAGGATCTCACAGATAGCACTAGAATATCAATTTTACCAATGTACCTAATTTTAGGTACCCGTATAAAACGAAAGAAATCAGGATTATTTTAGCTGGTATACAATACTTAAAATGTACTTTCTTTCCGTTCTGACACCCCCCTTCAATTCCCGCTCAAGTCTAAGTTGGCTCAATTTGGGTTTCACAGGGCAGTTCCACAACTCTTCCAACTCTGATACGGGAGCTCAAATACTTGCTTTGTCTACTAGCTATTGTCACTTAACTAACAAACAAGGATGCCAAGTGAGAAAACAATACAAAACAAAATTTAACGCCATTCGAGCTAAAATAGGGTTGGTAAACGTTTTTAAATATGAAAAAAATCTTATCCATTTTTGTGCAACGGTTATGGTGAGCCCGGTAAGACCCAAGCTAACTTCGCGCCAAGTTTCAGTGTTTTATTGGCTTCCCAGTAACGCGCGTGCCGTACAAATTGTTCTGGTTTGCACTAACACTTGGGTTCTGGGTAATGTGTGAATTTTAAATTCTGAAACAACAAACTGAAGCTTACTTACAGTTTGAGTTGTTTTAGGGCGGGTTCCGGGAAGCGAGGCTGGTACGTTGAATGTCGGTAAACGCGTGTAGCTTTAAGGCAGACTCTCAGACTGGTGTTATTCTGTAGAATTAATGTTTGAAATGCGGCCAAGGAGTGATTTCGAGGATTTTTAGGGTTCCGTACCTCTAAAGGAAAAAACGGAACCCTTATAGGATCACTTTGTTGTCCGTCTGTCTGTCTATCGTCTGTCTGTCTGTCTGTCTGTCAAGACCATTTTTCTCAGGAACGCGTGAAGGTATCAAGCTGAAATTTGTATCAAATACTCATGTTTGTTGTCCCTTGGAGCTGTGAAAAAATCAATTTGAAAAGCCAACGCAATCAAAAGATATTAGGCTGCAAAATTTAGAGTTTTTCGACACTCGCAAAACCTACGGGGTACTTCCCGTGAACTCAGAAACTTGAAATTTGGTACGAAGCAACGTCATACAGCACAGACAAAGGAAAAATTGCGAAACGTAGACATATTTAGTAAAATAATACAAAAAAATATTTTTTAATATTTTAAACATAACACCTTTTTCCTCGTAAACGTGTGGAGTTATTAAATTGAAATTCATGTCAAATACTCAATGCTACAGGATCTTTCAGATGTAGCAAAACCAAACTTTTATGTCCACGCAATCATAAGAAATAGCAACATAAGTCGCATACTTTAAAACTGAGTAGGTAATCTCAAGGGTATCAAACCTAAAGGTACTTCCCCCGTGAACTCAGTTTTATATCAACGCAATAAAAAAAAAGCAATTTAAGTAATCTGCTTATTTTGGCGTTCCCAACTACTCGCAGTAAGAACCTCTCTAACTCGCCTAAAGAATTATTCCAGTCGGCCTAGAATCTTTAAATTTGGTATGTAGTAACTTCATAGAACAGATAAATATAAAAAAAGCTAAAATTTATACCAAATATTCAGGTCTACTGTCTTTTGGAGCTGTGAAAAAAACAAACTTATAAGCCAACGCAATCAAAAGATACGACCGTTTATGTCACAAATTTTCGAAATCGCAAGTGAATCAAAACCTGGGTGTTTAGACAACAGATTTCGTCACCGAGGACGCGATAGCGCTGACGCCGCTGACCACTCCAAATTTAACTAGTTCATTAGCCTGCACAAATATATGTTACTTACTTGCACTTTACATGTATAGAATACAAAGATAATTTACTAGGATTTACGTATGTGTGCCATAGGTGAATGACTGTATATAAGGTAGAAGCATTTGTAAATAAATCAGATACCAATTGTCCGTTGGTGTTTCACTACCTCCACACCCAACACCTCTGCTTGCTCAGGGCAACACTCTGGGAGTAGAGGATCCCATCCACTTTATTTTACAGGTACCCTTGTTGTGGCATAGACACCCCCAGCCTTAATCGGTCACTTGAGTCTGAGTGATCGGCAACAAGTATCCATCCACTTACCTTATTCCTCGCCCGTAGGAATCCGTCTGTCACTGATAGGTCTACCGGTGACAGACATCCTTGTACTAGGATAAGTTAGGGCTAGGGAAGTAGGGACTTAGGCTGCTAGGATCACTTGCTATCATTGCCCACCCTACCGACGACCGGTTAGCCTAGTGGGTAGTGACGCTGCCTACGAAGCTGAAGGTCCTGGGTTCGAATCCTGGTAAGGGCAAATGTTTGTGTGATGAGCATGAATATTTGTTTCTGAGTCATGGATGTTTTTTACGTATTTAAGTATTTGTATCTATTATATATATCGTCGTCTAGTACCCATAACACAAGCCTTATTGAGCTTACTATGGGACTAGCTCGATTTGTGTAAGATTGTCCCCTTATATTTATTTATTTATTTATTTATTTATCTTACAAAGTCTGTACAGGCACATGCAACGCTTGAGTACCATTTCATTCCATATTATTCAGTCCACTAAGAATTCAGGTATTCGGCCTATGCGTGATTGCGTGTGACTGTACACAGGGTACCTACTTCCCGTGAACTCAGAATCTTGAAATTTGGTACGAAGCAACGTCTTATAGCTCAGATAAAGGAAAAATTGCGAAAACTGTAAAAAAAAATACGGAACCCTCGGTGCGCGAGTGCGACTCGCACTTGGCCGGTTTTTTTTATTTAAGACCGTTTCTTAGGTTTCTTAATTTATTCCTTACTATAGCTTATAAATATACCTATTTAAAATATTCCATAATGTACTGAAAGTACACAATTTACATACATACACGCCTTTATCCCTAAAAGGGGTAGGCAGAGCACCTGAAACTTTGTGTCCAGTGCCACTGTTAGCATAAATGTGGGTTCTTACAAAAGATCGACAAAATGTGATATCGCAGTGATAGGTTGCTAGCCCATCGCCCACAACACACTTCAACCCTGTTCCCTTAGTCGACTCTTACGACACCCACGTGAAGAAAGGGGGTGGTGCTATTCGAACCCGACACCACACAATTTAGCTACACAAAATTAATTATATATGTATATTTACTTACTTTATTAGTTCTCCAAGTTGATTTCTATAAAAAAGAAGAACATAATCAATTCGCTATTCATCAAAGCGTTTGAAAAATAACGTCAGTTACTTTAATTTAAAAATCTGTATACTAAACGCTCTACTTTTACTCAAACTGATGAACAAAGAGATGAAACACTTATTTTAAGAGGCACTCCAATAACGAGAGATACTATTTCTATACCTTTCAAAAAGACGTGGGCGCAAATGACAGCCTTAAGTTTTGTGCATTTTTACGCCATAGGTCTATTTGAATAACAACACTTACAAGCAAAATAAATGTGAATGTTGTTTCCAAAACAAAGAAAAGACATCGCTTAGAATTTCAGCGTATTATAATATAGGTACTAGCTTCTGCCCGAGATTTTATCCCCCTAGAACTCGTTTGATTTGGAAACACGTGAGCAAGCTACATACAACTGTACATGAGAAAAACATGGCGTGCCCAAATGTATTCCCGCTACTTTTAACGTTTGCCCCTGTGATTTATAAATTATTATTATTATTATTATGAGCCTGTAGTGTCCCACTGCTGGGCAAAGGCCTCCCCCCACTTATTCCAGTGCTACCGATTCTGAGCAGACTATGGCCATTCTTTTAAAATTATTAATAGTCATAGAAAATGCTACTTTTAATGGAAACTGTTAACGTTTAACATTAAATGGTAAATTATTCGGTGTAATTGGAATACGTGATTAGTACAGTTTCGCCCATGGCTTCTGCTGTTAAAATCGTGCCCTTCACAATGTACTTCCCTAATTCGGTGATTCTCAATCCAGTTAAATGGCTAATAAAAAAAATATAATTTAGAAAATAAAAAAACCCGACTGCAAAAAAGCTATCTTTAGAAAAAAAAATCTGAAAAGAAAAAAACAAGTTCAGTAGTCGAGAACATTGAATCAGTTTCATGATTAACATTTCGTATGTCAATTTGGACCTTAGAGTTTAAAAATAATGTCGAAATCGCTTGTGACGGATCCGGAACGAGGCATACGAATCGTTATGACACAGATAAAACAAACTATACCATTCTTATACGAAACAGCAACTTCAACAGTCGGGACCCATTAGTGCCATAGCCTAGACTAATAAAATCCCTGAAACGCGTCAGTGAGTTGACGAAACTAACGCGATAAAGATTTTTCCGCTCTTTTATAAAAAAAATAACCACGAAGAGGGTGGCGGGAGCAGAGCTCCCGCCACCATCTTCTAACCTATCCGCCATCCGAGCCTAAGTCCCAGAACCGTTTAAATGACTAATGATTTAGGAGCCAATATCTGCGAGTTAGTTTCGTCAATTCACTGACGCGTTTCATGGATTTATCAAATCACTAAACAAATCTAGTGAAATGAAAAAACGAGTTGCCTTTTTTGTCAGATTTCGTCATTTCACTAAACAGATTCAGAGATTTGATCAAATGACTGATTTGTATCAGGTAAATGATAAAATGGATTCTCCATTTTAACATCCTGCGTGATTTGATCATATCCCTTAGGGATTTGTTCAAATCTCTGTTTTGACCATTTCACTGCGACATATATATTAGTCCGATTAATTCAAAGAATCGACACAACCAACAACGTCGTCTGCCCTCACGTGTCTGCCCGTTTGGGTCGCTCGCTGTATAAAGAAGCCCGCCCCCACTCCCCGGCTCGGCCCCTCAACACTCTCCGGCTCCACGCGCTTCGCAAGTAGGTAGGGTGGGCAGGTAAGGTATTTATGTGTTCGGAAACGTTGAATTATATGTGTAAGGTATTTATATGTGTTCGGAAACGGACCCGAGTATGTCCTAAAACTACGACCAAGACCACCGGAGGATGGGCAGCAGCATCCCTGGAGTGCGGTGGAAATACTGCGATCGCCAACCCGCATGCCAAGCGTGGCGATTATGGCACATACCCCCCAAATGAATAGCACAAATTATACCGGCAGCTCAATAAACAGATCTCCAAGTCCCTTACCCGCGATCTGCGCCAACTCAATACAAATCGTATAGAAGAGGCCATCCAGCGCAATAAGGGCTCTAAAGTATTCTCGAGAGATCTGTCTATAGAGCAGAGCCAGCTCGCGAAGTTAAAAACTGAAGATGGTAGAATCATTTCCTCTAAACCTGAGATTCTGGGTGAGATAGAGCGCTTTTACGGACAGCTATACACATCAACGCGCAGACCCGAAGTTAGTCAGGCGGAAGACCGTAGAGCTAGACTAACCCGACACTTTACCGACGACATCCCGGACATCAGCCGGTACGAGATTGTAATGGCTCTTAAACAGCTCAAGAAAAACAACGCACCCGGTGAAGACGGAATAACAGCCGAACTTCTGAAGGCGGGTGGAAAACCGGTCCTTAAGGCCCTTCAGAAGTTGTTCGATTCCGTCTTACTGGATGGGAGAACTCCATAGGTGTGGAACAGAGGGGTGGTGGTGCTGTTCTTCAAAAAGGGTGACAACACTCTGCTGAAGAACTACAGACCCATCTCACTTCTGAGCCATGTCTATAAGCTGTTTTCGAGGGTCATTACAAATCGAGTCGCATGCAGGCTAAATGACTTCCAGCCTCCCGAACAAGCCGTCGTCCGAAGAGGCTTTAGTACCGTAGACCACATCCACACGCTTCGTCAGGTTATACAGAAGACCGAAGAGTATAACCTACCTCTCTGCTTAGCGTTTGTGGACTACGGCCTTCGATTCGATTGAAACCTGGGCTGTACTACAGTCTCTCCAACGGTGCCAAGTTGACTATCGCTATATCGAAGTGCTGAAGTGTTTGTACGAGAACGCCACTATGTCAGTCCGACTTCAGGACCAGAACTCGAAACCTATTCCGCTGCAGCGGGGAGTCAGGCAAGAAGATGTTTTTTCTCCAAAACTGTTCACCGCTGCACTGGAGGACGTTTTCAAGACTCGAATCTGGCCTGGAGAAGGCTAGGCATCAGCATCAACGGCGAGTACATCACTCACCTTCGGTTTGCTGACGATATAGTAATCTTGGCTCAGACCATGGAGGACTTAAGTACGATGCTCGATGACCTCAGAAAAGCATCCGAGCGAGTTGGTCTAAGAATGAACATGGATAAGACGAAGATCATGTCAAATGCCCATGTAGTACCAACTCCGATTACAATCGGACACTTTACGCTCGAAGTTGTAGACGATTATGTATACCAAGGACAGACGATCCAGTTAGGTAGGTCCAACTTCGAGAAAGAGGTCGATCGTCGAATCCGACTCGGCTGGGCAGCGTTCGGGAAGCTACGGCAAATCTTTTCGTCCAATATTCCAGTGTCTCAAGACGAAAGTCTTTGACCAGTGTGTGTTGCCAGTGATGACATATGGCACTGAAACGTGGTCGCTTACTATGGGCCTCATAAGAAGGCTCAAAGTCACCCAAAGGGCAATGGAGAGGGCCATGTTGGGAGTTTCTCTGCGTGATCGCATCAGAAATGAGACTATCCGCAGCAGAACCAAGGTAACCGATATAGCCCTCCGGATCGCTAAACTTAAGTGGCAGTGGGCGGGGCACATAGCACGTAGAACCGATGGCCGTTGGGGCGGAAAGGTTCTCGAGTGGCGACCACGTACCGGAAGGCGCAGCGTGGGTAGGCCCCCGACAAGGTGGACTGATGACCTGGTAAAGGTTGCGGGAGTCCGCTGGATGCGGGTGGCGCTGGATCGGTCACTTTGGCACTCTTTGGGGGAGGCCTATGTCCAGCAGTGGACGTCTTTCGGCTGATATGATGATGTATTCGGAAACGTTGAAAGTAAAATAAGTAGGTATTAATTACCAGACTGCGGGACGCAAAGGAGGGTAGGTAATGTGTTTATCTCTTATTTATTTATTTATTCCAAATGAAGTAATATCTCACCGTAAGCTGTCAGTGACGCTTTAGGTCGTTAAAACTATTTGAAGCAGAAGCACTCTGGGTTTGTCAATAGAATTTTATACAACCGTGATATAAATAATGATAGCTTTTTCAACCAAGTACCGCGTTTACTTTTTCTTATTTAATTCTTATATTACTTCACGAAGCTTATAAAAATTTTCTTAGGTACCTATTCTAATCAAATTGAATTAGTCACATAGTCACATTGACCCTCCTTTGCGTCGCGCAGAGCAGTATTAATACTGAACAGAATTACTATAACTTTATAACGTTATAGAATTTAAATGGTCACTCTAAATGAAAAACTGTAAAAGAAACCTATAACTGATTTTTAAATACCTATTCAGTGATACCCCACTCGACATATTTCGTTCACTTTTTTTTGTTTTTTTTTTTCAATTTTGGCGTCTGATTGTCGTCATATTGAATTTTGATTACTGTCATGTCTTTAGTGACACACGCAAGAGTAAGACGGTTCGATTGACGTAAGAATTATCAAAATCGGTTCACGCGTTTGGTCTCTGGAGTGCCACATAGGAACAAACATACATACATACATACATACATACATACATATATAGGCTGATAAACACATTACCCTCCTTTGCGTCGCGCAGTCGGGTAAAAAGGAATGTTTCTATTTACTAAACAATATTGTCATATTATTATTATGAAAGTGGGACATAATACTATCAATTTTTTTTTCGAAATTTGTTTGTACTTGGTATTTATTTTATTGAAGTATACGTGTTTTTTTCTATAAACTTTTTTTAATGATTTATACCGGTCAGCAAAAACATGCATATTGTCCTAATAATATCACCACCATCATCATATCAGCCGAAAGACGTCCACTGCTGGACATAGGCCTCCCCCCAAAGAGTGCCAAAGTGACCGGTCCTGCGCCACCCGCATCCAGTCGACTCCCGCAACCTTTACCAGGTCATCAGTCCTCCTTGTGGGGGGGGGGCCTACCTACGCTACGCCTTTCGGTACGCGGTCGCCACTCGAGAACCTTTCCTCCCCAACGGCCATCGGTTCTACGTGCTATGTGCCCTGCCCACTGCCACTTAAGTAGAGCGACTCGGAGGGCTATATCGGTTACCTTGGTTCTGCTGCGGATAGCCTCATTTCTGATGCGATCACGCAGAGAAACTCCCAACATGGCCCTCTCCATTGCCCTTTGGGTGACTTTGAGCTTTCTTATCAGGCCCATAGTAAGCGACCACGTACTAATACAAAATAGCAATATAAATAATTGAAGGCACTTATAAAGAACGAATAAGGAAGTACATCTAGCGCCTTCTAGTGAAATAGTATAATAGTATAGATATATTACATTTGGCATCGCTCATTCCACCCTAAAAGGGACGAAATTTCACATTAATTATAGCCTTTGTCCTATTCTGGTACATATCTGGAAAAATTCATAAAAAATCGTCCAGTCGTTTTTGAGATGAACTGGAACGCACATCCATCCATACATCCAAAATGTCGAATTTAAAATATTAGTAGTTATTAGATTCTGGTGTCAGTTTCATAAACATTTCAGCCCACATAATACCACATTTACTAAACAGAGGCCGAAACTAATATCGACAATAAAATAATAGTGTTAAAAGACATTAAAAATTTTCTTAACGCTGTTGTACAAGTATTTTAAATGACGCAAAAGTTATAAAATATTTATGTTTGTAGGAAAGAATAAGGTTATGAAGGCCAATCAATTTATTTTCATTCGTGAATATGCGAAACGTGCTAATGCCCAATACAGGGAACTACCAGAACGCATTTTTGACCTATTAAAAAGCAAAGCAATCGGATAAGATTGCGATAGGTACTGAAAATTGAAAAGGCATAATGAGCATTTACTACCATTCGTCCGCAAAACGATGTGAAGGCCGTAGCCGCTGTGCCGAGATGCGTTGATCGGTGAAGTGGTCCCTGCGGCGCTTTCATTCGGTAATGTTGAGCGTTTACGTAGGCCGTGTTTAAATTATCGTTGTTTTGTTTGGGTTCATCTGATGACTCAGAAACCTTAATGTGTATGGAAAAAAGAGAGCTAGTAGATAAACTGAAACGTTTCAGAAACAAAAACCTTGTAAGGCTTTTTGATAGGTTTTCAGTATAATCGATATAAATTAGTTAATTAAATCACACACCCACTTCGTGCAAGTTTGTACAACTTTTTCTAGTATTTTATCTGGATTTATCTTTTATTATCTTGGATTTTTATGAAGTTTTTATTGTCATACTTGACTTCATTATACTTTTGTTTCTAAATCGGAACCAGTGCCTTTTTCATTTTGTCCTAAATATTTGGTCGTTCGAAAGCAGACGGCGAAGATCGCTCAGGCTAGCCGACCATTTTTGGAAGCGTTGACTGCGTGAATATCGACCCTCTTTATCACCCAGAACAGGAGGCGGAACTCCTCCAAGTATCACCGAGGGCGATGTCGTGATCATCTGCAAATTCAACCTACTACGAGGTTCGTGGCCCAAAGGAGGCATCACACGGCTGTACCCAGGGCGAGACGGTGTCGTTAAAGTGGCAGATGTCGCTATCGCTACAGACACCTTTCGCAGACCTCTAAAGAAGCTGGCAAAACTCCTTGTTTTAATGCTTTACTCATTGTCATATTTTACTTTATTATGGTTTTGTTTTTTACATTCGAACCAGTGCCTTTTTTCATTTTGTCTTAAATATACCTACATTATTCACACGACCTACACGTTATGGGTAGGTACTTTATGTTAAAGCAATATGGGTTAAAGTAATATAAGTCATGTCACTTTGACATAAAGTGCCCATGTCATACACTAGTGCAGCGTCGAGGACTAGGACGTTTACCTTATTAAACCTTTATTGGTCAGATGAATAATATTTGTGCAATTAATCAATCAATAAAGTTACAAAATTCACAGTTTACGATACGTATGAAAATAAAAGTACAGTTATTTATAACAAGAGTCGGCAAATCGGAATGTTGATATTTAGAAGGCTTTATGCAATTTAAAATGAAACTGCTCACGTGCACACGGACGAGGTTGTCAAGACAGATCTAACTCTGTCCTAACAAGCTGTCTCCGGGCTAAAACAGGTTCGAGTCTGCATGCACCCGAACTAACGTCAACGCGGGCACCTCAGAATACATATTGTGTCCCAATTTATTATTCATGAACCATCAGCTATATCATAACGGCCTAGGGCACTAGCACGTTATATTAAATTTGTTTACGATGATTTTAGTATGAACCGTGAAAGCCGTGCCATGCTACATTTATATTCCTTTACATTAAGCAACATATTGATGGTAAATTTAAACATTGATAAATCAAATTAGTAAGTCTTTCTACGTTATAATGTATCTGCCTTATTTCTTAGTACCATATATTTTTGTTAAAATTACTGGAGATAAACAAGTCCGTTTTTTTCTCAGATATCTCCGTTTTTTGTCATTAACGAAGATTTTGGTATTAAAAAAAAACATTGATACTTTATTTTTTACAGGATCTTGAAATAAATTAAGTGTTTAGTTAACCATTTAACCTATTGAAAACTGGAATCGACTACAAGTACACACCATTCAATCTAAGATAAGACAATTCAAGATTATTAAAATAAGTGATACTAATCAAACACACCCATCTACCACAGCAACAACATACAATCAATCATACAAATTACTCTTATTACCTTATTAGGTAACTATCGTCCTGCACTTACCATACAATTACCAGTATAAGATGGTTGAAAGCTTAACGATCTGAGGTAAAAAGCTGTAGGTACTACGTTTCATCCCACTAATCGATAATATAGTTTTCAAAACATATCATGTTTTAAATGCCAGCCTGAAAAACGGTTAGTTTCATAGCTAAAATAAAAATAGCATGCGAAATCATCTTTAACTGACAAAATCGTTATGATTTATTATTTGTTTACAAACTATAACAGTGAGAATATTCCTCATTAGCAGTCAGATATTCGAAAGCTGCTTTGTCGGTTGCTGTTTCGGCTTTGTCTTAAAACAATTAATCATGGTTCATTTATTCCGCCTAAAGAGCAAAAATTCGATTAAGTAGGACAACCGGACTTTTTCTTTATCGAACAATGCAACCAAGTAAAGCTGAAATTGTCCCAAATGAGGAAAGTCGTCTGATAAAGCTCGAGGAAACAATTCCAAAAACGGTAAAGTTATTTCAAAGCTTAGAAGTACAGAGTTCAGTGAGCTGAAAAATCAAACCAGCTAGCTTTCAGTACTGGTGTTTAGGGCGTCCACTGTTACTACTGTCAGGTAACTTTATTCATTTATTTGTTGCATTATGGGTCTTACAAGATGCTATTTACATATAAATACAGTTCCAGCATAGCCCTGTTAGGGCACAGCAACATTACAATAAAAATACTTTATTTTATTTTATTAGCCTATGTAAAGGCGTGTAAGGCCTAATTTATGGGGCTACCCGAGGTTTTCATAGATTTTTGACAAGTTTTGAATCGTATCTCCTACTTTTGCACTACAGATAGAACTATAAATCAAACGGTTATCGGTTCTTCAATATTTTATCTCCATTTTGGTCCACCGGATTTTGAAACAAATGAATACTTAATTTTGTGTTTTTTTTAAACATTGTCTAAAAAACACGTATTTCCTTTCTCTATTGACGTGAAAGATCTAAGGCTGGTTTTAGTGTCACGCGGACCGCACGTGGACCGTCCGCGCGGATCACGTACGATGTATTAAGCTTAAGGGAGCGTTTTAGAGTAATGCGGACGGGTCCGCGCGGACGCGCCATATATATTGGTCGTGCGGAGCTGTCCGCGCGGACGGTCCGCGTGACACTAAAACCAGCCTAACATATACGAAATCTACATATTTGGGTTCGTCTGTGACGTCTCTAAAAACTGGTCCAGCGTTTTCATTCTCAACCAATTAACACAAAAGTTATGGCCATAAAACCGGATTTTGGCCTAAAATTGTTCAACTTTGATGCCAAATATCTCGAAAACAATGAACTTTGAAGTAAAGATGGGATACTATATGGCTTAAAGCCGTTGTTGTTAATATAATACGCTACAAAAAACAAAAGAAAACTAAGGGATTCAAATCGAAGGTCATTGGCGTATGGGAGCCCCTTAAGAAAACAGAACTGAGTATTTACATCTTAATTACATATTACATTGTAAACAAAATTACAAAAAGAGAAAGTTTATACTTATCAATGAAAACAAATATTCGATCAAATTCGGCCTGTAGTGAGTGTCGGTTTTGCATATTCCTTCCATATGCATTTGTTTATTTTTGTACAATGATAGAATAACAAACAACTTCAAACAAAACATTAAGTAGATATAGCCTGTAGTGTTACCTTGACATAACGGCAAGCCATAAACGCCAATCAATAGTATTATTCAGGATATGAGACTACAGCGGTAGAGCTCCAGTTTTAGTATAATTCGAGCAACATTTTTGGCAGCTAACACAGAAGCGTGGACGGCATTATAATTTCGTCTGTTGTGCCATAGCCTCTTTACAAACAGCCCAATCATTTTAATTCATTGCATTCCAAAAAATTGCATTAGTTTCTTACTAATTTTTTTTTATTTTGCGGGATGCACATTAAAACTGACAGTTTTTCATGTAGTTATGGCCCGTAACTAGGTACCTATTACCGTGGGTGGACACCCGTGCTATTATAAAATGTTGAAAAATTATTTAAAATTTCCTGGTAACTGAGCTTAAATGTACTCTAACGCTTTCGATGAGATTTACTATAAAAGTGTATTCGGGGGAATAACATTGATATACCTACTAGCCTATTCACAAAGAAAATTAAAAAAAAAACGGCAGGTTTATACCTGCAGGTTATCATGTATCCCAATGCCATTGGGCATAGACGACCAATCCATCATCATGATATGAGCTATTTATTTTTAGATTTAATAGTTTTTTCATACAGGGTGTATCAAAAATGGGGTGTTTACCGAGCAAGGGTATATTCGGTAGCGTATTGTGATTCCAAATATGCATTTGTTTATTTTTGTTTACATTGATATTTTTGTTTTTGTTTAAGTACATTAGTCTTTGGTTTTGTTGGCAGGGCTTGTATATGATAATGTTCTCCCCCGTGAGGGTGAAGAGTGGGAGGGTTTATTTCATTTTCAACCGCTGCGCGCACAGCTGTGTTATGAAAAAACTGCTGGGCGCAGGATGAAATTTAATTCATGATACAAAATAGCAGAATGTGAATCTATCCATGATTCAGGTAAAATTTTACTACTAATAGGATCAACTTTGTATTATGCCAAAACAAAACTGCCATTCATACATTTTCGTCAGTCGGTCGGTTTCATTGGCTCCATAGACCAACTCTGTGTTAATGCCAAAAAAAGTCCAGCTATTTCGTACACTTTGCTATTAAAAATGTCTCAGAATCAGGGATAGATTCACATCATACTATTTTGTATCACGAATTAAATTTCACCTTGTAGACCTGAGAAAGCTCGTTTCCCCAGGTAACATTATAAGTACTATACGGAGTGCAACAAAAACATATTCCAAATTAATTGCAGTAGAATTTGAATAATTCTCTTTTTGCGTCATGTCGTATGTAACTGAGCGAAGAACGCATATTATGTATGTTTCGCATAGACATTGAATGTAATTTTATCTGTTAATATCAGTCATTCCAAAACATAGAAAACGTCTAAGCTGAAAGCTTATCTGCGCAGCTCGTCACGTCTTGTTTCAACATGGCAGCGCAAAAAGTTTAATTTTACGACATTAATTATCATCTTTCAGGCACGACTAGCCTGTCGCCCCGTTTTCACTTCAGTACTTTATTACAGCTATATTTCTTTTATTTATAAATTAAATAAAAGAAATATAGCTGTCGTCGTCTGACGGCAGTTTTACATTTTTCAACCGAATTAAAGAGGCGTTAGCCGTAAAAGATAGGAATAAGGTCATTAAGGAGTGATTTTAATATCCATTAGAAAAAAAATCCT
The DNA here is from genome assembly GCA_945867215.1 of Epinotia demarniana. Classification (NCBI taxonomy): domain Eukaryota; kingdom Metazoa; phylum Arthropoda; class Insecta; order Lepidoptera; family Tortricidae; genus Epinotia; species Epinotia demarniana. Next base: position 37,198,186 of record OX244260.1, on the reverse strand, counting down.
GCTAATTACACTGAACTTGATATGTTTCCGAATTTGGAAACTTGTTTTTGTTGAAATGAAACGCACGTATTTAAAATATCGGTATCATCTTGGCTCGTTTTTTGGTCAAGTTCTTAAATTATAGTCCCGTTCTTCTTCCGTCACTCATTCTTCATTTGTCACTATCGTGGGTAGTCTATTGAGATCATACAAATGCGTTTATTTAATGAAAATAGAATGATTTAGGTCCATAAGATATCCGCAACGCAGGCTTCGTCAATTGCTTACAAACAAACATACATCCCCCTAGGCACTTAACTACCAACGATAGAATCCGCAACAGGCTTCGTCAAAAACACGTTATAACCTAAACTAACAAAAAGGACCGCCCCGGATCGCTGGTGGTCCAAAAGTTCCCATGACACTGGCGGCGTTGCCACGCTGAATGGCCAAAGAAATCTGTTGAACCACGAACGATCCGGAACGAGGATCACAGCCCCTATTCCTAAGCCGCCGATCCAACTCCCGTATAAAATCTTTAGCCTCCGTACCCCAAGGTCCCGCAGTCTCTACCGTCACTGGTACAAAGTCGTACATCGGTTCCAAGGCAGAGTACTTTGCGTGTTTCATCCGAGCCGCCGTCTCGGCGGCCGACGCCACGAATCTGATGGTGTGGCTCAAATGGGACGGGGCAAATGTACTTACACATGTCGCGTCCCACAAGAGGCACCGTCCCTTCTGCCATGGAACCAATGTCAGACCATCCGGCCGTTTCCCGTCCGTACGGCACATCCCCGGAGGCTCCAGGACACTAGGCACGTTGGCCGAAACTAAAGACCGACGAACCAGATCATTTATGGCGTGGTGCCTCGGAAAACGCCCCGCACACCTCTGACAGCTCAAACCATGGTGCCCGTTTTCCTCAACCGACACCCCACAAATGCAACGGTGCGCCTCACAGACCTTTCACCCCAACCGCAACGCAACCGCCATTCTAAGGGAATCGTCATCCAACAGCGTGCCTATGTGAGGGGAGGGTAGTGCGTGCAACCATGCTCCCGCCTCGAGGGTAGATGCAGACTTCAGGCGCGCTATATAAACCCCTACTGCCCCCCCCTAATAACCCCGCCAAAATTCTTTTGCACAGAATGTCGTCCCAACCCCTCTGTACGACAAGACTCTTAGGCCGTTCATCCCCTTGACAAATGGTAGACCACTTAGCCAATGCCTCGGCGACAAATGGTACCCGGGTATTGCTACCATCAATTGGTAAAATCCGAGTGACAAGACCCAAAGTCCCATGCGCCGAGGCAAGGAAGGCAACCAGACTGACATCCTGACAACGACGTACTCCCAGCCCACCGTGACGGACTGGAAGAGCCGCCTGACTCCACTGCGTTTCACCTAAATCAACATTTAATAAGGACTCACAGAACAGAGAACAGAGCTAACTTAAGTGCAACATCCACCTTTGCCACATCGTCCTCGAACAACCAGGTGGGTGACGTCCTTAAAATGTACATCATCCGCGGTAAAGCAAAACAATTCCGCAACAGTACGAGAGAGACGTGTGAAGGTAAATTACTCAATCGCTCCGAAGCCCTCTCAAACGCCAAACGCTTCTCTTCCAACGCCGAACTGCCTCCTTCTGGGAAGATAGGAGCACCTAGGAGAGACAATGATGATTTTTGAAGGCGCCGCACCTCAGGCAACACCGACTCGAAGCTCGACACCAACCCGGCGTCAAAATTGCCGCAGCAGAAGAACTCGCACTTCGTGGCGTTGATCTCTAAACCGATGGATTTCAAAGCCGGCACTAACTTACTAAGGTCCTCCAGGAGCGTACGTGGATGACCTCCAATAGTACCATCATCCAGGTACCACACGTTTAAAGGAGATCCTACCGACGCAATAATGTTCTGAACGGCTAAACAAAAAACAAAGGCCCCAACGGGTCATCCTGCTGGGCGCCCACCCGTGAAGAAATCGGAGTGTCATTAAACGGTAAATGGCTAGCTGTGGAGTATCATTGATGAAGAAATGGATATATCGACGGCACCTTGTCCAAAACTTCTCCAAGAATTGTGTCCCTCTCAACAGTATTGAACGCATTCATGATGTCTATCTTCAGAATGTCAGTATCAATCCCTTCACTAGCAAACGCAAAAGCACGAGTGGCATGAATAGCCGCCTCACACCCTTGCGGGGTGCCAAAGCCCATTTGGACCGGCTGAAGATAATCTGCCATCGGCTCCCTGACAGCCCTACAACACAGTTTAGCTGCAAGCCGACGTATTGTGCAGCCTACAGCTATCGGCATAATACCGCCATCTTTTTTAGTAAGGGCACAAAGAGAAGCTCCGTACCAATAAGGGCATACTACTGCGAGGTTTACCGACCCTCCTAACAAAAAATTGCACAGCTTCGTCAGGGATTCTAGCAACCGGGGGCCATTGCTACCCGCTGTAGAAGATATTAGCTCCTTGAGATGCTGCGGACGCAACCCATCTAGACCCGAAGCAGACCCGTTATAAAAAGTGCCTATTGCCTCCCCCACCTCAGCCGGCGACACTGATAAGGAAGGGGTTGAGATATCTGGCGGCGGTGGAAATACAAGCGGTCTTGAAGGTGACGGATGCTTCTCCTGTAGTGACGATATAGTCTCATCATTCACCGGTGCTAGCGACGAGTCGGACAGAAGAAGGCGGACCGCACCTCTCAAGTCTCCGTCATGCACCTTGCCTTCAATGCTCCAATACACTGACCCCGCCCTCTGGGATGGAGCATCTGGAAAAGAACATGTAGTGCTATCCAAGTTTTCCTCCTTCCTCGTCAATGACTTCTTTTCACCCTTCTCCGGGACTCTCAAGGCAGAAAAGGAGAAAGATAGCAACGAAAACCAATCGTCCACGCCGTTGGACTGTAAACAGTTATCTATTAAGGAGCACAGTTTCCCCGCTGCCAAACACCTCGCAACCTTAGGTATGTGTTTTAAAACCCTCACCTTCGTTTTAAATTCACCTAATTTCTCCAAACTGACTTGGTGATTAGTCACGGCCTGGGTTACTGAATCGCTGTTGCTTTGGGGTGATACAGGTTCTAATGTGGCTGTGCTAGGGCCCGGAATGCCCAGTAGTCTATTTCATATATATTTGGTAATCTTTGTTGTTTGTTTTTTTCTTATTCCGACTCATTTCGAAATTCGTCAACATCTGAACGGAATTGAACATGTTCGATGCCAGTCAATCTCTTTTTTTGTTATTATTATTATTACTAGTTTTTATTTAACTTGCACAGTACTTATATGTCCGGGTGGAATTTTGCAACTGAATTTTGAAGTAGATATCTTCATTCGATTGAGCGAAATTTTGGGTAAAGGTTTAGTTTGGATGACAATTCAATATGATGGTACCATTGACCTGATCTAATGATGAAGACAAAAGGAGGATTCAGTACTTAACCAACGTAACCCCTTTGAGTTTAGATTGGTTGGAATCGTCTCAATGAGTAGTTGGTGACGGTATACAGAAAAAAACAGTCGGCAATAAAAGCTTGTATCAAAAATGTTTTTTTGACATAAATTCTGATTTCGTTAAGTGAACACCTACCAAGTGTATAAAACACCAATTTTGCACTGTTTAGCTAGAAAAAAACACAAACCAGTGATTTGCGTACGTCAAGTTTTCCATATCCATTGCGTTGTCATCTGAACAGAAATATTTAAGTGTGGTATGTTTATCAAGTGGCAAACAAATCCAACCGCCGTGTAGTAGGTACTTGAAACAAAATACCTATCTAGGTCAAAAATAATACTAATAATACAATTTAGCGAACGAAAAATCACAAACATAACTTAGTTTGAAACGCAATCACAATAAGCCTGTCCGGAACAATTATGGTTAGGATAAAAACAATTATTTAAAAATACTGGAAAATGTGAAAATTATTCTGTACACCATGTTTTATGATATTTTGAGTCTAGCACTAACGAAGTATTTGCTTGGCTAGTTTAACTTAGGTGTGTTGAATATTTTATAGCTTTATGAAATGTCTATTTATTTAAATAAGTTTACCTTACCGCCCGACTAATGGCCAGAACTAACCTAATACATGACCAACTTTATAGCAGTCCAACGATACGAGTAAAATATCCAACTATAGAAATATCAACGAGTTGGGAGTATATAGAACAGCTGTAAACAACGCGCAACCATAAAAATGTCCAACTGCATAAATACCTAAACAAACTGATGACCCTGGCCTAGCAGAACTATAGATGGTGTAATCGTTAAGTGTAACCCCAGGTGTTTATTCAGTAAATATGCCAAAATCGATGAAGCTATTGGCCTACATGGCATTAACAAATACATGAACATAGTCCAAGCTACGTTTCATTATATATTTAAAAAAAAACATTTTTTATGCAACAGTTGCCTATATATATAATCATAAATACTGAAAAAATATGAAATGGAAACGGCGTAAAACAAATGATATGCCTCTGAATCCATATGTACAAACAGATCAGTTGACGGTATGGTTTTCTTTTCGATGATTGTCATTATGAAAATAAGAAATAGTAGATTGTATTACAAGGGTCTAAAGATGCATGCTAGGAATTAAACGGCGAGACAAAAACAGGAATACAGCACACCGGCACATTTAACACATACGGATACATAATATGTCAAAAAATAGTTGTCATAGTAACGGACAGTGACATTGGAGGTAAAAGTACTCATACTATAATCTAATCAGTTTCTAAGAGGATTTTTACTCATATCCTCAAAACGTGTTCGTGTGTGAAGAAGTAATAATATACCAAAAGTAATGGAGTTTAATATCCTAGGTTGATAAGATAAATTGAGTTTTGAAATTATAAAAAAACATCTTAGCTATTAGGCCACCGCTTATCGGTGAGACTAATTAGAAAGCTTTAACCTGTAGCCGATCGACATGAATATATCAATAAAATCAATCTGATATTGGCGTATCTTGTAAGCCTCTGTAAAGATAATCTGTAGTAAAAATAATCATTGGTTTATAGAAATAACTTTCAGGATGGATATATATATACTATATTGTATCCCGCAGTTTTGCTTGAATGCAGAAATCCGCTGTAATACACGGGTAACTAACTAAAACCATAACTTGTAAAATTCTAAAGTCGTTCCAGTAGACTATATTAAACAGGTATTCTCCCCAAGATATCCTAATGAATTAACAGAAAGTCGTTTCGTTTTTACTATCGTCTATTTTTAATTAAAATCCGGTTCAATGTACTAAAAGATTGCTCGCTTTATTATGAAGGTCTGCCTTTATTAGGGAAAATAAGAAAGGATTCTTTCAACGGTCAACGTACTGTTAAGAAAGCCCCGAACCGAATAAGCATGTTCCAGTTTCCGACAAACAACTTGAACATTCGGAACGAAGTGGGGAGCTTGCACTTAATATTCGCCTTTGCGCAGGCAAAGTCAATTGCTCAAGTGTTTGCCGGGTTCCGAATTTAACCACGTTCTTAAAAGTGTGGGTAACTGGTAACTTACTAAATTATGGTATATTATACTTTTATGGAACAGCAAACAGCGGGTGGCAAAGATAAACATTGGGCATAAAAACAGTTTTTTTATAAGAATAACAAAAACCTATACGTCGAAGATATCGGCAGCATTTTTCATGTTATTCATGTTAACAGGATTTTCTAAAAGCGGGAAAAGTAAATTTGTTTAAACTATCTGATTAAAATGGCAATGGATTAATAAATTGAATTTGGTTTCTGGAAAAATTTCACAATTTGATACATTTTTCATAACAGTCTGCAGAACCTAATCTAATATTAAAGAGACGATCGTCATCATGGCAGCATTGAGCATTAAAAACTTCTCAAAAAGAACATTTCAAAACTTTAAGACACCGGATGATAAAATATTTAGGTACACAAAAATTACTTCGAACACGTGCAAAACGTTAAGCACAATAACAGTAAAATGTAGGTACTTTGAAATTTTATTGCCTAAAATTCTGAGGTTTTTAGGCTTGGGATAAAATTGAAGGTAACTTACGGAACAACGTAAGTTCGTGTTATCTTGATATCTTTATAGACTTTAAGTACACGTGGGTAGGGTTGAGTTTGTAAAAACAGTTTTGTGAAAATTAAGCTAGTGAAGGTTGTTGTTGAAATTCGACTTCAAGGTGAATGTTAAGGGTAACAACTTTTTATGACTCACATTTTGGATTTTTATCAGGCAAACACAGAAACTTATGTGACCTTCGTAAATGAAATAATCTTATCATTGACATTTCTAACTTGCTGTCACGGCGAATAAATACCCCGTGCAAAATGGTTCGGTTTTTAATATCAAAAAATACATTACACTTTCCATACTCCGTCAATAGTTTGATAAAATCAGTTGATGAAACAGGAGCGAGTAGTCGTTCAGGCGGTGGACGGAGGTGAGAAATAATGAAGAAATTCTTGAATTTTGACTCCCTTTACTCAATTAAAGTTTTACATAAAAAATAACGTATTCGCTCGGTAGATGTATAATTGAGAGTGGGGCGCGGTCCCGTCCGCGCTGGCTGGTCGCTGACGCATGTGAGTGTGTGTGTGCCTGTGCTTGCATAGCACACATACGCTGGGCGTTGACATGTTGCCCCCCCAGGAACAACGTTCTGGTCTTCCACTGGCAGTGGGCATAGGCGATTGAAGGCGCGCCGGAGAGTTCCAGACGCGGTGAGTACGTCAGCCACTCGGGTCACACCGTCATGGCCGGGGTAAAGTTGTGTTACTCTTCCTAGTAACCATTGATTAGGAGGCAGCCGGTCGTCCTTAACGAGCACCATTTCTCCCAAAGTTAGTTGTCCTCCATCTTTGGTCCATTTCTGGCGTTTTTGGAGTTCTGAAACGTATTCGTTGTAAAATCGGGTCCAAAAGTGAGCTTTAAGTCGCTGGGTTCGCATATAACGCGACAACGTGTGGATAGCAGCTGTTTCTGTACCCTGAGGAGATGGAAGCAAAGTGTTCGTTCGTCCGATTAAAAAATGAGACGGGGTTAGGGCTGAAAGATCCGACGGATCTGACGATAGAGGCGTAAGAGGTCTAGAATTTAAAATTGCCTCAACCTGTGCTAAGACCGTGTTTAGCTCCTCGTAAGTTAAGTTAGTTAAGGAAATAATTCGCTTTAAGTGATACTTCACCGATCTCACTGCACTCTCAGCCAAACCATTAAAATGCGGACTATACGCTGGGGAAAAATGAAACTTTATTGAATTTTTGGACGCTTCAGAACTAATATTGTTTGAATTTTGTTTTAGGAATCGAGATAATTCCGTGCACGCCCCGACAAAGCATCTGCCATTGTCTGAATATATGTTAGCAGGCTTACCTCTGCGGGCTGTGAATCGGTGTAGTGCAGCCAAAAAGGTTTCACTGCTCAGATCAGTCACAAGCTCAATGTGAACAGCCTTGACGGCCAAGCAGACAAAGATGCATAAATAAGCTTTAATTAAATTGCCACCCCTGCCCTTTCGGTTCAATATCATTACCGGACCAGCGTAATCGACAGCTGTATTGAAAAACGTATACTCAGCATGAAGCCGTGGTTCGGGGAGATCACCCATTATTGGCTGCCTAATTTTACCCGAAAAACGACAACATTTGACACACTTGTGTACAGTTTTTCTAGCTAAATTTCTGCCACCAATGACCCAAATTTTATGGCGAGAAGTTGCTATAAGAAGTTGCGGTCCAGCATGCATGAGTAAAATATGGTAATACCTAAAACGAAGCATTGTGATGTGATGTGTTGAGTGTAGCAATATTGGGTGTTTCGTGTCAAAATGGTAAAATGAATTTGATAATCGACCTCCTACTCTCAGCAGAGCATCTGAAGTATTATAAAAGGGATTTAAATTATTTAGTTGATTTTTCACAGGCAAAGTATTATTAAGTTTTAAAATTCTGTATTCCTCAGGAAAGGTTTCGCGTTGGGAAAACCTACATAAACCGTTGAATGAGGAGTGAAGTTCGTCTAATTTTAAGTACCCAGTACGTTTATTATTCGGATGCAAACAATTATGCCTGAAACGCTGTACATACGCGATAATGCGTTGCAATGTGTTCCAGTTCGAAAACCTTTGAATAAATTCTGAGATATGGGTCCTAAAATCATTTTGTGTTGTACTTAAGGTACACTGGATTTTAAATTCTGGCAAATCGGTATCCTTTGCGTATGTAGGTTGGGCAGGCCATGATGAATCCTTTTTTGACAAAAATGTTGGTCCGATCCACCATAAGGAGCAAGACTCTAAGAAGGCAGGGTTTGAACCACGTGATCCAATGTCAGCAGGGTTCAAATTGGTTGGTACGTATAACCATACCGATGGTTCAGACCTTTCCAAAATTTCTTGAATCCTATTATAGACATAAGGTTTAAGTAAATGATTTTTATTAGACTTTATCCAACCCAACACGATTGTTGAATCGCACCAGTAAATACAACGATTAATTGTCAATCTGAGTGATGATTTAACTTTTTCTACCAGCCGAGCAGCTAGAAGTGCACCATTCAGCTCCATTTTTGGAATGGTAATAGGCTTCAGCGGCGCTACGCGACTTTTTGCCATCACCAAATGAACGGACACCTCGCCGTTTCTTGAGATAGATTTGAGATAGACGCAAGCCGAATAAGCTTGGATAGACGCGTCTCCAAATGCGTGTATTTCTATTAAGGTTGAGGATTCGCTGAGCACGCATCTTGGGATGCGAATGTTATTTATAGCATTAAGTGAATCAACAAATTTACTCCAAGCGTCTTGAATATCTGAGGGAACTGCTTCGTCCCACGTAATCTTTGAGGACCACAGTTTCTGAAGTATTACTTTAGCGGTAAGTATACATGGATTAATTAATCCCAATGGATCAAAAACTTGTGAAATTAGTGATAGTATGACTCTTTTACTAACGTGATTGGTGTTTTTGATAGCAACTGAGTACAACAATTTGTCTTCTTTGCAGGCCCATAATAACCCTAAGGTTTTTGAAAAATCATTGTGACTGAGGTTGAATAAACCGTCACTGCTATCATCATTAATAATATTATTGATTATATGTGGATGATTTGAGTACCACTTACGTAAATAAAACTGACCCTGTTCGAGTTGTTTTATAACACCTTGGCAAATATGAATCAATTCATCAGCGGTTGATGCTCCGGTTATGAGGTCATCAACGTAAAAGTCGTGTTGAATGATTTCAGAAACTATTTTATCTGGGCATTCTATACCCAACTGTTTGAGGCACCTCGTGGCCAAATACGGGGCACTTGACGTGCCGTATGTAATTGTTTTAAGTTTATAAAGCTTAAGGCTTTCTTGTGGCTCAAAACGCCACAGGATTTGTTGCAGTTGTTGTTGGTCTGGACTAACGTTGACCATCCTATACATTTTTGCAACATCTGCAGTTGCTATGAACTGATGCTGTCGTAGTCTAATCAAAATGCTTATCAGATCATCCTGAACTGTCGGGCCAACCATTTGAATGTTGTTGAATGACAATCCTGACGTCGTGACAGCAGAGCCATCAAAGACCACGCGAAGACGTGTTGAAAGACTTGTCTCGCGGACAACGCAATGATGCGGAAAAATGAAGGAGTGTGTGTCCTTTTCAGGACTTTTGTTCACTTCCATATGCCCTAAATCTATGTATTCCTGCATAAAGTCACAATATTGTTTCTTCAAAGATGGATCTTTGGTAAGCCTCCGCTCTAATGATTGAAACCTGGCTAATGCTCGGTCATAAGAATCACCCAACTTGTCAGGAGAGTCCTTTAATGGAATAGCAACAATGAATCGTCCATCAGAATCACGACGAAAATTCTCTAAAAAATGTTGCTCACATTGTTGCTCTTCCATTGATATTTGTTTACGTTGAGGCACATTTTCGTGTTCAAAAAACTGTGTTAATTGATTTTGTAGATGTTCATCGTGTGTAATAATGGCATGCTTGCAATGGACTGTATTTGATTGTTTGTTTGTTTTTATAAGACCGGAAATTAACCATCCAAACTTGGTTTTACTTAACGTCGGCATGTTCGTACCTAATGAAATATTATGCGAGCATAACACGCTCCAGAAAATATCCGCTCCAAGAAGCATATCTACTTCGGATGGTATATTGAATGTCGGATCAGCTAGTGTAATATTTGGAGGAATATTAAACAGCATTTTGCTTATGCGCACTGTGGGTAATTGTTGTGTGATGCGTGGAACAACAAAACAATTTATGTTTGCCGTGTATGGTTCTATAAGTGATGATAAGGTGATGCCGCATTGTTGTGTCAAACGGGAAGTTTGTGCGTTCAACCCTTCAACTAACGACGAGGTCGAAGCGGTTGGTAAGTTTAATTTTGTACATAATTTTTGAGTTATAAAACTCGAAGTGCTCCCGTTGTCCAATAGGGCGCGAACAGTGTGTTTTTGTCCATTATGATCGGTAACATGAATTAAAGCTGTGGACAAAAGCACGCAGTTGCTTTGAACAGCTGATAAGGTAACGTTATTTTGTGAATCACCACTTTCTTTTTCTGTGTAATATTCATCTGTTTCAGGAGACTCCAGTGCATCCAGCGGCGCAGGCGCGGCAGACGGCGCGGCGCAGAGGGCGACGCTGCTGTGCGGCGAGGACGCAGCTGCTGGAGCCGCATCGTGAGAATGCAGTAGGCTGTTCAGGGGTTTATTGCACAAACGACACGGACCAATTCTGCACACGTTTGCGCTGTGCCCTTGACGTAAGCAGTTTAAGCATAATTTTAATGATTTTGCCTTTTGCATTCTCGCGTCTAATGAGAAAGATTTAAATTTAAGACACCGATATAGTGCGTGGTTGTTACTACATAATGGACACATATACGGTCTCTCAGAAGGAAGAGATTGAGGGCTGACTACTAATGTTTTGTGGCGATAATGTGTATTTTCACTGTATCGGCGCTTATTATGAGTATCCTCCATTGTTTCTAAGAGGTCAGCACGACCTTTAATAAATTGCAAAAACATTGCAAGAGTGGGTAAGTCCGCTAAAGTACTACGGTGTTCTTCCCATTCCCGTGTAGTAGCAGTGTCAAACTTTTGTGAAATTGTGTAAATTATGAGTATGTCCCAATGCTCAGTAGGCAATTTAAGGGTTTTTAATGCACGTAAATTCCTATTGACAGTATCAATGATGTTACGCAACGCCTTGGAATTCTCTTTAGATAGTGTTTCAATACTGAATATAGCTTGCAAGTGATTATTAACGAGAAGTCGCTTATTGTTAAATCTGTCACAAAGCAGATCCCAAGCTACATCGTAATTTTCCGCCGAGAAGTCAAGCGATCGTACAATCAGAGCAGCACTATCTTTTAATGCAGCGCGTAAGTAGTGAAATTTGTTTATTTTAGGTATCGTTTCATCTAAGTGAATAAGTGAGCTGAACGTATCGTGAAATTCCAACCAGTCCTGATATTGTCCCGAAAAGTTAGGCAAATGAATGGTTGGCAACTTAATGTTTGGCCTTCCGTGATGCCCACAAGAACCTGAGACTGACCTGGACTCGTGCGCGAGGCCCGCAGAGCTCCCGCTTCTCTCCACCACCTCTCGAGCAAGCGCGACTGCACCGAAGTACCTCGATTCAAACGTTTCACGGTCCGAGTAATGCTCGTCTGGAATTTCAGATATGTTTTCTATGTCAGATTGCACAGAATCATAATCGGAATAAATCTCTTCAATTTTCGTCAAACGAATGTTTAGTTCGCTAACCTGCAATCTGCTTAAATGCGGACAACTGTCTAGAGATTTTAAATAGTTCTCAAATTGAGTAACTTTCGTTTTGAATGTAGCTCGTTGTTTAACTAATATTTTTATATCCATTTTATCCATTTGTTTTTTATGCACTTACGACGAGTAATATGACCAAGTGTGATACTGTAAGCAAGAAAGTTAGGCAAGAAACACAGTTAACAACAAATAAATTAATTATTGGAATACTTAAATGTTGTTTTTATGAAGCGTAATGATGGTGCAGTGAGATATGCGAAGTTCGTATCGTAAACAGCTAAGTAGCAAGCTGATAAGCCAGGTTGCAGTTACCGGGCGCCGAGATCCAAGGTCAAGGCCCGCCCGCGCACTCAGCAACAGCTGGAATATGCAAAAAACACTGCAATTAACACTACGTGTAGCTATGTTCGGCTAATCTTTAGGTACAATATGAGGTATGTATGTAACTAATTATTATGATAACTTTGCAAAGAATGTAAGCGTTAAAAATTGTTAATTATTCAGGTATAAGTATCACAATTTAGGATTATTCGCGTTTAAAGTGCGAACGTGTGAAATAGGATGAAATTGTAGTAATGAATTACTATAATTATAAGAAATGAACAGTAACTGTGTACTAGAAATGATTAAAGGCAATATAGTTTGGTTGATTCGCTTTTAAAGTGCGAATTTAAGTAGGTAGGCAAGTATAGGTACCGTTAGGTATGCAATGCAATTAGCTATGTAAGAAATTCGCTTTTAAAGTGCGAATAAAAATAACACTACGTAAACACTTAAAGAGGGATTCGTCTAGCAGAGAAAAGATCGGAACGAACTCACGGTAACGCTACTCTCCCAGGTTCTCACTTTCACTTTCTCCACAGTAGGCGTGATTTGCTCTTCCGATTAGTGACAATTCTCTCAGCACAGGTGAATCTTCTGCTCCTTATTGATGCTTTTAGGTTGATTGTGAACTCCTTTTCTCGAACTGTCCACGTAACGGCCCGTTAACTGTTCGCGATCCTTTGTTCCCTTGTGCACGATGTATGGGTGTGGTTTTTCTTTATTCGGCTCGTGGGACCATATGATGAAACAGGAGCGAGTAGTCGTTCAGGCGGTGGACGGAGGTGAGAAATAATGAAGAAATTCTTGAATTTTGACTCCCTTTACTCAATTAAAGTTTTACATAAAAAATAACGTATTCGCTCGGTAGATGTATAATTGAGAGTGGGGCGCGGTCCCGTCCGCGCTGGCTGGTCGCTGACGCATGTGAGTGTGTGTGTGCCTGTGCTTGCATAGCACACATACGCTGGGCGTTGACATCAGTAGACTGAGCACAGAGGTTTCCATCACCTGTTTTCAGTTGTTCTAAATAGAAAAAAAGGCTTTACTTTTACGTATATATTGTTGGTAGATGCTATGTTACCAACCGGATTTTGAAACTAAATCTTACCTGAAAAATTGCAATCATTAAAATATGATAAATCAAAAGTTAAAAGCTATAATAAGAACAACTATGTGATAGCAAAATACTGTTAAATTCTGTCAGCTAAGCCACAGAATAAGTAATAGTACAGCCTACAAAACAAAACTTACATTTCGAACCTCGGTATATTATTTTACATAAATGATTCAACATTTAATATTTGTCGCCCGTGATTAAACATACGTGAGTTAAACGATGTAATTGTCAGCTTCATTTGAACATTTAACTGGTTGTAAACTATAGTCAAAAGGAACGCAAACAAATTGGACTGCTTTAAACTTCCATACAAATTGTCCTTGTCAATATGATTGCCCTTGGAGTTTTGTCCCACGCATAGAGGATTGCGTGCCGGGCAACAATTGCGTCTCTCTAATTCCCTGATTGACCACGCCCTAGCTTATACATTCCGGGCTCATACAACCCGGGTTCAGTAAGTATTTTGAAATTTTGGGATTAGATTAGGATTCATACTGGCATGCTATTGCATGCACATAAAAAAAATTGAACTGTTTATTTCTTAATTGTTTTAAATATGTTACATTTCAAGCGATAAGGGTTTGATTTATTATTTTAAGATTTTAAGTTGCCTAATCGAATTTTAAAATTACGCTAAGTATTTTATCACATAATAATAACAAAGGTTAGTGTAAGTGTAGTTTATCTATTAACATTTTTTTATATATTTTTACTATAAGTTACTATAAGGCTCTTTGGGTATCAAGTCATATGGAAGCCTATTTAAGGCGCGTGGCAATACGTTTGTCCAGATTCTTTTGCCATATTCATTGTTAGTAGATGGAGTTACGAATGGTGAGGGGTATTTAGCTTACGCAATTTTTTTCTCTATGTTTGAGTCAGTTCATGGATTATTCCACTATATTGGGTCACAACGGCTAGGTTAACTTGTCATGAACCGGCAATACCCTGCAATATTTAAATAGACTTTCATAATTATTTTTATACGTATATATCTTATTTTCAAGGGTACACTATTTTTGAGTAATCTTATTTTTAGATTATGAATGTTATTTAAGTATGTTTTATATGTTGTAACCTAATAAGTATGTTACATATTAGGTTACATGCTAGTAAAAACGCACCAGCTAATATGATTCTGATGTACCTTCAAAATCGTCTTTTAGAATCAGAGCAATGGTCAGAACCTCCAGGTTCTGGCCTCGTGGCCAATGCCCGGTTTGTTTGAGATGATGTATATTTCAGATGATCTCGATGGACGCGCAATCTTCATTAAAAAAATAATCTCACCAGAATGTCGAAAGCAAAAAATGTTATTCAGGGGCAGGCTACAGATTATTTGAAACGATGATCTACTCTCTCTGGTACAATAATCCTTTCCGCTTTTCCCTATTGTAATAATTCATGATCGAGAGTAAAATAAAGAATTAGTTTTAAGTTTTGCCACTAACTCAAATAACATACATATATATCAAAGTCAAAAGTGTTTTTAATTGTTACGATCAAACGAATTGAAAGAGTGTTTGATTATGCCATTGTCAAATTGTCATGTCATCGTAGCACGTTGCTATCGTTAGAACGTAGACCTCTTTAACTAGATGATGACTACCATTTCACTGACTAACTGGTTGTTTTATCCTTACAATTGAGTCATTCCATGCTCACTTCGACCCGGACATAATACTCGCCGCTGCATGTCTGTGCTAGCGCCCCGGGTCGAGGGGCTGCTTGGAAGTGCCACCCGGAACGGAAATCCAGCTAAGCTTAATAGCCTTTTATAGTTTAAGATCTAGCGGAATCGACCAAACGTCATCAAAACCCTACCATTCATAATTTTGGTATTTTAGTAAACCCAAGTTATCCAGTGGAGTTAGGATTCCATAAATTACTGAAATATATTAATGGTAAACCTGTTGTTAGCAAGTTCCTTTCAACCAAAGTAAACTCCTTATTACAGCCCTTAAACTCGTGTTCACATATATTTTATGACTTAGTTTGTGTACATTATTACATTCAAATTCGACCGTACAAGCTTCTCATTAAATTAAATTAAAAGGTAAGTAACTCCTATTTTATGAGTATTTGTATTGAAAGATTATTTCATGACATGGAGTCGAACGCGAATTCTGTAATGCTATTATATTACAGAACACAACAAAACAACACAATTCGCAACAAAATAATGGTTTCAACAGAGACCTCATAAATCTATTTTCACCCAGTGCTTATATAACCACTAGTCACGGTAATAATGTCGTAATTGGATGTCTATCACTTTATCGAAATGTATAACGTCGATTTACATTTCGCCGAAAACTATTTGTTTTTTTTCCTAATCACATAATCATCTATTAATTGTTTTTAGGGTTCCGTACCAAAAATGGTAACAAAGGAACCCTTATGGTGCGACTTCGTCCGTCTGTCTGTCTGTCACAAAGTGAAATATCTCACGAACTACTCAAGCTATCAACTTGAAACTTGGAATGCTTATAAATGAGAGTTATCCGCGTGCATGGAAAATGAAAAATTTAAATATACATATAATTTTTCTATAAAAACTTACGAATATGAGGAGGGGGCAAAAAAAAAATTCAACTATAGGGTCAAGTGGGGTATCATTCGAAAGGGCTTGAGTTGCACTTTTTAAAGCAGTTTTTCTTTTTTTTTCTACCGTCGGTAAATTTTGATCTATGAAGGAAAATGTAAAAAAAAATACCATTCCCCCCCCCTTATCCCCGAAGTTATTCAAGCGAAAAATGTGAAATAATTACTTGCGATTAAGATAAACATATATATTACGGGAAAAGTTTTTTTTTTTCCTTGCCTTGCCTTCCTTCCTTTCCTTTCCTTTGTTTTATTTTCAAAAATCATTTCCTAGTTAGATTTGCAATTTAATCCACTTTATAAGTTTTTTTTTGTTTTGAAATTCCTATAAAACTATAAATAGAAGTACTCTTTATCAAATAAAACGATAATAATCGAGATCAGTTCACGTGATAAACAATAATCGCTAAAAGACCAACATACATACTAAGCCGATTGCCCTTGCACGTTTGTACCAAATGGGGCCGATAGATGGCGCTGACCCCATTCGCGCTGTTAAGATTTTTCTAGAATTAATGGGGTTGGGATTGGGACGCGTATATTTATTTTCAATAGCAGGTCAAAAAAAGATCGCGATTCAATTGTGTTGGTGTAATACGCGTTGGTTGAAATTGAATTCTATTGTGTTGGGTTAAAATAAGTAATTTAACAAATATATTGGGACTTTTACTTTACCTTGAGTTAATTAAGTTTGCACGGAACCCTCGGTGCGCGAGTCAGACTCGCACTTGACCGGTTTTTTATTTATTTAATCGAACAACTTTTCATCGTAATTCGTTTCGAATTTGTATCAAAACGTAGCGTAACGATTGATCTAATTTACTTTTCATAGAATAGTATAGTATATATATAATATATATAGTGTAAAGTATTAATTTATCGAAACACGGTTCACTGTTGGTACGTTCCATATATTTTTGCCTAAGTAAATAATATTAAAAAAACGGTGTATAGAGTAAATTCGGATAGGGCAAATCGCCAAACCCTACGTCCGGACTTACCAGAAGTGACTACGCGTGTCGCCACAGCATCAGGCAGAGGGGGAATACCCAAATACTCCGAAATATTTAATTCCGAATTTGCTAATTCCGATTTTCAAAACTCCGAATTTCATAATTCCTAAGACTTATAATTACGTTTACTAAAAAACGCGAATTTCATTTTACCGAATTTCATAATGTCGACAGTTTGTTTTTCCGATTTTTATAACTCCGAACAATCAAAAGCGCGAAGTGTCAATAGCCCGTAAAACAGTACTCCGATTATCAAATTTCCGAAATTTCATTACTAATTCGGAATAGTCAACTTCGTGTTTTCAATAATCGGTATTTTATTTCTTAGGAATTATGAAATTCGGATTTTAGAAACTACACGGGGAATAAAAAAATCCGAAAATTACGATTCTTATTTCCCGTAGAGAATAGGGTTCTGCCTTTTCTTTGAAGCCCCCCGCAGTAAAAAAAAACAATGTAGTCAAAACAAAGGTATTAGTAGTAGGTTAGGTTAGGGTTAGCTTGTGTGTGTTAGGTTAGGGTTAGGGTGCGCTTGTTCGCGTCACCGAGGCGCGGGCCAGGGGGGTCCAACCACTCCTGGAGGAGATCAGGCGGTTGAGACTTGACTCCCGTCATGTCCTCCTCCAGAAGTGGAAAGAAAGATTGGAGGTGCCTAGTGCCGGCCACTGGACCATCGGAGCGATCCGGCCCGTCCTGGAAAGATGGGTCGGAAGAAAAGGAGGGTTCCTCTCCTTCCACCTTGCGCAGATTCTCTCGGGGCATGGCTGCTTCGGGAAGTATCTGTGCAGGGTGGCGGGACGCGAACCGACGGCAGAATGCCACGGGTGCGGCGATGCCGAAGATACGGCGCAGCACACGCTGGCGGTGTGCCCAGCTTGGGCAGAACAGCGGGCCACACTCGTGGCCGTGGTAGGGCATGACCTCTCCCTGCCCGCCGTGGTAGAAGCCATGGTGGGGAGCGATAGGTCGTGGAAGGCGGCGGCCTCCTTCTGCGAGGACGTGATGGCGCAGAAGGAGGCAGCGGAGCGTGGGAGGGAAGACGATCCGGCCTCCCAACCCATGCGCCGCAAACGCGTAGGGCGACGGCGGTTAGCCTACGACCGCCAATTTCCCCCATAAGGGTACCTGTGGGCGGCAGGCACGGGGACGTCTGTCGCCTACACGAAGGTCCCCGAGTGGTGGGCGTGCCGTTCCTCGGTGCGCCCCCCTTGCGGAGGTAGGGGGAGAAGCATCTCCCCAAAGATGAGTCCGCAGCGCGGACAGCCGCTGGCGAGGTTGCGGAAGTGTGCCCAGGGCGTTCCCGTGGCCTCGCCTTATAGCGTGGAGGCACATAGAGGTGTTTTTAGTGGGTAAACCATTGGCCTCATTAGCCGACATGGGAGTCCCACATAACCACCAGGGTCCGTCCCCGCACCCCGGTGGTATGCGCAACGCATTTTCCCCTCTTAAAAAAAAAAAAAAAAAGGGTTAGCTTGTGTCCCTTAGAGCGGAAATAGGCACCCCGCGAAGCGGGGTGACGTCGACCCGCTGGCGGTTAGGTTAGGTTAAAATAATTAGCGTGTGTCCCTGGCTTTGTAGTACATATAATCCTAAGGCCGAACTCGCATTATTGCATTAAGTCTACCTTTATACGCCCAACATTCTATATTTGCTCACAAGCTGTTTAGGAAATGCTTGAAATTCGTTTTCCATCTAGCCATAGGGTCGCAGTACACCTAACACTCCTTCTCGCTTCGCTCGTCGCCGTACCTACTCTGACCTGCCTTAAACAAGAATAGGAAGATAATCCGATATCTAGAGGGAGAGGTGGGTAGGCTTAGAGCTCTATGTATACGTCCAAGTCTCGATGGAATGTACTCAGTTCGTTGAAACGTATTATAAAGTGCCAAACACTGGTGAAATGTTTTTTTTGTAATAGGAATTTAGGGAACTGAAACTTATGTTAAACCAAAATTATAGTAAAGGCGATTCGATAAACGACTTATTTCGATGGACAAATCAAATAATGAAATGAAATTCGATGAGTTAACTTTTATGTAAATGGTAATTCGAGCAAATGTATTAGCGATCTAACGAAATTAGATGAATCATTCCTGTGTGATGATGAAATTCTGCGAAAAGTGTTATGGGAAACGATAATCGATGAAACTATTTTCAGTGAAATGATGGATTCCCGTCATAATTGCTATCACTGTTGAAAATGTGAGTAAAAAACGAAATTGATGTCCGTTGAGACTTTGAAATCAAATTACCTATTCATACCATTTAACCAGGCCAAGAGGTTACTTCGTTACATACGTATTCCTTTATATAACTATTAAAAAGTATGAACACTTATTTTTAAATAGGCTTGGCTAGTTCTGCAGCGTATTATCGAAATCAAACATTTTACTGATGAAACTTACTTATGAAATGTGAAAATATAGGCAAGAATACATGTTTACTCGTATATTTTGTTCTTACCATTCAAGTATTTATCTGGTCGGTTATTCCCAGTGCAGTGTTCGTACAACTGCTGGAAAATATTATTTGCATGCGGCGTATTATAGAGGAGTTCAGTGGGGTAATCACGTAAGGTTCCGAACGCGAGATAGGACAGTGTAACTCTTCGGCAGTCGGGCAGCCTCGTAGTGGAGTCTGCCCACAGGCCAGCAAAGACGAGCAGCCAAAGCCTTCTGGCTGCTGCAGTAGAACCTGTCAAAAAAAAAGACAGTGTAACTATCACTATTCCATATACAGGGTGACTCCTAAGTGGTGAAAACCATAGTTTCTAACGCAGCGTTCCAAGGCAAGTTCAGTGCATTAGGTCTAAAAGCAAACAATTTATCTGTAATACATAAACGTTAATTAATTTCATTTTCTAAAAATATCCAACCGTGTGGTCACCCTATACTACATGACAAGTACTAAAAGTACAGTCAGCCGCAGATAAACGTGAACGTAGAAACTTAGTATGCAGATGTGTCACATTCCTCTGCAGCTAACTGTAGTAGGGTGACCACAAGATCTGGTAAGTTGTAAACTAATTATTGATTTTATTATGAAAAAAAAAGTAATAGATATTCACATATTGTTAAGTAAAAGTTTTTAAATGAAAGCTACAGAATAAGAAAAAAATACTTCTATTCACCGCTTAGGGGTCACCCTGTATAAATTGACATTTAGATCTATCTAGCCGTTACCTATCATAAGCTCGAAAATCGTAATTCCGAATATTAAAATCCCGAAAACGTTTCCCTTTTTATTAGTCGGCCGAATTTTTGTTTGGCCGAAATTACGTTTCCTATATTATTATTTTCCCAATTCTCAGTTCGTTGCAATTTTATTTCATTTATTTAAATTCCGAATGATCATTTGTCAACTAGTTTTTTGTGCCGAAAACTATTAAGTCCGAAAGATTATTACTATCCCGCTATATCTATCCATTAGATATAGACATATTCTGTGATAGCATACAGGCAATAAAATCTAAACTGATAAGTTTCTTCATGTGTGATACTCAGGTGTAGGCTCGGGTTATTAGAGTTTATAGTAGCCTAATTCATTAACTACCTGATTCTTGTATATTCCGCGTATTAGGTAGTGCGCGATTGGTTACTGTGCGTAATGTACGCTAAGTTTAAGTTTGGCTTCAGATTTCTTTGTTAGTTTATTTCTATAAGTGAAAACCTGTAATTGGCTATATGGTTTTATTATGGTATCTAGAAATATGTTGCGCTGTTGGTTTTCCATGTATCAATAAATAAATAAATAAATATCAAAAGATCGAAATTGTAGCATGTAACCTAACCGCCAGCGTGTCGACGTCACCCCACTTCGCGGGGTGCCTATTTCCGCTCTAAAGGACACAAGCTAACCCTAATCTAACCTACAAATAATACCATTGTTACGATCATTTGTTGGTTTTTAGCCCCTTTTTGGGCTTTTATCTCGTGCAGCACTCTAGTTGCTTAAATGTGTTTTTTATTTATTCTATTTTTATAAGTTTAACGTTTTTTTATAAGTCACATTTATGCTAAAAGTGGCGCTGCAACATACGTTTCATGTGCTCTGCCTACCCCTCTTGGGAATAAAGGCGTGAATGTATGTATGTATGTGTATGTATGTAAGTTTAACGTGTTGATCTTTGTATCTGTTTATCTGTGTATCTGTCTGTGGTAGCGTAGCTCCCTAACGGATAAACCGAAATGAATGTATTTTTTTATGTCATAGATAATTTTTATCCCAAGTGTTTTTAGCCATGTTTCATGAAAATATGTTCAGCCGTTTTTGAGATATTGGACTTCGAAATGAAAATGTTGGGGGTTTTTTAACTTTTCTAACTTGCAGTTATCTATCAATTGTTAGCAAAAGTTTACTTTCGCATTGCAATTTTAAAATGCACTTCTGTAGGGTTTTTAGCATATCTGAATGTTTTTTTATAATAGTGGCGGTAAAATGATATTAGGGAAAATAAGATTTAGATTTTATTTTACGTAGCATCGGAATTATGAAAAGATGATTCACAAATCGGTTGTCAAATAATAAAGTTGGCAAACGTTCTTCTGGTTATTGAGTTTCGGGAAAACGATAATGTGTGAAAGCAAACCAGTGATATTTTAAAAGTATGTTAAACAAAGTCTATGGATTATAAGAAATCGGTTAACCGTTTTCGGACAAGTGAAAATCGGACAAGTGTTTTTCGAAACTTCGATAGGTTACCCTACCGAACGTACGTACAATGCGTTACGAGATCGATGCTTGAGACAGAGAATAGGCCTTTGAAATGATTCTGTTCCCGAGTTGACCTAACTTGAAAAAATAGCGATAGAGGAGGCAGCACTGCCCCCACCAGATCCGGGAATGCGTAGCCCATTTTCAAATCAACAGAATATTCTAAAAAAAACTTAACTATCGGAGAGAATATCGCACCATGCCTTTTAAATGATTACTTAGCCAACCGTAGCACGACGGCAAAAAGGCTAGAGAGGAGACAGGATGACAGACCGCCTTGCCTGTGATAGAACCGGAAATACGATGCCCGTCCCCGAATCAATTGGAAATTTAAAAAATCTGCAACTGCCGGAGAGAAATGCGCAACTGGGCTTTTGAACATATTTCATATGTTTTATAAGATCATCTTTGTTTAGCTATTAAAGAAATTCAAATGAATACTACCCTATTTTTACTTACTCTCTGTATTCATGAATAGTCACACAGTGTGACCAATAATCAGAAATTATCATAATAAGACGCAATCATGCCGATCCTCACTATTTAATGGACACCCCTTGTATAACCCCGCCGTCGTAATAGTATGATTACGCCTTTACACTAATGAGTCATTATTTTTTTAATGCTAACGCTAGTTCATAATAAGTACGTTAATTTATATTAGCAAATATGTTATTAGACGGTATTAGACTTCCAACGTTACCGCAGCTGACGTTCACTGGGCTTCATGATACTACTCGCTGAAGCGTCTTACAAGTTATCAGCTATTGTATGTTGTTGTAGGTTCAGGACTGCATGATTTGCACGTTTTCTGTATTATAGCTATAAGTAATTAGTTAAGGGCCCCTTCGAGCAAAAAAAAAATTACAAGTTATCGCACGGGAGGAACTTGGTGATGAAAATCCGTTGCTGGCTCACGGGCTATTATGAGACTTACGGCCTTTTTCATAAACGTCCATCAAACCAATTGAAGTAAAAATACCGTTAAAATTAGTATGTTTTCACAGGGTCAAAACACATTTTAATTTACAGAGAATGTTAAGTTTTATGAGTAATGGGGTAAATCCATAATTAAATTTATTGCATGTGCGTCTACTTTATTGTTAAAGTGTTGTTCGTTTGATTAATATAGCACGTCATCACATTAGGGACAATTCAAATAGTCTCAATAAAATCATGAATTTCTAATTTAAAGTGAAAGATTGAAAAACTATTTGCCTCGAGCTAGATTGAAAACATTCGGAGACGCAATGTCAAATACCAATCAAGGCAAATAGTTAAGTAAATGATTTTTTTCCCTTTAAATTAAAAAGTCTAAGAGGCACTTGTGTATTTTGATTTGATATTTGTATTACCTTACTTTAAATATGCACATGATAATAGCATTATACTTAAGATATATGCATCGATAAATTATTGTTAAAACAAACGAGAATGATTGAGAGCCTGCTTTGTTTTCCTTATATATTATGAGTTCGCAGCCCTGTTTTGCAACAGTCGAACTTTTGAAGTGTCGTCTCTGCGTAGATAAAAAACTCTACAAGGGAAATCGGGGTCTAGCTATTCATAACGCTCGCAAACATGGTATACGTGCAGTGATTGATCCGCCTGTGTCTAGCGCTTCACAGCCTGTGCCCTCAACTGTCAGAGGTGATAACTTTAACAGTTCCACTTCCTTTGCAGATAAATTGGGAAATTTAAAGAGAAATGTGCCTATAATCAAGAGAATACCTCGCGGTGCGCGCAGAGCTGTAGCCAGCAGTCTTGCAGAATGTGTCGCTAAAGTCGTCAAGGAGAATTCTGTTCAAGCGTGGCAGCGCCTGCTCACATTATCTTACTCGGTCCTACACGCAAACAAGTCCAAAAAAGACTCTTTCAAGAGTTAACATCTTTGATCAACCTTATGGTAACTGGTCGTGTAAACGTGGAAATCATCCCGATCCTCTAGGGTGCCAACTTTTTAGCCTTAGCTAAAAAGGATGGTGGCATTCGGCTGATCGCCGTCGGTTGCACTTTTAGACGTCTGTCTTCAAAACTCTGCTGTAGGAAATTCAATCAGAGTCTCACCAAAGTTTTCAAGCCTCGACAGTTGGGTTTTGGTGTCAAGGGCGGCTGTGAGGCTGCAGTACACGCTGCGCGCACGTTTCTGAGTCGCACGGACTATGAAGTATTTGTCTAAGTCGACGTGAGAAACGCTTTCAATTCGGTTGATCGTGGTGCCCTCTTAGCAGAAGTCAAAAAACATCTCCCCGATGCCTATAGTTATCTATGGCAATGTTATGGGGCTCCATCAAAATTACTTTTTGGTGACAAAATTATCGATTCAAACACTGGTTGCTAGCAGGGAGACCCACTCGGTCCTGCTATATTCAGTTTGGCTATCCATCCAATCATAAACAATCTAAATTCAAAATTTAATCTTTGGTATCTGGAAGACGGTTCCCTCGGTGGGAACGCTGAAACAGTCTTGCAGGACTTGCTATTGATAAAGGACAAATTTGCAGAAATAGGGCTTTCCCTTAATTTCACGAAGTGTGAAATTTTTCTGCCTGACCGCCTTCCCCCGGATAGAAAAATTGAAATACTGACTAACTTTAATGCGATATTACCCAACATCTCCGTTCATTCCATTTCATCACTCACACTTTTAGGATCTCCAATTTTTGATGAAGCGATCAGTTCAGTTATTAATTGCAAGTTAGACTTGTTTAACTGTACATCTGACTTACTTTTTGATAAAAACCCCCATATGGCACTTTTTATTATCCGTTTTTGTCTCTTTGTACCTAAATTCATGCATTTACTCCGATGCTGTCCGATCTGGAAATACCCCTCTATACTTTTGTCAATCGATAATACTCTACAAACAACGTTATCCAAAATTCTAAACGTTACTTTCGATTCCATTTCACGGTCCCAAGCAGTTCTACCTGTAAGATTCGGTGGTCTGGGTGTTCGCGCCACTTCCGGTGTGGCACTACCAGCTTTCCTGTCTTCTGCGTACAGTTCGTTGTCCCTCGTCGGTATTATTTTAAACATTCAACATATACCGGTCGTAGAGATCGCGAACTTGGCGGAGGCCGAGAGAGCCTGGTGCGACTTGTGCCCGGAAGCGGACGTCCCTGTTATGAAACACATCCAGAAAGTATGGGACACTCCTCGGCTCAAATCCATTCACATTTCTTTAGTCGAAAATAGTCCAAACGACTCAGAACGCGTCCGGCTCTTGGCTGTCTCCTCACATGAGTCAGGCCACTGGCTTAATGCCCTTCCCTCACGCAACATAGGCACAGTTCTTGACCCAGGTACGCTAAGAATAGCTGTCTGTTTAAGGTTGGGATCCAAAATGTGTGTTCCCCATACTTGTGTCTGCGGCAAAGGTGTGGACCAGCTGGGTAGACATGGCCTATCATGTAACAGAAGCGCCGGCCGCATGTTCCGCCATGGTTCTATAAACAACCTGCTGCGTCGGGCGCTCGCCACTGCCTCCATACCTTCGTCACTAGAGCCTCCTGGTATGACGAGAGACGATGGCAAGCGCCCGGACGGAGTAACTTTGGTACCGTGGAAACTCGGTAGGGCCCTGGTGTGGGACGCAACATGCGTCGATACGTTCGCACTGTCCCACATACTCGGCGTCGGCTCGTTGCGGCGTGCGGACGTGTAGAGAGTGCGCTCCGTATTTAAAAATTGATAATTTCTAAATACGTGGTGTTTTGTGTATTATTGTTATTTTAAATTGTTCCTTAGTGGTATATCTAATATTGTTTAAGTGTTTTCAGTGTTATTGTGCCATATAGATAAGGATTTAATAGTGGTTTGGTTACGGCCAGAGTGTAAGCGCGGGGGACGTTAAATCGTCATACTTAAAGGTACTGTAATTAATTGTTAAAGTGCATAATCTTATTGCGGGTGCGGTTTTTGATCTCCCTACGTCAGTTTTAATCGGAAATCTAGATTAACATTAACACGTGTTTTGAGGTTAAAACCGCATGTGCTTTAAGGTTAGGCACACGGTGGTGTGTGACGTCTGACAGCTGTCATCTGTCGGGTTGACGTCTGTCAGTTGTCAAGGTGACGTTTGACGTCTATCAGGTTGACGGCGTTCCATTTCACTTGTGATTTGAGCGGTTGTTTGACGTTCTTCAAAGTAAGTTATTTTTATTTTATTTATATACGAGAACCGGTCGTCTGGGACTTAGATGAGTAGGATGGATGAGGAGGATGGTGCGGAGCAGCAGCTGCTCATAGCCGAAGAAATGGCCCGTAAAGAGGAGGAGCTGTTGGCCCTTGAAAAGATGCTGGAGGAAACGTCATCAGCGAACCCCATGAAGCCCCGTTTCTCACTGGTTCGCTCCCCCCCCCCCCCCCGGTACCCCAGTTTTGACCCCACCACAGGCAACGCAGGCAGGCTGTCAGAAGAGGCTTTTGACATCGCCCGAGGACGTGCAGGAAGCGGTCCGCAGGAGGCTTGCCGGCAGAAGGCCGTCTACTTTTCCGCCAGTGGGCGGCTTGCTGTCGCCGGCCGCCCGCCCTCCGCGAGACCATTCACCATTGGCCCCCAGCATCGTCACCGCTGGTGCTCCCGCCGCTGCTGCTCCCGCCGCTGCTGCTCCCGCGCCGGCTCCCACGCCGGCTCCCGCATCCCAGAATCCGGAGGTAACCGCCCAGGTCACACAGGTCGCCGCCCCCACAGTAGCTAGGCCCCACCCCGCTTCGGATGACATCATCGATGCCGTCCACAAGGCAGTAAAAGGCATAGGCGTGGTCACCAACAGCTCGAACAAACTTAACATATCGGACAAGGCATCCATCGCCGCCCACGGCCAGGACATCCTGGCTGTGGTCGCACACCTCGCGCTCAGGCTTAGCAACACCGAACATGAGGTGACCGCGCTCAAGCTCCGGTTAGTTCAGACTACAGGACAGCAGTCTGGGTCACCCTCGGCACCCGTTCCCCAGCAACAGACCATGACCCTCTGCTACGCAAACGCACTGAAGATGCCAAAAGAAAAGCCTCCCACGCAGGTGCCGCACCAGGGTCCCACGGTAATATTTTACCCCGTGGCAGGGTCAGAAACCATTAAGACGTCCGACGACACCAAGAAGGCTTTGCAGTCGGCGGTGAACCCATCTGAGTCAGGCATAAAGGTAACACAGGTACGCAGAGTGGGCAACTCAGGGGTTGTCGTCAGGACTGCCTCCGCGGAATCGGCACAGAAACTGCGGGAAGCAGTACCATCGGGACTACGTGTGGCGGAGCCCAAGACGCGGTTGCCAAGGGTGGCCTTACGCTATATCCGAGCACAGTTGACCGGGGAGCAAATCCTTCAGGAGCTGTACAGGATCAACATGGCTGACGACCCGGATTGGCCCTCCTCCCGGTTCCGAGAGGAGTGCAAATTTGCGGTCTCCAAGCAACTGGGCCCTAAGTACCTCACCGTCTTGGAGTGCTCCCCGGTCCTTAGGGACAAGCTGGTGGGACTTGGCCGCGTCTACATAGGCTGGGACGAAGCGGAAGTCTGCGATCACATTCGGTCAACTTGTTGCTCCAAGTGCCAGCAGTACGGGCACCCGGAGAAGTACTGCCGCTCAAAAGAGGACACCTGCGGAAAGTGCGGCGAGGTAGGACACAGGCACACGGACTGCAAATCGGAGACCACATGCTGCGCTACCTGCAAACGGTTTAAGCGATCTGAGGCGGTGACCCACACCACTGCAGCCGCTAACTGCCCCGCCCGGCTCCATGCCGAGCAGCAGGAAGCGGCCAAGACGATGTATCGATAGCAGATGAGGGCGTCCACGGTATTTCGTTCGGGCAGCTCAACCTACAGGGTTCGGAAGCAGCCACCACAGAACTTCCAGTGGTAGCAAGTTCGCACCGACTCGACTTGGTACTGGTCCAGGAACAGTACAATGGTCGGCCCGGAATTCTGCAGTGTGGCATCAACCCTAAAGCTGGCGTCTTAGTACTGAACCGCGCGATGGCAGCCACGCTTCTACACTACATGAGCAACGAGCACTCCACGGTAGTCCATGTCGCACACGGAGAAACCAGCCTGCACGTGGTATCAGCGTACTTCCAGTACAGTCACGATATCGGTCGCCACATAGCACACCTAGAATCGGTTCTTCAACGGCTCTCAGGCAAACCTACTCTCGTAGGAGTTGACAGCAACGCTCACTCGCCTATGTGGCACTGCGATAGGAGACAGTACACTGGACGTGGACCGGACTCAGAGTACAGGAGAAACCAGATGGAAGGCTTCATACTCGGCAAAGATCTTCTTCTGCACAACACTTCGGGACAGCCTCCGACGTTCAGCGGGCCTAACGGTACGTTAAACGTGGATCTGACCATTTCCACCAGAGGAGTAAACGTGTGTGACTGGACAGTACATGAAGGCGCCAGCATCAGTGATCACCAGCTGATCACCTTCAAAACTGTCTTCGGGAGGTCAGACTCGAGAGCCGGTGAGTCTTCGGGACTTCTGCTGCCGCCGTTTCGGACGCGTGGAGTTAGCTGGGCCAACTTTTGTTCGACGCTTCACTCTCGAATGGACAAGATTCACCCAGGCCTTCCCGCCACCAGGTATTGCGAACGGTTTTCGGAGATCTTGCTGCGCACTGCCCGGGAGATCTTGGGGCGTTGGGGCAAAGGAGACGATGGCAGGTATGAGTGGTGGACCCCGGAGTTGGATGACTTTCGATCTACGGTCAACCGGGCTCGGCGAGAATGGCAACAGTCACGACGTGTAGGAGGGACAACTGAGCAGCGACTTCATGACAACCTTCGTGCCTTTCGGGGAAGATACAAGAGAGCCATGAAGCAGGCAGAGCTGGATTTCTTTCGCCAGATTGCCGAGTCGGGTAACGACGATCCTTGGGGCTTAGCCTACAGAGAGGCTTGCGGGCGCTTGCGCCCCCCGCCGAACATTATCAACGGCACCAAGCTCATCGAGGGCTACACGGAAACCACCGGGGACACCATGTCAGGCCTCAGACTTCCGACGCTGTATGCAGACGACTAGCCGCAGAGGGATACCATCTACCACCAGTCTGTCCGTGTAGCAGCTGCCTTCGCGCCATCCGGCCGCGACATGGCAGCTCCCGAAAAGGAGACGGTCGAGCGCACCGTGCGATCCCTGCCTAACACGGCTCCAGGTACTGATGGTATCGCGGTAGCGATGGTCAAGTGGGCGTGGAAGGCCACGTCAGACGAGATGATGCTCATGCTGAGGAAGTGGTGTTTCCTGATCTCTGGAAGTCAGGCCGACTCATCGTCCTGCCAAAGGGCAACGGCAAGCCGCTTAGCGACCCGAAGGCGTATAGACCGATCACGCTACTTCCCATTTTGGGTAAGCTATTGGAACGCGTAATAGTCTCCTGTGCTCCCTGCTTGTACCTTAACCTTTCTGATGCCCAATATGGGTTCACCCGGGGTCGTTCGACAGTGTCGGTGCTGTGCCGAATCAACGACATCACGGATGCCAGTCCGGCTCCGTACGTACAGCTGATCTTTCTGGACATCTCTGGTGCGTTCGACAACGCGTGGGGCCAATGATCCTTCTCAAGGTAAAGCAAGGTGGAGCCCCGCCGAACCTTTACCATATCTTGGTCAGCTACTTTTGCAACCGCAAAGTCAGCTTCTTTGTGGGCAGTCAGATCTGCTCCAAGACAAGCACCATGGGATGTCCACAAGGGTCAGTGTTGGGCCCGACGTTATGGAATGTCCTCCTCAACGATCTCCTGCTGCTGCCGCGACCCGGGGGAGAGCATTTGATTGCGTATGCCGACTACGTGACGGTGGTGATCGAGGCGTCTTCGCGCGCGGACATCGAACGGAAAGCCGACGTCATGCTCAAGGAAATATCCGGTTGGGGATCCCGCAACCGTTTGGGATTCTCTTCCGCGAAGTCCTTGACCATGACGTACAAGGGTAGGTTCAAGCGAGCGCCAACTATCAGATGCGAAGGCGCGCCGATCACGAGTGTGTCGCAGGCTGCGTTACTCGGTGTCACTCTGGACGAGGCTAGGTCCTACTTGCCGCATGCGAACTTTTTAGGGGAAAAGGCCTCTGCTTGCTTCGGCAAGATGTCGCGGGTTTTCGCGACCAGATGGGGTGTCAAGTACCGGGCTCTCCGAGTTCTGTACTCGGAGGTTCTGTGGCCACGATCACGTACGCTGCCGCAGTATGGTGCCGATGCTCGTCCAACTTCGTGGTCAGAAGGGCGTTGATACGAACGCAGAGACCGGCGCTTATTTTACTTACGAAGGCCTACAGATCGTGCAGCTCCGCAGCGTTACTTGTGCTCGCGGGCGTTTTACCTGCCGATCTGGAGGTCTGTCGTGCAGGACGGATCGCTCAGGAGCGTCACCAACTGGCCCCCAGGGAGCAACGGAGACTCAAGACGATGGTTAGGGCAGACGTCGTAGCTCAGTGGCAGGAACGATGGCAGGGCAGTACGGACGGACGCTGGCTGTACGGATTCTTCCCAGACGTGGGCGTGAAGCTAAGTTCGGAATGGGTAGAACCTGACTTCGTGGTCTCCCAAGTACGCACCGGGCACGTCTGTTTCAGGCAGCGCCTACACAGACTAGGGCTGTGCGAGTCTGCAGAGTGCCCATGTGCTGAGGACAACGAGAGCCGGGATCACGCCCTCTGGGAATGAAGGCTGTACGCGGACGAGAGATCGGAGATGCTGGAGGCTCTGAAGAGGACTACAGTTGGCCCAGTGTTCCACGAGGAGCTTGTTTCATGTGAGCAGAACTTCGAGGCGTTGCGCAAGTTTGCGCACTCATGGCACACCAAGCGGAGAAGATTTGAAGAGTAAGGGCAGCAGGATGTGGTACCAACGACGCCGAGCGACGTGTCGTGTTGTCGAGCCCCACTTGGGGAGAACGCAGCAGAGTAGGTATGGCCTGCCCAGAAAGGGAGAAAGGCCGAGACGTATTTAATAATTTGTAGGGCACCAAGAATGCGTGAAAGAGCCGAAGGCAAGTAGCGCATGATTCGGTCTGTAAGCCGAAAGGCAGGAAAGACCATGAGAAGGTGGAGGGAATGTCCCACATACAGGCAACACGGTCTAAGGCCGGCGCTGCGGCTGATCAGGCCCAATTACTTAAGCGCCGCAAATACTCTTCTCTAGTTCAGAACTACGAGTTTGCGGTGCTTGCAGTTGAAACGATGGGACCCTGGTCAGCCGACATGAAGGCATTCATGAGGACCCTGTCGTCGCGGCTGGTCCACGCCTCAGGGGACCCCAGAGCTGGCGCGTACCTTTCACAAAGGATCGCCCTTGCGGTCCAAAGGGGAAATGCCGCCAGCGTCATGGGGTCCATGCCGCAGGCAGAACTTTTGGACGGACTATTTTTTTTGTAATTAGTATAAATTTTTTGTCTCATTATTTTTTATTTAGTATTTATGATGTACCATAATTGTATATACGTTTGAATTAATAAATTTATGTAGGTATTTATAAATATGATAAAAATATATCATTTACTTGACGGTTTTTCTTGTCTTTTCTTAGATTTTCATCAAAGGAAACATAATCAATGGAAAATAGTACAGACATAAAAGAAAATCAAACACTAAGTATCCAATACAATAACTACCACGTCCACGTCGAGATAAAGTAACCAACGTCGACGAAACGAAATCGATTTTCTCTATTACAGCGTGTCGATTGCCAGACACTTGATTCTCGATTGTAGCTCCTCGATTTTGACAAGGGGTGACTGTTTTCCCGCCAACATTGTAGACGGAGGAGGTAAAACGATCAGTTTTAAGTCTTTGAAAGTGAATCCCTATATGCTCCCGAAAAGTTTTTATGTAGACAATTAGATGCACTTTTCATACAAAGGATATTCCGACGAAATTGTGAATTGTGTTGTGCTAACTACAAAACATTCTTATAAGAATGTGGACAATGTACTTGATTAACGCGAATAAAATAATGTCCGGTTTTTTCCACACACACAATATTGTACATATTCATATGTATTTTCATATTATTAGTTCACAAGGTGTTTCTTTCTGCTAAGTTCTTATACTCGTATTATAACTTTGCCAGCGAGATTGATTTTTACCTTTTTAGCAAATTACCCCGTTTTTGGAGGTCATAATGGCATGTCATGACGGATAAGGTGAAACAATAGACTACGGAATCCAAAAAATAGTCAGGGCTGCTGTTCAGACAAATCATGGAAAATACGAAGTCTCCTTAAATATTATGTCAGTCGTTTTGTTTAGACTGTAGACAAAAGTGTTTCATAAGGAAGGGCTCTAATTTCACGCTTCGGTAGCGTTATCGTGCGTCTTGGGTCATTTGGGGTTCTGTAGCCTTCGAAACCCTTATATGTAGGTAAGTATGTTTACTTATCCCCATTCAAACCAATTCGTCCGAATCAATTTTACATTGAAGCATGTGCTTTTTTATTTGATCTCTATTTGTTCCCGGTCAGATAGTAAAATGGCTATAAAAGCTCGCTTTGTAAGTTTCTTTTTGTTGAGGCCCTTGGAACTGATAGCTGACTGGCTTAATAATCCATCGTTTAATTTTTGCTCCTATTATAGGCCAAACCCGGTATATTTAAGTGTAAGTAAATACTTACGAAGCGAGCTTTTATCGCCTTTCACCAGGTTACTTTGACAGTGTACAGTCAGCATCAAAAGTACCTGCGCAAACGAAGACGTCAAAAGTCTTTATTAAAAGGGAATAAGAGCTTTTGACGTCTTCGATTGCGCAGTGACTTTTGATGCTCACTGTACGCTATAACATATACCCATTCTATATAATTTCATGGCACTATGCCCTCAAATAATTTTTTGACACACCATAACTAGAAAGGGCACGTCTCCTTTTACTTGTGTGATGAGCATGAATATTTGTTCCTGAGTCATGGATGTTTTCTATGTATTTAAGTATTTGTTTATCTATTTAAGTCTGTATATCGTCGTCTAGTACCCATAGTACAAGCTTTGCTTAGTTTGGGACTAGATCGATTTCTGTAAGATTATCCCCAAATATTTACTTATTTATTTACTTATTTACTTGCTTCTGCCGATGAAAAGAAGTTCAAACGCAAACTCATTGCACAAAGGCGGTTATTGAGTGCCTAAAGTAGGCTGTTATAAGTGGGTCTATATCGGGTGGCATAAAATTGTTGATCCTAATATTTTGTCGCATACCAACTTTGGGCCGAATATCGAATTGCATAAACATTGTTGTGCATATTTTTTATTTGCCGAAATTGTTGTTCCTAATATCGATTGTCCTAAATATTTATTGTCCGAATGTTTATTGTGTCGAAGGTTTTTTTTTAGAATGATTGATGTGCATAAGTTTGATGTTACTAATATTTAATGTACTAAAAATGTTGTGCATACATTTTGTTACGCATACGAGTACATATCTATTAGAATTGCCTATTACTTGAATTACATATGACCCGCCCTCATGTCGACGGAGCCCCGCTTCGCGGGGCCCCTATTTCTGCTCTGAGGGACAAAAGGCAACTAACAAACCTAGTTAGTTAGTTAGTTAGTTTACTGGGCTATTTTCCGCAAGTCGACATCCAGTGTGCCTATTTATCGTGAAAAGGGGTAGCGCTACTCTAACCACCCCAGCTCCTCCAAGAAGTTGGTGAGTACCTTTGTATTTTTGACTGCGTCCCGTAGTGTGTCCGGAGACCCTAGGTGTTTTTTCCTGTATACTTCTACCTGCTTGCAGTCCAGTAGAATATGTTTAGTCGTTTCTTCCGCCTCCATGCACGCTCTGCACATGGGGCTGTCCGTGATACCTATGTTGTAGAGGTGTCTGTTTAGAGTGTTGTGTCCTGTTATTATTCCTACTATCTTTCGTAGTTGGTTTCTGTGTGTCCTCAGTAGTGCGGTTGTGAGTTTGTTGTCGTGTTTTGACAGAATCTCTTTGGTCTGTCTGCATGTGTCTAACTCCTCCCAGTGTCTTTGGTGCTGGTTTTTAGCGTATAGGTCCAATTGATTGTATATGTAGCTTTGTGGCAGGGGCAAGATTGGCTCGGGTCCGTATGCCGTTGTTTCTGAGCCTTTCCTGGCCAGTTCGTCCGCTGCATCGTTTCCTCTTGAGCCGCTGTGCCCCTTGATCCATTGTATAGTAACCTTGTTTTTGTCTGCGCACACCTCCGTTAGACTTTGGTGGCATTCGTTTATCAAGCCAGATGTGATGTTGTCGTTGTTCAGTGCTTGTAGTACCGATTTACTGTCTGAGAGTATTCGTATGTTTGTGTTCTCAACTTGTCGTGTCTTTATGGCATTGCAGGCTTCAATTATTCCTACGCATTCCGCCTGGAATACCGTATTTTGTTCGCCCAGTGGTTTGGATATGTGTATGTTTAAGTCCTCTGAGAACACTCCACATCCCGTTCCCGTGTTTGTTTTCGAGCCGTCTGTGAAGATTCTAAGGTCTGTTTGGTTTAGTCCCTCTCTCGAGTCTTCTGTTAGTGATATGCCGTAGTCTTTCCTGAAGACTGCAGTTCTTGGTATTTTGTCGATTGTAGCCTCCAGGATGGGGAGGCTGGTGATCAGTATGTTATGAATCTTTGTGTGTGGTGTGTTCAGCTTCGTCCATAGGTTGAGGCTTTTTAGGCGTATTGCCGTCGCAGCCGCTTTCTTTTGTATATGCATGTGTAAAGGTAGGAGTCCTAGCATTATTTCTAGTGCTG
The DNA here is from genome assembly GCA_945867215.1 of Epinotia demarniana. Lineage (NCBI taxonomy): Eukaryota > Metazoa > Arthropoda > Insecta > Lepidoptera > Tortricidae > Epinotia > Epinotia demarniana. Next base: position 37,163,920 of record OX244260.1, on the reverse strand, counting down.
CCGTTGGGGTTGTTCTCATACATCCTGTAGCCGCTACACATGCTAGTCTTTGTGTTTTCTGAATTTTGGTAATTGCACTCGTGGTTTGGGTGCGGGGCCACCATACTATGGCACCATAGCTTATCATTGGTACTATCACCATTTTGTATAGCCACAGTATGATGTGGGGGGCTAGGCCCCATCTCTTCCCCACCATCCTTCTGCATTGCCAGAAGGCTACTGTTGCTTTGTTTAGTCTACTGTCTAGGTGTTTGCTCCAATTCAGTTTGTCGTCTAGTATTATACCTAGGTATTTCACCTCCTTCGAGAGTGTTAGTTTTGTGCCAAAAAGTGTTGGCATTTCGTAGGTACCCAGTTTTCGTTTGTTTGTGAAGAGAATTGTGTCGGTTTTCTTTGGGTTTACCGATAGGTCATTCTCCTTGCACCATTTCTCTGTTATTTTCAGTGCTGTTTGTGTGAGTTCACACAATGTGTTTATGATCAGGCCGCTGACCAGTATTACTAGGTCGTCCGCATATCCTATCGTTAGGAAGCGGTTATTGTTTAGTTTTGTTATTAGGTCGTTTACTACCAGGTTCCACAGCAGTGGCGAAAGGACACCTCCTTGTGGGCATCCTCTTATAACTAGCGCCTGGTGGCTTTGGTTTTCAGATAGTTTTATGATTCTCTTCTTTAGCATATTCATAATCCATTCTATGAGCAGCTGGTCGGTTTTGTGTCTTTCTAGTGCTAGTTTTATGCTGCTAAAGTTCGTTTTGTCAAAAGCACCCTCTATATCAATGAAGGTGCCTAGACAAGAGTTCTTTCTAGCAAGCGCATCTTCTATGTTCGTTACTACAGCATGGAGAGCTGAGTCTGTTGATTTGCCTTGGCTATAGGCATGCTGGTTTGGGTGTATCTTTATGTCTTTTAGGGCCGTATCCTTCAGCTCCCTGTCGCAGAGTCTCTCCAGAGTCTTTAACATGAACGAGGTCAGGCTTATGGGTCTAAATGATTTTGGGTCCGAGTAATCACTCTTCCCTGGTTTCGGTAGGAAAATTACTTTTACTCCTCTCCATTTGGTTGGTATGTATCTGTAGGCAATGCAGCTGCATAGTAGGTTTGATAAATGCTTGATTAGTTTTTGTCCTCCCCACTTTAATAAGGCAGGGTAGATTCCGTCAAGGCCTGGTGATTTATAGTTGTCAAAACTATTTATCGCCCAGGCCGTTTTGTTCTCCTCTGTTATTCGTTCTGCTGTTTTCCACTCTGAATCTGTTGGATGATAGTTTTCCTCCTGTTCTGTCCGGGTTTGTATGTCAACTACTTTACACCCCGGGAAGTGGGTTTCCACCAGTAGACTTTCGGTCTCAGATGGATTGCTAGTGTGGGTGTTATCTGGTCTCCTTAGCGTGCCCAGTAGTTGATTAGGTTGGTTGGCTAGTATTTTCCTTGTTCTGTTGGCCTGTGTGCTGCTAGATATGTTGTCACAGAAGTCCCGCCAGGAGGCAGATCTTCTGTATCGTGTTCTCTTTTTGTAGTCGGCTTTGACTGTTTTGTATTTGTCCCAGTCCTCGTCTGCTTTTGTATTCATTGCTCTGTTTAAAAGTCTTCTCATTTTAGTTCTCATCCGCTCCATTTCCGAGCCCCACCAGTTGGAGTTCATGTTGTTCCCCACAACTGGTGGTGTCGAAAGTGGGCATGTGTTCTCATAGCTCTTACATGTTGTGTGAATATGTTTACCTGTTCCTCCAACTCCTTGGTGTTGTGAGGTCTGTGTGTAGTGCTCTTATCATCTAGTTTACCTTCCAGAATCTCCTTGTACTCCTTAGCGTCCGTGCGTCTCGGGTTTCTTCTGGGTGTTGGTTCGTTTGTATCGGCTGCGAGGTCGTAACGAATCCACCTGTGGTCGGAGCATGACAGCTCATCCGACACATGCCAGTTGGATACGTGCCGAGCTGCTAGCCCTGTGCTTAGAGTAATGTCAATTATAGTGTTACATCTACGAGTGACAAAAGTTGGTTTTGATCCTGTATTTAGGATGTCTAGGTTAGTAGTCATTAGGTATTCAACAATATCGTTACCTCTTTTGTTGTTTGTTTCCATTCCCCATAGGTTGTGGTGGCCGTTGCTGTCCGCCGAAACGACCAGTTCCAGCCCTTTGTGTTCACAGTAGCGTATAAGGTTGTTCATTTCTACCGGAGGGGGTTCGTCCTCAGCCGCCATGTAGACGGAGGCGAGAACTATCTCTGGTATGCTTGAGGTTTGTGTTCTGAGGAGTTTTATGGCACACACGTCTCTGGAACAGAATTCATTTAGAGGTTGTGCTATTATGTTACGGGATATATGTATGCATGTTCTAGGTTTGCTTTGTGTATTGTATATTACTTTACCTCCGGTATTGCAGAGGCCGTTTATTCGTGTGTGTCTGATCCACGGCTCTTGGATCAGGGCTATTGATGTGGGGTTAACTTCCAGCCATCTGCGTAGTTGAGCCGTTGCTGTTTCACTGTGCTGGAGGTTAACTTGGAGGACCTTACAACGGGAAGGAGCCATCAGGCGATGTCCCCTCCACCCTCTTAGCCTTAAGGGCTAAGCGGCTGATCCCCTTTGTGCAGCCGTCCTCGTCATCTGAGTCGAGCAAGATGCCCTCCTCGACGTCGGAGATCGGCTCGTTTCCCTCGGCGTCTTCCGTTTCCATGGCGGTAGGGGTGCTCGTGTTTTTATCATTCCCCTCCGCGTCTTTGTTCTCGTCGTTCTGGGTGCCGTCTTCCTCCAGGTTCACATTCTTCTCCGGTGGTGAATCCCTGAAGTGCCCCCCGCCGTGCTGGAAACGGATGTAAATTGTCCCACACAAATAATTCAATTTCCTCTCCTTTTCCAGCACAGTAGGGATTACATCCTCAGGTATCCCCACCAGCAGAAGAGTACACCTCCTTGTCCTTAGGGGGACGGCGTTGTGTATGGTCCACCGCTTCACCTGGGCCCACGAGTTACGACTAACGAACCTATCTATTTTATCTAAATGAAGGTTGGCTCTGCTGAGAATTGCCTAATACTTGAATTACTTATGACCAGCCCTCATGTCAACGGAGCCCCGCTTCGCGGGGCCCCTATTTCTGCTCTGAGGGGCAAAAGGCAACTAACGAACCTATTTTATTTATCTAGATGTAGGTCGGGTCTGCTCAGTTTACAAATAGTAAAAATAAATGTTTTATTTGTGGTTACCTAATCTTTGCTATTTAGGTACGTACTTTAAGAACTTATGACCCGCCCTCGTGTCGACGGAGCCCCGCTTCGCGGGGCCCCTATTTCTGCTCTGAGGGACAAACGGCAACTAACGAACCTATCTAAATGATCTAAATGAAGGTTGCCTCATCTAAGAATTGCCTAATACTTGAATAATCTATGACCCGCCTTCGTGTCGACGAAGCCCCGCTTCGCGGGGCCCCTATTTCTGCTCTGAGGGGCAAAAGGCAACTAACAAATCTGTTTTATTTATCTAGATGTAGGTCGGGTCTGCTCAGAGTTTAGAAATAGTATAAAATTTAGGAAAAAAATAGTATAGGTTGTTTAATTTTAGCACGTTTAACAATAGGCAAAATAATTACTATGACAATGAAAATTAGGACTATTACTTTTTAGGTAATTCGATGTTCGAGGAATCAATATTAGGATAAACATACTTTAGGACTTTTAAATGTGTATGCGCAAAAATGAATAGGCTAAATAAGTAGTATGCCACTCAACATTATGCCAAACATTCTCGGCCAAAAAATTTTAAGACGATCTACATTATGCGATACGACAGGCACCCGTTATAAGTATTGCCAGAGGCAACCTTTAACGAGCCACTTTCGGCTCTTCAAGGCCGAATTCATGGCGCCATGCCCTCAAATTAATTTTCAGCAATGGCACGTCTTCTATTGCTTGCCTCTCCCGATGAAAAGCGGCTTAAACGGCAACTCATTATCCAATGGCAGTAATTAAGAGCCGAAAGACGGTCTAGAATTGCCGACGACGACCTGCATGAGCCACTTTCGGCTTTCTAAATTCGAATTCCTTGTGCTGTGCTATGAGCTGTTCCCTTTGCTGTGGCGGCGAGGCCGGCAATCGGGCGTAAGCCCCGAACTAAAGTTAATATGTATCGTTACTTATTGCGTGACCGACATTCACATTCAAAATAGTTAAGAGAAAATCTGGAACACATGCAGCATAATCGAAACTTGTGGTGTGCTAGAACAATTTGCTGCCAAGTAGCTTATGTCTCTTCCACATTGACTAAATGAATAGCTTATTGAACTAAACAGAAATAACAGAACGGAAAACTGACATACTTTTTTAGGGTTCCGTAGTCAACAAGGAACCCTTATAGTTTCGCCATATCCGACCCTTACCAATAGAAAGCTGTAATTTGGCATGGGTAGGTATTATAATCAATCAAGGCGTTAAAACGATTAATTTTTTTTTTCTTAACGGTTTTTTTTCCTCTTTAATAAACTCATGACGTGGCGTTGGATAGCTTGCTTAAAAATATTCATATTTATTTATAAACTCATTGCTTTATAAATTACATGTCAATTTAAAATAACCCCTATTGTGATCGTCAATAACAATAACATTCAATAAAAATAATTACAAGATTAATGACTAACAATGACTAAATATATTGGGTTTTTAAATAAAAAAGTGAAAGGGTAAAAAAAAAATATGAGGATCATTTAAGACTAAAAAGGGACTACTGATTATATTTTATTCAACTACTGCGACCAATGCAGATAACATTGATAGTTAAGTACCTTAAATAGACTTCCAAAAAATTAGAAAGTCATCAATTAGATTGTTTACGAGTATTTGTTATGTTAAAACTTCATTTTTTTATTTACCTAAGCAATTTTGAATTCACTTGGTTTCCTTACTGAGCACTTGGTAGAAATCGGCAATTTCAATGTGATTGATATTCCCAAGTAACACAAAAAGCTGTATAAGAGCTGTTTATTAGTACATGTCTACGCTTAAAGCTGAATAAATTAGCTGAAAAAGAGCTGAAAAAGAAATTATATAAGAGTATCATTTAAGACTAAAAAGGGACTGCTGATTATCTTTTATTCAACTAGTGCGACCAATGCAGAGAATATTGATAGTTTAGTACCTTAAATAGACTTCCAAAAATATGAAAAAGTCATCAATTAGATTGTTTATTTGTTATGTTAAATCCTCGTTTTTTGATATACCGAAGCAATTTTGAATTCACTTGGTTTACTTCCTGAAGACTCGGTAAAAATAGGCAATTTCAATGTGACTGATATTATTAATAATATGAGAATTGTAGTCAACATCATCAGAAGGGAACATCATAAGCGTGGAAGGAAAATATATCCTGCAATATCATCTGCCTAAGAGTAAGCACATCATTTGTATTCATCTCTAGCCCTTCCTAACATCCGAATACGATATTAGGAACGAATTTTTTCACCATCCCACGCAGTTTCATTTTAGTGGAGCCCTGGCAGCGTTTAACTTGGTAATGTTATTGGTTCTCTGTTTGCGTTAGTGTAAAATAAGAAATGCGATGAGGAAAGGTATTTTTTATTTTGAAGATAGCTGCAGCATATACCTACTGAATCCAAGAAAATAGATGACTACCGATCCAGCCTTTTAGAGATACATTCGGGTAGAGAAGGTACTCGAAATGGTGTGTAATGCTCTGAAGGGTAAGGCCGACTATTACTCAGCAGGACTGACTTTAGAGGTATGCCATGATTTAGATTTATATTTAGATTTATTTATTTCGAGATAAAAATTACAATATAGATTCCGCATACAATGTCAAAATTATAAGAATCTTTATCACGATCGTCAATACAAAATGATAAAGTAAAAATAAAGAATATAAATATTGATATCTCGTAATGATCGTCAAAATAAAAACTAGAAACATTATCAAATTATAAAACAATTTAAATTAAATTAAACATGTCAAATATATTATATGTCCATATACTCACATACAGAATACAATGAATGTTCCAATAAAAAGATTCTCAGCTGACGTTTGAATGCTTCGTCAGATGGTTCAGTTCGCAATTTCGCGGGTAGACGCTCGTAATACGTTGGGCCAATTACCCTAGGATTTTTTACTGAAAGTGCCATGCGACGCGGTACTGTTCTTAACCTTCCAGTGGATCGGAGCTGTTTACCTGGTACTTCCACCCGTTTAAACGTTCGTAGATTGGATCTCACAAACATTAGTACCTCAAACATGTATAGGGAGTAGTGCGTCATGATGCGGTAGGTTTTAAATAACTCCTTACATGGCCAGTAATCGAAGCGCACGTTTTTGGAGTAAGAACACACGCTTAGCAGCGGTTGAATTACCCCAAATGACTGTACCATATGACATCAACGAGTGAAAATGAGAAAAATAAACAGATTTTAAAGAATTTCGTGATATTAATGGTTGCAGCTTTTTCAGGGCAAATACAGCACCACTCAGTCTGTTACATGCCTATCATTATTGTGTGGACGTTCTCGTATAATTTATATTTCACTTTATAATGTAGGCGTTATAATATAAGAAAGTCTTGTCTGAGTAATCATTATGATAATAACTCATAAGCTTAGGATATTTTTTATTAATATCGAACAATGAACGTAAAACTTACGCAAGATTAAAAGACACTATTTAGAAAATAGTAAACAAACACTCATTTATGAAATTATTATTCTTACAGAAATCACGCTCTGTGGTGCAGCTCCCGCCGGGCGCATGCAGGGCTATTTTCTTGTTTTCTGGTTCCGTGTTTTCGGCCGGGCGGATCGTCTCACCGGCCATTGTTATAGGAGTTAAGACGGCTTCAAATGAACTGAGAAAAATGTGTTGACAGAAGAAAGATTCTGTGTTTTTTGGCTTTGCTCCAAAAAAACAAACATTATATTATAAAGCTGTTCTATAATTCCGCCTTTAATTTAAATTAAAATATGCTATTTTTTATCAACTTCGGTTAGCAAAATCAGATAGAAATATAATTAATATCCAGAGATTTCATTTTCCGGTATTATCTAACTTTATATTATATATTTTTAGGTGTTTGTTCCCATGTTCACTAAATAACCAGCTCCAAATAGAAAATAATGGTAAAAAGTCTGTAAGGGATGGAAAGGAAAATTTTAAGACCGACAGTCTGCTCGAAATTTGATGTGTGCAACATGTACGTTGAAATGTCTGTTATAAAAAAACCACCGAATATACCCAAATCTTTTCATGTTCGCGATATGACAACAATATTTACCTACATGCCTGCAACATTTGCACGCCTCACCTGTACCTGAGGTGTAATCACGTAACGTTTCAAATGCTCGTTAGGACAGTCCAATGTCATTTTCCCATATAAAAAGTGACATTATTAGATCTAACTGACGCGCGTACAATGCGTAATGTGATCGACCGGCTGGTGTGCCTACCTGCGTCCTAGTGTCAGCCGACGCTCGTTCTGCATTGGTACCTTAATTCGCAGGGACAGGTTCCTAGTTGGGTATATATAGGATACCTAACTGGGATAAGTTAAAATCTTAAGAATTGGGCGACCCTAAGATTTTTGCTTAAGTTAAAGTGCGGTAGTTAAAGAAAATTGCCGGTCGGGGATTACTGGTTGTCTTCTGAAATAGATAGCGATCGCAATTAAGTTTAAATGCCTTTTGTAATGTACACTGGAATAAAAAGTGAGGATTTTCGTGATAACAGCAATGAAAGGATAAAAACCAGTGAAACGAATTGAGTCATTGCCTTAAATCTTTAAATTATGAATCTTGTCGAGACTGATGGGTCTAGATATTGATTATTTTGCGCAGAGCCTTCGATATTGCTATACGCTCTAAAATTGAGTATTATATCACAGTAACATGCAGCGCAGTATCGGCTGTTTGAAATTGTTGATCACTGCATTGCTAACCGGCTTTTGAGACTAAAATTGTGACTAAAGATATTATTGGACAAATACAACGTTAAAGCTATAGAGGTATACAAACTCCAACGCATCAAATTATCAACCCATAAATTTTCTAACATACCCACCACTCGTACTGGTACATTCTGTATTCATCTTGTTAGCTACTGGTGTCTCTCATCATCTCATTCAGTGTTTTTTGTCCTTTTTTTCTAACTTCATTGATTATACATAATTATTGTCCATCTTCATTATTATCCAAATCGTAAGCGATTTATCATAATTTTACAACAGGATAACGTGATGAATAGTGAATAAGACGAGAAACGAAAAAGTCAAACAACGAACGTACGAAGTACCTACACGAACGAACGAAGACGATGAGAAGAAGAATTATGTAGAACATATTGCTATGAAAGTGTACGTACTAGTAAAGAAGTTCTGACAAATACATAATTTAACAAGTATCGAAAATGTTGAAAACGAATGAGAGAAAATAAAGATGATACATCAAAGCGCTCACTCAGGCTACAACGCGAAATTAATTAAACAGCGTAGCCACTACTTTCTTAAAAGGAATTGGTAAGATGTGTTTAACACGTAACCACTCTGGAGTGGTTGTTATGTTTTCATTTAGAAAGTCAGAACAAACGGAATCCAGACCTTTAGCAAGTCTGGAATGTATTGTAAGGGACACATTGTGGGGGACAGCTGTTAATCGCGTGCGCCGGAGCTACCTACCACGTGGGTGGTGCTAAAGAGTCCTACCTTTAAAGGCGAAATAAAGTATGCCATACCATAATCAGTTAAAGACCTCTGATGTTTTGGGTAGGTAAGTAAATAGCAATATGTTTAACGTGCAAACTTCACGACAATATATTTTAGTTGTAGTCTTGATTTGTTTAATATCAAAGTTGTAAAAGCCCATTAATTAAAACAAGTTAAGCAGAGCTGAGAACTTTGTTCATGTTTTCGTTCTGGTCAAAGAGCTCCTAACTTCTTCAGTTAAAAAATGTATTTGTTTATTTATAAAAAAATAGTGCATTTTTTCTCCTAATAAACTTACCACAATCTCTATTATTTGCTAAACTTACTAAGGATTTCTAGCTTTTATCTAAATACAATTGATTTTAGAATAAGAATAGCACCCTTCTTTCTTCCTGTAGGTATCGTAAAAGTCGGACTAAGGGAACAGGGTTGAAGTGTGTTGTGGGCGATGGGCTAGCAACCTATTACTGCGATTTAAATAAATAAAGAAAGAAGACACACTGTTATTCACAGAGACAAAGGGAGTAGACATACAATTCAATTGACAAGAGACCGGAGAGATTGATTGGTAAGAGACCGGACGGATTGACACTGGTTCCGTGGGCAAGGGGTCGTAGTCTCATTTGGGACGCAACATGCGTCAGTACATTTGCCCCCACACATCTCGTTCACACAACGCGACGGGCAGGAGCTGCTGCAGAGAATGCGGCGAGGCTAACGCATGCAAAATATGCTAATTTGGAACCAGTGTACGATTTTGTTCCGGTCGCAGTAGAGACATCTGGGCCGTGGTGTGAGGAGGCAAAGTCGTTGGTGAAGGCGTTAGGACGACGTTTGAGGGAAAGGGGCTGCGATCCCAGGTCCGGTTCGTACTTGGTACAACGGATTTCACTGGCAATACAAAGGGGAAATGCTGCCAGTATATTAGATACATTTTCGCCGGGAACGTATCAGGCCTGGTATTCAATACCATAATAATGGTTTTTCTTTCATAGGTTTTTTTTTTGTAGTCGGTCTTGACGAAGCATGTTGCTGATCACTGGTTGTAAATATATATTATTGGACTAAGTTTGTTGCAGATACTCACTCTGTGCTCATTTTTGACGAAACCTGCGCTGTGGATATTTAACTTTTTAGATGGCTAGTATTATTTTATCTAATAAATTTGTTTTTTTGTACTATTTACAATTGACACGATTCACTGCCACGAAGACACAGACATATGCTGCGTCTTCGTGGCAGTGAATCGGTCGCTGTCTCAGCATTATGCTGAGGTGTCAGACAGACATCTACAACGCTGATTTTCAGTCAGCACCGTACATGACCCACGAAACCCAAAACAACATTACTTTATGCTTATATTATTTGTGTATATTTGTTACACATTATTTTTTTATTGACACAAATGAGGTCTAAGAAAATTAAATTGAAACTTATACACTCAAAACCAACGGGTGGTAAGTACCAGGTTTGTTTGCTCTTGCGTCTACCAAACTGTTGTAACAGTCTGTTCTAGTACAGGTAAGAACAAATGTATGGGAGCATACAACGTAAGCACTTACATACTCAAAAATATGTCGGCGAATTAATGTTTCGATAAATATTTTTGAACTCGTCTGAAACTCTTTGTCATATATATTTTTGATTGGTATTAGTTGTCTTAAACTTCTTTGTTCGTAATTTGTTTTTGCGTTTTCATAAAAAACTTACGGCGTCTCATCGCTCCTTTAATCTGAGCACACCAAATCTCAGACAGATCGTAGTTAACCCTCGAACCTTTCCGCACATTTCCACCAAACTGCACTCAGTTCAATTTCCTAAATGCACGCCGATACTAAAACGAAAGTAGCTCCGCCAATTAATTAAGCGGTCGTGTACATCCTCGAGAATAAGTTTGAGCCACCCCTGGCTTAACTTTGTTTGCCCCACGTAATGGATGCGACCGCGGTACTTGTTCAACTTGTTTCGCCCGACGTACAATATGCTTGGGTTACTTTAAAATGCAGATAAGTTCCGCTTCGCAACAGTATGAGTACCTGAACGCAATTTGGCTTAAACTAAAGAACTTGGCTCGTTTATTGCGAACGTGATGCTGCGGTGCGGCAAGAGATAATTGGTCAATATTTATCGTTGGTTATGTTTCACACTGGAAATCTTACTATAGCTTCACCTTCCTTTTTCCACCTCCGTTTTCCTTAATTTACTCAGCTGTAGTGTTTCTATTACTTGGATCCTGTATCTACAGATGTGAAACACAGTTAACAGGAGCGGGTACGTCTTTTATTTGTTTATATATAAATTGCAAGTAAGTGCATGTGTCATTTGTTGGCTTAGTAAGGTTGGAGTTTATTTTTTTAGTTTTAAATATTTTCGTAAGAAAGATGGCGCGGCGCGAATGATATTGATATAAACTTTTATTGTCACATATTATTGGTATATGAATATAATTATGTACCCAAATATATATTTATTTCCTTTAGAAATTAGAACTGGGGCAGCAGTACACATTTTAACCCCAATGCAAAGCTTTAGGGTAAAATCACCATTTACCGACTAGGAACGGCGGCAACAATAAACAAAGAATCTAATTCCCGTATTGTTGTATCTGTCTTCGGAGCTTAGAAACAATGGAATTCAAGTGCGAGGAAAGATTTATTACAAACTAGATAGCTTGAAACGCTGGCGTCGTTCTTATCGTGTGGTCCTATGTAATTTATGGTAGGTACAGCCAAGTGCAGAAATATGAGAGAGCCCAACATATCAAAAGTATAACACAAGGTCACCGTTCTTCATTCATTTGAGAACGTTAAATCCGCCCAAATATGGCTGTATATTTAGATGACAGAAAATCTGACTTTTCAATATGGTCAATATACCACCTTATACTCGTATTATGTCTAACATTTTCAAAAATAAAGACTTATAATATATGATCATAAAGTGGTTGATCATAAATCGCGAACTACATTATTAAAAGATGTACTTATATACTTAAAATTATTTTAATAACTATGGTCGCACTTAGTGATGTTGTCAAACAAATTATAGTATATTAAGACTTTACCACCGAAAAATATTACGAGATTTTCGTCGTCCTCTTGTATGGTAAGTAAATTCAATCAATTTTGATTGACACTCCGCTCTTATGTATGAATACACTTTTGAAAACGTACTCTATACAATTTGAAATCTATTTTAGCAGTGCGATAGTAGACCCTGTATAATAAAGACTCACGGGCCCGCGTGCCATTCCCGACGCTTCTGACAGAACGGACGCATTCCCGACGAGTTGAGACTGCCTACGATTCTATTAACCTTCAGTTGGAAGTTATTGTAATGGGGAACAGGCTTTCATTTTGTTCATGGCGTCAATCGGTTGTTTCTCTAGAGGACTGTATAGGAAACTAACATGGTTTTGAGCATCGAACGTCAGAAATAAAAGTCAAAGTCTTACAATCATGCTTCCTAAATATTTATTTATTTGCGTTAACTTACATTGCTCACATTCGTTCTGATTAACTGTGAGTTTACCAGTTGATCATCATGAGCCGGAAAACGTCCACTGCTTGATTGCTTGCATGTAAAGATCACACCTGGAGTGCCGAGATCACTTTGCTTTTGGGACGGAAAATCGCGTGTGGTAATCTCAGTTTTTTGCGATTGCAGTAGTTTGGGTCCTTAATAGCATCCGTGAATACTGAAATGTCAATGGATTTGTACATATGACTGGACAAACGAGCTTAGCAACTGAAATAAATCAATCAAGTTCAATTGAGGGCGAAATAGACCACGTTTGAAACGGAAGGGTCAGAGATCTATTATTGGCATCGGGTTGTTATTTAATTATGAAAATAACAAGAACAAAACACAGGCAATTCTCAAAGCGAGACTTGCGTGATCTTTGTCGGTTCTAAAAGTGAGGCATTAAATTATTCGACACGTTGACTTGCATTTGACATTTGCTATATTAAACTCATATTAACTTGATTTTACAGTCAAATAGATTAAATTACTTCGAAGAAACGTTAAAAGCATTTGTGTAGTGTTTTGTTACTTGTTTCGTTAGAAGAACTTCAATTTTTTTATATATTAAAATAAGATTTTTCTATTTTAGCTATCAACTTCATTTACACACACTTCACTCAAATACAAATTGAGTATTAAGTTAAACTTTTCTTAATTAATTCCTTCACTTAACTCTTTGGAATTATTTTAACCATACATAAAATGTGTTTAAAAACGGGTCCATCTTTCCACTTTGTCACTTATTTGACAAACGAAAGTCTCTCAAAAACATTTGATTTTTAAACTTAAACTAAGTTAAAAAAAAAATAACTTTGTTGATATTATTACTATACTGCCGAACATTTTTAAAGGCCAGTCTTCTCTGCATACAATTTATTTGTAGTCTGCCTTTATAAGAATCACGGCAGTATATTTTAGTGGTTGAGTTAAGGAGTCACCAGTACGAGTTTGACAAAACTAATTTCCTCAATTTGTGTGCAACTTCCATGATTCTATTTACTGCTTCTTTCCAAGCTTCTACTAAATAGTAAATGCAGGAAAATACGTAGTTTAATTTTGAGGTCGGTTGCTTCCATCCAAACGCGGGCTAAGCTGCACTATCAGTAACGCGCAGGCTCTTAATCCCGCACCTATTTTCTTTAAAGAAATGTTAAAACTTTATAACTGTGGATAAATTTCCGATTAAAAATTTAAACTCGTTGCAGAAATAATATCGATAGCTTTGAAATTTTCACACTTGGAAAGAAAGTAAAAATAATACCTGACGCTATAAAAAACCGAAATGATCACCACTGAGAGGCAAAACATTATTAAACAACCCTGATGCAACGGTGAACGACTAAATTTCAAAATGAAATGATTTTATTGATTCGATACATATTTACTTCTATAATTTCAGTTTCAACTCCATTTAAATATGTATTTTTCCTTTATCACAAGGGCAATGTAACACTCACCTTTTTTCCGATCCGTGCGTCGTGGATAAAATCGTTATTAAATTAGGCAATGCAGTTGTACCTTTTTCAGAGACAAGGGGCTGCCCCCTTGTTGCTTCACTTTATTGGCAATTTTTTTGGAACGTATACATGTGGTTCTGGGGGTCCCGCTCCGTTAGCCCTAGGAATGTGATACCTAATTTCACTAGTCCTGATGCTGTGAACCTTAAAATCGCAAACCCGAATTGTCATTTTTCCTAGTTATTCATTAACCCTAATGTGAATATCAAAAATTTTCATAATTTCTAATTTCTCATGACCGAATTGTCACTCCGATTTTTTCCTAGGCCTATTATTTCTATGCCGAATAATGATAACACCTTATTATCTTTGTATCTAAAATCACAAACCCGAATCTTCATTTTGGTTCTATTTCAGGCCTATTGTCATTATCCCGAATTTTCATAATGAATTAAATTCTTAGGGCTAACGGAGGAGGGGGGGGGGGGAGACCGGATACGAGATATAAATCGCTGCAAGCGCTTTTTTATTCGATAAAACGGTCGCTCGGATCGGATGACAACTAATGAAAGTCATCAGTCGATATCGATAGCACAGTCGTTCTGCTTGCGGGTGTTTCTGGTCAATTAAAAGCGTAGGTACGAGAGGGCAGTCCGGGAAGGAAAGGGTATGCAGGAATATGTGTATGCGTATTGGTAACTGTACGCATCCCCGTGACAACTGTAAACCTGAATAAAGGCCTCATGTTATATGTTTTAGAAATCTCCCGCACCCCAAATGTCGACTCTAGCGATCAATGCAAATTCACAATAAATTCAATTGAATAAAAAACTCGTTTTTAGTTTACAAAACAAAAAACGAGATTAGCATTTTTCAAGTATGTAAAGTATTTATACCAAACTAGTTCTAAACAGAACTACTTTGGTATCAATATTTTACATACTTGATACGACTAGCATTTTTTGCATACCTACCTATTTAAAAAAATAAAGATTGTTGTTTATCGTTCTGATTCAATTATTAATTAAGCCCGGTATAAAAAGAATTGTCTATTATTCTTTAACTCGCAACGTAATTAAAATAACAATCATAGACACTGGTAGGACCAGATATCCACTCAAGCGCGAACAAAGAATAGACCTAATTCAATCTGCGTGCATACAGTAACCCAACGACATTTAGCCGAGAATAAAAAGCCCCGGACGGATTGCACATAACCCGCTAGTGTCTGGGGATTGCGTTCTGTTTGTGGCGTCCGCCTGTTACAACGAAACAATGTCTGACAAAATAAGAATAGATATTGCGATATCCTTGTAGTGAACTTCTGCGTTCGACATTTGAACTGACATTGTACGTACGTTTAGACGTGTTGCACCACCACATTTGAAGTTGGATTTCCTGTATACTACGAGTATGTTTTACAAAATCCAACCTCAGATGACAATTTCTTTTTCCTCCATTCTAAAGAATGTTTAGTGGAAGGAAAATCTCATCGCAAATATTTCAAATAGGTACTTATAATAAATTAAATTTGTCTTTGAGCAGTATCACAGTCATCAGACTGACTCTTCGCAGTTTAGATGTTAGTAACTTAAGTTGATCCGAAACCAATTTCGTATTTGTATGAAAATTAAATACGTATATTGTTTTGTTTCTTGTGTATGAATTTCCATGACTTCAGAAGTAATAATTCGAAATGTATTAGTTAAACTTACGAGTATACGAGTATCTCCCAACACAAGCATTTTTTTGCTTAGAGAGCGACTCTATCCCTTTGATCATTCTTTACGTGTTTTTTGTCGAATAAAGAATTTTGTAATTTGTATTTTTTTTAGTATGACTGCTGTCGCTTTCTGTTAATTGTTAAGTTCCTGTATTACATAAGCTGCAACCAGGATCATGCTACATCATCATAACTTACGGCTCGGTGTGAGCAGCGGCCTCCGTTATTCGTATGTAAATAGAGAAGTCATATTGAAATTCTAAGGATTCCAGGGATAGGTAGGTAATTCTTTTTTCAGCTCTTTTGTGGTTTACGTGTTCCGTGTAAGTAAAATTGACTTGGATCCAATTTGCAAGATGCGATAATTTCTTTTTTACGTATTTCCTTTGACGGTCTCCTAGTGTGTATTGTTCGTTCTGAATACTTGCGAGTCTGTTAGCGCGTCCATCATTAGAATATGAATTTTATATTGTACATATATTTGAGGACCGGTTTTGCTTAGTGAGTACTGGGTAGCGACCTTCCACCTGTAAACCTGACGGTTTTGGGTTCAAATCCCGGTAACGTTTGGTTATAATAAATTCGTTTAGACCAAGTATGGAGCCACCGTGGTAATTTACTTACAGGAAGTGGCCGGGAAGTCCTCAGACTGCATGGAGGCTATATGTTGAAAAGGAGGTTGGCTCAACTGGTCTCAACTGCAAAGAGCTGGAATAAGCCGCGCAAGATCAACTAATATAAAAAACTCTTCAGGGATCCCTATGTCCCTAATATGCAAATATTCATCATCAAAGGACCATGGGCAACTTTGTATGGAGTCTGGTCCTGAATCAAACAATGCTGAAACTTAGGTTATTAAATAGGTCTTTAAATCTACTTCAATTCGTTCTATGGGCACTGAGTGGAATTCCATTGCAGAACTGAGATATTCATATTTAAGTTAAAGTGAGTAGGATCTATGAGAAAACGGGTTCTCTCAGTGAATACATATTCAGAATGGGTAAGGTTAGTGTGTAAAATAAACATGTTTTTTGTAGCTTATTAATTGTTTTATGAATAAAATATGAATATAAGCCACTCTCAATGTGCCTTCATCATTAGAACATTTTGTCATATCTACCCTCCAGAATACTTAATATGAATACGCTCCGAATGCGTTTTTTCATAGCTCGTACTACTGACTGTGGCTAAAATACGAATATCTTCGTTCTGCCATGGAATTCGACTTTGTGCCTATAGAATGAATTAAAGTAGATTTAAGGACCTATTTAATGACATAACTCTCAGTGCTGTTGGTTTCAGGACCATTTTGACGCATGGTCCTTTAGTGGAACGACACAATGGAAGTTCAATATTTAGGTATGTTTCTCTCTCATCACTATGGCAAGACTTCTATAAGTAGTACTTTGAATATAGGGATTTTATTAACTAAATAAGCGAGTTTTACCGTCGTGATTTAACAGCTGGTTATGACTAACTTCACATCATTAGTCTACGCACTTTGGCTTTCCGTCCTGTTTATTTTTCAGTTCGCGCCACTCCAGACGTCTCGAGGACGTTTATAACAGTCTGACAGACGGCTAGTTTAGGCCTACTTCCGAGTAATTTAGGGGGTTTTTACTGCCATGTTCAACTTTATTTTATATGAAGTATGAGAATAATTATATTTTTACAAAAACCACACTCAAAAACCAAAGAAATCCTGAATACATTGAATACCCGTTTGATTTATGTAAGTAGTAAAAAACACGTCCATTATTATACTGTGCCCCCAAGAGATGCCGCTAACTATACCAACAACTATATCATCTCTTTTAAAGTCAGTTAAATGCCTTTTACCAGTTTCACAGCGCTTGGCTTCACAGTTATGATGCTCTATGAAAATGTAAATTTTCCTACACACTAGCTCAAATAACTAAACCGACGCGGCAACCCTAATCTAACGTGGGGTAAGGTTTCGATATTAACAAGCCTTAATTTTCTTCGGTAACAAAATGTCGTTTAAAGATCCATTAGAATTAATGCGGAAGTCTGTCTACATCGATACGCGGTTCTGATTACTTACACAAATTTTATTCAGAGAGCCCAATGACAATAGTTCAATTAAACAGTTCATTTTGGGTTGCCGGCCGAGTACATATAGGCGGCCGAGCGTAGCGAGGTCGGATAGTTATGAGGCTGTGGCAACCCCTTTTCACGCCGAGGTATGTATGTATAGTGCTTTTCTCAAACATGCAATGAAATAAATTTAAAAAACTCCAAGAAATCAAATTTGAATTTTCATAGCTGAATGCCGTAATCCTGTGCCACAAATTGTGGAATGGAAATTAAAATGACTATCTTGGAGCCATTACGGGTTTCTCGTCTCGCTGCGCACGTAACGTGATACTTCCAAGCTCATTATGAAGAACACAACAACGTGAATATTTCATTGCATGTTTGAGAAAATATACTTAATTGGCATTGGCAGGTCATCTACAATTTCTATTAATTTAGTTTTCAGTACCTCGATATCTTTAGATGCTTATCGCACGACCAAATTTTTCTCATACTTAGGTTTGGTAAAAATTTGGAAGTGCGTGTTTGGTTTTGTAGTTTGGTATATATACCTATAATAATATTTAATAATATTAGTACAATATGATATATCAAATTATACCCGTGTGGTGTCGGGTTAGAATTTCACCACTCCCTTTCTTCCCGTGGGTGTCGTAAAAGTCGACTAAGGGACCAGGGTTGACGTGTGTTGTGGGCGATGGGCTAGCAACCTATCACTGCAATATAACATTTTGTCGATATTTTATACACACATTTATGCTAATAGTGGCGCTGGAACATACGTTTCATGTGCTCTGCCTACCCCTTTTGGGAATAAAGGCGTGAATGTATGTATGTATGTATCAAATTAGATAAGCATCGCCTTAAACATAATATTGCTCTATTTACGCCGCAAGAGATCATTTTAGTTAAAACATTTACATCCACATCAATGAAAAGCTTATAAACGAAATAAAGCGTTGAAACTCTGTCAAAGACATTTTCTGAAAAAAAAACGTTTGATATTTTTTTATTTATGTTCAGCTCTATAAAGTGTGTTTGCCTTGTTGATAGGGCATCAAATGTTCAAACGGTTTCGCTCAGAAACTCGCTGTAAAACCAAATGTTTTTCTTAACGATTTACGACGAACCAATAAAAAGATTGTTTACTTTCACTTGGGTTCCGTAAGAATGACACGTTAGGTCACAAGTTTTGTTAAGACATATTTTTTGAATTTCGGATTAAGTATTCTTATCACGATAAAAAAATAAATATTCAAATACTATAAATGACAATTCATAAACTAAAAATAAACTCCATTTATTTTTTAAGAACCTATTGAGATTTTCGACAGATTAGATTATTTTAAAAATTTACCTGCTTTTTTCATTTCATAAAATTAAAATACCATGGATTCACAAAAAGAATAATAAAATTGTATAGAAATAAAAAAACAATAATAAATAAGTCACACAAAATCCAATTCGAAATGAAAACAAAAATACCAATATTAAGACAATATTAACAATTTAAATGCTTAATGTTAAAATGGCACAATGTCAATGTCAGAATATTGAAGTATTACGAGTAATAGTTAAATATTACGGCACCGCCAAGTAGTCTACTAAGACCATGAACGTCGAAGTAAATAAGTAATACGAGTACGGTATTCAAGAGGCCGGATATTGGGCGTGTCAGTTGGGTTTTGCAAATGAAGCCCTTATCCCGAAGGTAACATTATATGTGATAATATTAAATAACATGAAAATAATATGTTTTATGAGATGATCTTACATCGAACTAGGTTCATAATAAGCACAGTAAGGCTTGTGTTATGGGAACTAGACGACGACATATATTATTTGCAAAAATACAACATAAATTGTCCGGGCTGTTTGACCTGCACTGTCACTACCTAATAAAATGTGTTACTCAATGAGACGACAGTTGAGCTGTTATTTTTTTATTGAATAATTATTTGAGGTAAACTTTGACAGCGATATTTTAGTTTCTAGCCTGGATTAAAAAAAATATAGGATACTTTTGTGGATATTGATAATGAATGGAAGTTGAAACGGACAGTCACGTCAACGAAAATATTAAATACTAGTACATTTCAAAGTATAAGTAATACGATTAAGTTACAATAATAATGTCACAATACCACATTAAATGTTTGTACCAATCGAGTACTTTCTTCGATTAAAATAATAATTAAATAATAAAAAATATAAGGGGACAATCGTACACAAATCGACCTAGTCCCATAGTAAGCTCAGTAAGGCTTGTGTTATGGGTACTAGACGACTATATATATAATAGATATAAATACTTAAATACATAGAGAATATCCATGACTCAGAAACAAATATACGTGCTCTTCACACAATTTTTTGCCCTTACCGGGATTCGAACCCAGGACCTCTTGCTTCGTAGGCAGGGTCACTACCAACTAGGCTAAAGCGGTCGTCAAAAATTAAAACATACTTGTAGCGACCCGTTTTGGCTATAATACAAAATCTCAATTAGAAATGTCTTATACAAGATTTTCAGATTCTTCAGAATTCAGAAACAATATTCATGACAATCATGACTGATCCTTAGTTATCAAAATCTAAGTACATATATACTTAAATAGATTTAATTGTTAGTCATTCTCCTAGCGTTATTCCCGGTTGTGCCCCTAAAGGAGCCCAGGGTCCGCTTTGACACCTAATCCCAAGATTTGGCATAGGCACTAGTTTTACGAAAGCGACTGCCATCTGACCTTCCAACCCAGAGGGAAAACTAGACCTTATTAGACCGGTTTCCTCGGGATGTTTTCCGATTTAAGTGTTAGAATTAAATTGTATAAATAGTAAATTATCAAAATAGCAATTAAGTTCATTAAAAAACAATTAACCAATAAGTAACAAAGGAGGGAAATTAAAAGTATGGTTTGACGTACTTAGAAGGTACATATATGAAATGTATAGTCTACTATTCCGGAAGAAAAACATCTTACGCTTCTTTCCAATATCGTGTAAAAAAATACAAAAACAAACCGTAAAGTGCTTAGCAGTCAAAACCTTTTTCTGCGTTTAAATCTAATACTCATCATAACAACGTAATATTAAGGACAACTTTCAAGTTATGCGCAACATAAAAACTCTTTCTTTAACGAGGTTTTTATTCCGACGGGGCTCTGAAAACACATTGTGCGAGGATTTCAGTTTTATTAAGCAAATCTCGTGTTTGCTTAGGATGCCCGATGTTTTAATAAGACCAGTATATCGAACATGTTGTTTTGATGTCGAAAAAAAGGATATATAAAGCCTGTTTTGAATTTGATTAATGGCGGACTGCGTAATCTGGTTCATGTAAATATTTATTTTCTAAATGATTTTTCCATGTTCGCATCAAATAATTACAGACTGGTTCGTTGATCAATTTGTTTTGAAATATATATTTGGGCTATTAAGTACATTACTTACTTATATTTTCAAAATATAACAAGATTATGAAAAAAAAGGACTAAGTGCTCTTAACGATAAAACGGCGAGATTTCGATTAAGTATGAGAATATCATTTAGGTACTTCTAGTGATGTGCCGTTCCCAGGAATATTCCCCAGGCGGGAATATTCCCATACAAGGGAATATACGGGAATATTGAAATTGTGTTTGTTTATACATCTTGCTATCAGGAATTCTATGATAACTTGGGCCATTGATTTTTTTACCAATACATTAACCAGTGTAATTTGTCCGCAAAAGTAAATTCCCAATGTTCCTGGGAATATTCCCCGGAACAATGGGAATATTCCCGGGAACAATGGGAATATTCCCAGGTATTGGGAATATTCCCCGAGCCGAAAAAAACAAATTTTACAAAAGTACTTCTGCAAGTAACAAAAACACAACAAAGTTAACGAAAAAAATTACAATAAAATGTGTAAGAATAGAAAATATGAGAATATTCACATATTTAATGGTAATTGAGATAAAAAAGACAGAATTAGGAAAATAATGAAGTTTTTGGCGCATGGCACATCATTTGTCGGGGCACTGTTCATTTTAATTACTTTTATTAAAACTAAAATTTTCCTAATTTGTATATCAATATTCCCCTGTTTGGGGAATATTCCCGGGAACAAGGGAATATTCCCGGGAAATTCCCATACGGGAATATTCCCGTTCCCGGGAATATTCCCCGGAACATCACTAGGTACTTCTAAAACTTATCACAGGCTAGCAAAAACCACGATACATGAGACTTTATTTCTAATCCGAGATGAATACGGTCAAATAAGTACTAGAAATCACACCGCCGTCGTGTCTTGTGTTTATGACGAATGGCCCCAGGAGCCTCGTATTGCCTGTAACATCTATATCGGCTGCCTATCACACATAACATTTAAAATAGGTATGTTTATACTCAAAAAGACCAATCAAATTAAGCTTGTCCAATTAATACATTATAGGCTGTTCACTCTTGCAAGAGGCCTAGTCTACACGCGAATATTATTTTAACTCTATTTTAAATACCATACTTACTCCATAACTATGGTATTTTCTAACCTAAAGGACTTTTTCCATGATTCAAACCTCCATACCAAATTTCACTTAACCCAGTTCAGTAATTTAGGCGAGAAGCGAGAAAGGGCAACCAAAAGAGAGTTTCCCTTACATTTTAATATTATTCTAGCACAGAAGGAGGAGGAACAATAATAACAGCACTTTATTTCATTTCACACATGGTTAAAGTTACATAAAAATTGTAGAGATCTATTGTAAGTGTTATAAAACACCTGTGTCAGGAGCAGCAGGAATTAACGGAACATGAACGAAAATAACTTGAGTTGGTGTAATAGACAGTCAATGCCAAATACCGAAATGGATAGAAATAAAAGAGACATCACGGTGTCGATGTCACAATACCAGATAATGGTTTCCATGGCAGTTTCTTTAACAAGTTTCGCGCGGATTCTTTTATGGTTTACTAGGCTATTGCCTTGAAAAAACATAATCTTGACACACTGTCGAAGCAAACATAGATAAATAATTACTGGTTCGAGATAGGAATTGAATAAATAAAACCAACAAATTAAACCCTTGTTTGTAAAATTATGTATATATACATATTTCAATGATATGTATCTTCAATAAAGAAAACCAACAAATTACTTATATTATGTTAGGCATCTCCCTTGTAGACCGTGTCCGAAACACTGAAATCCGGCGCAGAACGAAAGTAGCGGACGTCGGCAAACGAATAATAGTTAAAGTGGAGGTGGGCGGGACACTTGGCGAGGAGGAACGATGGGAGATGGACAAAACGGGTTACATAATGGTGACCAAGGTCATCAATATGGTCAGCAGGCAGACCACTAGCTCGATGGACCGATGATATCTGCCGAACTGGAGGCAAACATTGGATAAGATTAGCACAGGACCGAGGAGAGTGGCTTGATAAAGAAGAAGCCTTTACTCAACAGTGGGTAGACACGGGCTGAATAGATAGATAGATAGATATATCTATATGTTGGACGCTAGCTGAATGAGAATTGGCTATGAGCTGTTGTATGCGACGACGAATAGCCTGCACTGATACATGAAGTTAGAACAGTGATAAGGAACGCAGTGTATAAGTTTATGGGACGGCCGGAGTTCGCGACACGGCTGGGCATCTATAATTTTATATTTAGAATTTAAGTATTCGGAAGCAGCTGGGTCATATAAAATTGAACAAAGGTAAATTCAACGTTGACAGTAAGTAGTTTTTAAGTAAATAGTTACTACCCACAAGCTCTGCCACCCTATGTAGAATGTATTAGCAAATCCTGAGATGCAGCTCAATTTGCACTGCACCGGATGACAATGCAGTTCTGAATTGAAATTATAGGGTGACTCAGCAATTGGTAAAGATTACACGGACTGCCGACCGTGCATAACTACTGCAGTAGCATGATTTGCCTGCATTATTTGAAAGTGTTCGATTGGACGAATCAGGTTTCGACAACTAAACGGATGGAATGAATAAAAATCCCATTCGTTTAGTTGTTGGAACAAGATTCGTCTCATAAGTGAGATATCTACCAGTTATTTTCGACGAACGAGATCATATTTTATGGGTACTGATATTCTGCGAACACATCAAAAACCTCGCTGCTGCTGCTGCATGCTGAATGAACTTAGGCAGAGATTTTATATAGTAAAAGCAAACGCCAGCGTGATGTGCCGAGGATGAAAATAAAGAATAATTTATTCTACTTTAGATCGACATGCTAACGCCGGAGTGTTTAAGTTGAGTTAGAAGTTTATAAGATTCAAGTGGGTTTTGACTATTCCGGCCCGATTGTGGTGCCACTTCTTCGCGTGGGGTTCGACTATTTTGGCCCGATAGTGCGGCCACTTATTCAAAGGGGCCTCGACTGTTTCGGCTCGATTGCTACTGACGTAAGTAGGTACCGACTGATTGTGAGGTACCTATTTGACTGAAGTGGGTCCCGACTATTTTGGCATGATTGTTAGTGGAAGTTACTCCAGCGAGCTCAAATATTTCAACCTAATTGTAATGCCACTTATCCAACTCGATTTTGACTATTTCGTTACAATTGTGACACCACTTATTTAAGTTGGTACCAATCGACTGTTTTGGATCGAACGTAGTGCCACTATAAGTAATGCCGATACATGATCCAAAACAAAACAATGCCGTCGGGAGCTTTGGGTGGAAATCGCCTACCGAATAGTACGGGGGGTATATGGTGTTTTTTTTTTGTTATATTGTCTTAAAATCAACAGAGAAGGGCACCAGCACATGTATCAATGCTAAGTTGGCAAAGAAAAAACCTAAAAATGAAGGCCGAAATCGCGAAAATGATTTATTGGTAATCGAAAAGGTTAACAAGAGCAAGGTTGGAATCTCCTTTTAAGAAATAAAGATTTTGTGACAGGAGACACCGCTCTTCCATATACCACGTAAGGGTACAACCAGTTAATGCGGGGTTTATTAATCGTGTACTTAATTTATATTTTAACAGTTTTACATAAAGCTCAACTTACTCAATCTGAAATTTATTAATTGTATATACTTATCCCGTGCAAATAATGGTATCTCCAAAATTCACACATTCTGAATATGTGTAATTACTTCATTCACATCTTAAGTTGAAGTCAAAGTTACCACACGAACTACGTGAAGCTAAGTGCATTATTCCTGAGACGTAGTCCAATTGGTCCTGCGTCGGATGACAATTCAGCTCTAAGTTGAAATTATAGGGCGGCTCGGAATTGGTAGGGAATGCACGCTCTGCAGTGGTCGAAACTGCTAGACCAATCGAGCTGACCTGATTTTCCTCAGTGATTTGTACTCCTACGTTCAATTGGTCTTATAACAACTTTTTTATGTTAAGCAAATCCCTTTGAATCCCTCTTAGGTTACTCGTAAAGTTTAATTCACGGGTGACATAAATTCACACGCTCTGCCATATTGGATTAAAAAGAGATCAATGGTTAAACGAATACATTATATTGATGCAACCAAATGACTGAAATGATAAATCAACATTGCAAAACAATATCATTAAAGGAAGGAATCTTATCTAAGATTCAGTTGACTTATATAACTTTCTGTTACCTATTTCTGGAGAAAATTTTATTCTTACTTTGTGAATAAACTTCAGTTCTCTTGGAGCACATTAACATTGCATTCAGTTCGCTAAAGTCAATACTAATAAAGCCAGGCGCAAATAAAGTATCGACGTACCAAGTTTAAACAAGTTCAAGATCTAAAGCCTACGCTAAATACGGAAGTTACCTAACAATTATTTTGGGTTATATAGTTTAATCTGTTTTCAGTTAAGAGCGTTGAGCTGATTTAATTAGGTGTTTCATAGATAGTATAAAAGCTTAAGAAGGATGTAGACTAAAAAAATATTATCAAACAAAAATCCCATTATTAGATATCTTAAAGAATAACCAAGCTACAACCGTTTTAATATTGCTTCTTAGAGAGAGAAAACGCTCTCGGATCGTGACGTCACGAGAGAAAATGACAATCGTTTCATATGAAGGTGCGTTTTTCGAAAGAGGGACAGAATATACACCCTCTTGAAACTTTGGACACTTATAAATTTCTGATTATTTAATCCCCTGCTTTACTTGTATCTCCGTTTGACAATATTTTTAATCCTTTTTCGGGAAAATTTAATATTCATCACAACTTCAAAATATTTCAAAATCCGTCACTGTTAAAAATTTTACGGTACACAAAATTGTATTTATTTGAAATCGGAGAATTTAATTATTGCTAGAATTTGATCAATTTCACATGAATCTAATTTACACGTTGTGTCTGGTATTTTTATTTTGTTGTTACTTATTGTTATATTTTAACATGTTGTCCTACTTTCGTATTGTAATCATATTTGACATACTTAAAATAAATAAGGGTTAGTGTAAAATCGTAATAGCGTATCATATGTATCATAAATTAATTTTGAAGTTTGACAACTGACAGTTTAATCAAATGGTACCTATACTATGCAGACATATGAGTAAATCTGGTTTTAATGGAATAGGGTTAGTTTTAGTACACTCAAGGGCACCAATATGTATTCTCTCAAAGTTTCATAAATATATATACAACAACCTTATTGTTGCAGAAATAAGGTCTGACTACATATTTTTGACACTTTTTGGTGTATACTGGTGGCACTGGTGCCCTTGACTGTACAGAGAACACTGATAGTTTATTATCCGAATAGTTTGTATGATAATGCACTGCTTTGTTATGCATGGAACGGGCCTGAGGCGACATCATTCGGAATACTTTGTATAATTATTGTATTGTCCAGCAATTCATGAGTGTGTGACATACGTTTCAACATTAGCATTGGATCCATTCATATGGATGGATATGGATCATTTCATATTTCATTAGAACAAATTTAACCCAGAAAATAATCGTCCATTTGCAAATTGACAGATTTTGCTTTAATCGTTGTCTCGGAGAAACCAGATATTTATCCTTCTTAGATGTAAACTACAGATGATTATAATAATATGTTGCATTTGTATTAGAAACTGTATTCACAAACTTTTGTCTCACTAACTAGTCGGAGTTCGGACAAAACTGAGAAATCTAATAAGCCCTCAGATCCCCTCGATCGAGTCAAGACCACGTTTGACGCAGTAAATTAACTATCGACGAGAACTCCAATATTTTCTAATTAACACTTAATTGGATCTTGATATTGACGGCTCTAAAGTCTTGAATCTTGGGCTTTATTAAAGTCTTCAAGTTAAAGCATATTGATGTAATATTTAACAAAATGACATTGATCTACCTACATGTTCAATTAGCAAACTCCAATTTTCACTACATACAGTGATGGTTGTAATATCCGTAGCAACCATGAAAATAAGAATGTGAGTGTAATATTTTTATAGTCTTGATTTGGTTCTGCCACAGAATAGATAATAGTACAAGTACAGAAGGGACACTCCTTTGATCTTTACAACATTAAGATTTATGGCCCTCTGACGTCGTCGACGACGACGTCGACGTTCTTCGCTACAAGTACATGCCGGTTCCCCAACGTAGGGGCACCGGCATGTACTCGTAGCGATGAACGTAAATCGCGGAGTGTCCGCGCCTTGGCGCTGCTTTGTTTATTAGAGCTTATTAAATTATGCCTTATGCCCTTAGCCAGGCCTAGCGATTTATTTACTTTTGAATACTGATTATGGTAGAAACATCGCTAAAAAATATAATGTCTAGTTTTAAAAATAAAAACATTTAGAAGTATGGGCGCATACCAAATAAATAAACTCGTGCGCGGTGTGCGCGCACGACGCCTGCAGTGTGCGCCGCCCGTTACCAACCGGTCCAGCGTGGCGCGAGCCCAGACAGCGAGCGGCGGCCGGCAGAGCGACCCAGACCGTATCAGCGCACACACGTACTACTTTGCTCTAGCGCAGCCGCGTCATAGCTTACGCGAATTAACGGTTTTAATATTGTATCGTTTCCGTTTTCCCCTATAACTTCTGTAACGACCAATATCTTTCTATATTATAATTTAAATTGTTTCTGACGCCTACGTGTTTTCTTCAGACGCCTGCAACCTTCTGTTCGAGTTAAATAGCGAGTAGGAAAGTAACTAGATCAGACAGTGCAACGCTTGCTATACTGGTGACCCCGAATAAGAACATCGAAGATGGCGACTAAGGATAATGAGGCGGCGAGTGGATCGCTACCGCGCGCAGAAATTAACGCAGCAGATGACGAGGCGAAAACGGTATTTCGACTTGGTGTGAAGATACCCCCATTTTGGCCGGAGGATGCTTCTTTATGGTTTGCCCAAATTGAAGGTCAGTTCCACGTCTCTAATATTACTGCCGATGCTACCAAATTCCACCACGTAGTTTCTCACTTAGATTACAATATTGCTGCGGAGGTTAAAGATATTATTGTGTCACCGCCAGCTTCCGATAAATATCTTAAGCTTAAAACTACGCTGATAAATCGCTTATCGCAATCACGTGACCAGAGGCTAAAGCAGCTGTTGATGCATGAGGAGCTTGGCGATAGGAAACCCTCGCAATTATTGCGTCATATGCAATCGCTAGCAGGCACCGCGAGCGATCCTAATGATTTCGTGCGCACTATGTGGATTGGCAGACTACCCACTAACATACAAACTGTACTTGCTTGTCATGAGGATATTCCGCTGGACGCGCTTGCGACTTTAGCTGACAGGGTGCACGAGGTCGTGACTCCATTGGCTCCAACACCTCAAGTTGCAGCAGCCAGCAGCCGGATGACGACACAAAGCGCAATAATGACGCAAGGTAGCAGCGCACTTGAAAGGCAAGTAGCAGAACTGACCCGGCAAGTAGCATCATTGATGGCAGGCCAGCATTCCAGACAGCACAGTCGCTCCCGCAGCAACCAACGTAGAAGGTACCGCAGTCACTCTCGTTCTCGCTCCCGCTCTAGCAAGGGAAATCTGGATCATTGCTGGTACCACAACAATTTTGGCAGTAATGCGAGGAAATGCGAAGATCCCTGCACCTACAAGAAGGAAAACGCCAACGGCAGTCGCTAATGGCGGTAAACGACTGTCCACGATCATCAGGCCGTCTCTTCGTCACTGACCTTCAGTCAAAGGTGCAGTTCCTGATCGATACAGGATCAGACCTGTGCGTATATCCTAGGTCCGCCGTCAGAGAACGCCGTAAAAAGACACAGTACGTATTGTGTGCTGCAAATGGGTCTACCATATCTACCTATGGAACCATACACCTGGAACTGAACTTAGGACTTCGTCGCGCGTACTCCTGGAATTTCGTCATCGCTGACGTCACCAAACCCATAGTAGGCGTAGACTTCCTGAGCTTCTACAACCTTTTAGTGGACTGCCGACATCATCGACTCATTGATGGTCTCACCACTCTCTCCATCCAGGTCCCACACTCCAAGTCGACGGAAGCCATATCGTCCGTCAAAGCAGGTGACACGAGGTATCATGACGCATTGAAGCTGTACCCTGACATCACCAGACCCGCAGGTAAACCTGTACAGCCTAAGCACACAACTGTCCATCACATCAGGACTACACCTGGTCCACCTGTCACCGCTCGTCCTCGACGTCTAGCACCTGATCGCCTGCAGATAGCTAAGAAGGAGTTTGAAGCGATGCTCCAGTGCGGTACTGCTCGTAGATCCGAGAGCCCATGGTCTTCTGCCCTTCACCTGGCTCCCAAGAAAGACGCTGGATGGAGGCCATGCGGCGACTATAGAGCCCTGAACGCAAGAACGATTCCTGACTGCTACCCACTGCGACACATCCAAGACTTTTCTTACCAGCTAGCAGGTACCCAGGTCTATTCAAAGATCGATCTCATAAAGGCCTACAATCAGATCCCGATATTCGAAGACGACATCCCGAAGTCAGCCATCACCACTCCCTTCGGCCTCTTCGAGTTCCCCTATATGACCTTCGGACTCCGAAATGCTGGACAGACGTTCCAGAGGTTCATAGACGAGGTACTCAAGGGTTTGGACTTCTGTTTTGGCTATATCGATGACATACTCGTGTTCTCACGAAATGAGGACGAACACCTGGAACACCTGGAAACTGTATTTAAGCGTCTAAGTGAGTTTGGGGTACTTGTCAACTCAGCAAAGTGTACATTCAGACAAAAAGAAGTCACATTCCTAGGCTACAAAGTCTCTTCTGCCGGAATACAGCCTATACCAGAGAAGGTGCAAGCGATAAAGGAGTTCCCAGCGCCTAAGACAGTAAAGGAGCTGCGTCGATTCCTGGGTATGACGAACTTTTACCGTCGTTTCTTACCAGGTGCTGCACGAATCCAGGCCTCACTCAACTCCCTACTGTCCGGACCCAAGACGAGAGGTTCTCAATCCGTCACACTCACAGCAGAGCAACTTCAAGACTTTGAGGAATGCAAGGCAAGTCTTTCACGAGCTACCTTACTTGCTCATCCCGACATGGAAGCTGAACTGTCAATTTACACAGACGCATCAGACGCAGGCATCGGAGCCGTGCTCCAAAGGCGACTCGTGGCAGCCACTAGCTTTCTTTTCTCGTAAGCTCAACACTGCACAATCTAAGTACAGTCCTTACGATCGAGAACTCCTAGCTGTTTACGAAGCCATAAAATACTTCCGCTACGTGGTTGAAGCAAGACACTTCACAGTACACACCGACCATAAACCACTGACTCATGCCTTCAGCACATCTCGAGACATATGTTCACCACGCCAATACAGATATCTTGATTTTATTGCGCAGTTCACAACGGACATCAAATATGTTCCAGGGCAGGAGAACGTCGTCGCCGACACAATGTCTCGTGTGGAGGAGATAGTGTCTCCTGTCGACTTCACAGCACTAGCGCACGATCAAGAAGGCGACACCGAGCTGCAGGTTCTACTACAGAAGGGTACTAACTTGAATGTAGAGAAGATCAGAATCCCAGGTAGTAACCAACAGCTATATTGTGACGTGTCCACTGGTATCCAGCGACCCTACGTGACCACCAGGTTTCGTCGTCAAGTGTTTGATGCACTCCACAACCTGAGTCACCCAGGTGCATCAGCAACGGTCAGGTTAGTGACTCAACGTTTCGTCTGGTCCGGACGGAATACGCAAGGATACGCAAGGATTGCCGCCGATGGGCTAACCAATGCACCCAGTGCCAGAGCAGCAAGGTCACACGTCACACATCAGCACCACTATCATCAATCACCACTCCCTCATCACGATTCCAGCACGTGCACATAGACCTGATTGGTCCATTGCCACACTCTCACGGATACAGGTATTGTCTTACAGCAATCGATAGATTCACTTGTTGGCCTGAGGCATACCCCTTAGCAGACATCACTGCTGAAGCCTGTGTCATAGCTTTCGTATCCGGCTGGATTGCCAGATTTGGATGCCCAGAGCATATAACAACAGATCGCGGAAGACAATTTGAGTCCCGTCTGTTCCAAGCCATCGCAAACATCATGGGCACCAAACAACACCACACCACCGCATATCACCCAGCTAGTAATGGTATGATTGAGAGGCTACACCGACAGCTTAAGGCAGCCATCATGTGCCACGGCAACAGCAGTTGGTCAGAGACACTACCTATGGTACTGCTTGGCATACGCACGGCCTGAAAAGAGGACATACAGGCCACAGCAGCCGAGTTAGTATACGGCGAGCCACTACGCTTGCCAGGCCAGTTCCTAAGCCCCACAGATCACTCAGCACCAGTTGACGTTACAGATTTTGCGCAAAGACTTCGTGCGCATATCAGCAAACTCTCGCCATGTCAACCCAGGTGGCACATTACCAAAACTTTCTTTGTTCCCAGGAAACTTGCCACTTCACTTCATGTGTTCCTGCGCAAGGGGCAGGCTCTGAGGTCCCTTGAGCCTCCCTACACCGGGCCACACAAGGTTATCAGCCGGGGAGACAAGACCTTTGACATCGAGGTCCAGGGCAAGGTCATCACCGTGTCCATCGACCGGCTCAAGCCGGCTTTCTCCATCAGCGAGGAGGCATCCTCGCCCTCACCTTCGGCGCCGCCACCGGCGCTGCCGAGCTCGTCAACGAGCCAGCCAAGGACAACACGCAGTGGAAGACGAGTCAACTTCCCGGACTATTACCACTGTCGACCGTAGCAACGGTCTCGGCAGGGGAGCAGTATGGGCGCATACCAAATAAATAAACTCGTGCGCGGTGTGCGCGCACGACGCCTACAGTGTGCGCCGCCCGTTACCAACCGGTCCAGCGTGGCGCGAGCCCAGACGGCGAGCGGCGGCCGGCAAAGCGAACCAGACCGTATCAGCGCACACACGTACTACCTTGCTCTAGCGCAGCCGCGTCATAGCTTACGCGAATTAACGGTTTTAATATTGTATCGTTTCCGTTTTCCCCTATAACTTCTGTAACGACCAATATCTTTCTACTCGTATATTATAATTTAAATTGTTTCTGACGCCTACGTGTTTTCTTCAGACGCCTGCAACCTTCTGTTCGAGTTAAATAGCGAGTAGGAAAGTAACTAGATCAGACAGTGCAACGCTTGCTATAGAAGCGTATGGTGCTGCTTCTATCACAGTCCGTATAAAATGCATGCTTGGTTACTGAAAATTCAGGCTTCTTGTTTTATCCACAACGAAGTTATTCCATTCAATTCAATTCAAATCATTTATTTCGAGTAACATAAGACTCATAATGCAGTGTTCCATAAAATCCATACAAAAACAAATGCTAGAATTAAAAAAGAAAATAATAATTAAAACCTCAATACAATGTCAAATAAAATAAAATAAATAGTATAAAATATAATCAAATAAAATGTCACATAAATAAAATAGTTACCCATTCGTCCGACTTATTTAGCTAGAACATGTCTGTCGCAACAATGCCGGACGTATGGGCAATCTACTTTGTCGGCTATCATAGACAGAACAGCGTTTTGGCTGGCACGCACTCTGCGCACGAGCGCAGCACTGCGCGCGCGCATGCTCGCGTGGAAGCACGCCACGCGCGCCTCCGTGAACATGCCCGACGCACTGCAGTAACGAGGCAGCCCCAACACCGCTCTAAATGCGTTATTGAATTGGACCCGAAGGGCGCTGTACGCTTTCACAGTGTAACTCGCCCACAGACCGCATGTATACAGGGATGTACAATAGGCTCTGAATAGTGTTATTTTCACATCCCTGGAACACCTTGCGAACCTGCGGGCGATCATGTTCGCTCTTACACACAGCGCCCTTCGTTCCCGCTCGATGTCAGCGTTGTCCCCGAGATCTACGGTAACTATGTGACCCAGATATTTATCATATACCCTCTCTAAAGCTACCCCATTCAGATTAATAGGCGGCACATTCACTACGCGATGCGAGCCAACCTCGAAGACAACGTACTGACTTTTGGTCACATTCTACTGCAGCCCGTGATCATGTGCGTATTTTTCACAGGACGCCAGTAATGTCCTCAGACCACACACCGACGCGCTCAGCAACACCATATCGTCTGCATAGCTTAGATTATTGACACACACTCCGTCAACATGACAGCCGATATGATGGTTACTGAGCTCGACAATGAGCGCATCTATGTACAGGTTAAAGAGCGAGGGAGACGTTAACCCCCCCTGTCTCACCCCGCACTCCAACCTGTAGTCTTCAGACAGTTCCCCTGCCCATCTGACACTATTGACCTGGTGTCCATACCAGTACCTGAAAATGTTTAATAGTTCCCTTGGAAGGTTAATTGTTTCAAGCTTTTTCCACAGTACTTCGTAGGACACCATGTCGAATGCCTTGGATAAGTCCAGAAAACATGCGTAGATGGGTGTTTTACGGTCCTTGTAGTATCTGACCACATGCTTAAGCGAAAGAATTGCACTCTCCGTTGACAAATTCGGCCGGAACCCAAATTGATTGTCATGTACGGAAAGGCAACTATTCAACTGCACATTAAGCGCGGCGTCAAAAACTTTTGCTACAATGGTCGCAAGAGAGATAGGCCTGTAGTTGCTGGTATCTGAAAGGTCTCCAGTTTTGTTTTTCACTACAGGTACAACTACAGTTCTCATGAGGTCCGTGGGAAGATATGAGTGACTCACACACAAAGAAAAGAACATTGCAAGGACTCGCGATATATGAGGTCCGGAGTTTTGGAGATGTTCGACACTAAGCCCATCGTGGCCTGGGGACTTACCCCTTGTTATTGACTTAATGGCTTTCTTTACTTCCTTAGTAGTAAATCTCGTCAGGCCCCCCTCCACCCTGGCCTCAATGTCGAATACATCCTCCACGGAGTTAGGCCGTGGTTGGACATGAAAGTGATTTTTAAAAAGTTCAGAGATTGCCCTCGGTTCACTCACCCCCTTGACGCTAGCCGGGAGGCCCGGTCGAAAATTAGCCGCGCTAGTGGCCTTCCAGAAAGCCTTAAAATTACCTTTGGTGTGTTGTTTTGCAAGAACATCCATTTTTATTTGGTCCTGGTGATCCAGGCCCCACTTAAAACGGGATTTGAATATTTTTCTGCTATGACACATCTCATTGTACATAAATCCAGATTTAGGCTTTCCGCAGGACACCCACTCCGCAAACTTCGTCCTGGCCACCCTATGAGCCTCACTTACATGCCTATTCCACCCCATGATACGTAGTCTACTCTTACTTCGCCCTTCACTTCTTTCATTTTCAAACACGGCCGAGTCACGAAGGGCACATATAATATCAACATACATCTTATCAATAAGCCCACGATGAGCCGGCTCGTCACGAAACTGGTCAGCACAATGGGTGAATTCACAATTGAAATCGATGTCGCGCAAACGTTTATGACATTCACGAGAATATAACTCTATTAGGTCATCACTTCTATTTCCCCATATTACCTTATTTTGTACGGTACTTGAGTTTGAAATCGTAGGTAGTAGAATATGCAAATTACACTCGAGAATGAGAGGAAAATGATCAGACCAAACAGTATCATACTCAACATGAACATTTTGCACGGCCAACGCTGCTGACTTAGTGACAATACAATGATCTAACCATCTGCATGACCCATACACTTCACTTATAAAAGTGTAGGTATCAGAGTTCAAGCCTAGTCTATCCACGTCAGCGCACAACCAACATTGTTCGTTACAGAAATTCATTAGTTCCTTAAAAAATAATTCGTGTGGATGCGCATTGAAGTCACCCAAAACAAAAACCGAGTCGACATTTTGATCACTTATAATAGCACTTACAGTACCGAGGCAATCCGTGAAGTCAGGTAAATTCACTGGTATATTTACAGGCATATATATGCTCATCACTATTACGGGCCGATCGCACGTTTGTATTTTCACCGCACACAGGCGATTGTTATTACATTTTATTACCGACACATTACTAAAAACACTAGTTTTCCAAAGCAAAGCCACTCCTCCATAGGGTCTCCCACGACAAATACCTGCAGAGGTATCCACCGCCGATGTTCCAGTGTATCCCCAGCCTCGAAAATGCCCTGGACTGCTTGGAGAAAAAGATGGTACGCCGCGCGCAATTGTGCCCCTATTTTGCTCGACTTGGCGGGGGCACTCCCGTGCCCCCAGATTACTGTGTGGTCGGTATGTGATCACCACCTGACTAAGAGTTAACAGAACATGTATGTATATGAATAACTATGTGTAACAATGTATTTAAGTCTTGTGTGTCTATTTTCACTTACTAGCAAAGTTTCAAAAAACCCTGCGATTAATGAGTTGTTTGGTTTTTTTATACAACCTTATTTCAACAGTCTCCTGTCTGTGTTTTTAAATTTCAATACCGATATAACATTACAAGGACAAATGCTTACTTCTGTCCTGACATAAGAGCCATTCGAGAAAAAATAAAACGCGATTGATCGTTTGCTAATATGTGGCACAGTCAAGTTTAATTTCCGCTAAAAGGAATTTCCGTATTCTTTTTGCTTAACTATATCGTATCTCAACTCAACAAAACAATTATTAGTAACAACACATTCGTCATTCCAACCACAGGGGTTCAGTGCCGAAGCGGTTAGGCTGTCCTGGACATAACGTGTTAAACTTATAGGTAGGCCTGCGTTGTCCCCCAACTTATCGTTGATAATTCGAAGTTCTTACTCCGTTGAGATAGAGTCTAGTTTTGCTTGTTATGTGTCGCAAATAGGTTGGTGGTTCTGTATATACGAGGCTGGCACTAATTAAGCCACAGCTAGAACCACGATTTTGCACTCCCTGTTTGCGTTCTACACTGCATAAACACATGCAGCTTTCAATGTGTTTATTGCAGAATTACCAGGTTTATTGTTCAAATATTAGTCTCGTTTTATTTGATCAGAATGCTTATATGTTTTTGTGGATTCAGCATGACATCATTTCAATGTAGAATTAATGTTAATCTTACCCCTTGAACTTTCGTTAAATTCTCTTTGGCCTTGAGCCACCGAGTTCTAAACTTTTAGTTTTTTTTACATTGAACGTAGTCAGAATTTAGCCCAAGCATTTTATTTTCATTAGTATGGTACCCGTGTGGTGTCGGGTCAGAATTTCACCACCCCCTTTCTTCCCGTGGGTGTCGTAAAAGTCGACTAAGGGACCAGGGTTGAAGTGTGTTGTGAGCGATGGGCTAGCAACCTATCACTGCAATATCACATTTAGTCGATCTTTTATTCACACATTTATGCTAAAAGTGGCGCTGGAACATACGTTTCATGTGCTCTGCCTACCCCTTTTGGGAATAAAGGCGTGAATATGTATAAATTAATGTATGTAGTATGGAAAAATATGGAAATGTGGATATAATTCATAACAGCAGCTTTTTTGTGTGTAACTGATATACTTATTATCATTTTAGTAATAACGTAAACTCAAAATCCACCAAAATATTAGTCTTCAAAGAATCGATATT
This sequence comes from Epinotia demarniana, assembly GCA_945867215.1. Classification (NCBI taxonomy): domain Eukaryota; kingdom Metazoa; phylum Arthropoda; class Insecta; order Lepidoptera; family Tortricidae; genus Epinotia; species Epinotia demarniana. The sequence goes on along the minus strand of OX244260.1, from coordinate 37,127,531 downwards.
TAATATTTAACTAATTCCTGAAAAAAGAGAAAAAATATTAATCTATATTTTAATTTTTGTTTTGGTAAATTTACAGGAGCTCTTCAAGAATAATAAATAAATCACACAAAAAACATAATGGATTTGTCTTTTATTTTTATATATTATTTACTTCCCGATGGAGATTTTGTAGGATTCTTGGATAATCGATCTTAAAATAACATTTGAAAATTAATCAAACAAAAAAAACGCTGTTATAAATGAATGTTTGATAAAAACGTAATTTTCCTGGGGTAATTACTGTATCGTAAAAGTGGGGTGGGGTTACTTTGTTATTTAGCTACTTTGATTACAGCCTTTACACAAAATAAAAATTGTGATGCTCAACCTATTTTGAAAGAAGTGCTTATTTATGTAAACTTCCGTTTATTGACATATAAATATGCCAGTGCAATCAAAAATGTAGGTAGTTACAATTTCCTTTGTCGTCATAGTCGTCAGACTTTATTTAGCTTATTTTTAGCTTCCCCTCACGACTTCGTTTGCATTGACCCGCGATAAAAACCATCGTATATTTAAATCCTACAAGACTACAAGCATTTGAGATGTGGTGTTGGAGGAGGCTAGAAAAAATTAGCTGGACTGAGAAAAAAACTAATGAAGAGGTCTTGAACATGGTAAACGAAAAGAGGAAACTGATGAACGTAACTGAGGACAGAAGAGGAAGAATGATAGGACACCTACTACGGCACGACGACTTGATCAGAATGATAATAGAAGGAAAGATAGAAGGAAAGAGAAAAAGAGGAAGGCCTAGAAGAGCATATATGAATCAGATAAAAGAAAAGATAAAAATATGGTCTTATAGAGAGTTAAAGGCAAAGGCAGAATGTAGATCAGATTGGAAATTACTCCACCGACAAGAGCTAAGCTCTTAAATTTATGATGATGATTTAAATCCAAGCTAAAATATCTCCGTGCAAAAATCCAAATCTGTTGCGCCGTTTAAGCGTGATTGAAATAAGTATACACACATCCAAATATCCAAACTTTCGCATTTATAATTTTAGTCTTAGTTATTATTTATTAGATTATACATTCGATAATATTTGTTTTTCGATACGACCAAGTGTGTTTAAATATGAAACATTAAAACAGATATAAAACATTTACTGATTCGAGCCACAAATTAATATTTTATTTACTTATAAGATGACAGTGCGGTTTTGACCTAACAAAATGATCAGCTGTTGCGCTATAGAAGTTGCTTAAAATATAGCAAAATCAAAATTTTGGACGAAAATATAAATATTACAGGCCTAGAATTACAACTTTGGATATGTTATATATACCTATGGTACTTTGTTGACGAATTTTTCTTAAATCACAAAAAAAAGTTCTGAAATCAAACACTACTCTAAGTTATAAATTGCAAGACATTTTTGATAAGGGAGAAAAAAGGTCGTGACGAGAATTGACAACTTTGTTATAAAGGCAGCTGGAAACGCGATACACCAAAGGTGGCATTTGAAAAATACCTTACGCTTAGATTCCACCCGAGATATGTCACAATGAATGATATCCTCCGAGCTCGTGCGTAAGGCGACGCTGCAATGCGTCGCTAGAAACTTGACTAAAACTGATAATGGCCAACAGCACCCGACTGTTTTTCACGTCCTCATCGCCATTTTGTACAAAGTTTCTCCTTAGAAGCTCATTAATATAATAAACCATTTTACACTGTTACAAGCCGTGGTATATCGAGAAAAACATACCTACCCGCCGTATATATAGTGTGTACGATATTGCAGAAAGCATTATTTTTGTAATTTTATTGGCTGGTTTCAGCCGCTGTAATCATAGCGGCTTGATTCAATTTGTTTCATAATCAACAACGGGTCGTGCTAGGATGAAATAGTATGTTATTCCACAAAAGTTGATATGTTTTTGACTAATTGCGCTATGGTAAGGAACAAATTCCATCAAAATTTTTTAAAATTGATACAGAAACTGAAAATATTCGAACATACACTAACTTTTGAAAGCGAGCATGGAAATGGTTACTTTTACGAGTAAGTAGGTAAGTATTATAGTAAGTATTTAATTTACATATGTAGGCTGCTGTGAGTTTTTCCCCCTCTACCTCTCCACCAGGTTCTATATCGGTTCTAAAGCAGATATAAGACCTTGCGACACACGAGATCGATGAGTATTCTTACTAAAAATGTGCGCACACCAGATTTACAAAATGATTCTTTCTTGTCGTCCTATGTTTATCGACTTAAGTAAAATATGTTTGGTATGAACTGATAAAAAGACATGACTTGTTTTGACTTGTGTTATGAAACGCGTCTGGCTCGATCGAAACCTTTTAGACTTTTAGCGTAAAAGCGTCCACAGAACATGAAAAGCACTGCTCGGGGTAGAAAAGGCTTTTTTGCATCGTAGTTTGGAAATTGATTTTTAGAGTTCTGCGGAACGAAGTTGTACCGAATAAAATAGTAACTTATACCTACTGAATAGTTTTGGACATTTATCTAAAACCTGTAAAATCTCAATACAGACAATTTTGTGTTGTGTATTGTAGGCTTTACTAAATCTCCGAACTTATTATTTTCTTCAAACTCCTTTTGTTAATAGCAATAGCTTGTCAACAATCAGTTTGGCTCCACGCTCCGTAATGGAGTAGTACTCGTATTCATGCTGGGCGATTGCTTTATAGCATTAGTTAGTAGAAAAATGTAGATGCCAAGTGAGAGTCGGAATGGCCAGGTCTAATTCGTGGTTACCAAGTTTAGCATAAATATAAGGTTTTATGGAGATGTTTAGTTGACCCTACCCATTTCAATTTGAGATTTGTCTTTTTTCTACAGGCCTATAACTGACACAATAAAGTTAAACACACCATAAAAAGGGGATATTTTCAGTTACACAATACACTTTCGGAAAAGCGAACTTTCATAAAAAGGCTATGAAAATAGCTCACATTTTCCCACGAGGTAAGGGGAACATTTGACGGATGTTAAAGAATATTTTAAACATATAGGTTTACTGAGCGACCAACTTATATGGCAACAATATTGCACACGTTTTTAGTTTAACAACACTGTATTTTTCTTTTGTTCATTAATTATTTCTATATAATAATAATATGTATTTTTTAATACAGTTTCTCAAAAAGTGGTACTTTTTGTGGCTGCGTAGCGTACGAGAAGCTCAATTTCTCGAACTAGTGCTTTTTACTTTTTAGTTCCAAACTATACTTTCGAAACGCAGTAAGTGGCGGTCGCGCGGCGCGACCGTCGCGGGTGCGCGGCCTGTGCGCGGCGGGTTGCTGGCGGGGCGCGACCTGTTTGACCGCGCTAGCGGTTTGTAGGCAAGCATATTTCATCGCAATGATATATTAATTTATTATTTTTCGCAATTGTATTAAAAAACGTCGTTTACAACGTACGTCGTACTCGCTTTCAGCTCGTGGCAAGATACCTCGGTACTGGTGGTAAAAAGACATTCTTTTCACACTAGTTGTAAAATGTACTATGATCTAACTTTGAATTTCAATACAAAATCATATTATTCGCTGTGGCTTCATTAACAACGGATATTATTTTCCATACATACCTATTAATTGTTTGATATCATCGATTCAAAGTTGTATATCTCTTACTTGGGCATCCTGTAAAATTTTAGATGGTCATGGAAGAAATGAATGTGTCGTTTCTTATTTACTCATGTAAGTATGTAAAGTAAATTATAATATTATTTTTGAATTAAAAACACGAAGAAATCGTTACCCGATCCACACCATACTGTTTTTAAACCAGGCTATAGATAGAGCTTAATCCCTTCACGATATAATTTTCAAAGCACATTTACAAACAAGGGGCAAAACTTGTTCATTCACTTCTTCAGGATACAAGCAGTCTAGGTTGCGGTAATAGAAAAACCTTCCTTATAAAGGAAATTACAAACTAAAGGTATATGAGCTCAGGAAACCCGGTTGGTTACATGCAACTGACGTTAATAAGAAAGTTGGAAAAGAAAGAGCCCCACGCGATGTGAATTCTTAGGATGAATAGGTACTGAAATTAACGATAGGTAAGTTTAATGCGAATTTATTTTACGTAACTATTGATAAAGCAGACACTGTTTTCTATGATGAAAGAAGTAGCTACAAAATAGACTTTAATAATTGAGTGACAAAACCGCTAATTGTTAAGTGCATGTTATTATGTTTTGTCTCTTTTGTGCAGGCTTCGTTTGTGAAAGGTGTGCAGTAGTAGTATATGTAATAAAATTAAGTAAGAACCCTATTGAATCAGTTCGAATATACATTACATATTATATTTTCTTTCACAAATATAATAAATGCTTACTGTAGGTACAGTCCACAATTGCATGCAACGTTTTTAGGCTTACGTACTCGACAATGAACCCTGGACGTGGCGAAACTATAAGGCTTATAGTTTCGCCACGTCCGTATGTTGTCCGTCTGTCCGTCCGTCTGTCTTTGGCTTCGCTCAGTAAACATTACTAAAAAATCGTGGTAGTAGTACATATTTATAATGAATTTAAACGTAAAACTATCACGGACAAGTAGGCATAAGTAGTTACCGATTAATAGTCGACCAACTTAATGTGTACTTGGAAAGGCCAATTTTTTACCTATTTAAAGAAGAAGATTTTTGTAAAACAAGGGTTTTTTAAGTGAATAATTTTTTTTTATTCTTATTCTTATTATTTTGTACAAATACGGCCGACGCACCGCACGTCGATGTAATTAAGACAGACCGGCAACTACGGAACCCTACACTGCGCGTGGCCCGACACGCACTTGTCCAGTTTTTTTCCTATAGTGCATTATTGTTTAGGCACAGAAGTAGTAAGCAATTTCAGGCTAACAGAGTAAGTATTAGCTTTAAACGGACGAGCTTGCAAGTCTATAATTAAAGTTTAGTTTGCCAAAGATGGGCAAAAAAAGGAATAATAACAATAAGAAAAATTTATTCACTTAAACGGCCCTTGTTGGCAGGTATTTTTTGATAAAAGAGTATTTGTATTATTGTACAATTACTCTTAAATTCGATTTTGAGGAGGATTGTAGGAGGATTTATTTAGGAAATATATGTAATTAATATATTTTAACGTTGTCATACACTTTTGTATTTTTTCATTTTATATATGTTTAGTTCACTATAACATAACAAAGGAAATAAACGCTTAACCAGATCCGGACGACAATGATATCGTGGGATTCAATTATTGCGCATTCCAATTTTATGTCAATGTGTTTTCGTGTCTTTAGCATAGAACTAGCACATGAAACGTATTCAAATCCAGATGAAATGGGAAACGGAAGTGTTTGACTGACCCCTGTTTTATATAAAGAGGATCGAGGGCGAGTGCAGTGTAATTTCACGCAACATTGCAGCCACTCCGCAACTGTTGGCCAGCCGGCCAGAGCTAGAGTTTGTTAGGGATAAACCTTTTACACTCGGGCTATTCGTATTCTTTTTTCTTATTTTAGGAACCGCCAATAAATCTCGTGTGAAATAGAAAAGGAACTCAATATTGTCAACAGTTGATAAAAAAAATACAGTTAAAACGACTTGAAAATATCATATTTTTAAATCCACGTATTTTAAAATTAAAATTAAAATTTTAAACAAATACGTACCTCTAAGTGATGTAAATTTGGGTCCTGTAGTGTATTGCTATCCTTATCTCGTGCGGATACGTCACGTCACGATGACCGGAGTGGGGGGCAGGAGTTGTCCGACCGTTGCCGGGAGTGGTGGTGTGCTGTCGAGCCAAGGAACGTGTAAATAGCAACACCGGTATACCAATAGAACGTGCAAATAAGTGAACACTACAGGTCCCAATACTGCAAAGTTTTATTTAGATATTTTAGGAGCGCAGGTACATAAGCTGAGCTTTTTTTCAGATTCGAGAACTCCCAATAAATATTTCTGTCGCGTTGACGGAAGTGGGGCCGTACGCGAGCTTTTGTGCACGCACGCACACAGACAATTCCATTCCAATATATAACACAATGTTATAAAATTATGCCTTTGACGACACATTGACAAACTTCATCATCATCATCATCATTTCAGCCGAAAGACGTCCACTGCTGGACATGGGCCTCCCCCAAAGAGTGCCAAAAGTGACCAGGTCATCAGTCCACTTTGACCGCGCCCACCACCCACGCCCCGCCTTCCGGTAAGTGGTCGCCACTCGAGAACCTTTCCGCCCCTACAGCCATCGGTTCTACGTGCTATGTGTCCTGCCCACTGCCACTTAAGTTTAGCGATTCGGAGGGCTATATCGGTTACTTTGGTTCTGCTGCGGTTAGCCTCATTTCTGATGCTATTGTCAAACTTACCAGCCACAATTAAGTAGTTCAATTTCGAGTAGCAATCAATGTAAGTACGTCTTACCGTGGCGTGATCCGTAATCGTTAGCTTTCTGAGGCAGAGCAGAGGCTCTAGTATAAGTTTTACCGAAACAAAACGTTACGACCGCGTTCGCGTTTAGCTGTCAAATCCCATACAAATTTAGGGTAAAACGCAAACGCGATCGTAAAGTTTTGTTTCGGTAAAACTTATACTAGAGCCTCAGGTCGATCACGTAATGCATTATACGTACGTTAGGTAGATCTAAATGTAATTTTGTCTATGGAAAAATTACAGATGGGTCTACCTAACGCCCGTTCACAACATTACATGATTGCCCGTGAGCTCTCGGGTTCTAAACCCAAGGAGTTAAAGTTTTTTTTTCCTTTTTATAATTTAAGCCTCGGGGGAAATGGTCGAGAAGTTTCGTATGGACCAATTACCCGTGGTCTATACTCTTAACTATTTAAACATCTCAGTAGCAGAGTTTCTCCTGACTTAGTTTGACATGCAAAAACTGGCAGTGATATTTTCGACTAGTTAATAATATGCCTTGATTCTAGTCGAGAACGCCCCCTGGACAGAGGCACGCTTATGCCTTCCGCGCACGAGAAAAACAGATGCAACACTCATCGGGAATGGTTTTTTGGACAAATTTCGATAAATACCTAACTTAGTGAAGTTTTCTTATTTTCTTTAAGTGAGATTTTTAGATGAGATAAAATAGTACCTATAGTATTAACTTGATTGTGAAATAAAATAGTGTATTGTTAGAGTAGTCTGAGTAATAAAAGGAAAAAAAAGACCCAACTTTGGTTTTTTTTTCTATGGAGGAAACTTTAGGAAATCATGTATCGATTAAATCAGATTCATCTGAAAATCAGACCTTATTGTTTCTTAATCTAGTCAAAATGGCGTTTCAAAGCAAGCGATAATTTCCAATGCACATTAAACATGTAACATTAACCACAAATCAGTGTTAAACTACCATGATGACCGTTTGAATTCAATATCAGTCAATATAGCCGATATTTAGTGAAATTCCGTATGCCTAATAATTTTACCAATCAATTGGACATGTGGTGGATTGCATAGAGACCACACTCGACCATTATTGGCATTAATTATTTATGTTCTACCTACACTTTACCTTACCATATTTGAATAAAATTCAATACTTATACGACAGAATGTTGCAGTAATTTAGGCTACTTTTTAACCCCCAATGCCAAAAGAGGTGTTATAAGTTTGACATCTCTGTTTATCCACTCAATTGCTTGTGGCAACCACAGTTGCCAATTTTGCGCACCCCTAAACTGATGGTGGCAACTGTTGGTTGCCAAGCGAAGAATGGGCTTCTTTGATAAAGAAAAATTGAAAGCAGTTTAGGCTACCTTTTTTTAAATCTGAAATCAAGTGAGTGGGTATCTGTGTGTCTGTCTGTTGCATCGTAGCCCCTAAATGAATGGACCGATTTTAATGCGTTTTTTTTTTGTTAGAAAGTTGTCCTGTTCGAGATGGTTCTAGGTTGAGATATTGAACTTAGAAATTAAAATGTTGAGGGTTTTCAACTTTTCAATGATGTTATTATTAAACTGCATATATGTGTCATCTTCAGAGCTACGGTAGCCTAGTAGTTCAGTCATGCTGCTGTCAAGCGGCGGTCGTGGGTTCGTAGGTTCGAATCCCGGCTCGTACCAATGAGTTTTTCGGAACTTATGTACAGAATATTTACCGTTAGCTTTTTCGGTGAAGGAAAACATCGTGAGGAAACCGGTGTAATCCCAATAAGGTCTAGTTTTCCCTCTGGGTTAGAAGGTCAGATGGCAGTCGCTTTCGTAAAACTAGTGCCTATGCCAAATCCTGGGATTAGGTGTCAAAGCGGACCCCGGGCTCCTTTAGGGGCATTACCGGGAATAACGCTAGGAGGATGATGATATGTGTAATCTTCATGAAGACTATAACTATATTGTTAACCCTTTACTTATGACGACCAGGGACGTACTAGTAACTTGTATTACATACGGAAACCTCATTTCAACTCCTTTTAGTAGAAATATACTTTGCATGTATTAGGTATTAGCCTGTATTGACGCTCAGGTGACCTCACTACAAAGGGAAAATATGTAGGTATTGATAGTTAATTAAAGATGAGAATCTCTTATCCGAGTTGGCTACACTAGAATAAGGGAAAGTGTGAACAACTTTGATAAGAAAACAGTACAAAGCGAACAGTTTCAAGATAAGATCCAAATTGACTGGCATTATAATGCTAGCTTTAGCAAAGTGCTAAAAGTACCTGTATTATAGCGTTGTTGCTCATCGAACCGTAGGAATGAAGTTCGGTTGTGTTGCATATTCCTCTTAAACATTATTATATTTCGTCGTACATTTTAACGCTGCACATCGGAGGCAATGTCGTATGAAATTGGATAGCACGCCCGCAGCTGTTACGTTCTGGTTTTCATAGCTCAAAGAACTACATGTGTAATAGAAAGCGACCGTCGTGTGCACAAGTGGCTGCGCCGAGTGTTTCATTAAATGCTTCAGTTGTTCTCTAAAATAGGGATTCATTAAATAACCTAGTGGCTAACAAAGCTGTGCGAACTTCAAAAAGAGTGGTTTAATTTATTTGCTTTCTTTGGTTTGAACCGACACAACACAAAATGTAGTAGGTAAATGAAAACATTAGGCTTCGTGTAAATTTTGCAAAATTTGGCAGTACCTAGTCTATTACTAATACGTTTCGTTACGCATTTGATACACATTCCGCTCTATTGCACCTTAATCCCTAACCCATAACGCCATAAGGCAAGGATTGCCATCCGTCAAAATGTCAGAGCTTGCCGCACAAGCCATCAATTTGCCTAATGCTACATCGATGTTTTAATTCAAGTGCATTAATCCAGCAGTGTTTCAATCTCGCTCGTAAACGCCGTCTGAGTCAATTAGAACACGTTTCAGTACCTAAATTAAGCCCAAACTCAGCGGGGTTACGTCAGTTAAGTACTGAATCCACCTTCCGTCTCCATCATCAGATCAGCTCGATGGTACCAGAATATTGAATTGTTATACAAACTATACTTATATCCAAAATTTCAGCTCAATCGGTCACCGGGAAGTGGGTCAATTTTAACTTGCAAGATTTGATTAAAGACAGACAGACAGACAGCGGGACATTTGAAACTAAATAAAAGCTTGTAACATATTAAAATAGGAACCACTCGACAAGTTATTAGCACAAATAAGCTTCATGAAAATATTGTGTTAAGATCAAGACATAACAAGTTTCCAGCTTGAAAAGGGTCCTATTGAATTATGTAAGAAGGCAAAACTCGACACTTTCATTCATTTCTTTTATTCCGAAAACATTTTTAGGGCAAGATCTTTTCAGATAACTTTAAGGCGTTCGTTTTGGGTAAAAAGATTATTTCTGCGATTACTCCAGAAAAATGTGAAAGCTAACTCAATTTTAAAGAAGTCTTGCTCAAGTAATTCATTATGTTCTATGTAAATAATGGAAACCATTTCAATATAACTTTAGTCTTGAAGTCCACTATGTTCTTAATTAATATGCAATTCCACTGTATGATTTGTCTGTTTAATATTCTACAATTTGTGATGAATTGAACCGTTTTAATAATTTTATGTACCTAAATTGATAAATCAGAACTTTCCTTACGCTTTTTATAAAAGATACATGTGCTTTCATTGTAAACGAGTTTAAAATTATTAAGTACATTAAGGCCAAATTTTAAAAGCTCCCAACAGTAATTTTAAAATTCCATTTCTCGCTTAAGCAGAGTGCCGTATGTAAGATCTAAATATGTCCAACTGCATATCTAACATTGGGACGGGCCGCTGTGTGTGCTGGTACGGGATAACCTTTTAGGGTTCCCGTTTCACTGCGCCTTGGAGTGACATGTGTCGTTCCACATCGGTGTCACTGCGGTAGCCACGACCGTAGATAAATTTGGGCACCATGGCCTCTCCTGCCACAGGAGCACAGGCCGCATCCCGCGACACGCCGGCCTAAACGATCTCATCCGTCGGGCTCTCGTTCGTGCCAGGGCACTGGCCTTCTTAGAGCCTACTACACGTACACCGGCGGTAATGCATGCTGGAGCATCTATATTTTTATGGAAGACTCTGGCTTAGACGTATAGGCTACCCACAAGAAGGGAGAAGGAATAACAGTACTATGACCTCGTGGGTAGCCTATACGAGTAAGCAACTTTTAAACAGAAAATTCTATTAAACAGTCAGAGCCAACGTTAAGAGAATGCGTGAATCCAAAAAATCGAACAGTCATACCTCTCAACATTGCTGAACTCGTGGAACGTCGGACGGTTCTACAGGAAAAGAAAAATAAAACATAAGCTGAGAAAAAACTACTCCCAAAGCTCTACAGAAAAATTAAGAGAAAACTGAAACAAGAGGAACACTATAATTACATGAAAATAATTGAGGAAGAACTAGTTAGACATTGTTCTGTGACAAAAGGACAACAACGTTTAAACTAAGACCCCAAATGGATTCCATCATTAATCACAAAAACGGGGTCCCTATGTTTCCCATAAACTTATTGTTCCGAATTTCGATAATCAGAAATTGATATTCTTATAATTTATAGACATAAACATCAATACCGCGACCCTAAGCGCGTGAGCTGAGCGAGCGAAGCAAGCGTGCCAACCAAAAATTACACAACATTCATCGAAACTTTTACAAGTACAGATTTTCCCAACTTTCGGGTCATCAGTTTATTGCACACGATATACAAACTATTTACACAAGCAGCTCTCCAAAAAAGGATTATGCTCGTTCTAGAAAGTAATCAACCGAGAGAACAGGCGGGCTTTCGTTCAGGGATCTCTACTGGACCATTTATTTACTCTTAAATCTTTTTATCGATAAGTCGACGAGAGTTAAAATTGCGTGGAAGACATACTGGTCATTAAAGGACATCTTGAATACCAACCTACCTATCAACTCAAAGAAAAACTATCCTATGTCCTACACTTATCTACGGTTGACAAAGCTGGACTCTAAATAAAGAAGTCGTGTACAAATTACAAGTTTTCCAACGGGCAGCAGAACATAGTATGCTGGGGCTTAAACTTCTAGACAGGGTTCAGAGCTCCGAAATAAGAAAAAAAGACCAAGCTGGTAGACGTACCTACGTATCACCTGCACGTCTATCATGGGACTGCCGCAACATACTCTCGATTTTTCTGGCACTTAACCTCTTGTTCTAAGTGTTCTAATAAGAAAGAGACGGATAGTGCGAGAAAAATCGAGAGAGCTCGCGAATAGATGTACCTAGACTAGACTTGCGCAAGATAGGAAATCGTGGACGTGCATGGAGGAGGCCTTCACCCAATCTTGGATCCCCAGAAATTAATAAATAAATCACTTGGTTTTTAATATTTATTATACGAGTAGTTTGATCTAGAAAACCATATTTTTATTAATTTAATTTTAATTGTTCACAGATCTCATGCCGACTGATCAATAATAAATGGAATGAAATTTATTTTTTCTAAATAAATAATAAATACTACTAAAATTATAACAGTAACTAACATACTACTTATACTTAACTAAAATAAATGGTCTCCCCGCGGCATGGTGCCTAAGATGCTGGCAGCATTTCCCCGCTGTATCGCAATACTTATGCGTTGAGCGAGGAAACCGCCAGCTCTTCGGTCCCCGGTGGTGTCGGCTAATTTTTTTGAGACTTCTTTGAAGAGTTTGAGGGCGCTGGGACCCCACGGACCAAGGGTCTCGACGCCGAATGGAACAAAGTAGTATTCGGCGCCAAGACTCCTATATTTGTTATTTTTTACCTTTTCTGCAGCCTCTGCAGCCGCACCGGCTCTGGAGGACGTTCCGTGGAGATGGGATGGGGCCAATGTGTCGACGCAGGTGGCGTCCCACACCAGCACCCGACCCATCTTCCACGGAATCAAAGACATTCCATCCGGTCTCTTGCCGTCGTCCCTGAGAATGCCGGGTGGCTCTAACAGGGCCGGCACATTGACGCTGGCAAGAGAGCGGCGTAGAATGTCGTTGAGTGCGGCGTGTCTTGAAAAGCGGCCCGCACTCTTTTGGCACGAAAGGCCGTGATGTCCCAACGCGTTGACGTCACTGCCGCAGGGACACGTGTGTGGAGCACATACCCGGACTCCAAGCCGCAGACAGGTAGCAACGCGCAGGGTGTGGGGTTCTAAGAAAGTCCCAGTATGCACCGACGGAAAGGCGTGTAACCAGGAGCCTGCTTCTCTGGTCCCCACAGCCAAGATCCTGGCGCGATCGGAACCTGTACTGCGATCTAGGAGAGAGTCGTATGTCATTTTTGACGATATGTCATCCCAGGCCCTTTGTGATTTTAAATTTTGAGGGGGATCCTTACCCGGGCAGGCAATAGACCAGGCGTTTTTGGCCTCCGTCAAGCCAGCAGTCTCATAGTTTACAGGGAACGCCCCTAAGATTTTACCTATGAGATTTGCCGAGCTGTGAACGGAGGACAAAAACGCCGGTACAGAAACACTGGAAATTTTGCGTAAACCTAGCCCACCGTAACGAATGGGTAGGGATGCTTGGGTCCAAGAATTCTCACTGAGTTGCAGGTTTAAAATACATTCCAAATTGTCTTTCAATAAGTCGTTCAAGGGTGTTAGTAAATTAAGAAAATTATTAAAAGAGCAGCAGCGAAGTACATAAGTTAATTTTGGAACAAAGAGACAAAACCTTAAAATAGTAAATGCAAAGTGAGGACTTAATTCGAGAAGACGACTTTCGTATCTGTGAAATTTGGAAATGGAATTTGAAATGAAACCCGAAAAAGAATCTTCAAAAATAGGAGATCCTAGGAGGCACAAGGATTTTTTATCTACTAATTTTATATTCGGAGTGAGGTCGTCAAACTTTTGTTTGATATCAAAACAATTTACAGAAGAGTTCTGAATAAAAAGTTCGCATTTGGAGTAGTTGAGTTCCAGGCCGATGGACTGGAATTTGGATTTTACGGTGGAGAGATCTGAAAGTACAGACTCCAGATCGCCTCCTAGGGTTCCATCGTCAAGGTACCAGACGTTGAATTTCGATTTTAAATTTTGAATAACAGGGTTAATTGCCAAACTAAAAATTGCCGGCCCGAGAGGATCACCTTGCTGACAACCTACTTCCGATGATATAACAGTATTGCGATAGATCAATTTCGTGGGTTCAGCGTAACAATGAAGTAGGTAGTTGTATATTTCCGGTACGTTAGTTTTGATTTCTGTCAGCAAGGTATCCCTGTTAACTGAATTAAATGCGTTTTTAACGTCAATTTTGACCAGCACGTCACAGGGGGCGTTGGAAAGGAAAGTTCGTAAGGCATGGACGGCTGCCTCACACCCTCCTTTTATGCCGAAGCCGAGCTGGACAGGTTCAAATAGGGGTTGTAATTTTGAAACTATGTATCTAACTGCAATTTTGGAGGCGAGGCGTCTAAGAGTTGAACCGACAGCAATTGGTCTTACCCCTCCGTCCTTTTTGGTGAGGGCAATGAGGTTTGCACCATACAGGATCGGGACTATATCTGGATTGGTGGTGCCTGTATACATGCAATTAATTAATTTTGTGATGGAGCAAACTAGTCGCTCGCCTGCATCGCCTACAGAGTGAGACGTTAAATCTTTCAAATGTTGGGGTGAAAGACCGTCCAGACCCGCCGCAGAACCGGTTTTGAATGAAAAAATCGCTTCATGGACGTCTCTATTTTTAATTTCAAGGCAGGCCTGGTTTGTCTGTGGGGGGTCCAAAAAGTAAGGGTTAGAAGGACCTGGGGGATGTTTAGTCTGTAAAGCCGAAAGGGTGTCTGGAGTGTCCGGGGATAAAACGTCGTTAGAGAAGAGGAGGCGCGCGGCACCTTTTAGGTCGCCGTCGCTTATCTTGGCCTCTATGTTTTTTTGGCGGTTGAAAGACGAGGTGATGTTGTGTTTTAGTTGGGGAGGTCCTGGGTAATTAGTGCAGTTATTTTTTATTTTCTGGGTAAGGGAAACTTTAGAACCATCTTCTTCTACGTGGAGTATGTTATACGGAAATAGAAAAAGTTTATGCCAGTCTGTGATATTATTCTGTTCGGTGCAATTATCTATGAGCTGAGATAAATGTGCGGCAACAGATATTCTGGCACCGCGAGGGATTCTTTTTACCACGGAAACATTTTTTTTAAGATGGCTCAGGTGAAGATGGAACGGAGTGGCTGGTATGTTGGCAGCGGGAAGGGAGGAGGGCAGGGGTAAAGGGTTGTTGTTAAGAGGTAAGTCATCCTGGCTGAGAAAACGTCTATGGACTTTGGTTGTATGTATGTTAAGTCCTCTACTACTTTGAAACGACTTATTACAAATCTGGCATGTAAAAGCTGGCGCGTTAATAACGGGTTGAGTTGCGGGTTAATAAATTAAATTTTACGTACTTAATTTATTAATTTAACTTATGTATCACAATTTTAATAATAACTATATTGGTTTTAGTTGAGTATTAGTTTTAAATGGGTATATCTGCATGTGTTAATAAATTAAATTTACGAAACATATAAATATACATAAGTAACAATGAAGTGATAAAAGATTTTAAAATACTGACATTTAGAATATACTATACGCATTTTAAATTTTAAAATGAAATTAAATTTCAGTAAATGATTGCTTTCAAGTTTTATAATTATATGAATGTATAACCAAATCTCCACTGCGTGCGAGTGCTGAACATAGATAATTATTGGTATTCACTTTACTTATTACTCGTAAGTCTAAAATGCTACGTTTTTGTTATTACAAAGTTTTTTTTGGAATGTTTTTTGTGGGAATAGCTTTTATAATTATATTATTTATGTTTTTTAATACGAACAAATAAGTCTGATAAAGTTTCTATGGAAAGCGACAAGAATCATTCCCTCTAAATATTTTGGCCCTGATGGTAATGCTTGCGAGGAGATATACTCGTACCTACATGATTATAGGTAGATGAATTTAACTATAAATGCTATATTTTTGTTATTACAAAGTTTTATTTGGAAAGTTTTTGTGGGGAAAAATAGCTTTTATATATTTTTTTTTATAATGCAAGCAATGAAGTCTGATAAAGTTTCTATGAAAAGCGGCAAGAATCATTCCCTCTAAATATTTTGGCCTTGACGGTAATGCTTGAGAGGAGATTATACATGATTATAGGTAGATGAATTTAACTATAAATGTAATATTTTTGTTATTACAAAGTTTTATTTGGAAAGTTTTTGTGGGAAAAAATAGCTTTTATAATTTTATTATTTATGTTTTTTTAATGCAAGCAATGAAGTCTGATACAGTTTTTATGGAAAGTGACAAGAATCATTCCCTCTAAATATTTTGGCCCTAATGATAATGCTTGCGATGAGATATACCTACATGAGTTAGATGAATTTAACTGTAGGCATTATTTGAAAACGTTTAAATTGGTGAAAATGTAAAGTGACTCAAAGTATATACCCTGTTACTTATAGTCTAAGTGTATCTTAAATATTCTTGAAGGATGAAAACAATATGCAAGACAAGTTTTACCAACTTTATACGTTAGATACTTTATTTATTACCATCTAGCAAATAACCAATGGATTACAAAGGCTTTTTCACGTCACAAACAGTGAGATGAAAAGTTTTACCATTTCGTTGAAATTACTTGATGCTTCGTATTGATCAAATGTTTGCTTTCTTGGAAATTAAGTTACTGAAAAGATCAACACAAAAGAAAGGTGCCTCGCTTTTGACCTGATATCAAGTTAATTTGAGTGTTTTTGTTTTATTTACACGTCTGTGGCCGGTCGCAAACGTTTGCTTATTCACGGTCACTGTGAAAAGAATTAAGAGGGAGTCTAACAGGTTACTCTTAAAAACTAAAGTTGTTGCAGTTAGTAAATTCAGATATGAGCCAAGGATGCAGTATCTACGAAGTCATACACTCACCGGACGAATAAATAAATGGTATTTCACGCCCTAGTCCAAATGATTTCTGCTGTATGCTAAAACACTTGCCTTTTACGTATAAGGATGGGCATTCTCTTTGACAAAAAAAGGATGCTTTATCCTTTTACCATAGATACACATGCCATTACTGCCATTAGCTGTTGAATTGTAAAAGGAGCAATATCTCTTACGCAATAATTTAATTCTTTAAGAAATTGATATCATCTAAGTAAAATTCTTAATTTATAACGAATATTGTACATTTTTGTGCACGGTACAGAGTACAGAGGAACTCAAGCCCAACACACCAAAAAAAGGAATAACTGTTCCTATAGGTGTGCCAGGGCTTACACATAAGGACCAAGGCCACTCATGACTCAAAGTTTAAACATTAATCTATTAACAACAATCATTATACCACAACTAAGCTTATTAAATTACTCCCCTAATATCGTAATAGCGGGTTAAGTTTGGAATTGCTGCGACACAGCAACATAGTTTGGAGTTGATTATATTTCGGCGAGGTTCGGGGTGCCTCGAATCTCGTGTACAACGTTCCAGTAATGGGCCTGCTACTGGCTCGGAATATTAATACAGACGTTTTGAGAGTTCGGCTCTCGTTTTATTATTTAAACAGGTCACTGATTAGCAGTAATGGCCAGCTTTAACGAGGGCTTATTAAGTTTTTTGCAATTTCTTCATTAAGTTATGTAAGTTATTGTGTTGTATCTGATGCTTATGTGCGTTAAGGACACAATAAATAGATGTTTTTAGACATTTACTACCAATTACCAATCCGAAATGCTCAATCGCAAAGTAATCAAAACCGCAGAAATTTGAATTTTGAAATCGGTGTGACGATAGCCCATGGCCATGTTTCCAAAGTACTTATGCCTTTAGAGCATAATTACTCAGAAACGTAGTGACACAAAATTGGACACAAAAGTTTCGTTAGGCGTGACGGGTGAGGTGAGGCGCATAAGCGTGTTCCGAATAACAGCCCTGATTACGTTTTGTTACTACCCTGATACAAAATTTGATATTAAAATTCGAAACACGTCTGTTTTGTGTTTCTTGCGGCGTAAAAAGTAGAAAGTACATAAGGAATAAAATTAAGAATCATTTGTCTTCAAAATATATTTTTGACACAAATTGACACTTCATTATTTTTCACGTTTCTTCCCAGACAGGGTTTACGAACCACAAAAAGTTCGACTCACGAATAAAATAGTCATGTGTTTAACAATAAAATTGTTGATATGAAAATATATTCTAAACCCCTTGGCGAATCTTAACTACGAACTATGCTAGGATTGCTAGGATTCAAGAAAAAAAAGTGTTGAATAATTAAATCAAACAGTTTGCAAAAACACTTAATGAAACTTGAGAGAGACTGAATTTTGTTGATAACACTAATGATATACCGATGAGAGATAGTGATGAGTAAATTAAGAATATGAGTTGGTGTCATGAAAACGTGAAACTTGAAAGTACGTACTTATGATGCAGATATGGCCCAACTAACATTTTGGTGTCAGCTAATGGTTTTATTATAACCTTTACCTTAGTAAGTGAGTTATAAGTATCTCAGTTGAAACTAATAGTGTTAAAGAGAAGTAAAAAAAAAAAACTCCAAAAGTGTTACTAGAGCTTTATTGAACGCTCCTAAAAAGGTTTTAGAGTTATAAGAGTGTTACTCAAAGCAATTATACTTAAGATGTTAAAGCTTGAACCTGTTTGTAACTTTACAAGGATGCTCGCTGACGCTCATTAACTCTTATTGATTTTTAGTTGTTGCCGTGGAGTGTCTTAAAAAGCTTAAGGTGTTATATCTACTATAAGGTGCAGGCAGAGACTTTATAACAGAGTTGGTCAAGAGTATTGTAAGTGTAATTATTTGATTGTATTATAACACCGTTATGACGGCAAAGCCTGCACAATATTTTTGACTACAGGTGTTGTAACTCAATAAGCGTTCTAGATGACTTAACTGACGCCTAAAGCTTTAATGTAAGTTCGCCATTGTTTTGGTGAACTCTAACCTACAAATTGATTAGGTTATTCAATATTTGACATCAAGATACTTCACTATTTATGTTACTCTTGCCATTCTATGGATGCCACTTAATTTAACATGCCACTGGCCAAGAAACAATAATAGAAAATGATAAAAACTTTAGGTGTCTATTTTATTCTTCATAAGTTTTATTAGAAATCTTTAACAAATTCTGGGCGCGTTAAAATTGAGATGGGAAACATGGTATACACACACCTTTATTACAGGCATTCTTAACACCTTAACACTTGGCTGGAACCGGTATAAGAATGATATAGGGGTTATTTTAACGCTAGTGTGCTAGTAGGGAGGGTGCACTGCAAGTCATGTATTGTTTTCGGTTCCATAGTCATAGACTCATACAATCATAGATTTGATTTTCATTCCTTCACTACCTTCGTGAAGTAGTGAAATAACTCTTAGCTGAAGGCGGTAGATGATTATAATAAAATAAAAACCCTTGCATATGTTTTTTTCAAGTTTATGTTTTAAGACACTATACAGACTTCTCGTATTCATATTCTTGTCGGCATCCTAGCGTTATCCCGATTGAATATCTATCTATCTACCTATCGATAAAAATAATTCCAATCATTATCAAAAAAATGTTGAAACATAAATCATTGCGATCCGAAACAAAGCGAACGTCAACCTTATCTCTGTGCAGCGTATATTCATGAAGAAAAAGATATCTAATCCCAATCTTTATACGGACAATTGGTCAAATAATTTATTATGTTATCCGCTTTGGTTTGTTCAATATACATGTCGGAACAACCCGTCCGGTGTGTATAAGTTATAGCCCATTTGCCAGAGGTTAAAAGACAAGATAATATCATGGATTTAACCCGCATCCTTTCAGCCCTTTTTTGCATATAAATAATCAAGAATGGAAAAGCGGGATTTCAAATGGAGGTAGTTTTCGACGCTTGACGAATTACAAGGAAAATAATGTTCGGGATATAAGGAGCACTTCATAATATCCCAAACGTTAATTTACCGGTTATCTATCGTTTCGAATTTAAACTTTCGTGAGACATGTTAAAATAAAACTTCTAATCACACGGTTCAACTCACGTATTCAATGTCACTCCGGGCGACATGTTTCTTACTCTTCGGGAGTTCTTCTTCAGGATGAGTGTTCTCGCGGCGGTGTCGCTCGTAACACTGCCCGCGCTCGCTCCTCACGTCGAGCGGCGCGTGTCGCACGCGCCGACAGGGCAGGGGGAGGGGGAGCGTCGAGCGCTGGAGCAGTTATGTGAGATTGCGGCAGGAGGTCATCTCCTCCGAGAGACGATACGCACACTGAACTCACTGTGTCCACGGGATTGTCACTACACGCTGTCCACTTCAATTTAGGAATGATAGTTTTCCAAGCTGGCGGTAACATCCAGCCCCCATCACGATTAAAATTTGGGCGGCGCCCAATCTCAATCGCCTCACGAATCTTGCGTGGCACATAACCTTTCTCCCGTACCAGCAATCTCGCCATGTCGAAGCGAATGAAATGAGACGCGCCTGTATCGCACGCATGTTCTGCTACCGCCGAGTTCCTAACATCCATCTTCTTCACGTTGCGTATGTGTTCCAGCGATCTCGTGGATACGTTCCGCCCAGTTTCCCCTACGTACGCCTTGCCACAATCACAGGGAATCTCGTACACCCCCGGGCTACCCAGCGGGTCTCGGTCCTTAGGAGAGCGCAACATCTGCGAGATTGCTGGTACGGGAGAAAGGTTATGTGCCACGCAAGATTCGTGAGGCGATTGAGATTGGGCGCCGCCCAAATTTTAATTGTGATGGGGGCTGGATGTTACCGCCAGCTTGGAAAACTATCATTCCTAAATTGAAGTGGACAGCGTGTAGTGACAATCCCGTGGACACAGTGAGTTCAGTGTGCGTATCGTCTCTCGGAGGAGATGACCTCCTGCCGCAATCTCACATAACTGCTCCAGCGCTCGACGCTCCCCCTCCCCCTGCCCTGTCGGCGCGTGCGATACGCGCCGCTCGACGTGAGGAGCGAGCGCGGGCAGTGTTACGAGCGACACCGCCGCGAGAACACTCATCCTGAAGAAGAACTCCCGGAGAGTTCGAAACATGTCGCCCGGAGTGACATTGAATACGTGAGTTGAACCGTGTGATTAGAAGTTTTATCTATCGTTTCCCCGAATTTCATTTGCCTGAATTTCATTTGCCCGAATTTCATTGGCCCGAATTTAATATTACGTTTCATTTTCAATAATATTCTTTTGACATTTTATTATTTTCCGTAATGTTGTATGCCCGAATCATTCATATGCCGTAAACTTTATTTGCTATAATTTTACTTGACAGAATATTCATTTGCCAAACTACATTACTGGGAGCCGTTCGAATGTTGCGAATGTTCGGTTCTGGCGCTTCGCCGGCCGCTACCGCGGCACGCTCGCTTCGCTCGCTCAGCTCGCGCAATGTAGGGTCCCAGTTCTACCTAACACTCCTCCTCGCGTCGCTCGTCGTCGTTCCTGCACCGACCTGCCTTAGAGTTATAATGATCATAGTCTATAAAAGGCGCCTATAGTTTAGCTGTCAGAGTTGAGTGTAATCGTGCGTTGGTACGCCCCGCTTTCATTAATGGGACTCAGGGTCCCGCAATCCACCCGGGCTCCCACCAGAAACTCGCTTCGTATCCGCGAGCTTTTATATACACTCTAAGGGTAGGACAGAACAGACCACGTGGAAATGGGATGCGCTGATTCGGGTTTTGGTAGCTATTTTTTATAATATCACCCATTTCACACAGTAATTTGTTATTTTTCATTTAGTATGGCTTTTGAAAGGTATGGCAAATGATTTTATTGCATACTAGCTTCTGCCCGCGACTTCGTCCGCGTGGAACTCTTTTTAACCCCCGACGCAAAAAGAGGGGTGTTATAAGTTTACGTGTGTGTGTGTCTGTGGTAGCGTAGCTCCCTAACGGATGGACCGATTTGAATGCGGTTTCTTATGTGTCATAGATAATTTTATCCCGAGTGTTCTTAGCTATGTTTCATGAAAATCTGTTTAGCCGTTTTTGAGATATTGGACTTTGAAATGAAAATGTCTGGGGTTTTTCAACTTTTCTAAGTTGTACCTATATCGTAGCTCCTTACAAACTTTTGCCACCTTAGACGATGATTCCCGGAATAAAAAGTATTATATACTCGTATGTTAATCCAGGTTATACACTATTATATACACATATAATATATGTATGTATACCAAAATCTATTTTAATCGGTTTATCCGTTTTTGCGTGAATGAGGGATACGACTCGCCTGACAGACTCTAAGTGTAAGCCCTGAGTGAACGCTCCGCTCACAGCCGGCGCCTGGGAGTCGGAAACGATAACGCAGGTTAAGCAGAGATGGCAGCGGTCAGTATTTGGATGGGTGACCGCCTGATGATGTTTGAGTGGTTGATATAAATGAGCGCTTCCGTGCTTTGGAAGGCATGCTAAGCAATTGATCCCAGCTGCTGTCTATGACAGTAATCGTTAAGCCGAATTAGAGGCTTTCGGGCGGCTTAAGAACTTCTAACAGTCGAGTTGCCCACTCACTTGACAAAGGGGGGACAACTGTTACTCGCGTCCGCAGGAGCTACCTACCACAACCCTGCACGTGTCCCCTGGGTGGTACCTACTAAAGAGTGACAAACTTTAAAGGCCAAAAATAATGTATGCCGTACGATTAAATAGTTAAAAGAATGAGGTTTATTCTCGATTTTCGCTACGGTGATAGAATTGTGCTGAAGTTTACCAAAAACAATGAAAATTTAATTGATAAATTATAAAGTAAAGGATAATCCTACTAACATTATAAGTGCGAAAGTTTGGATGGTTGGATATTTAGATGGTTGTTACTCAATGACGCTTAAACGGCTCAACCGATATGAAAGAAATTTTACACGAAGATAGTTTATAGCCTGGATTATAATATAGGATAGCTGTATCCTGGATCCACGCAGATGAATTTGCAGGCGAACGCTAGTATTCTATAAGTGTACAATTTTCAATATGAATCTGCTTATTTATTATAGCTTCTGCCCGTCTCCGTCCGCGTGGAACTCGTTTATATCGCAGCTCCATATAAACTTCCCCCCCCATTTCACCCCCGAAGGGGATGATTTCAGGGATAAAACTATCCTATGTCACTCTCCATCCCTTCAACTTACTATCTCCACTTAAAAATCACGTTAATTCGTCGCTCCGTGAAAGACGGACAAACAAACAAACACATACACTTTCCCATTTATAATATTAGTATGGATTACCGAGAAATAAACATGCGCGAATTGGTCCATAAAAACATTTATAATAATTAGAGATTTAGAAAAAGATACATAGGGTGACTGAGGTGCGACTTCTCTGAGAGGTGAAGCGGTCTTCTTTTTGTGTAATACTCGTAAATGTTTCAGAAGCCCGAGAATTCGCTGTTAATCTTGTTTCACGTTCCGTTATAGTCTTCGGAAGCTCGCGACAACGAATGGCGTTCACGATCGTGGCCGAGACGTGCTTCCATGTCTTCACTGTTTTCAAGGAATCTAGAAGCCCGGGAAGCTTCTTCGGACTCCTGAGATCTTGCCACTCGTTTTCTGGCGGCCTCTCTAGAAATTCGTGTCAGGTTCGATCTCTTTCTGGAGGGCATTTTGAGTAATAACGTTTTTGGGGACTTTTGACACATAATTTTGTGATTTGACAGAAGATTTGACAGAATAAAATAAACTTGTGAGTATTTACTCTGCATTAAAAAAAACTATTTATATTCAAAAACATATACTTACTGAATTCAACCCCATTTTTTAACCCCTTTCCATCCTTATCTTTATAATTTTTATAGCCTATTACCTGGCCGAAGATCCATTGAACGTTTTAGTGAAAGTTGCATATTAATCCATTCGACAGTTTTCCCGTGATACCCGGACAGAAACAGACAAACAGATAGATGGCGCTGGTGCGCAAAGTAAAGATTACTTTATCCAAATATTCTCAAATTTGGCCTGTGGGTCACCGTAACTCCATTAAACTTTTTTATACGTCTAATATGGTTTGTTGGACTTCAGACGACGACAAAAATCTGGAGAATGACCTTCTAAATGCGTGGAAATTGGTGAAGTTCTGCATCGCGCTATTGAAGTTTTTAATGTATGTTGTATAAATACAACTTCCTTCAAGCTCTACTTATTATGTCTCACTGACATCCTCAACGAACTTTCACAATTACTATATGTAGAGATGAATATTATGGATTATAAAGTTTCTGGCAAATGATATTATGGTATATGATATTATGGATTCGGTCTTATAAATATTATGGTAAATAACAGTTAAATGGCACATGGAAATATGGTAAACAAAATTATGGCCTGTGAATAGGATGGCAAATGAATTTCGGGCAAATGAAATTCGAGCAAATGAAGCAATACCTAATTTACCTTATTGAGAAGTTTGTCTGGTTGTTAAAGATGGTATTCTTTTATTGAGATAGTCTTTACCTGAATGTCGCAGACTGGTGGCTAACATGTCTTTAGGATGTAAAAAGTCAAACAGGTTTTTAGTCTGAAAGTATGCAGCACGCCCCTGCCCTGTTTTCTTCTAAAACGCATAGTTATACATATTTCACAGTTACAAAAATACACGTAGACGTAACATACATCGCGCTCGACTTGGCGGGGGCACTATCATGCCCCCAGATAAAACAGATAATAAAAATCTAGAAAACTTAATTCCATAATATATTTTCTAGGTAGTTCTTTTTTATTATTATAGAATTGAGGGCTGGAAAGGATGGGTTTATTAAAAGAGTTTATTTTTATGTTTTTTTTTGTCGAAAATGAAATATTTTATTGTTTTATTTCAAGTTTGACTTTATCGAAACCGCATAGGTAAACAATACTTTTGACTAAGGCTGTAGGTAGTGTAGGTATGTATTTATATGTATGAACATCTAAATTTTTGTCACACCCTTCCTAAAGGGTTTATCCATTATTTTCAAGGTCCTGATGGGACTTTTTTCACTCTACGATGAGAAAACGGTGTTCATCCCTGATACACAGGATCCGGGCCAGTCCTAACACCATCCTGAGAATGATCGCTGGAAGCCTTGATTGTGCATATTTAAAGCACTGTGCATATAAATAAGCATGTAAAATAAATATTTTAAGTTAGTACCTATACCTATCATTCATGTAACCACTAACCCTATTTTTAAGTACCTTCTAACAAATATTACCTCAATTGGTTGATAAATAAATGCATTATTATTATTATTTAATGTCATATGGCTTGACGGATTTCTTGTTACAATTTTTTTTTCTGTTCGTCTATTCTTATTAGACCAACTTCCGGAAGTCCCATTAAGTTGACATTTTAGGGATTAACTGGATATCTGGATAATCAATGGAGAAGGAAACAGGTGGCCATATAAACTTTTCAATTACACTTAATTAACCGGTTGTTTTCCGGCTCATTAGAACCCTTTCAACGAGTAGTTGAAGTGTGAAAAAAAGGACCAAATTAAAATTTCTAACGACAACTTATTTTTAAGTTTTATTATGTAGCATACAACGTATTTACCCACGACAGAGAAAGTCGACGATTTTACGACCATGATTTCCCAATTAACTTTTTGCTAAACATTAAGTAGTACTCGTTTCTGTAAATATACGCAACGTAATAAACTGTTATATTCTGTCAACAGCAGCTGTACTAGGATATTTGATTACGCCATCATGTTTATTTTAAGTAAAATGGAATTTCATAAAACTCGCGCACTGCACTCTTAAGCTTCTTGAAATATATTTTGTAGAGAAAATGCACTGGAAATGTATTTGACTTATTTGAATCGTAGGTATATTAAAGTTAATGTACCTACGATTCAAATAAGTGAAATACTCTGTCTTTTTGGACGTAAGTACGTCCACTTTTCTTGCCATCCTTGAAAAAGAACCTCTTTTAAAGGAATATTTTAACGACTTTTTACAAATTATTTCGTTGTATCTTGGCGTTTTTGAATATACCGTACACAACTCGGTTTTAATGATTTCGTTTTATAATAAAATACCTATAGCAGATACTTGTATTTTATAGTTTTAGATACAGTTTACGTTTTGAAAATTGAATCGTGTGAAATTGGAATATGTACCACCTACTCTACAATGATTATACAATGTGCGGAATGATGTCATCCGAGATTCACGTGATTCCAGTCAGCTATTGGAAGGCCCGTCTACATAAAATAACTAGCCGATAATTATTGGCATATTAAAGCACAATTTTCTCACATTGTTTCATGGGTACTAACATCCATTGTCAAAACTATGTTTGATTACATACCCGAACTTGAATATGTGTAGAAGTGTAACCTACTGAGGAACTTATTTTGTCGTTAATATAGCGCAGAATCCGTGTGGTTCCTACCCGTACAACATGATTTGCACAAACATGACATCTACCAACTGCAAAAATGTCACAGGTTTGGATATTTATTACATTTCTGCAAAGTTTGGTGTTTTATTTACTTGGAATCAGAATTTAGAGTAGAGATAACTTATTCAAAACGAACCTATAATAATTCCATTTTATGTTATAGGAGGCAAACGAGCAGACCTGAACCTGATGGTAAGCGATTACCGCCGCTCATGGACACCTGCAACACCAGAGGTGTTCTAAGTGCGTTGCCGGCCTTTAAGATGGGAGTATGCTCTTTTCTTGTAGGTTTGAAGGTCGTATCGGTCCGGAAATACCGCAGGCGACAATCCATTCCACAGATTAGCTGTGCGAGGCAGGAAGTTTCTGGAGAAGCGCACAGTTGAGGACTGCCAACCATCTTAGTGGTGAGGATTTTTTAGTTATCAAGAGTAATAACCCTCTCACTGGGGTCAAATTAAGTAGACATATAATTAACTAAATTGGAGACACAGTGATTAGTAGTAGTGTTATGATTGAAAATGGATCAATTGCCCTATTCGAATAATATAGTAAAGACAGTATGAATAGATAAACACCAGTTAGTTATTGAACCAGGTAGCAGTGGTTGTTGGAGTTGTGTGGAATGACGACCTCTGTAGCCTAGCTGGTATAGTAATAGGGTGACCCTGCCTACGAAGCCGGAGGTCCCGGGTTCAAATCTCGGTAAGGGCATTCATTTGATAAGCACGAATATTTGTTCCTGAGTCATGGATGTTTTCTATGTATTTAAGTATTTATTTATCTATACAAGTTATATCGTTGTATACACATAGTACAAGCTTTGCGATTTGTATAAGATTGTCCGAAAAACAGAATTGAAGTTAGGTAGTAAAAGCCGGCGAGTTCGCTTTGCGGAAGTTATATTATAGCTTGCACAGACACATGGTAAGTTATGTGGTTACGTAGGTAGAGCGCATTAATTAATGTAAGGAACGAATGATTGAATTAGGCGTTCTAGTCGTACCTTTGCTAAACTTGCCATGAGTTCAACATCATCATCGTCATCCTATAAACCGCAAGACGTCAAGTGCTGACACAGGGCTCCCCCACAGAGTGCCATTATGACCGATCCTGCGCCACTCGCATCTAGCGGACTCGCCAAGTTGCCATCAAACAATACATGTAAAAACTAAACAAATCGGTGGGAAACATAAATATCGATACCATAGTTCACAATCGTACTAATTACGGGGAAAAGTGGTGTAATTAGTACGATAGTGCTCAAATCATAAAGTTACAATTTCAGTGACAAAAAAAATGTAATAAGTACGACTGTGAAGTAGGGTACCGATATGATTAAAGTATGGAATCAATTCACTCTATCTTATAGGTAATAATTCACAAGAGGAAAATCTAATCCTTCTGGGTAATTTAACACAATGGTTAGAAAGAATTCTGCCGAAACCCACTATTCTTTAAGCGGCTGTAAAAAGTTTATGCCGACTTAGTCGGGGATTTGTGGACGTTTATAAATAGTAAGGAAGACTAGGGGCGAGGCTAGCATGAGAAAATCTCTTTCCAACAGCTTTTTTTGAACTTTAACGAGTACGACATCGGACCCATTTGCAGACCCTTAAACGTTAAATGTTGCGCCGGAAACTGTCATCCCATGCAGTGTAGGTAGCTACTGTTAAACTTCCCAATTTCCCATACAGTCGGAATTTTTAAAAGAACGTATTTAATCACCGGTCACAAACATTTTAAGTATGAGTCCTTTCAGTCTTTCCTCTGGACACTTCCAAATGCCTTATTTTTGCGCTGTACTTTAGGCCGTGGACTGGACGCTAGCGGGCAGCAAGGCGACGAGCGGCAATTCATATATTCGAGCGACTTCAATGTACGCTGCCAGCTGGCGTCCAGTCCGCGCCCTTACACCTGTAATACAACACCTTTCCGCAACATTCAATCTACGTCACGCTGCAACGTTGCATAGGGTCCCGCCATGCCCCGCAACATTCCACGTGACGCGGGACTATGTTGCTTGCTCCCGCCTAGAGAGCGAGCGCATGTGTCCCGAGTCAGTGTCGCACCATTTGTCACCGAGTGTAGTCGCGTACGCAACGTGCCTCTCAATATGTCTGTAGCACTAATCGCCACAACCTCCTCGGGCGTCATTTCTATAAACACTGACTAGTGTGGCCTACAAAATGTTTCGCGACATTTATCTCGGCACATTCCACGTAGTTGTTGAGGAACAGGCTCCGCAACATGTTTCTCCATTTGCCCCCTAGTGTATCCGTGGTTTTATGCATTGTAGTGCGGAACATAATGTATCTCTATGTAACTGAACCGTTTCATTATTTGGTCTATAGCTACGTGCCATTCTTTTGAACCATAAATGATGATATATTGTTAAGTCAGATAAATTGCGAATTATAGTGAAAATAATCAAATTTTAACGATATTATTATACTTAGTTTTTTTCCTGTTGTGTAAATTTTAAAGTTTAAAAGTAAAACGGAACCATTTATCGAAAAACTTCGAAACAATATGGAATAAAATATAATATTTTATATCACTAGTTCGAGTCTTTTATGTCCCAAAAACCTCATGAAACTGTTTTTTTAACCTTAGTTAAGCTACATAGTTTCGTTTTATTATACCGAAGCAATGAAAATTACAAAAAAATGCCATGATAAAGTAAATATTCACAAGAATCTTTATTACTTATTTAAAAGGAGGTTCCAGCCTTGTTTTAGCTAAATACACTTTTGTAAACGAATCAATAATGTTCATTTGATTTCCATAATCTATTTCAACGAATTTTTATAGTCCTATCATTAATACTAAATAATCTACAATACGTGCGCATATTTTTGTAGTAATTTTGGATCATTTTTTTACTCATCATGCTACATATGAAGGAGTAGCAGTAAAAATAAGATGCCAGCTTAGCAGTTAAATGAAAAATATGCTCCCGTCGCTAAAGGAGCGTCCCTGGAGGAAATTAAGGTGGCCAGGAAAATATGCTCGGAATTATCACAACTCTTTCACGTTAGCTTCGAGAAGCTTATCTTATACTGCGTGGGTATATAGTTCATAGTACAGGAAATTAATTAGAATTGGACTTGTGAAGAAACTGTTTCAGCAAATATACGGTATTTTCTATTGCTACAGGTAAATCAGAGAACGAAGAACGAGAAGAAAGTTAACATTTCATAGGTACCTACTTATAATAATTGATAGTATAGATAGGTAGTATAAAGCATTTGTTACAGTTTCTCTAACCTTAAAATTATCTTTAGAAATTATAGAGTGCCGGTTCACCATCATTTGATACTTAGTTCGTCGTTAAAGTCGTTATTGTTCACAAAAGTGACCGCAATAATGAATAGTAGGCTAATAATTCACACAATGCGGCTACCAAACGACGGAACCCATTTACGGAATATAGTCTAACATTTTACTGTCAGCTTTTCGGTGAAAGAAAACATCGTGAGGAAACCTGCAATACATCTTGTATAATATGTGAAGTCCCCAATCCGCACTGGGCCAGCATCGAGACTAGGTACTGCCCGTTCCCTCCAGCGGCGGCACGTGAAAATGTTCGATGGGCAACCCGGTACAAATGAGAGGAGGCCTCTGCCCAGCAGTGGGACGTATATGGCTGATTTATTATTTATCATGTTTATAGATTTTTGAAAAATGTTACCGCTGGCTCTTATCATAAACTCAAACTCAAACTCAAAATTATATTTATTCAAGTAGGCCCAGTAACAAGCACTTTCAAATCGTCAGGTAGAGACATAATCTTAAGCTAATTACTTCGAGTAATTTATTAAACATAAAAAGTAACATTTAAATGAAATATTTAAAATTTTATATAAAAAAATACTAGTCTAGAATGTTTCTAGAAAGACAATCTAATGTCAAAAAATAAATAAAACGAGAATAATTAATTAAAAACACAATGTCAAATTTTTCCAAACGGAATAAATGAATTATAAATCCAGTCAAAATTAGTCCCAAGAAGTTTTATCATTCATGTAGTCTTGTGCGCTATAATAAGCTTTAGAAATAAGTTTACGTTTCACATAGTTTTTGAATTTATTAATAGATAACTCAGTTACGTTTCCAACTTTCCAGGAAGTTTGTTATAAAACCTTACACAATTACCCATGAATGTTTTTTTTATTTTTTGGAGCCGAGTGGTGGGCATAACCCGTGAGGCACCAAAAGAAGTCGTGTGTTACTTTAGAAATACGTAGTCTTACCCGCAGCTCCGGCAGAACGCGGGCGGAGGCTAGCAGTGGCGGAGCGCCCATGCAAGACAATTCCCACCGGGTTGCCTAAAATTTAGTTTTAGGCAAGCCAATACGTAGACATACCCGCAGCTCCGGCAGAACGCGGGCGGAGGCTAGCAGTGGCGGAGCGCCCATGCAAGACAATTCCCACCGGGTTGCCTAAAATTTAGTTTTAGGCAAGCCAATACGTAGACATACCCGCAGCTTCGGCAGAACGCGGGCGGAGGCTATAGCGGTGGCGGAGCGCCCAAACAAGCCGATTCCCATCGTCTTGCCTAAAATTCATTTTTAGGCAAGCCTACCCTGTTTTTACTCTAAACTCTTTCATCGCTTTTTTTGTACCGTGTTGCCCATCGAACATTTTAACGTGCCGCCGCTAGATGCTAGGGTTATAATATAGAAATTTGACCTTTTGAGAAGATCTATTGAAAAAAAAAAACATTTTTTAATCAGATAACTAGTTTCGTATATTACATACAAACGTTACCATTATTTTGCTAGTTGTGAAACACTGCAATGCCCTGATTTACTGACGATGTACACAGTCTTTGTTGTTCAACAGCTAGATTGCTAGAACATGCATTGTAGTAGATAGACTCTAGGCAACTAACTAAGACTGACTGCAAGAACGTGGTCCCCGGAAATGCACGGTAGAATTGTCCTGTTAATTTGTTTATCCAGCTGTATCTTATACAACGTATAGCTACCGGAATTGAAGAGGGATGCAGTGATGTGAGTATTTCAAAAACATTAACGCTGACAGGCACTTAAAGGCTGACATGTGATGGGTTTTAATAGGTCGCCATAAATAAAGGGTTGTTTGTTTAGGCTCGGGTAAGCCTAAACAATTTGTATTTAAGTATTATGTATATTTACCTTCATATACGGCTAGAGAATAGGTCAATCTAATGAGCCTTAAACAAATATTGTATCTAAAAGGTGCCATACTTGGCACTGACTACTGATCTAGGCACATTACTATGTTGATATTTTCAACCATTTCTTTGTTACATAAAATTGACTTATACCTTTAATTGGGCAGTCATTAAGGTAAAAATAGGGGCGAGTAATAACTAGTAACAAAGCATAAAAATGTTCTTGGAAATACACGTGTAGCTCGGCTTTTTCTACGAACTTTGCTGGAAACACCGACGTGTACTTAGATACATAAAATGAGGTCACAACAATTTACGTTTGAATCTGAATCAAAAAAATAAATTTGACGCAGCAAACAAACGGAGCTAGTTTTTAATTACCTAAAGGGAAGTGGCATTCATAAACTACAAAAGAGAGTATATTTCTTAGAACCTTAGGACACGTCTTTTACTATTTGGCTTATGCATCATTGGCAACGGTTAGGCAGAGTTAACAGTCGGAGACCGCACAAAATCTCCCCCGGAGCCCCGCCTTTACAAACTAAGCTTTCTAAGCTAGATTCAAATATTTTTACTAAGTAAACAGCACAGTAACTACGTCCATATTGTGCTAGTCATTTGATATCCGTATAAACCCATAAAAATGATCACTTGAATTAACCGTAATAGAGTTTCATTCCGAGATTAGTTAGCACAATTTTCACGTTTAATCTCAGACTAATTCCTTATTCCTGTTTTGTCGAACGTCGAGAAACCGACGAAAACCGAGTAAAAGATATCATCATCATCTGAAGCTGTAACCAGCCCGGATGGGTATATTTATGTATCTAACGAGCGAGCGACGCGAACGAAGTTGTATGCTAAAACTTGGGACGAAAGTCGTTTGTCCGGTGTCTGTCCCGCTTTCCCGCTGTTCTCCTCTGCAATTCGCATTTTTAACAGATTCTCCTGAAAAATGTTGAGCAGGTTCGTAAATTATTAGTATACAATTTGATTGTCGATTCACTTTTTCAACATTATTTATATTAAAAAAAACACAGACCTGCTAGTTCTACAACTCACAGAGCCACTAGTAATTATATGTATTGAAATAGACAAAGGCTATTTTATTTTTAGATATCCATTTTCCGAAGGAGAGGAAGGGAAATGGTACAGCCTGAATCCCACTTGGGCGTAGCCACGAGCAGCTAGTTTTATTGTATTTTAGGGTCGGCAACGCGCGTTGTGATACGAGCAGCAGGTGGGACGTAAGCCTATTTGCCACTGACGTGATATAAAAAAATCAATACTTTAAATCCAAATACCTATTGACCGAGAACTGTAATCGCTTGTATTTCGGACCACAGAGTTAATCAGAACACTGTTCGAGAATTTAGTATGCGCCGCAGATCAGTTTCCATGCTTTGTGTATGCTGCATGTTCATAATCTAAACATAAGAAACTTTGTTAAAATATGTCTGTGTGTCTTGTGCAACTATAATAATTAGGTTAAGTCAAATAGGTGTTGAAAACGCTCTTGTAGGGTTAACGTGTAATAGTTGCTATATTTAGTTAAATAAATAATAGTACATTATTGCAGAGGGGCGGAAAGAAAGTGGTTGCCTGCCAAGAGACGAGTCAGGCAATCCCGGTTTCCGCCTAGGTGTATATAGGGTAATTTCGCCGGTTAGTGACCAATTAATTTTATGTGCCGGTTGGCGACCACTTAGCTGAGTTGGTGAACTGAAATGTTATTTTCTCGGTTTTTTAGTAGATTTCTATTCTAAAAAACAAAAAAAAAAAACATTATATAACTATTTGTTTCAATTAGGGTCCGTAGAATTGATGTTATCTTCAATAGAAAAAAACCTGCTCCTTCAGGTGGTCGCTAACCGAAGGTGATCGAGTAACCAGCGTAATGACCCTAGTGCTTTTCTCAGACTTGTGAGGAAATAATACAAAGACATTACAAAAACATATTGTGACATATATCTAATAACGCGGTGATATTTGTACTGTGATTTAGCTGTAAGCAGTCTTTTTACGTTTTTTATTTTATTTAATATTAGTATTTTTACGAATTCTTCCAAAGGCGGTATTCTTTTCACACTATATTTTACACTCAATGCGGCGTTTTAGGTATGGTTCATTTATATGCGAGTTAAAATAATAAATAAAATATCATCATGAAAACCGCGCGGTTCGCGGGTGATTTTCTGTGGTTGAATGATGGCGGCATCCGGATTTTAAAAAGTTTTTAAGGCTCCGGGAAATATTGTCTTTTGTATGGGTCATTATACTACTAGGCATGGAAGAGATTTTACTTTTAATTGTTGGGGGACAGAAATTAGCCACTTCGCTAGATCGTTTTTCAAAAAAAATACGACGCTTTCCGAGCATGCTTAAGAAAATAAATAAGTGTCACTATTATAATTGTATTTGTACACTGCACTGTAGTAAAAACGGTTGCTAAAATTTACGTTGAATTGGCATAATTTAGTAAAAAAAATATCTGCTTTTAACCCTTTATTTGATAATGTATACCAGGCTATACAAAGTCTTTGGCCCTCTTTTTGTATTTTTTTCCTGACCGAAATCGTTGGGACTGCCCTGCGTCACCGAGGCTTCAACTATGGACCTACGCTATTTTTTGTCAAATAAAGGGTTAAGAGGTAAAAAAAATACCGGAAGTCCATTTATATCTTCGCTCTCAATCTCAATAAAATACGGCGAGCTGACATGAGCATGCGTTTAAAATGTAGGTAGTAGAGAACAAAATTGAGAACATCGTCTTCATTTGTCATTTCCGTGGTTGGCCACTTACCTACTCGTATACAGTCAGAAGTAGCAGTTTCCAGGTCAAGGGCAACATAAAAGTGTAGTAACATGCGACTTTAATTTACTCGGTTGAATTTTAGGCATAAGTGAGCCATTTATTTAATAATTCATCAATATCAGAAGACTCTGTGCAAGTTCCTTATATGGTATTTTGTTGCTTCGTTACAAAATATTGTCTCAACACAAAAATGATGAAAGGAAATAAGCCAAAAGCTAAAAGCGAAAGGTCAGACAGTAAATAGGCCTTTTGCCAGATCGTACAAACAGAACCGAATTACTGTCCAGAGTAAAGTTATTATCCCTAGAAAAACTCATAGGATTTACGAGGATCTGCTAAAAGAATTTCAGAAAACTGAGACTCGTCTGCCAAATACCTAGTAGTCAATTATAGGGAAGGTTCCGCAAGACATTACAAAACATTATATCTTGATGCTGGATCACACATAAAACTTATAAATTTTGTGTTTCTTCTTCTTAGAACCCAAAAAGGATAAATTACCCTAATAATGACAAAACTACGTCGCATGCTAGATTATTTCCACATTCACGCCCAGACATAAACTCCTGTGTTGAACTTTAGAAAGGAGCAAGCTAGGTAAACATAGATGTAATACGTTCAACCCTTAAACCTAAGGACAAATTTGCCTTTTGTGTGTGTTCTACCACTTTTCTAATGGGTCGTGCTTTATGCTCCGTCCGACTAACCATTTGGAATGATGCTCAAGGCCATATTTTCTCCTGCTTCCCGGCAGCAAGGCGTTCATCCTCATATCTTGGAAACTAAATGGTCGCGTCCGGTACGGTTCCAAAATAATTTCATCCCACATCGCTCAGCCTATGGAATACTTAACTTTCCCGTGGTGATTTTCCCGAGCTTTTGGAAATAAGTTTATAAAAAGTCGGCGACACTGATGCGCGTATATCGGTCTATACTTTTAGTTCGTATCAAACACAGAACCTTTTTATCACTGCTGTTGACATCCCAGCTAGAAAAATAATTAATTAAGGGCATGCAGACGGAACGCTAAAAGCATACCAGTTAGCTTAGCAGCTTGCCGCTATAAAATTCGTTTCAGACTGTGACTTTTATTCACCGGTTTAACCCGGATTATTCCGGTTTGGCGTCCGGAAATATGCCGGATTTTCGCGGATTTCATAGTCGCCGAGTTACTAAGTCTACATTTTAAAATGGTGGTGGGGGCTCGCGGTGCAAATGTCTGTTAACCTTATTGATTTTATTAGTTCTTAAGAGAAAAACGAAGTTAGTTCACATGAGGCAAATCCGATTTGGTCGCTTAAAGGAATAAACTTTCATCATCGATAGAATTACCGCTGTCGTAGTTGTTGCAAGGTAGTATGTGTAAGTTACATACGTACGTTATATTTGCCGATTACATTTTATTCAATTGTAAAAATAGCTCTGAGGGTAACTCTCTTGTCAATAACAACTTCATCACTGTAAAAAAATGGCTGTGACCATTTCTTGGAAATGAATTTAGGTAAAACAAAAACCATACTATTCAAACCTGCACAAAAAAAATCTTTGGATTTAAATTTAGAAATTATTTCATGTAAGATAGGAGAAGTTCAATAAGTTAACTTATTAGGCATAAAAATAGACTCCGGCGTAAATTGAAAAGCACACGCTGAAAACATACTACGCATACGCCTATTCATGGCTCCGCTATGATGTGGTGCTGTGGGGGGACAGCACCCAGGCTGGACAACTGTTTGTAATGCAAAATAAATATATCCGTATCCTAGCCAATGTACGTATACCAAACAGTTGCCGCCCACATTTTGTTAAACTTACTGCTAACTCTGCCTTGTATTTACATACGAGTACTGCAAGCCAGATTTTTTGTTCGCGATAATCCACAAATTAAAGAAAGACAAGGAAAACACCAGGGAGCAGTACAGGAATAAGTTATTATTACCAAAGACGAATGTACAGATGTGTAAAAAGAGCGCCCATTATTAATGTATTTTAATCACGAATAAAATTCTAAATTATTAGAATCCCGAAATTTATTATTTAAGCGCAAACTAGAAAAGTTACTAATTGTTAAGAGTTATTACTTGGTTAAGGATTTTCTTAATGATGATATTGTATAACATGTAAATGGAAATCTAATGTAAATAAATAGCTCATGGAATTGGTACATTTTGCCTTGCATCAAATCGGGTAGTTCTGAATGTTGTATATGTTCTATGTGATGAAGTGGTTATGGCAAATCCAAGTTTTCCAATTCGGAAACCATCCGGATCATTGTATTTTTTTTGTAAAACCATAACATTTTCAGACTTTTTTCAGTTTTTACCAATTTTTACCAACAGGGACCTATTTTACGGCAAATGTCTTTGTGTACACTTTAAAGTAGACAAAATTTGCAACAAAATAGGTACAAGTGAGAAGGTAATAAACCAAACAGTTTGAAAGATACAGTTGTTCAAAAATGTGCAAAATTTACAAATAATAATAATTTTATACGTATTTTTAAGTTTTCGTCAATGTGGTGAACTATGGACCCATTTTACGTCATTAGTCCAAGCACGTTATTCAAGTAGTACACCATTCGCGACAAAACGAGACCAATTTGGTCTATAAAGACCTGATAGTTCTTTAGATACAGGTGTTCTAAGTTGCTGAGGTGAGTAAACAAAATAATAGAAGGGTTTGTAAAATGAACCGCGACATAAAAAATAAGCATTATAATTTACAAAAAACATAGTAATAATCATCATAGCAGCCGAAAGACGTCCACTGCTGGACATAGGCCTCCCCAAAGAGTGCCAAACTGACCGGTTCTTCGCCACCCGCATCCAGCGGACTCCCGCATACCTTTACCAGGTCATCAGTCCACCTTGTGGGGGGCCTACCCACGCCGCATCTTCCGGTACGTGGTCGCCACTCGAGAACCTTTCCGCCCCAACGGCCATTGGTTCTATGAGCTATGTGGCCTGCCCACTGCCACTAAGTTTAGCGATTCGGTGGGCTATATCGGTTACCTTGATTCTGCTGCGGATAACCTCATTTCTGATGCAATCACGCAGAGAAACTCCCAACATGGCCCTCTCCATTGCCCTTTGGGTGACTTTGAGCCTTCTTATGAGGCCCATAGTAAGCGACCACGTTTCAGTGCCATAGGTCATCAACTCATCACTGGCAACACACACTGGTCAAAGACTCTCGCCTTGAGACACTGCGGAATATTGGACGAAAAGATGTGCCGTAGCTTCCCGAACGCTGCCCGGAATCGACGATAGTAATAATAACCTCATGGTATGCAGTACTGGACTACTGCTTTGGTGACCTGCTCCGGTGTGGCATTGAAAATGTAAATGAAAATTATTTAATCGTAACGAACAAATACAAATACATACGTACAATACAATACTATTTAACTACTTAAAACTATTTATTTGTTACGAAATGGTCCCGCCTCAGCATAATGCTGGCTCACGAGCCAGCGCTGGTCTTCCGGCGGGACCATTTTGAGTAGATAAAATAAATGAATAAACGGCTGTACGTGCGAGACGGCGTTAAATTAAAAATGAACGCAGCCGCTGCGCTTGCGTCAAACAGCAGCGCCACCTGGTTGCGAACAGGTGCGCATTGGGGCTTAGGAAAACCGCAGCATTTTGTTTGAGGCTTGGCGCGGCTTTCTGTTCAGTGTCGAAGAGAAATTTCATTTTTCCTTGGCCAAAAAGTGCTGCTGGTGTATCACAACTACGGAATCCGTCGAGTAAATGATATCTGGGATTTTTCCTCTCCCACATTTTTTTAATAAAAGGGTGTGATCTCCTCCACCTTGTGACAAACCACAAAACATGACCAACAAATCTATGTGCTCGCCGGCGATCTTCACTACGTCAGAGAGACGTCAGAGTCGAGGACATCAGCATGTTGATGAGTCTGACCTTGTTCCTGACATTCGATAAGAACTTATCCTGAGCAACTGGAGAAATGGTTGTCTCGTCGAAAATAACATCAGGTGTGCGGACTTTGTTCCAACTCTACGGACATGTTCAGAGGTCTTGGTGTTTTTTTCTGAAGCGTCAGATGGATACCCATCGAAAACAACAGTTATATTGAAGCCGTAGTGACTTTGCTAGTATTTAATAATAATAAAAAACCGACCAAGTGCGAATTGGACTCGCGCACCGAGGGTTCCGTACAAACCATAACAAGCAAAAGTTGTAGTATGTTTATTACTAAATGATAAATGAAAATGGCATCTGTAACATTACAATGTGCGAAGCTGGGGGAGCATAAATTTAAACAAGGTCTCTTTATCAATTTGGTAATCCTAAAAAAAAAAAAAAATTAAGAACCACATCATTTATCTCTTACTTATAATAAATCTCTAAATTAAAAAAAGAATCAGCCAGTATCAAACTAACCATTTTTGTGTCCCGAATGATCTCGGCTTCCCGTGAACGGAAATACTTTGAACTTTTTTTACAAGTACATTACTATTCTAGCTAGGACTTAGGATAGTTTTTATCCGACTGCGATGGTTAATACATTTTCGGAAACATTTGAATCTCATTAAATTATTCATTTCTTCTGCTTGAAATCGTAGCCGCCATATCTGTCAACTGTCAGTGGCGTTAAAATGGCGGCCTTGCCTTAACTATCCAACAGTACCTAATAATTTCGATCCGGTGTTGTGATAGACCTTCACAATACGCATATTAAATTCTAAAGCATAAAAAAATAATCGATTCCGATATGGAAACTTATATGCGCTAAATTCGTATTGAGGCGTAATTTCAACAAATGGTTAAACAAATTTCAACAAAATAACGTCAAACGTCAAAAGTCTGACCAACTTCCTTTTTTTTATGGCATGGAATATTTAGCACTGTCATCGGCTCATCGCGTTCAGCCATGAAGTTTATTTGAGTTTCTGCAAGATTACACGCGGAGTATTTTGTCACGATACGATACTGCACGGCTATCACAAGACGGCGCGCGAGCTCTCTCGATTTTTCTCGCACTATACGTCTCTTTCTAAGTTGTCTAATAAGAGAGTGACGGATAGTTCGAGAAAAATCGAGAGAGCTTGCGCGCCGTCTTGTGATAGCCATGCTGATTTGTCAGGATTTATATTTATCAGCAATAAACGTATGTATTCAATCAGTACAGAACGGGCCTTTTATAAACATTAATTATCAACCGCGTCTGTATTAAGGCGGTATTATAACTTCGTACTACGCGCCTTCAAGTTGACATGCAGCCAATATAGAGACACAGAAATTGGCCAACATACAGGAAAATACTTTTATAATGAATCACAACACACATTTAATTAAGTTGGCAATAGCGGTAACATACATAAGATTTGGCAGAATGTGATCTGAAACATTGCAATAAGTATGAAAAAAATATATCGGAGTGACTCAAGATCATTTCGGCCATCACGTCTTTATTTATTTAATATTAAGTGTTAAAAATATGTACAGAAGAAGATCAATAAACATTTAATGCTGCAGCCTGTGTCCTACCTGTTGGATCTATTGTCACAAACATCTACTAAACTTTTACCCCGGTATTCATAAAATTTAAAATACCTATGTTCAATAAAACGAGTTTTGTCCTTTTCCTACTAATTTAAAAATCAGAGTGACAGATAAAGACGAACGAATCTTAATGGCATTTCAACTAAAATGGGTTTATTCCACGTTTTACTTGATAGGCTAAATGAGAACTGCATGTGTCCTATGTCCAAGAGAAGAAATGCGTTAACTCCCACCACATTACCATGCAAACGAAGTCACAGGTACAGCTAGTTTTATAATAAAACTGAAATACCTGAAATACCTACACTAGATTTGCAGCAGCCTGGCAAAACTTCTTTTATCAAAGTGGTTTATTTACAAAGTTTTTAGTCACTATCTTTTTATAAATCCGGTTCAAAATACTAATTAACTGTTTTTGAAAAAAAATCACCAGACCTGTAAAATGTTGACTGAAAAAGGTATGAAGTTTGAAAAAACGTTATCTATAGTTGTACTATTTCGTGTAGTTAAATACACATTCCAAGGCCACACAACTTTGCGGAGCAGATTTCCACCGTCTACAACTACGTACATATAATTCCCCTGCTCCAGACTCACGGGTTTGACGGCTTTGTAGAATGATGCCGTTGTACCATTCCTGATTCCATCTTCAGTAAAAAAAGCCATGGGAAATGGTGACTATTCACGTATGAAAAAATCCTTCTATTCTTAGTTCAACGTTCAACAACTCATTATGGCCAGGTGTGACATAAAAAATGTTAAACACACAAAATTCAAAAAAAGTTATTTTTTGGAAATTTTGCTAACATTAGCTGTATTTTAGAAACTATGTGGTCTAACTTAACCATCTTACTTTTAATTTTGTTTCAAATTAGGTTTTCTATAAAAAGTACATAGTGAAATTTGCCGTAAAATAGGTCCCCGTTGATGAAAATTGGTAGAAACTGAAAAAAGTCTGAAAATTTTATGGTTTTGGGAAATTTGGATAACATTTTAAAAAATAAAATTAATAATAAATATAATACAAGGGTTAGAGAAAAAAAATTAGTACAACAGAAAACTAGAAACTATTATGGTAAAAGAGTGTCTAAATATATTGTACCAAAAATATTTAACAAAATTAATATCCTAAGAGAAACTCCCAAAGTAAGCAAAACTGTGTTAAAATCAAAGTTAAAGGGCTTCCTCCTTGATAACGAGTTACTGTCGACTAGCTAGCTAAGATAAAACTTCAAGGATAAAAGTACTCACCTACGAGCATGCCTAGTTTTAAGTTAAGTTTGTTAAGTTAAATGCATGCAATGCGCTTTATTGTACACAGAAACAGGTTAAAAACACGTCATAACATATAAGAGGCAAACTTATCCCTATAGGGGAAATGTTACTAAATATTTTTTTTAATGTAAGTAAGTCTCATTAAAAATTGTTAGATTTAAGTAAATAGGTTACTATAAAACATGAGCGTTTCTCGCCATCAAACGTCACAGTTTGGCGAGTTTGTATATAAGGTATAAAATGTAAATTCCTTTGTTTTTGAATAAATAAAAAAAAAAAAATTTGAAAAGCTGTATTTTATAAACTATTGGGTCTAACGTGACTATACTACTTTAAATTTGTTGCAAATTTAGTCTTCTTAAAAGTGTATATAGTGACATTTG
Source organism: Epinotia demarniana (assembly GCA_945867215.1). Classification (NCBI taxonomy): domain Eukaryota; kingdom Metazoa; phylum Arthropoda; class Insecta; order Lepidoptera; family Tortricidae; genus Epinotia; species Epinotia demarniana. The sequence continues at coordinate 37,086,504 of OX244260.1, read as the reverse complement.
CCGTAAAATAGGTCCCTGTTGGTAAAAATTGGTAGAAACTGAAAAAACTCTGAAAATTTTATGGTTTTGGGAAATTTTGGTAACATTTGACAAGCTGTATTTTATAAACTAGTTGGTGTTACGTGATCAAATTACTTATATTTTGTTGAAAATTTAGTCTTCTTTAAAGTGTACATAGAGACATTTGCCGTAAAATAGGTCCCTGTTGGTAAAAATTGGTACAAACTGAAAAAAGTCTTAAAATTTTATGGTTTTTCAAAAATTTGACAATGATCCGGAGGGTTTTCAAATTGGAAAACTTGGATTTGCCATGACCACTTCATCACATAGAACATATACAAAAATCAGAACTACCCGATTTTATGCAAGGCAACCCCCGTTTTAGAGTACGATTTCCATGGACTAAAATGTTTTTAAGTATTATTGTACATTATTGTACAGGGCGTCATGGTCTGACTTGTAAATATTTTAACATCTTAATTATTATGTACAGGACTACACAATTATTAAATATACATATTCTTGTGATTGTTAAGTTGGCAACGGTGTTGCCTTACTTCCGCCACAAGCGGATTTTGACAGATGTGTAGGTTCATCTGTGCTCGGTGGTAAAAAAATTAAAGTAAACGTCGAAATAAAGAGTGTGAAATTAAGGTCGTGTATTAATTAATTACCGGGTAACTAATCCCAAAATATAGGGATATAACAACTGATTGGATTGTTCCGGTTGATACAGCTTCACTTATGGCTGTTTAATCGAATAGCAGAGTTTAATTTGGTTTGACATTTCACATGCCAAATAACCAACCATGTACATAACTAGTGATTTCATTGCGCGCTCACTGTTTCATGCATGCCGAGACTAACCACGTTTACGCACTGGCGTAATGTGGCACGATACGCCGCTCGAGCTATCAGCCAAGGTGGGAGAGTTTCGAGACTTTTCTGTTTAACAAGGAATATTTTTTATGGGATTTTATTTTCTATTTGTAAATGGCAGCAACGATTTCGGTGAGCTTGCAGGGGGTTACGGAGGTGATAGGTCGATTGAGCTATGTCATGCATATTCCCGAGAAAAATCGTTTTTTCCGGGTCTACGACCCAAGCCTTTATGTGATAAATGACAAAGCATATTGCGAGGCATAACAATTAACAAATTATACATTTGTTTTTCCAATAGCATAAACTGCTTTTAAAAATGTTAATTTTTATTGTTCCCAAAGCCATATCGTATTTGCGTCATTTACTAAATCCACCAAGTAAATAATATCCGTTTTAACCTAAATATTCACTTACGTTCAAAACCTTTGTTGATAATCCGTTTTCGTCCCAAGCCCCAGAAATATAAAAGATAAATCCAATATGGGACCTTATTATGTGAGAAGAGTACATAAAAATGCTTAAAACAGCAAAAAGGGGAGGACGTCGCTTGAATTGTAAGCAGTGCTCAAGTAACAAACTATTAGTTATGAGCGTAGGTACTTGGGACTGTTACTGTTTTGCCGAGTCTGGGATAAGGCAAGGATGAGACACTTTATATCTGGGTTTGTAGAGCGCAATTGAAAACACGTGTTACATACAAAGGTAGCAAGTCAGTTATATAAGTTTTTATTTAGCCTTTTGCAATTACTTTTTCTTTCGAAATTGGGTCTCGCAGTGACTTTTAAGGGAGGTTAAAAAACTTATATTATGTTGCGCCAAACTAATGTCTAATTCTGTCTTCCTTAACTACCGAGAGCATACAGTTTAATACGTCACTCGTCAGTTGTTTAACATTAATGGATTTCTGTAACTCAATTTCTAACGAGATTGGGTAGTCTCAATTGTAAATTGCTGTTCAAGATACACTTCCACAATAAAAGTAGGTACCTAACGATTTGATAATACATGATAATACCGACCGACGACCGTGATAATATTAATCCTTAATTACTTATTGAGCGCTGCTACATTTGAGGTACTTACGAATTGCGAGCTAAACTGTGTTCCCTTTATAAGTTATAAGTTTTATCGTACATTGACCGATTTTTAGCGATTTTACTCACAACATGTATGGCATGATCCCAGCTTTCCACAGGGCAACCCACCTTTCCTATTAAACTAGGAATGACGCGGAGACATATTATGTACAAAAATTAAAGTTGAATACTAGTCCTGGCGGAACACCACATAACAAGTAATCTCACATTTGACCAGCATTTGTTGATGATCATAACAAGTTTAGACTTAGGGCAGAAGTCGAATTAGACATGTTTACTCATAAAAGCACTGAAAAAATTGTAATATTTGGGCTTGTGACATGTGAAGCATGAATTGCAGTTGAGTTTTTTTTGTTGTTTGTCATCATTAAAGCCGGCTGGAACTCTAAATTTAAATTTTACAATGTACACTAAAAAGCTATTTGATTTGCTTTATATTTATAAAACCTTATCTATATTGTTCTATGATTATTCTGTTTAAGTATGCCCGTGCAATGTCTTTGGTAGTCACGTACTAGTCCCATATGACTGTACAGTGTCTCGAAGTCTAGTCATGTATCCCCGTGTTACGTCGCGGAGCGCAGATGCAAGATGCTGGAAAACCAAGTTTAGACGTTTCTATTCGACGAAGCAAGTGGGAGCGAGGTTTTCCCAGTCAGGGATATCAGGTTACATGACATTTACCTTTCTCTCTTTATTTTAAATCTTAGTTCAGGATAAATACTACAACTTTATTGTTGCAGAAAAAAGGTTATTTTTTAGTTGGTGTAAACTATAACATTAACTAAATTAAATTAAAGCTAAGTTAAATCTAAAAAAGGCCCTCGAGGCATTGTACCGAGGATGCTGGTGGCATTTCCTCGCTGAATTGCAATGCTGATGCGTTGCGCGAGAAAGCCGCCAGCAGGATAAATTAAATCTAGAAAGGAAAGAAAGAAAAACATTTATTTATGACAAACACAGATAACAACAGAGAAATAGGTAACAAAAATAGTTCGAACACTGTTAGTCACAAAAGGGCCACAACTCAGCATGGAGCTGGCAAAGCCAGCGCTGTTCTTCCGTTGGTCTAACATACGTCGGTATAATCATAAAATTAAACATCCGATATAATATTTGAATGACACCATCATCATCATTGGGTTGACACTATCCCTTTGAATGTTTTACCAATTTAGTATAAAAGTGTTGTTAAGACTAGGCCATAGGGTATTTTCAACTATCAAAATTAAATTATAAAAGTTTTTTTTTGTACGTTTATTACCATAAGAAATGCGAATTTAACACTGTTTTGTTAAATAAAACAAGAGATTAATTTTAATTTGAAAATTAAGATTTTAGTGTTCTTATCTGTTTTACGTGACCGAAAACGCCGACGTCAGGTCAAGTCAAAATGGCGACTTCTGTGAGTGACGTCAAAATAGAAAATGCAAAAAACAGAAGGCGTAGATAAGGACATGCACATTTAAAGTTTCTATGATTCTGCACATGTATCTGTATCTTCTCAGTAGTCTAGTCAGTGGTCTGTTGGTGTCAGTTATGACGTCACGATAATGGCGGCTGCCTTTTTGGCGCGAATATGTAATACCGATGGGGCCAAAACATACAAAGATTGATTGATTGATTGAACGTTCAAATTTCAAACATTAGTATTTGCATAAAGCGATATTATTCAGAGGAAATAAAAATACCAGTCGACTATCGAATGTATACATCATCACCCTCCTACAGTTGTTCCCGGTGGTGCCCTAAAGGAGCCCGGGGTCCGCTTTGACACCTAATCCCAAGATTTGGCATAGGCACTAGTTTTACGAAAGCTACTGCTATCAGACCTTCAAACCTAGAGGAAAAACTAGACCTTATTGGGATTAGACCGGTTTCGTCACGATGCTTAAATTCAACGAAAAGCTAACAGTAAATATTCCGTACATAAGTTCCGAAAAACTCATTAGTACGAGCCGGGATTCGACCCACGACCGCCACTTGACAGCCGCATGCCTGAACCACTAGGCTACCGTAGCTTACTATCGAATCTATACGAACGTCTTAAAATATTTACACGTATGTATGAAAAGAAATCCCACTGTGAAGCGTTGTAAAATGCGAGGCCTTTTCATAGTGATTGTCATGATTTTTCGCATTTCAGGGTTTCTATATTTTACGGAGAGTCGTTTTATTGGCTCAGGTTTATTAACATAAGGGAATATACACGTTGCTTTAGATAATCCTATATAAAAAATCGGAAAAACTATTATATGATGATGACATTTTTGATTGATTGACCCTCAAGGTCAATCAATCAAAAATGTATCTTCGTTAATATAAATAAACTGTGATTAGTTCGTCTATCTTTACCGCATCAATTTTATTATAGTGTTGTCAACTTATGAAGTAATAAAATAAAATTATTTTTTTAGACAATTTAAAATGATAACCCTTATCGTGGACGAGGAACGACAGCAACAAAAACAGAAAGTTACAACTTTGCTGGAAACACGATACCCGAAGAGAACGAAAAACGGGATATTGGTCATTATTTAGAACGTGCAACAGGAATATACCTGACAAAATGGATCAACGCAATGTTGCATTCATGGATTGCCAGGGAACTGCTTAATAGTCTGGGATCAGCCGATCATACGCGGTCAGAAGCAGTAGCGAACTCAAAGCGCAGGCGTCGCGTGTCATGCACGGAGTGTACCGGAATATTCAACAATTTCTTGACGGGAAGAGCCGGACGGATCGTGCCTGGCACGCTCTGGTGTTGGCCGACTGCTTAATAGTCTGGGATCAGCCGATCATACGCGGTCAGAAGCAGTAGCGAACTCAAAGCGCAGGCGTCGCGTGTCATGCACGGAGTGTACCGGAATATTCAACAATTTCTTGACGGGAAGAGCCGGACGGATCGTGCCTGGCACGCTCTGGTGTTGGCCAGTACCGGAAAGGTCTACTGAGCGATTGGCGAGTTATCTCATAGTTATACATAAGAAAATATTTAGCATTCATAGACGATATGATAGCCTTTATAAGTATTTTACGATCTCGCAGTCCTAAGCACATAATAATATATCACAGTCTTTGGTGATTTGTTGGCCCTTTCTTTACAGCGATGAAAGCAGAGAAAACTGTTCATATTGGAATCGATTAATAACTTTATTTACCTCGCATCTCCCTTATTTGGAAATTTGGAACCAAGACCGTATTTCATGTTGCTAGCGTTCTAATTCGAACGCAGATGTATTCGGTGGTTTCGAAAGTTACGAATCAAAATGTACCTTTACAATCAGAACGGTAGTTCACGAGCGAGGTGGAGATTTAGGAGGGTCCGTACGGTACCCGCAGTTTGTCTCTCGGACAAGGGTCCAACGTGCGGTTAGAATTAACTTGTCACAACTGGAGAACAATATAATTCGGAAGTAATCGAAGCACTAGTAATAAATTTAATTTATTACGGTTTTAACTATCCTAAAAGTTGTTAATTGGTTTAAACAATTGCTTTATTTGGATCGAAACTTTATTTGAGTGGTGTATGTAGTACAGGTTATGTAAGACTAAATACGACATTTTGGCGGCAGATTATGGACATCAATTAAATTTTGTGAAACTTTATATTAGGACTAGTAATGCGGAGCTGCCGAGTCTTACTAAAATTTAGGAGTCCTGTCCACGTGTCACATTCACATGTTGCTGTCCAAGGTCGGTTGAAGAAAATATAATACCATTCCATCGCTGCCAGCAGTGCTATCTTCAACATCATTCACTAGTGCCTATTCAATATTAATAGAAACTATTACTTTACTACTAGATAGGTACTGCGATAACCAATGATTATTAACAACTATTTAAAAAACTCAAGTGATATTTAGCAATATTTTTTACATTCTATTAGTGTAAGTAAATTATGTGTTGAGATTTAGATCTTTGCTCTTGAAGTAGGTCTGTACTTTGATTATGATTTTAAAGTTGTATGCCGTAATAACTGGGAACTGTCTTAAGTAGCTCCCTCGTATTAGGATACGAATGCAACGCGTAAAACGCGAATCATTAACAGCGCAGCAGCCTCACGCAAAAACGCCTGCAGTTATGAACTCTTACAAACATGTGGCATCGAGTATTTACCGCTCTCAGGAATCCCCCTAAAGTGTGCAATTCCACTATCATCCCATCTGTATGCAGCAACCTTACTGGGTTTAGAAAATGCTGCAACGGCTTATATTGGCGCCTTTCCAAGAGGATAGCCCGCACGGCAATTTTGACCAGATTAATTGTTACTACTTTTGCCAAATGCACTCTGGAGTTTAGATTTATGAAACGAATTTTGTATGTAGCATTCGGTGTCATATTTGTCTTTCTCGCGAGTCGTATGTTGCGGCTTAGTATTTCATCTGGGACATTTGTCAGGGGATTTTGCAAGAAAACAATTGTTAGGTAAATGTATGCTGGGGATTTTTGTTGTTGTTACATTTATAAATTCTACACATGGATGATAAGTATAATAAACTCACGCCTGTACGAGTGTTCACAAAAAAGATAACTAACCTAACCTAACCTAACCTAACCTAACCTGAAATAACTTTTTCAGTTCCTATACTTCTAATTATATTGAGTAACTTCGTTGCAACACATTTATCAACGAAATTATAATAAATAATAAATAAATAAAATAATAATAAATATAAGGGGACAATCTTACACAAATCGACCTAGTCCCATAGTAAGCTCAGTAAGGCTTGCGTTATTATATAAATGATGTTTCAAAATTCAGCATAGAAATTAGACTTGTTTGATTGTTTTTATTAGCCTTAATACTTCATCATTCTCCTAGTGTTATTCCCGGTTGTGCCCCTAAAGGAGCCCAGGGTCCGCTTTGACACCTATAACCCCAAGATTTGGCTTAGGCACTAGTTTTACGAAAGCGACTGCCATCTGACCTTCCAACCCAGAGGGAAAACTAGACCTTATTGAGATTAGACCGGTTTCCGAACGATGTTTTCCTTCACCGAAAAGCTAACGGTAAATCTTCCGTACATAAGTTCCGAAAAACTCATTGGTGCGAGCTAGGATTCGAACCCACGACCGCTGCTTGACAGCTGCATGCCTGAACCACTAGGCTACCGTAGCTCCATTAGCTTTAATACTTACTGTGAACGACAGAACCGAACAAAGACAATCAGGACTGCACGCGAAGAAACGTAATATATAAGCACCGCATAGATTGTATAGGCAGGTAAAGAATGACCCCAAATAGTACCCCATTTCACTTAAGAACTGTATTAAGTAGGCAGGTAGAATCCCCTAGCATTGTATAATTGTGTCAGACAAGGTATATAAAAGCATATAAGAAATAATTAATGTGTTCAGAACAAGTACATAAGCCAGACTGGCAAAGCTAAATTCATGTAAATCGAGTATATCAAATAGGCACGCCCATAGCGACGACCAACATGTCAAGCGCGATCATTTTTAGCAACATTGTTCTAATTGGTTATAATTATCCCATACTAAATTGTAAAACTTAACTCTAAGTCGAGTAATTTACCTATCTTACGAAACATTCAGCTGAATATATTGTTTGCCTTTGATAATACATATGTAAATCATACACCGATAGGTCGGCCAAAGTAGGCGCTATCCGATTAATATCATGGACCAAGTCTAAATAACGTTGTTATTATGTAAACTCAAAATAAGTAGTTCATGACGGGTCAATATTGTGGAAATCCCGCATTCAACTTAGATTATTTCATGCCAGAAGTCAATAAGAGACGCAAAAATGTATGTAAGACGTCAAGTAGAATCAGCTTTACATTTCCTAATAAGTTTCGATACCAGTAAGTTTAATCCAAGTCAGATATTCAAGATGTAAAGTAAATTCATAGTGAAAGTAGGCGAAACCAGCCTGGGTGGAGCTTACCCCCACCACAGAGCCAAGCGACTTTTTGCACCACAATAGGTTTGTAGCGCCATATGCGCCCGCATTTTCATCCTCACTAGGTGGCGGACCTAAACTGGTATAATAGCAGCTCATTATCCCAGTAAAATCAAGCGCAGACCGGGGTCCCCGCCACTGAGGGCCCAATTACCATGCCTCCCCCGCCTGGACTTGTCCCCGATGGACACCCAGGATGAGAGCGCCGAGGATGGTGATGACGACGAGCGTCAGGAAGAGGCCGTAACCGCGCCGGCCCCTAGCCAGACGCCACCGACTACAGCGAGAGCAGCCACGACCCAGCCGCCTCTGAAGAAGCCGCGCCCAATCACGGTCGACAACCTCCCGGACTGGAGCGCGCACTTCAAGCGGATACGGGAGCAACTGGGCCGCTTCCCCAATGCCCGCCCCTATGGAAATGGAGTCCGCTTCCGCCCCGATGACCACGAGGAGTACAGGGTGGTGCAGGCCTACCTCGAGGCCCTCGGGGACTCCATCTCCTGGTCGGCGCTACAACCCAAGGCCGAGATCCCCCTGAAAGTGTGCATCAGGGGGCTCCCTGCGGACACAGACCCGGCACACATCACAGCAGACCTGGCGGCGAAGGGATTCGCGCCATTATACACGCGCCACGTGGACGCGCGTGCAGGGAGACCCGGCTGCATATTTTATATGCAGCTCGAAAAAACCGATGGCCTAATCCCGGCCATATATGATGTCCGAGAGGTGCTCGGGATGACGGGAGTCACAGTGGAGGCATGGCGCGGCAAGAAGGGGCCGGCGCAGTGCCACCGCTGCCAGGCTTTCCGGCATTCCTCTCACGGCTGCCGCCGCCCAATCAAGTGTGTCCGCTGCACGGGGCCACACTCTGCGGGCCAGTGCGAGCGGCCGCGCGACCAGGAGGGGACATGCGCAAACTGCGGTGGCCCCCACACAGCAAACAACCCGTCGTGCCCCACCTACCTGCGGGAGGCGCGTTCTAGGAGGACCGGCACAGCCCCCCTCACAAACCGCCGCGGGATCACCGTGCCCCAGCCACGCTCGGTGGATGCCACCGAAAACGCCCCTAACACCCTCATGGCGAGGGCGAACGACGCGGTACCTCCGCGCCGCCGCCGCCGAGGGAGGGGCGGACGCGGCAAAAGGCAGCCCGCCATCACCACAGACACCGTCACCCAGACGACCACCGCCGCCGCCCAGCCCGCGGCCGCCAGCACCAGCACCGCCCCAGCGCTCGCTCCCTCTGCAGCAGCGCCGCCCACATTACCCCACGACACTGCCTCCCCCCCCCTACCGGCAAGCCAAGATGGCGCCAGGGATAGGGTGATAGAGCAGTGCGTGGAGATACTGCAGAACGTGCTCGGCGCTCTGCGGACAGGAGCCAACCCTGCCCCCATCATCCTCAGGGGACTGGCCGCTCTGTACCAGGATGGCTAGCCCCCCCCGAGACCCACCGGATTGATCGCGGACGTTCCTGTAGCGCCGTCGGCTCGCAGGTCGCTCGCCGGGCCTCTCCTAAGGGAGTCTCACCCGGCAGGGCTCGACCGCGCCGACGGACGAATCAGAAGATCCCGCAGCACCACCGGACCTGACGGGCGTTACGCCCACCACAGCCACCCGTCCGTTGCAGCGGACGGCGCCCGATCCCGCCAAAAGCGGCACAGCCGCGCCAGGCCTCTCCGAGCCCATTACAGGGTTTGTGAGATTACCATCGGTATTGTAAAATCAGTGTCGGCCCGATCCTCAGGAAGAAACCACAACAAGAAAGAAGAAGTCCTCAAGAGCCAAATAGGGAAAGTGATAGGAATTAGGGACTTGAAACAAGTCACTTAGGGCAGTGATAGGAAAGTTGTTAATATTTATATCGATAATATTCATTATCCCAGTAAAATCAGCACCGTCCACAAACCCCACGCCACCAGCGATACCCGCACCAACGCCGACCACGACCCAGCCGCCCCAGAAGAAGAAGCCGCGGCCAATCACGGTTGACAGCTTCCCGGATTGGCCCGCGTACTTCAAGCGCATACGGGAGCGACTGGGACGCTACCCCAATGCCCGCCCCTATGGAAACGGAGTCCGCTTCCGCCCCGACGACCACGAAAAGTACAGGGTGGTGCAGGCCTACCTCGAGGCCCTCGGGGACTCCGTTTCCTGGACGGCACTGCAGCCGAGAGACGAGATCCCCCTGAAGGTGTGCATCAGGGGGCTCCCCGCCAACACCAACCCGGAGCACATAACGGAGGACCTGGTGGCGAAGGGTTTCGCCCCAATTTACACGCGCCACGTGGACGCGCGTGCAGGACGACCAGGCTGCGTATTCTATACGCAGCTCACCAAAACCAGCGACCTCATCCCGGCGATCTACGGCGTCCGGGAACTACTGGGGATGACGGGAGTGGCAGTGGAAGCATGGCGCGGCAGGAAGGGGCCGGCGCAGTGCCACCGCTGCCAGGCCTTTCGCCACTCCTCGCACGGCTGCCGCCGCCCGATAAGGTGTGTCCGCTGCGCGGGGCCACACTTTGCGGGCCAGTGCGAGCGGCCACGCGACCACGAGGGGACCTGCGCAAACTGCGGCGGCCCCCATCCAGCGAACAGCCTAGCGTGCCCAGCTTTCCAGCGGGAGGCACGCGCAAGGAAGATCGGCACCGCCCCCTTCACCAACCGCCGAGGGCAGACCGTGCCCCAGCCCGAAACCATCCAAGCCGCCGAGAACGCCCCCAACTCCCTCATGGCGAGAGCGAACGATGCGGCGCCATCGCGCCGCCGCCGCCGAGGGAGGGGCCGACGAGGCAAAGGGCACCCCGCCGCCCCCGCTGAAGCCGAACACCAGACCCCCGCCGCCGCCACCCAGACCGCCGCCGCCTGCACCAACGTCGTACCAGCGCCCGTTGTAGCAGCGCCACCCGGACCACCGCACGACACTGCTCCCCTCCCCCTACCGGCAAGCCAAGATGGCATTAGGGAGAGAGATAGAGCAGTGCATGCGAATCTTGCAGAGCTGCCTCGGCGCCCTGCAGGAAGGAGCGAATCCCTCCTCCATCATCCTCAGGGGGCTGGCTGACCTGTATGGCTAGCCCCCCTTGAGACCCACCGGACCGGACCGCGGACGTTCCTGCAGCGCCGTCGGCTCGCAGGTCGCTCGCCGGGCCTCTCCTAATGGAGTCCCACCCGGCAGGGCTTGACCTCGCCGACGGACGAATCAGATGATCCCGCAACACCACCGGACCTGACGGGCGTCACGCCCACCACAGTCACCCGTCCGTAGTAGCGGACGGCGCCCGATCCCGCTAAAAGCAGCGCCAGCTGCGTCCGGCTTCTCCGTGCCCCCAGCAGGGCGCGTGAGATTACCATCAGGATTGTAAAATCAGTGTCGGCCCGATCCTCAGGAAGAAACCACAACAAGAAAGAAGAAGTCCTCAAGAGCCAAATAGGGAAAGTGATAGGAATTAGGGACTTGAAACAAGTCACTTAGGGCAGTGATAGGAAAGTTGTTAATATTTATATCGATAATATATTCATTTTATTAAGAGAAACGTTGGTTTTCTTTTCACCCTTGATTAGGGAAGCCCGGGCACCTCAAGAGCCCCGAATTTACGCCTCGGGAGCCGTGTCCGAGGGCTATCGAAGGCCGTTGCGGGGTCGCCCCCATACACAAGCACGGACTTCTTAGGTGATTGGGTGTTGGGTGGAGGGCGCCGCGGCTCTAGGCGCTGCTCATTCGCCCGGTCGACGCCGCCGAGAGCGGACGTCGTGCACACTTACTATTCTAAAAAATATTGTAATATAAGACGACATAAATGACAAGTGGTGTGTAATGGTTAGTACAAAATCAATTTCTATAATAAAGAAATATGAACGAATATCATAATTACAACCTGTATAATAAGTGATTAAGGGTCTCCCCACACCTATCGACGCGGAATCGGCGTTAGCCAATCAAAAAACTCTTTATGCCCACGCAATAAAAGCGAAAAAGACGTTGATCGGCTCGGCCGACGCGAAGCGACGTCCATCGACGGAATTACGAACAAAACACGAGGAATGTGGTACAAACCACTCGGCGAAAGCCGATTCCGCGTCGATAGGTGTGGGGAGACCCTTAGTTGTATAAAAAGATTAAAAGGTAAAATTTTCATAATACATGATGATATAAGTTTTCATAATACTCTGATGCAGGCAAACAAGTATCGTAATTTTGTATGAAATTTTGGATAATTTGAGTTTTATGCGTACTAAAGTTATCATAATAGTTTTTATGGCAATCGTAGCATGGTTACATGAAACGAATGCACGTTTCGAATGCATGGTTACATGAAATTATACAAAAAGTTTTTATGAAGATTAAACCGCTCCCAAATATGACAAGTTCTCAAAATAAACAATTTACTGTTATTCTTGAATATTACTTAACTATATCGCAACGTAAACGTTTATATGTGACGATGTTACCAAAACCAAGACAGCAAGAGAAATTGAAGGTCCCAATCCCCTGCGATCAAACTATCTAGACATTTCGTACTGCTATTGCCCTGACCAATAACTTGAATCATAGTTTCTATAACGGTTTCAAGGTCAAGAGTGAGTAAGGTCGCCACAAATCCTGCGGATGCGCTTTCTAAACAACGAACAACTTGCATCACTCCCAAAAGATCAACAAATAGCAAGTAGTTAGCACCTTTGAAGTTAATTTGTAGTACCGGGGTAGGTACTGAAAGATTCAGTCAAGGCACGCCTACCTAAGCTGAGTCGAGTTATTTAATATGTGTACGACCGCAAAAGTTCAAAGATATCTGACCAACATTATGCCATTAAAAATAAAGTCATGTTGATCTATGTTTGTTGTCTTTGTCCATGCACATATTTTTGAACTCGACTCTTAACGAACATGTTTAATAAAAATTGTAGCAGTAACGTGGCCCTAAAACTCACCCGAATAAGACAGCCGGTGTACCTAACTATACAAAGATGCTTTCCAGTTTAGTCGTTAGAGTTGGCAACATACCAGCAATCTTGAAATTGCCAACTTCAGTGCCAATCAGAATACGATTCCCACCGGTTTGCCAATTAAAATTGGACCGCCTTGCGATAAACTGAATAAAGAGTTACCTAACCAAACCTAAAACCCCTGATAAGCTACGGCTTAAGTAATTACCTTAATTTGGCGTAAATGGCAGCGATATTTGGAAGTCGCTTTTTTTAAATAAAGTTCAATATGTGTCTCTTCATTTCTATATGTATATATGTTACAGGCCAAACCCGATAATAGGACAAACTAGTTTATCCCAGGCCAAACCAGTTCATCCTTTCATCATCATCATAATATCAGCCGAAAGACGGCCACTGCTGGACATAGGCCTCCCCCAAAGAGTGCCACAATGACCGGTCCTGCGCCACCCGCATCCAGCGGACTCCCGCCAGTCATCACTTTACCAGGTCATCAGTCCACCTTGTGGTCGATTCGTTCAATACGAGTATTCCGCAGTGTCTCAAGACGAGTCTTTGACCAGTGTGTGTTGCCAGTGATGATGTATGGCACGGAAACGTGGTCGCTTAAAGAAGGCTCAAAGTCACCTTTTTCAAGAACAGCACCACCCCACCTCTCTTCCACGCCTTTGGCGTTCTCCCTTCCAGTAGGACGGTGTCGAACAACTTCTGAAGGGCCGTAAGGGTCGATTTCCACCCGCCTTCAGGAGTTCGGCTGCATTTACGTTCATCCTTTATGCAATAGGAAAAACCGGTACAAACTAGGCTAAACGGGTCCGTCCTATGGCTGATAGGAGAAACTAGTTTAACTTAGGCTGAACTGGTTGAGCCCTACTGGCCTAGGAAAAACTAGTTTGTTCTAAAATCGGTTTTGGCTGGTAACATATTATAATCATAATCATAATAGCCTTTATTGCCGAAACTAAAACGGTATTACATAATATTTATAAACTTGATTGTCCGGATTAGAGGTCAGCGTGTCTTGTGACACATAGGCCTCTCCCAGCTGTTTCCATTCCTTTCTATTAATGGCTTTTCAAGAGGCTCGTAGGTATAGTAGCTCGTAGGAAGTAGGCAAGGACACTGCCGCCCAGCAGAGTAAGTTTGTGCATATTACTCAAGTGTCGTTTACATCTTCAAAAAGTGACTGCTGGTGTGGCCTAACGTGCCATCGAAAAGTTCCACGTTTGTTCTGCTGAATACCCGAACGGCTGAAATTGCAACACATGTATTTTTTTACTATTATGTTCGTACGCATTGGTACAACACGCGTCTATTAACCTACATTCTACAAAAAACTAACCTCAATTCTGGATCCATATATGTATCAAATGAATCTTACAAGCCTCCGAAGGTCCTACTGAAATATGCACTCAAATTTGACGGCTCATTGGGGCAGCAAAAACCTCGCGTAAATAAAGGTCAGGGGAACGAGGCTCACCCAAAATCATAAATCAGGCTGAAGGACGTCGACCGCTCAACCTTAGTATCCACGGTTGCAGACAATTTGCCCCAAGCGAACCAGTATAAATCTGCCCTGCTAATACGCACAGTTGCTATGAACCACAAGGTTGAGTTATATTAGAATGGTCTAGTGATGCGAGTCAAGTCGGGGTGTGAATCGGAAAGCAGCTGACGAAGACTTGAAATTAAGGAGAAGGCATTCGAACGTAAAAAAGTGTATACCTGTGAATTACTGAAAAACGAACATGTAGTTGAAATTTTTAAAATTGCCGCAACAGTCAATCGACTGCTGATTAGGGCTGTACGTGCAGTTATTTAGAAGCGTCCAAGAATTCTGCCATTACCAATTGGCTGCATTCACCACACGTGGATGCATCTACCAATCGTGATTGCAGCGGAAAAGCACAATTTAATGATTATAAAATTCTATATCATCTCATATTATTGTTTCTAAGCAAACTAAGGTTTTTTTAAAACAAATTATCAAAGTAGGGGTAGATCCAGAAAGGGCGGCACTGGGGCCGTCTGGGACAGGACCATCGGAGGGTTTTTAATCGGTGCGGATCCGACTTAAACTCCGGGCGATCTTCTTGGTGCGTAGTGAATTTCATTTCCATGGATTAAAACATAACGGATTTTTCTCCCAGTAAAAAAAAAACAAAGCGGTCAAATTCGCAAAAGAGCATGCACCTTTAAAAAAATACAGTAAAAAATAAATATTGAAATAGTGTAGGTATTCGTCTGTCGATATAACTCCCGTGTGCTACAATTTACTAAAAGCATGTTCAATAAAAAACAGAAGTAATGATTCGTAGGTATACATGTGATTGAAAATATCGGACCGTAGAATGTATTATAAATGCGGCATCGCAGTTTACATATATTCGGTAAAGATGCGTTACAAAAGAAATCGACCTCGAAAATCCTTCTGTGCTGCAGAGACACGCTTGAATGGAAGAAGGTGAGTGGGAATGCCGCCAAAATAACGACTTAAGACTTCAGGGAAATGGGCAGAATGAACACCACAAGTTCCCGCTGGGCCTCCCTATACATTATCATCATCGACGACTAGGAAAACCAAGTTGGTCTAATATACATCAAATCCAGTTCTAACGCAGAGCACGTAACGCGATGCCCGTCCACAGGTGATTTGCACCACAATAACTAGAGGCCGACCCTTTTTGCAATTTAATGCTCTTCTGGTCAACCACTGTTTCCCCGTACTATGGTCACTTCAAGGTTGCTATGAAGTGGGAACGTTATATATGTATGGACATTGGATACCTACAATAAATATATACTAGCGACAAGATTTAGTTTTAATTTAAGCTTTATAATAACGTCTATCACAGTTACCATAAAAAAATTGCAAAGTTTCGTTAGTTGATTTCAGTAAGTTTAAGACGGTGCAAACAAAAAGTTCGTATTTTAGCTAACGTAAGGCTTTTTCACGGGGGCGCTTTGTTTCACCTATTTTTTTAAGTCCTATTATTGGAAGTCCGAAAATGTTCGTCATAAAATTTTACGCCATAATAATCGTTAGTCCTAATAATTCTTGATCCTAACGATCGTAAGTCATAACCATTCGAAGTCATAATGACAGTAATCATAAGTTTCACAGGTCCTAATTTTTATTTTCCTAATTTTTTTCGTCATAACACTCACTTGCCCGTTTTATTTCAATTCATAATGACACTAGTCATACATTTTTTTAATCCTAAATTTGTTTTTCATAATATTTCTCATCATAAATGTTAGTTGGCGTTATCGAAGTAAATAAACGTGTGGTTTTATATAGCTAGGTACAAGATGAGGTCACAAGACTCTAGCTAGACGTCTCTACATTGACACATCGACTCTACATTGACTCTACATCGACTCTACATATAGACTCTACATCGACTCTACATATCGACTCTACATATAGACTCTACATCGACTCTACATATCGACTCTACATATCGACTCTACATCGACTCTACATATCGACTCTACATCGACTCTACATATTGACTCTACATCCACTCTACATTAACTCTCCATCGACTCTACATATAGACTCTACATCGACTCTACAGACTCTAGCCGCCTGTCTGTGCGGACGTAGCCTAAGGCAGGTCCGTGTAGGTACGACGACGAGCGAAGCGAGGAGGAGTGTTAGTTGTACTGCGACCCTACGCGCGCGAGCCGAGCGAGCGAAGCGAGCGTGCCGCGGCAGCGGCCGGCGAAGCGCCAGAACCGATTTTTTTTCAATTTACTTAGCGAAAGCTTTTATTCATTAGGAAAAACAAAATTAGGAGTTAAAGTATGTTCTTAGTTATGATATTAGGACTAACAAAATGATGATGTATGTCCGTTATGAAGAAAAATGTTATGATTAACAAAATTATGACTTCAAGCAAGTTCTTAGTAATGAAATTAGGAAGAAAAATTTTAGGACAACTGATCATTATGACTTCCAATGATAGTGATAGAAATTTAGGAACAAAAAAGTTAGGACGAAAAAAATTAGGACTAGCGATGATTATGACTACAATACGTTAGTACAAAAAAAATTAGGATCACGAATTTTATGGCAGCCAATATGGACCCCTTTTTCACAGACCATATTTTCGTTCAAATGATTACATTGTTATAGTAAACTTCTGTTTTGTATAGATACACTCTTATTCTAGACCATAGCAGAGCTGTAATTCTAATTATATATACGGTTATTGAAAACAACCAGGTTTTCGTCGGAGTGTTTTCAAAAAATACGCGTCAGAGCTATCTTTTAGGTAGAATATTTCCATATTAAACTTTCAAAAACGTATTAATCTTTGCCTTTTACAATAGGATATATAGTCTTTTAGTACATAGTAGACGCACTAGTTCTAAACATTTGTTTTTCCTATAAAAAAATGATACTACAAAATGTCTAATTCGGTTAGGTTAAACATTTTTTTATTGACGTATATGATGATGTTTTGGAAATATAACATTTTATTTTAAAACTACGGGCCTTGTTTAATATGACGTGATTTTTTTAATGCTTATGGGTGACCCAGTTAATTTAGACCATTTTTTAAAAACCACTATATAACCGCGCGCGTAAACGTCGTTCAATTCATTACGCGCCGGGCGCTCCCAGAGAACGGACGTATAGCTCTCGTCGCCGCGCAAATGACGGTGACCGAGCGTACGCTACATGCACCTGCGTATAGCTGTAATGCGCCCGCTTCAGATTGATACTTGGTTGGTAAGTAATTTTACATGACTGTTAAGTAAGTTTGTTTATTTTGTTGTTTCTCCAAGCACTAAAGTGATATTACTTTTTATAGAAATGGGGAATAAACGAAAATTATTTGGGATTAAAAAATCCGATCCTACCGCGGCCCGACAAGTCAAAAGGTAAGTCACCATGTTACTAAATATTATTCATATCATTTGTTTATACTCGTACTGCACGTTACTAATAATAAATCAGCCTATATAACGTCCCACTGCTGGGCACAGGCCTCCTCTCGTGGATGAGATGGAACGCCCAGTAGTCTCCACGCGGGCCCGGTGCGGGTTGGAGACTTCACATACACCTTTGAATTTCTTCGTGGATGTATGCAGGTTTCCTCATGATGTTTTTCCTTCACCGTAAAGCTAACGGTAACTATCAAAACTCATTGGTACGAGCATCACGACCGTTGTTTGACAGCGGCATGCCTGAACCGCTAGGCTACCGTAGCTTCATGGAAAACGTTATAGGTATTTAAACCTCCGGTTATGAAACTTAGGACATGTACTTTTCAAGAGAAACCAATGTTTTTGGCAATTACTTTTTGTGGTAATGATGATCTTTATTCACTGACAGAAAAAAAAATGTGAAAAGTCGACAAATTTAATGGAGGATGGGTCAATTGATTATGTTGATAATGAGATGGCCAGTGTATGTATATAACAGAATGTTCCAAATAGCAAAACCTCTGTATCCTATGAATTGTGTTTTTATTTATTTTACCGTTATTCCCGGTTGTGCCCTAATGGAGCTCGGGCTCCGCTTTGACACCTAATCCCAAGATTTGGCATAGGCACTAGTTTTATGGTATGTAAATAAGTGCGCCATCATCATCCCCTACCGTTATTGCCGATTGTGACATAATGGAGCTCGGGCTCCGCTTTGACACCTACTCCCATGATTTGGCCTAGGCACTAGTTTTATGGTATGTAAATAAGTGCGCCATCATCATCCCCTACCGTTATTGCCGATTGTGACATAATGGAGCTCGGGCTCCGCTTTGACACCTACTCCCATGATTTGGCCTAGGCACTAGTTTTATGGTATGTAAATAAGTGCGCCATCATCATCCCCTACCGTTATTGCCGATTGTGACATAATGGAGCTCGGGCTCCGCTTTGACACCTAATCCCAAGATTTGGCATAGGCACTAGTTTTATGGTATGTAAATAAGTGCGCCATCATCATCCCCTACCGTTATTGCCAATTGTGACATAATGGAGCTCGGGCTCCGCTTTGACACCTATCCCAAGATTTGGCATAGGCACTAGTTTTATGGTATGTAAATAAGTGCGTCATCATCATCCCCCACCGTTATTGCCGATTGTGACATAATGGAGCTCGGGCTCCGCTTTGACACCTAATCCCAAGATTTGGCATAGGCACTAGTTTTATGGTATGTAAATAAGTGCGCCATCATCATCCCCTACCGTTATTGCCGATTGTGACATAATGGAGCTCGGGCTCCGCTTTGACACCTAATCCCAAGATTTGGCATAGGCACTAGTTCTATGGTATGTAAATAAGTGCGCCATCATCATCCCCTACCGTTATTGCCGATTGTGACATAATGGAGCTCGGGCTCCGCTTTGACACCTATCCCAAGATTTGGCATAGGCACTAGTTTTATGGTATGTAAATAAGTGCGTCATCATCATCCCCTACCGTTATTGCCGATTGTGACATAATGGAGCTCGGGCTCCGCTTTGACACCTAATCCCAAGATTTGGCATAGGCACTAGTTTTATGGTATGTAAATAAGTGCGTAAGTTTAATAAAATAGAAACATTTAAAACTGATCTGATTTTTATTTCCTAGCTCACTATAAAGTAAAAGTATAACAATGATCAAGAGAGTCGGTCCAACCGGCCGGCAGCACTCAAACCGCACGCACACAATAACATCGTAGTGTGGGTAGCTATCAGGGCCGCGCGCAGGCGATCGCGACTAGGTCGAGTTGTAACGAAATGTTTGCACCCTCTTAATAGCCAAAGTAAATTTTTAATATTGCTAATAATATAACATGTCATCATTATTAAAGGTTATTTGCTACAATTAGATACAATTCGTATGTGTGACGTAATTCTATAAGTAAATAGCAGTGGCGGCGTCAGAAAATGTTCGTTGGGCAACCCGGAGCACTAAAAGTTATGAAAGAGTTTAGAAAATGTAAATATAGGATTGTGGAGCTGGGCAGGACAGCTTGCCAGGCAGAATGATGGTATTAGGTGAACCAAAAATGTGTCAGATTTGTGGCCACTTATAGGTAAAAGAGGCGTCGGCTGTCCATCAGCTCGCTGGGTTGACGATATTAGGAAGATAGCGGGTCACTTCTGGATAAGATTAGCTCAGGATAGGGACGGTTGGCGTACTCGAAGAGAGACCCTATGCTCAGCAGTGGGCGATTACGGTCTGAAAATGATGATGATGAAATATAGGATTGCCTAAAAATATGTTTAAGGCGCCGTAGGTTCAGCGAAATTAAGTGAACAGAGTTTTTGAAACAATATAATGCGTCCAAACGGACGCATGGTTTTCAGAGTGGTCCCTGTAGAAAGGCCGGTCGCAGCGCACACGTAGACAAAAAAATATACAAGCAAAGTAACATAAAGATAGGTCGTAGGTAGGATTAGGATTAGGATTATTATTATGTTTGTAATAATATGGTTTCAAAAAAATACGAATAGTAATCTTGAGGCTTTTCTGCAGGGACATTAATGATTCGAAACATGACTAATCCTACCTACGACCTATCTTTATGTTACTTTGCTTGTATATTTTTTTGTCTACGTGTGCGCTGCGACCGGCCTTTCTACAGGGACCACTCTGAAAACCAGCGCTGGGCATCCAAACCCAGCAGATGCTGAGAGTGGGACCCATTGCACCAGCTAAACGTTAATATTTAAGTTTAAGTTTAATTTTAAATAGAACTAAAGTATTTTTAAGATTTTCATGTAGTAGTTCTTAAGTTTATATGCGGTGTACTTACCTAAAATACTTGTACTGTTCTATTGTTATTATACTTATTATGTTTAGTTGTGGCAATAAATATCTTCACTTTCACTTTCACTTTCACTAAGCAATTTTCGTTCGATAGAAAAAAATCACGAACATTTGTCTAAAAGGGTCTAAAATACGCTTAAAACATTCGCAACAAATTATATACAAAAGCTAAAAATATTAAAATGGCTTCTAAAAATCGGCAATATCATAGGTATTTGCGAGAAATCAGTGATTTAATTTTTATTAAATTGAACGGCCAGAAAATTAAAATAAAAAACATGATATCCACGATGCCGAGCACGCACTTCCATCTCGCTCACGCTTATGCTCAATGAGAGGGAGAGAAGACCATGAACCTACGGCGCCTTAAGGCAAGCCAGTGGGAATTGTACGAGCGCTTCGCACTGGCAGGTACGTAAGTCAGGTAATCTATGCAAATATTATAGAGAGACAAAGTAAAAGGATAGTTTGTATGTGATATCCGACTCTACTCAACCATTTTTTTTTCAATAGCTTATAGAATAAACTTTCCGGGTGGTTATAGGCTATAAATTTTAAATGAAAGGAAAAATTGAAAAATTTAATGCTCCGAGCCGGATTCGAACCGGCGACCACAGGCATTCATGGCCCGTCGCTACGCTACTAACCAACTGAGCTATCGGAACAATCTGGTTCGGGCACCAAATCCCTGAATCAGTTCCTTCATACAACGCCTGTGTGTGTTTTTCCTTTCATTTAAAATTTATAATTTCGTTAGCAGCGTTACTGTTTCAAAACAAAAAATAATTTGGGTATAGGCTATGTTCTATTAACCCGCGATTTTGCTTGTGTTCTTTGCAATACGCTCGGGCAGCTAGTATTTTATATTGTCATTGGCCTTCAAAAGTCTAAAGTTGCTAGAAGTAATACTGCAAATAAAATTTCATGTGCTCTGCCTACCCCCTTTGAAAATACAGGCGTGAATTTCATAACAGAACATTCGCATAGAGTCTCTACGCTTATTTTATGTACAGCTTTTGTACTCCGACTAGCCGATGGGTACTTTGACCTTGGGTCTCCGGGTAAGTAAATAAAACTATTCTTCACGCTTCAGGGTGTGTTCACTTACGTCCGCAGTCGTGACGTCACTCCACTGCAGCGCGATGACAAGTGGCAAGCGCTTCCAGCTCGGCCGATCACGACTACCCTCAATTGTATTTATTTGTAGTGCGCATACACTATAGGTGCCTATGGATAAGTTTATTTGTTAATTTCTTAGTGTAGTGCCCGAATAGTGAAAATAACTAGAGTTTTTCGAAGAATAACACACGAAAACAATCAAATGCGTTCAGTGCGTTTTTTTTTTGAGCGGCGAGTTCAAGAAAAATGACTAATATCGATAGTGGATGCAGTATTCATCTGACCGCGAACGAGAGTTGGGTTATGAATCCAGACGCTTATTAGTGAAATTGTCGTGGCCAACAAGGAGTGTGTTCCAGTATTGTGCAGCGGTAGCGTGCAGATTGCGACTAACGCCGAACGACGAATATGACATAACAGTCGAGAACGTTTTATGCGTACCGAGTTTAACGAAGAGACCTGTTGACGAAAAGCCTTGGTTCTATTTCTATCAAGCATTGTAGGTTCGTTGAGAAAATGGGCATTTTGATTTTACCTAAATGAGTAAATTGTTTAGTTATTGTTGTTTCAGTTCTTATGGCTTAAGATGCTTTGATATAGTGGGAGTGTTAGTTTCATATCAAGCAGCGCCATCTGGTGACACTTCTGTCAACAGTTACTTTTGAATATTGGAATACTTTGTTTTGTTGTTGTCATGAAACGGTCCTGAATACAATTCATTTGTCTTTTCGGATAGCTACAATCTGGTGGTTTTGTTATATTATTTTTAAGTGCACAATAACTTACAACTATGCATAGAAATCGATCAAATCAATTCAGCGTGGCATACGTAAGTAATACAAGTCACTGACCTGAATGATGGTCTGAAGACTGTGGAGGTCCGTAATATGGGTTGTAGAATTCGATGGTGGTATGAGCAGCTTCGGAGTTTTCGCTGGTCATAGACACGTATTTCACAATAGCTAGCTCAAGGTGGCGCAGACGAAAGTATTGTACAAGAGGGTAGGTTGCACTAGTGAGCGTAGGATCCTAGCAGAGCAGGGGGCCTAGACAAGGTTACAATCGACAAGGTTACAATCAACAAGCGCTAACGCCAATAGAAAACTAATAAAATGTATGGTAATGACAGATGTTAAGGAAATGTGTTTCGTCGGCATCTGTCATTTCCACACATTTTATTATTTTCTATTGGCGTTAGCGCTTGTCGATTGTAACCTTGTCTACGGCCCCTGTCCTGTAATCAATCCTTATACTCAGAATCCTTTCGTAACCCTGCCGAACCTCAATCACACCTTTTTTAATGAGGTGGATTGGGTTCAATCAACAAGAATAGGCATGTTCCCAACGTGACACATAACTTACATGCAACAAATACCAGCGAAAGAGGACCTCTTACATATTAGCACATACTTAGCCACTTCCACGAACTGTTCGAGTATCTGCATGCATTTATGAACTGTATTATTAACAAAGTAACTGAATTGTTACGAGTATAGGAATAATTGTTCTGGAAGTAGTCAATAAAAAAAGAAATCTGATAGGAATTGTCGAAAACAGGAGAGGAGAAATGATAGCACACATGTTACGCCACGACGACTCTATGAAAACAATATTAGAGTTAAAAATAGAAGGGAAAAGGAAATCTTACATGTAGCAAATTAAAGCAGAAATAAACGCTTCTACGTATAGAGAAATAAAAAGAAAGGCGAATGGTAGAATAAGTTGGAAATTACTCCACCGACAAAAGCCACGAAGAAGAAGATGTCATAATGTATAAAATATCTCAATATCATGTGTCGAAAATTTGTGTAAGTACCAACAAGTACCAACATTTTTAACAGGTTTAGATTGTAAATCATACCTATAGACCTTACAAAAAAAATTTGCAATCACAACACTACCTACGCGAGATACAGTGCCCGCTTCCCATCCCACTGGTATCGCCATAGTGATATAAGTAATACGATGTTTAAATAATGTGCCTTTGTGCAAAAAGTGTGAAAACATTCGCAACACACAAAAAATTCATAACTCCAATTGACTTCCCTAGATTTTAAGATTCCTAGACCTCAATAAGGTAGTAAGTCGTCTTGTTACTAAAGCTGACCTTTTCTGTAAGTATAATTTGTTTTTTTTTGTTGTTATGTCTATTTGATTCATGTTTCGAGGTGTGCAATAAAGAGTAAATGTATTTTCATATTATTAGGTAAAACATTATTGTCCGAAGCACAATTATTGCATTGCATGTTTCAATATGATCGTAAAGTTAAAATGAGAAAATATTTTCGTGCTGTTACTTAACTATCCTTTATTTCAAGATTTAGCAATATATGTAGACAAGAATGAGTGCTTTTTGCAACGAATATATTTAATAATAAAAAATTAACACATATCATTTAGCACTAGCTTAGATTTTGTCTCGTTTGTAACGTAGGTTTTCAATTGTAACCTTATTATGGCGGAACGGAATTAATCAAAGTTCTAGTCTGAGACGTAAACAGTAATCAAAACAACCAAGTTATCCTCCACCCGAAAACCTCCCTTGCAAACGTGAACATAATCAGATTTGCGTCAAGGCCAGTCTTAGGCTTGTGGCTTAATGAATTTGGTTTAAAATGGATCCGGCACTTCGCACGTGAAGCAAAGGATTAAGTTCGGAGATTTAGTGTCAACAGATACCACAAATCCAAACATTCGTTGTCAGATTTTAATATGATATTTGGAAACAAACAACTTTATACGAGTAGGTTAGATAAGTAAAGAGGATATCGAAAACGTACTGTTAATTTAATAATCAATTTATTGCTTAAACATATCCATACATTTGGTACATTTGATTTTAGTCCGATATAAAGGCTATTTATCAAAAAAAAATTTTTTTTTACCTGGACGGTGTCACACAAGCGCATTAGTAGTTCTGGCGACCTTATTCACTAGCTCACCACCAGGAACACAACACCACTCAGCTACAGAGCAAGTCATGGTGTAAGGGCCGGCGCTCACTGACGGCGTGGCATGGTATGGCACGGCAGGTTGTGCTGCGGTATCCCACGGCGTTCCGTGTCATGCCGTGGCATCCCGTGGCATGCCAGTGCGTCTTCTCCCTCCCTAGCCCCCGCGCACCGGGCTACCGCAGCACAACCTGCCGTTCCGTCAGTGAGCGCCGGCCCTTAGAGTGGCTGCGGCATTGTATAAAGTGGAAGTTTCCCAGAGCAAGGTAACATTCCGATGTGCCCCACCTTTCTAAAATGTGTTCTGTACAAACAGTAGTAGGGTGAAAATGCTTGTATATACTTGGCGTAAAATTTATTTTCTAAAGTAGGTGTGAGCGACGTCCGCTCTCGGCGGCGTCGGCCGGGCGAATGAGCGCGCGCGCTACCGGCCGCGGCAATGCTCGCCCCTCACAGTCACCTAAGAGTGACCTAGTGCCGAGACACAAGTCGGCGACGGACGAGCTCCGCCCCTATGTGCTCGGACAGTGCGTCGACCACGCTCCGTGACACAAGTCGGCGACGGACGAGCTCCGCCCCTATGTGTACGGACAGCGCGTACTACCACTCGGCGCCCGAATGGTGTGTTTGGGCTTCGCCCGTGCCCTCAGACACTTTGGGTAAACGGTGTTACCAAAATAAAAGAAGGAATAACGAGAAATAGACTTTTTATTTACTTTTCCCTAACTGCCCTATCACTGCCCTAAGTGACTTGATTACAAGTCCCTAACTTCCTATTACTTTGTAGTTTTCTTCTTCTTCTTGTTGTGACTTCCAGGAGGCTCCGATTGACACTGATTTGCTCCTTTTTTTTTTTTTTTTTTTTTTTTTTTTTTTTTTTTTTTTTTTTTTTTTTTTTTTTTTTTAACCTGACTGTTGCTACAATAGGACGGACCCAATATAGCGGTCGAACTGCGTGGTTGGAGGGTGGCCTGGGGAAAATCCAGGGGAAGCCTCCGGCACGACCACGCGGGGAAGTTTGTACACTGGAATACTCTAAGAGTTTGCGCTCCAGTGAGATTGGTTGAACGGTATCAACCGAATCTGGGGTGTGAGTGGTATCGAACTACTGGGAGTTTTATCGCTGGTTCGCTAAAACCTAGCCTAGCTGAGAAGAGTCCAGCAAGAAACTCAGCTAGGCCCGACTTGCGTCGGACTGACTCTACCCGGTATGCGGCGGTACCGGGACGAAAGCGGACTGTATGTGTCTGTGTTGTCTCGCGGTGGACGTCCCCGCCGGCGGGAACGCTGAAGTGTACGCGATGTGTTGGACGCCGAAAGCGCAGCGTTCCATCTTTCGATGGACGCTGTGATTTCGTCGTCCGGGTCCGTGAGTGTGTGCCTAGGACGCCGGACCGTGCGGCCCCTAATCAGTGAGCGCCGAGTAACGACAGAGGGGGGAGGGATGGGACTGATTTGCTCCGGGCCGTACCTGCTATTTATACCTGCTAGTGGGCGAGCAAGACGTGCTGAGTGAGACAAAAAAGGTTACGCCCACTTTGATTTGACTAATTTACATTGCAAGATGTTATTGGGATGTTATACATATTAATGGGCGGAAGTCTAAGCTGATTTACAAAGTTCTAATATGGCTTGAGATCTTATAAGTACAGTAGGGTTCGTAAATATTTTCTTATTTGAATAATCGTACATGGAAATCGGGCAAACCGCAATTCGGTCCCTTTTGTAACTCTTATTTATCATTTGCGCTGAACCTACTGAGTTTACTTATTTGTAAGTTTAAACATTTAGTAGAACTTTTAATTAGCTTTCTAACAATATACAAAACCATTCTGATACGATGAGCCGTTATAAAGATATAAACGTAAACATATTAATTTCTGTTCTTTCGCCGTCAGTCACGTCGGACGTGTCTCTCAATAAAAATAAATATTTATCCGCATAACTGTGACCTAGTTCGGTTTATTAGGCGTTAAGTAGCAATAATTATAATTGATTAGTGAACTCTAATAATGTTAAGTGGTGCTAATTATTTTAAAACCTAAGGAAGATGTCTCATGAAAACAGCTCTTTTAGTAATCGGAGCGGGCTAACGTGCCGTAGCCCTCCGTCCACGCCAACTCCGCAGCTCGCGCCCGCGACCGCGCCCTCAATACAGGAAGAAGCTCCTCTGAAGATGATATCTACAGGGGACCTCCAGGCCTGGATGAAGTCAATTGAGCAGCATCTGCACGAAGTGTGCACTATCTCCTCTGAAGGGAAGTTAAACTCGGATCAAAAAAACAGAGTGAATTCCTGATGCCGCAAAGTGGGTCATTTCACATCCCAATTAGCTGTCGAATACCAGGCTCTGAAACAGAAAGCTATCCAGAACTACCATTCGTACAGCTTTCTCCAGGAAAAACACGATCTTTCCCAGCGCATCCAGGAACTTAAACAGTGTATAGAGGAATCCACAAAGCCTTCCCCGGAACCTGTTACCTTTGCCGACCTGCTTAAGAAAAATACCAGATTCGTTCAGCCCTCTAACATTAGCTCGGTGGCAATATATCCTACTGACAAGCAAAAATCGAGCGAGGAGACTAAATCACTTGTCCAGCAGTTAATCA
This sequence comes from Epinotia demarniana, assembly GCA_945867215.1. Lineage (NCBI taxonomy): Eukaryota > Metazoa > Arthropoda > Insecta > Lepidoptera > Tortricidae > Epinotia > Epinotia demarniana. Next base: position 37,059,196 of record OX244260.1, on the reverse strand, counting down.
GACCTGAGGAAATGAAGCTGCACGTAAGAGGATTGCGCAAAGTTAAGAACGGCGGAGTGGTCATAAGCACGGACTCCAAAGACGACGTCCTGAAACTGTCGACGCAGTTAACAACATCTGGCCTCACGGTGGATGAGCCGCAAAAACGCAAGCCCAGAATTGTAGTCATCGGTGTCCCTGCAACTATGGAGGAAGCGGAGGTGTTCAAGTGCATTTACCACCAAAACCTGGCCGATAAAATGCGTGATACGCCACTGGAAAAATTTCTGTCCTCTACTAAGTTGAGCCATAAATCGGGAAAGAAGAACTCTGATACCTGCAACTATATAATTGAAGTATCTGCACCCATTCGTAAGGCCCTAATCACAAACGATAGAGTATTTGTAAACTGGTCGTCGTGCCCCGTCAGGGACTTTACCCTAGTGACGAGGTGCTTCAAATGTCAGCAGTACGGTCATGCAGCGAAGTCATGCAAGATGGACGTCAACATCTGTGGGCATTGCGGCGTTGTAGGTCACTCAATAAAGGAATGCACTAAAGTAGCCGACTCACCAAAATGTGCAACATGTATGCACTTTAAAAAGCCGTGCGACCATGAGACTGGCAATGCCGAATGCCCAGCTAGGAAAATAGCCGAAAAGAGGTACCTTAACTCTATAGATTATGAAGGCGCCTAAGAGCGCCACCTTACATTAAATCGTTCGTAGACCTTTTAATCTTATTAATCTAGATCTTATGAGTAATAATTTAATTTCTGACCTAGATAACTTCTCTGTATCTGATTATTTTCTTTGCGAGGTTGAACAGTGCAAGCAATACATTGATTATTCCCGTCATCCGCTAACCATACTTACGCAAAATATAAGAAGTATATTTAAAAATTTTGATAACCTTAGTGTCTTTTTACAAAGACTTGGAATGAGCTGCGATGTCATTGTTCTGACAGAGTGTTGGTTAAATAAACAATGCAACTTGCCAAACATGCCCGGTTATGATATGTACGTGACCAAGTTGAACCACAACCAAAACGATGGACTAGTTGTTTATCCTAGAAGTAATTTGGAAATTAGTGTTGAGGAGCCAAACATATCAGAGTGCAATCTACTATTAATTAAAATCGGAACAGACTTTGCCATACTGGCATTGTATAGACCGCCTTGTTTTAGAAATATTAATACATTTATTGACTCTTTAGACGTGACGTTACGAAATTTATCATCATTTAAAAATCGTATTCTAATAGGTGATATCAATATCAACATTCTTCCAGAAAACACTGACCCCGCAGCTCAGAGCTACCTCAACCTATGCTCGTTTCACGGCTTGCTTCCCGCGCACACGCTTCCCACTCACCAAAGCGGCTCCTGTTTAGACCATATCATGCTTAAATCTAATCTCCCAGCACTAGCTTTGGTTACTAATTCCTCTATTACAGATCATAGGGCTGCCCTACTTTCATTATTTCGTAAATTACCATATACAGCACGCACGCCTGTAATGTCTAAATTAAATGTAAATAAACTTGAACGTGATTTATACAACATTGAATTTGGCCCAGTTTACAATTCCGCTGACGTAAACACTAGCATGTCATACCTGATCCAAAAAGTCCAGCAAGCAATATTGAGTAATACCGTAAACCTACGTGTTAGTAGGAAATATTTTAATATTAAACCGTGCATTACACCCGGTCTTATCCGTTGCATGAAACACAGAGACAAACTACATCTTAAAGCTAAATCAAATCCGGACAATTTTGTACTACAATTATCGTACAAAAGATATCGTAATTTTTGTAATGACTTGCTCAAAAAAGTTAAATCTAACTACGACAAAAAACAACTCGAATTGGCCGGAACAAACAGTAAACTAGTCTGGAAGTATATTAAAAACGTTACATACACAGCAAAACAACGTGAATCATGTTCAAGTTTGTCACGAGTTTGCTCATCACCTTTAACATCTGCTAATTGCGCAAATGACTTTTTTGTAAACATAGGAAGAAATTTAGCTGTAAAAATCCAGCGAAACCTGCCTTTACCCCTCCCTAATAGTTTTTCAAACAACAATAGTACATTAAACTCATTTGTGCTGTTAAATACTGATGAACGAGAGGTGGAACGGACAATTATGTGCTTAAAAAATGAGTCGGCAACGGGTTGGGATGGTATATCTAATAAAATACTCAAGCAATTCAGACACATCCTGGTTCCTCCCCTTACTTTCATTTTTCAAAAATGCCTTTCGGAAGGTATATTCCCTAAATGTCTGAAAAAAGCTATTGTAGTTCCTGTACACAAATCTGGTAGTAAAGACCAGGTGTCAAATTATAGACCTATCTCTATTCTACCTTCGACGTCAAAAATATTAGAAAAAATCATCAATAATAGGCTTGTCCAATATTTAGAGAGCCACGGTATTTTGTCTACAAGTCAGTTTGGATTTAGGTCGAAACTATCAACTGCCGACGCCGTACACGAATTGACCGACTACTTAGTGCAAGAACTAGACAAAGGTAATCAGACATTGGGAATCTTCCTAGACCTTGCCAAAGCCTTCGATACCGTCTCCGTTCCCATCCTGCTTCACAAGCTTGAATTATTAGGAATTAGAGGTACGCAGCTCAAGTTATTTGCAGACTACTTAGATGGCCGCACGCAATGCACAAAAATAGACAATATCATGAGCTCTGACCTTAATAATGCCTCTTTTGGGGTCCCACAGGGAAGTATTGTAGGTCCAACGCTGTTTTTAATTTATATAAATGATCTTTGCAATCTTAAAATCGACTCTGGAAAAATAATTTCATACGCTGATGACACTGTCCTACTTTTTTCTGCAAACTCAGTAGAGCAAGTTTATGAATATGCACAGCGAGGCTTTAATATTGTAAGTAGCTGGCTTCTACATCACCTACTAACCCTGAACTCGGAAAAAACTATTGTTATTAAATTCTCCATGCGCAAATCGAAACTAGTTCGGACTAACCCTAACCTCTATGCTCACAATTGTAAAGATCCCACAAATAACCAGTGTGCATGTCCGCGTATTGCTACCACAAGCAAAATAAAGTATTTAGGAATCATAATTGATGAGTCCCTCTCGTTCCGACCTCATGTGGAAGCGTTGTGCACTAGAGTTCGTAAGTTAATATTTATTTTCAAAAAATTACGTACGATTGCAGACTCGCACTTAATCAAACAAGTTTACTATGCGTTATGTCAATCTGTATTAACTTACTGCATCACTTCATGGGGTGGTTTGGCTAAAACCACATTACTAAACCTAGAAAGAGCCCAGAGAGCAATACTTAAGGTTTCTACTTTCCGCCCCTATCAATTCCCCACAAACCTTCTGTATAAATCATCTGAAGTTCTAACAGTTCGACAATTGTTTATATTGCACACAGTTCTAAAACAGCACACTGAAACCCCTTAAAACACTGATCATGCCAGTAAAAGGCGTAAAGATTTTGTTTGTCCTAAATATACGCAAAAACGACACGCTTTCTCATCTAGATTTTTTATTTTCACAGGTCAGGGGTCGTCTATTTTAGTTATCTGTCCGATGATTGATAATAGACGATAAGGGTACGCGTCCCCAACCTCCCGAGCTGTTATTACTGGATCCTCGTCTTCCACAGTAATAATATCCTTTTACCTGAAATTCCTATCCAATGTCCTTTAGTTTCCTATCCTGCATATATGTCCCCATTTTCCTTTTTCCTCTCCGTGCCAATCCAAGGTTGCTGCGCCGATGGATGCATGGCTAGGGGCGAGCCTAGTCGCGAGTGTGCCAAATAGGTCCTGGAACCGGGCAAGTCCAGTGTACTTTTTTCGCCTTACCTTGGCAAGCGGGGCACTGCCAAGGTGGACAATGTTTTTCCCTTGCTGCTCGTGGGATCACTGATGATGAACAATAAAAATTTCTCTAAAAATGACGGCGACGTGGTTTGCCACCCGTCACGCCCTGGCCCACGGGTAGGCAAAATGTGGTCTGAAGAATGTCGGATAGCTACGTTGAATGTTCAGGGAGGTATGAATGACAAGGTAGATGAGATATGATGAATGAAAGACGGATTGATCTGTTGTGTGTGAGTGAAACTAAGCGGAAGGGGTGTGATACCACCAAACATGGTCCTTACTCTGCATACTGGTCAGGGGTCACAGATACCGAACGTGGTAGTAAGGGCATAGGTTTCATCCTTTCTGCGAGAATGAGTGAGTGTGTGAATGAGTTTGAGTGTATCGGCCCAAGACTCATGTGGATTAGGCTTAAAGTGGGTTTAACCCGACTATTTATAGTAGGAGCTTATGCTCCAGTCGATGACGGCGGGTCACAAAGGAACCAATCAGAGCGTCTTGAGTTTTGGGAGAGTGTAAGAGATGTGTTAAGAATGTGTGAAAACAATGAGAGAATAGTTTTGTTAGGCGACCTCAATGGGTGGGTTGGGGTAAGGAGAGGTGGGTACGAAAGTGTTTTAGGAAAGTTTGGCGATGAAAAAGTGAATGAAAATGGCGAGAGGCTGCTTGAGATATGTTTGGAATGGAGTCTCGTTGTGACTAATACTATGTTTAGTCACAAGAGAATCCATATGTATACGTGGCATAGAGGCAATGTGAAGAGTATGTTAGATTATGTGATTGTGGATAAGCGGATAGTCAGTAGAGTGGTGGATACCAGAGCATATAGAGGAGGAGCTAGTGTAGGCACAGATCACTTCCTGGTAATAAGTCGCTTGAAAGGCCTCTTCAAACGATGGCGACACTATTGCTCGGCTTCTACCACTGAACTCCAACGAATAAAAGTCGAAAATCTTCAAGACTTGGAAACACGGGATCGCTACAAAAGCATTTTGAAAGAGAATATTAGTGGAGAGGCGGTTGTGAGTGGAGAAGATATGAAAGAGGTATGGAGATGCGTGAAAGAAGGAATGATAGGGGCCGCTACCGAGGTGTGTGGTGAAACAAAGAGAAAGAAAGGAAAAGTAAACGAAACCCCATGGTGGGATGGAGAAGTGAAAGAAGTTGTGAACGAGAAGAAGAAAGCTTGGCTTGATTTAGTAGCCATTGGAAATCTCCAGAGTAATGCAAGGACGGATTTAAAGGAGAAGAAAGAAGAAGTAAAACGTTTGTATGGGCAATTGAAGCAAAAGGTAAAAAGTGTGATCTTGAGAAAGAAAGATGATTTGCAAGAGAAGATGGATAAAAGATTCTCTAAAGATTTCAAAACCAACAAAAAATTGTTCTGGAAAGCTGTAAAAGCGGCTAGAGGCTCAACAACAGTATCAGAGCTAGGAATAATTAGAGATGAGACTGGAAGTATAGTGAAAGGGGAGCAAAACGTACTGAGAAGATGGAAAGAATATTTTGAAGGCTTGTTTGAAAGAGAGGAGAGAGACACGGTAGAGTCACGGAACTCTGAGGTGACTCCCAACCTTGAAGGTGATGAAAGGGAGATAAGCATGACAGAAATTGTGGATGCGGTAAAAAGTATGAAGTCAGGTAAGGCGGCAGGGTATGATAGGGTAACTGCTGAGATGATTCGGAGTGGTGGCGGAGTCGTTGCAACCCTGCTGCACCGACTCTTTAACTTGTGTTGGAGATATGGCAAGGTGCCGGACGATTGGACTAAAGCTGTCATTGTTCCAATTTACAAGGGAAAGGGTTCGCGGCAGGATTGCAAAAACTATCGTGGCATCAGTCTTCTCAGTGTGGTTGGGAAAATGTATGCAAAGATACTGATAGAAAGGGTAGTGAAAGAGACTGAGAGTAAAATGTGGGATGTGCAAGCAGGGTTCAGAAAGGGGATGGGGTGCGTGGATCAGGTTTTCTCTTTACGATGCATCACCGAAAAATGTTTGGCCAAAAACCAGAAGGTGTATTGTGCGTTTGTCGATTTGGAGAAAGCCTATGACAGAGTGGTGAGGGATGTTTTGTGGTCAACTCTGTCCATGTATGGGGTAAACAACCAATTGATTCAGGCATTAAAATCCCTCTACGAGGGATCTAGAGCATGCGTAAGGATCAATGGTGGCTACACAGACTGGTTTAGCATCCAAAGAGGTGTTAGACAAGGTTGTGTGGCCTCGCCATGGTTGTTTAACTTATTTATGGACAGTTGTTTGATGCCTTTAAAAGAGAGTGAATGTGGTTTAAAAATGGGTGAGTTACTCGTCAAATGCCTCCTATACGCTGATGACCAGGTGCTCATTGCGTCATCAGAGAAGGAGCTGCAAGAGATGGTAACTTGTATGGATGACTCGCTGAAGCGGAAGGGTATGAAAGTCAATGTGAGTAAGACAAAAGTGATGGTATTTGAGAAAGAAGAACGTGTGACTGTGTGCAATATTCTGATTGACAGTGAGAGAGTGGAGCAAGTAAATGAATTTGTGTACTTGGGTTCCTTATTTACGAGAGACGGAAAGTGTGATGGTGACATTGAAAGAAGAGTAAAAGCGGGAAATCAGGTGAATGGAGCATTGCACGCGTTTGTGAGCAGCCAAAATATAACAAAGAAGGCTCGACTCGCGGTTCACAGAGGAGTGCTTGTTCCTACACTGATGTATGGTAGTGAGACTTGGGTATTTCAGAAAAAGCATGAGAGTAGACTGAATGCAGTTGAAATGAGAGCGTTAAGAAGTATGTGTGGAGCTCGTTTGAATGATCGAATAAAAAATTGTGTAATAAGAGAAAAATGTGGAATAGAAGACGATGTAGTGACTAGGATTGAGAAAGGTACGCTTCGGTGGTTTGGGCATGTTGAGAGGATGTGTGAAAGTAGATTGACTAAGAGGATTTACGTCCAGGAGATGGATGGAAGGGTCGGTAGGGGGCGGCCTAGGCGAGGGTATCATGACCAAATTTCAGCAATACTGTTAAAAGGCCAGGTCAGGAGTACCCGCAACCGACGAGCCTGTATGAGGAGATGTATGGATGTGATCGAAGCGAAAGAAGTATGTAAGGACCTTAGTATTTGGCGTTCCTTAGTCTCTGCCTACCCCAATGGGATACGGGCGTGAGTATATGTATTTATGTATGTCCACTTCTTTACAATAGACTTAATGCGCGGCTAGGTTTATATCCCTTAAACTACATGAAATGTAAAACAACGCTACGAGAAGCCCTACAAAATATGTCCTATGATGACACAGAGAAGTTATTTATCGTTTTAAAATAATATTATTCTATCTTTATAGTTAGCGCCTAAGTTAAATAACTTTCTAAATATGTTGTACTAGTCAATAAGAATGCTATTGTATTGTATTATATTATGAATAAGTTGATTTTAATTGTTAGTTCTTTCTTGCCTGAATCACAGGGTATCCTAGCTCAGGCACGTGCTACTCGCCTCTAATTGTAAGCTTTTAGTCTATAGTAAAACTGATCTACTTATGTTTTATCAATAAATTATGTTTATGTTTATGTTTATGTTTAATTTCAAAGTGAAAATGCGCCGTACTAAATTCTAATTCAGGCTCGGTGGCCGCGGCTCTCGTTACGGTCATGTTGGCGCGATACACCCCTCCCCTCCATGGCGGCCAGTCTGCGCTGCGCTCGCGCATAGGCAACATCTCCTCTCTCTTTCTAATACAATTTGTACTGGGATTTTACTTTAATGTTTACAATATCAAATGAATGCTATGAGAGGGTGTTTTATGTAAATAATTACTATGGGGATTCTAACTACTGGGTTCTCTAAACAATCTAAGTCTTTATAAATAATCACATATTTCTCTTACGTATAATCTTCATATGACGCGATGCGTAGCTCTGCCGTCGCGTGTTGATGTTGTCGTCCATAATTCTCCCCCTTTAGTGTGAGGCGAAGCCTCGCACTATTGGTTGCAACGGTGTTATCACTTTAATCACTTTCACTAATTGACTTTTTAACATTGCGCACTAACTTGTGTCATTTTCACTACTGGCGGCCAATGTTCTTTATCACGATGTAGGCTTGCGGGTCGGCGATGACCTATTTTAATTTTTACTTTCTTCCGGCGATAATAGACGGGCCCTCTAGGCGCCGTATTGTTTGGAGGCTCCGGCGGCTTTGGTGGTTGCTTGATAATGCCGGCAAGCTGTGCCGGCTGTGGATTCCCGCTGCTCTTTTTGACGTTTGTATTCGCGGCCTCTCGCGACGTATGTGTTGGTCGGAGGGCCGATGGGTCGGCGAGGCGCCGTTTGCGCCGTCGCACCGACGATGTCCCGCTGCTTGTAGTGACGGCAGTGGCGGCAGACTCGCTGCCAGTGGCGCTCTCGGGCGCTGTGCATGAATGGCCGGCAGCTGGTGCCGGTCGCTGGCTCCTGCAGTGAGTTATGTAGGCGACACGCTTAGTCGCCGCCTCTCGCGACACGTCCAGTGGTCGGAGGGCCGGTGGGTAGTCGGGGCGCCGCTTGCGCCCTCGAGTTGATTGGATGATGGGCGTTCTAGCCCCTGCAGGCTCGGAGACCGCGGCGTATTCAGGCGCCGCGGATAAGATTAACCTCTCTGGTCCGGAGGTCAATGTGGGCGTACTGGCCCTTGCAGGCTCGTTGCGTGCGGAGTTTTCTTTAGCTGTAGTCAAATTCGACCCCGCTGGTCCGGGGGTCGGTGTGGGCTCGCTAGCCCTTGCGGAATTGGTGACCGCAGTGCGTAACGGTGCGGCGGATAAAATTGACCCCTCTGGTCCGGGGGTCAATGTGGGCACTCTAGCCCTGGCAGAGGTGGCTCCCTCCGGGTCGGAGGGCATAGTGACGCCAGCGTATTTGGGCGTTGTATTTGTGATCGACTCCGCTGGTCCGGGGGTCGGTATCTTGACCGGCGTAACCGACCGCGGGCGACCGCGGGTCGGTATATCTGCAGTGGTGTCCGCGGCGTACTCAGGCGCCGCGGTAGCAAAGTCCTCCTCTGGGATGGAAGGTAATGTGGCGCCGGCGTATTTCGGTGCTTTAGTTTTGCGGCGCCGCGGGCGACGGCGGGTCGGCTTAGTGGCGTTGATGACCGCAATTAACCACGGGCGGTCGTTGGCTGGTTCATTGATGAGGTGGGCCATGGCGACCCTGGACGTTATGGTCGTCGACATGGTGATGTCTTCGGTGCTGCTCGGTACCGTGGGCGTCGAATTTGCGCGTGTGTCGACGAGTCCCGTTGATGCGGTACCGCAACCTGCGGTCTGTAGGTGCCTATGTGACTGGCCGTTATCATAATTGGCCTCCCTTTGCTGGGGCCTCGTAATTTTGCTTGTGCTAGAGTGTTTATTCTGTTCAGATTCTATCCGTTTTGCTATGGTGCCGCCCCTTGAACGTTCGTCCCTTATTAAACATTCGGACTCTTCTCGGATCCTTTGTGCCAAGGCACGCTGTCTATTGAGTTCTTTTCGCATATCACATATTTTATGTTGTAGTTTGAATTCTACTTGCTTCCTAAATTCCGACTCCAATACCTCGGCCAATTCTTCACTCTCTATATCACATAGTTTCTGTTGTAGCTCGAACTCTGCTCGTTTCCTGTATTCCGCCTCCAATACCTTGGCTAAATATTCACTCTTTTCGAAATCTAGAAGGGCTTCGAAATATCTCGCAGTCACTTTTGTTGATGGCTCGTTGAACCCTTCTCGCCGTGTGTCGGCGAAGTTGCCCCGCGCGCGTGCTTGCGCGGCGGCTGCCTCTGTATTACATAATTTCCTTCTTTTGCAGCTGTCACGGCCCGATGTCGCGTTGAGTGTGGGCCTTCTTCTGGATTCCGACATCGGGGTATATTTATTCCACATTTTGCTCTCATATGCCGTGAGATGTGGTTCGTAGGAGTAAATAATACGACGAGTCTTGGATAAAGAATGAACCTTTATTGGGAATTACATGGGTTTATATAGGCCTGATTTAATGCATCAAGAATTACTGTTAATTGGATTTAGACATAGTATCAGGTTTCGAGGTCCTATGAAATAGGATCTAACAATAGGATAGTTATTCATTAGAAAAAGCTAGTGCACGTGCGTGAAACACCTGCATGACTCAAGGTTATTAATACAATGTTGCGCACTACACCTCACGCCTCTCCTTTTTTTTTTGAGACAAAAATTTGGTAACATATTTTTGGCTTAAAATTATCTGTTACTCATGTACTTAAAATTAGCTTGTTTATATCTTGTATACATTACTATGTCTGTTACAATATTGTTTCTTATACTATCTTACTGTGTCATACAATTATGGGCGCGAGTAAGCTTACTCGTTATCTTTTGCTTAGGGTGCGAATTCATTGTTTAGCTATTGTGGTTTAAATATGATATTTCTTAATCTAGGTCGAGGTCTTATTGTTTTTTACATATGATATTTCTTAGTGTACGGGTGGTAATGTTCCCTATTCGGATTTGGATGTATTTTATGTCAGTGGGTTCGGGTTGCGTTCTTGGATCTGTATATTGGGTGGTCTTCCTATTGCAGTTCGTGGAATTTTTAAGTCACTCGGTCTTCTCGGTGTAAGTTATGTTTAGATCAGTTTTTTTTACTGTGAGTTAGTCGGTTTAAACTATGTTTGAGTATTATTGTAGTTATTTGTTATTTATACTAATTTTGACTTTCTAATAAGTGAGTTAAACAATTTTACATAGTTAAGTGCCGTGTTAGTGTGCGTTTCCGGTTTTTATGTGTTAAACTGTGTGTAAATTAATCAAATGATTGAAGCATTTATTCCCAGAAGGGGTAGGCAGTGTTCATGAAATTGTGAAAGTTGGACAATAACGTTGTGTATTATAATTTGGTGCAGTTTGTTGCAAGTGGTAAGTTTTCAATTTGTGTTTTATGGTTAATAGCAATAGTGTTTAGTTCTGATTGTATACAGTATTAAATTTTACCGTGTTAGTGTTTAAACTTGAACTTTAAAAGTTGATCTTGAGTTTCGGTTTATGGTTTCGAGTATAAGAAGTTTGATTCCCTCTGTTTTCCGTTTTTTTATATGAAATCTCCTATCCTGCAGTAAATAGTTATTTTTAAATCTATATTTTTTTTATATTATATGATTACTTCTACATGATTATAATATTACATTAGTATTTCCTTATAGGTTGTAAAAAAAAAAATGTATAAAACAAAATATATATTTCTTAATGCTACTAAATAATAGTAAGTTTTTTTTTTAATCCTTTTTTTACGGTATGATATTTTTATATACTTTTATTTTGACCTACTTTATTTTTCTTTATTATTATTTTAGGGCTTTTTATGTTATATTTTTCTCGGTTAATGTTTCTTTATTTAATTTTTTACGTCAATACTTTTCTTTGGTTACGTTATTTTTATCATTTTGTTTTATTTGAATTAATTTTTATTTTATTTTATTTTTGTTGGAGTGATCTTTCTCACTTGTAGTTTTTTTTTAGTTATTTGTTTTTTAATAGTTTGTCGATTTGTTTGTAGCTTTAGTTTGTTGTTTATTTCTAGTTTATTGATTTATAGTTTTTTGATTTGTAGTTTGTTGATTTGTAGTTTATTGATTTACCTATAGTTTTTTGATTTGTAGTTTTTTGATTTGTAGTTTTTTGATTTATAGTTTTTTAATTTGTAGTTTTTGATTTGTAGTTTTTTGATTTATAGTTTTTTAATTTGTAGTTTTGTAGGGATACGCATTTACGTGGTTGGCCAACCTTACATATATAATAATTTGCTTAAAGGTACAAGATATATTATTTAATTTATTAAGCGCGCATCACATATCAATGTATGTGTAAACAGGCAGTTCTTTTAACACTACGTGTCTAAGGGGCTCTCGCGATTGATAACTCGATCGAATCATGATCAGCATCCAAAGATTTCCTCCCTGCCTTGTACCTGGCGCATCCCTTATATCACCTATAAGCTTTTTGTCGTGCCATGGTTCATGGCGCACGTATGCGTTTACGCGACTGCACGAGGAGTCTCTCGGACGCTTGATGCTGACAAAAAACATATTTGTGATACGTTGTTCTCTATTTTTTTTGTTTTTTTTTTTATCTTTGCTTGTTTTTTGCTCTTTTATTCGATAATTTTATTGAATTTTTTGTAGGTATTTAAATTTTGCCTGGTAGTTTATTTTCTCTTTTTTTAAAGTTATTTAGTGAACTGAAATATAATGACTTTCATAGTTTTTCCTTCATTTTAAATTTTATCTTGTTATTTTATTATTTTGGATATTTTTTTCTTTTAAATTAATACTAGTAAATTGAATATAATGTTAAATATTAGCTTACTCTTCTATTTAAAATATTATCTAATTATAAATTGAACATTATCATAATAGTAGCTTATTTGTATATATAAAAATAATTTAGTGAATTGAATATTATTAAAGAAATAGCTTATTCGTCTATATAAAATATTATCTAAAGTGTCACTGTTTATTACTTATAAAAACAAAATATTTTCCGTTTATTTAGAATTATTATATAATTAATTTAACATATTAATTTCTTTTCTTTATTATTTTATTTTACTATCTTGTATATATTCCTTTTGAAACCATCTTTACTTTACACTTTATCGCATTGCTTTCTACTCATTGTGCATATTGCATCATGGTCTCGGTACTGTATATCTTATTAAATAATAGGTCGTCGCGTATATTAACTGCCGTCGGAGTCTTTTGCTCCCAATAATAATAAGGCTATGCGTCTTTTGCGCACCCTTTTCAATATGGCATAATAGTTAGCACCTTCCGTATTTTGAGGCACTTTAGTGCTCTTTAAATAAAAATATACCTTTGTACCGTACCAGAATGTTTTAATCTTTGTTTGCTTGCAGAGTAGGTGAAATATAAGTTATAAACAATTTTACTATCGCTAAGTTATCAGGTGGCCAGTCCAATAACTAGCTAATGTATAATTGCTTATACTAAAGAAATACTGTAATATTGCGGAATTTAAATTAACTTGGGCTTATTAAATTTTAGTGACACTAAATTTACACATTATTAATCTAAAATTCATGAATTTAATTTCTCTTAGTTATCTACTTTTCTACAATATGTTAAGTAAAGAAATAAATATAATATAATGATTTAAAAAAAATATACGATACGCTTTTGACGTCTTCATTGTGCCGTGGTCTCGTCTTTGAAGCTGGCTGGCTGGTGGTTGCAGTGTGCTTCTTCGGGACGGCTGCTGCGTTGGTTACTGATGCGGGCCGGGATAACCCTGGACACCTCTTGTATTTTCTTTCTGTTGCGCGGCGTGGCTCGTGGATTAACTGGACCGTTGCTGCTGCTGTGTGCCACGAAGAGTTGGTCGATGTGCTGCGTTGATTTGTTGGCTAGCCTTGGCTACGGCTAGGGTAGGTTCTCGTCGAGCAGCAAGTTGTGTGGACCGCGGCGCGGTTTTATTTTATAGTCGCAAGGCAGGTCGCGGCGGAGCGACCTGCCCTGGCAGGAACACTAATGAAAATGTCCTGCCAGGCCTGGCAAAGTCGCCATGAGATGTGGTTCGTAGGAGTAAATAATACGACGAGTCTCGGATAAAGAATGAACCTTTATTGGGAATTACATGGGTTTATATAGGCCTGATTTAATGCATCAAGAATTACTGTTAATTGGATTTAGACATAGTATCAGGTTTCGAGGTCCTATGAAATAGGATCTAACAATAGGATAGTTATTCATTAGAAAAAGCTAGTGCACGTGCGTGAAACACCTGCATGACTCAAGGTTATTAATACAATGTTGCGCACTACACCTCAGCCGTACTCATGGCGGCTATCTCGTACATAGTTCAAAACAATTCTTCTAATAATTCACACGAATTTTCAAACACATGCGCTCTGACTTGCGCGAACGCCTTCTAGGCGGTACAAATGGGGCCAGTAACCTATCCGTGCGGCGCCCTACAACCTTCCGACGTCCCGTCAGTACGCCGGAGAAAACCTTTTGACGTTTCGTCAGTACGTTAAAACATAAATCCGGATCCAGCGGATCCGGTTCGAAAGACCAAAACGACTGTGAGCGACGTCCGCTCTCGGCGTCGTCGGCCGGGCGAGTGAGCGCCCCCCTCGGGTTGTCTCTCAAGCCCCGTGGGGGGCTCGGGAAGCCTGTCGCGGCTGTGCCGCTTCTGGCGGGGTCGGGCGCCGTCCGCTACAGCGGACGGGTGGCTGGGGTGGGCGTATCGCCCGTCAGGTCCAGTGGGGTCATCTGCTTCGTCCGTCGGCGAGGTCAAGCCCTGCCGGGTGGGACTCCCTTAGGAGAGGCCCAGCGAGCGACCTTCGAGCCGACGGCACTGCAGGAACATCCTTGCGTCGAGTCAGGGGGTGGCGGGCGGATCCGGGCGGATCAAGTCCCGCGGTAGTGCCCTCTTGTCGGGCGGCCGGGAGTGGTAGGGGGCTATGTCCTGCAGGTGCGTCCGGCGCGAGCCATCTGCCCGCTCGAACATAGCCCTAGCCAGTCTGGTGATGAAGTCGTCCAGGTGTTCGACTTTCAGGTCACGGTGGAGCACTTTGTTGCTGACGTAGAAGTGCGCGTCGGCTGCGGTGCGGAGCGCCAGCAACTGTTGTGCGCGGAGTCGCTGTCTATTGCACTCTCCCACCAGCGCGTACCACGCGGGGGCTGCATAGGTCAACCGTGACCTGATGTACCCCTTGTAGATGCCAATCTTGGCGGACAGGGGGAGGGACGACTTCATCACAGGAGTGAGTAGCGCCCGGGCCGTTCTCGCCTGGTTGACGGTGTTCTTCACGTGGGCGGACATGTTAAGTTGCCGGTCGATGGTGACGCCCAGGTACTTAACAGTCCGCAACCACGGAAGCGGCTGTCCCAGTAGGCGGAGCTCCGGGGGCTGGTTCCTCTTCGCACTGAGGGTGATGGCCTGGGTCTTCGCCACGTTCACCCTCAGGCGCCAGCGGTTGAGCCATCCTGGTAGTAGGTCCAAGGTGCGCTGGATCTTGACGGCTGCGTGCGGGAGCTTGTACGACGTCGAGATGTATGCCGCGTCGTCGGCGTACAAGGCTAGTGTGGTCCCCCCTTCCACTGGGATGTCGTCGGTGTACCGCGCGTACAGCGCGGGCGACAAACAGCTTCCCTGGGGGACTCCGGCTGCGATGGGTTTCCTCGCCGAGAGCTTGCCTTCGACCACAACTTGGAAGCTGCGATCGGCGAGGAAGCTGGCCACGATGTGCACGAGCCGTCTTGGCGCTGCGGAGGTTGTCAGTTTGTAGACCAGGCCTGCATGCCAGACCCGGTCAAAAGCCTTTTCCATATCGAGAAGCACCGCCACAGCGTGCTCCTTTTTGTTCCGCGCCGCCGCTGCGACGTGGAGGATCCGGGCGATCTGGAGGGTCGTCGAGTGCTCCGCCCTGAAGCCGAACTGTTCTGCGCGGGGCTCGATGTGTGGTGCCAAACGGTGGAGAAAGAGTCGCTCGAACACCTTTGACACCGTTGACAGCAGGGTGATGGGGCGATAGCTCTCAGGGCGAAGAATGTTCTTCCCCGGCTTGGGCAGCATGATAACTTTCCCCAGCTTCCAGCAGCTGGGGAAATGGCACGTCCTCACGATCCCGTTAAACAGGCGCGTCAGCGTCGCGATGGCTCGCGGGGGGAGGTGACGCAGTGCCTCGTTCGGGATCGTGTCTGGTCCTGGGGCCTTGCGGAGCTGGGTTCTCCGTACTGCCCGTTGGATCTGGCCGGGGGAGAAGATGACGACGTCCTCTTCTGGCAGTGGTGGGACCTCGAGATACCCCTCGACCTCGCGTTCCAGCTGTGCGGTGTGCTCGGCATCAGTGGTCGCGTTTGGTCGGAACTGGTTCTCGAGGTGCTCCGCGAAGATATGCGCCCGGTCCTCGGCGCGGTACCGCGTGGTGCCGTCCGGTGCGAGGAGTGGCCTGGTTGGCAGCGGCTTCCTGGAGAAGCGACGGCATAAGCGGTGTATGCCGCCCCAGCCTTCATCGGCTGCGGAGTCGACGCCCTCGAGCCAAGAGTAGCGGGAGTTTGCCGTGAGGCTAGTCCCGATTTTCTCGGCGAGGGCGTTGAGCCGGGTCTTAAGGGTGGGGCAGCGGGTCTCGTTGTAGAGCCGTCGCAACTTCCGCTTCTCCTCCAGCATCTTCTGGATGTGCGGCGGCGCGTCTCTATGGCGGTGCTTGGTGGCGGTGCTCGTGGTGGTGGCGGCGGCAAGGGCCGACTGGGCGTTCCGGCTGAACATCTCGGCAAGGCGGTCAACTTCTTCGGCGGTCGATGCCGGGAAGGACTCCGAGTGTTCAGCCATGTGCGCGGCGAACCTCTCCCAGTCGGTCCTTCTCCTCGCTGGTGGGGTTTGAACGGTGGTGGCAGCAGTCCTCAGTCTGAGCACGACTGGCTGGTGGTCCGAGAGCATATGGTCATCTAGGACTTCCAGCTCCGGCCAGTCTGCCAGGTTCTGGACTGCTGCTAGGTCGATGGTGTCCGGCTGGTGTATTGCAGCGTACGGGTAGTGGGTAGGGACCTCCGGGCCCAGTACGGCGTAGTTGTGGCCCTCGGCGTGGCATAGGAGGCGGCGACCCGTGTTGCAGATCTTGGACGAGTTCCATGCTGGGTGCTTGTGTACAAATAAATATAGAGGCCTCGGCAGAGAGTACAACTATGTACCTTTTGGCGTCGAGACCCTCGGTCCATGGGGTCCCAGTGCGCAAAAGCTATTTGCGGAAATCGCGAAACGTCTGGTTGACGTAACTGGTGACCGAAGAGCTGGCGGTTTTCTCGCGCAACGCATCAGCATTGCAATTCAGCGAGGAAATGCCGCCAGCATCCTCGGTACAATGCCTCGAGGGCCTTTTTTAGATTTAACTTAGCTTTAATTTAATTTAGTTAATGTTATAGTTATCATCTTGTATATACCTACTATGGACGACAACATCAACACGCGACGGCAGAGCTACGCATCGCGTCATATGAAGATTATACGTAAGAGAAATATGTGATTATTTATAAAGACTTAGATTGTTTAGAGAACCCAGTAGTTAGAATCCCCATAGTAATTATTTACATAAAACACCCTCTCATAGCATTCATTTGATATTGTAAACATTAAAGTAAAATCCCAGTACAAATTGTATTAGAAAGAGAGAGGAGATGTTGCCTATGCGCGAGCGCAGCGCAGACTGGCCGCCATGGAGGGGAGGGGTGTATCGCGCCAACATGACCGTAACGAGAGCCGCGGCCACCGAGCCTGAATTAGAATTTAGTACGGCGCATTTTCACTTTGCAATTAATATGTTAACGTTTATACCTTTACAACGGCTCATCGTATCAGAATGGTTTATATATTGTTAGAAAGCTAATTAAAAGTTCTATTAAATGTTTAAACTTACAAATAAGTAAACTCAGTAGGTTCAGCGCAAATGATAAATAAGAGTTACAAAAGGGACCGAATTGCGGTTTGCCCGATTTCCATGTACGATTATTCAAATAAGAAAATATTTACGAACCCTACTGTACTTATAAGATATCAAGCCATATTAGAACTTTGTAAATCAGCTTAGACTTCCGCCCATTAATATGTATAACATCCCAATAACATCTTGCAATGTAAATTAGTCAAATCAAAGTGGGCGTAACCTTTATTGTCTCACTCAGCACGTCTTGCTCGCCCACTAGCAGGTATAAATAGCAGGTACGGCCCGGAGCAAATCAGTGTCAATCGGAGCCTCCTGGAAGTCACAACAAGAAGAAGAAGAAAACTACAAAGTAATAGGAAGTTAGGGACTTGTAATCAAGTCACTTAGGGCAGTGATAGGGCAGTTAGGGAAAAGTAAATAAAAGTCTATTTCTCGTTATTCCTTCTTTTATTTTGATAACATCGTTTACCCAAAGTGTCTGAGGACACGGGCGAAGCCCAAACACACCATTCGGGCGCCGAGTGGTAGTACGCGCTGTCCGTACACATGGGGCGGAGCTCGTCCGTCGCTGACTTGTGTCACGGAGCGTGGTCGACGCACTGTCCGAGCACATAGGGGCGGAGCTCGTCCGTCGCCGACTTGTGTCTCGGCACTCGGTCACTCTTAGGTGACTGTGAGGGGCGAGCATTGCCGCGGCCGGTAGCGCGCGCGCTCACTCGCCCGGCCGACGCCGCCGAGAGCGGACGTCGCTCACAGTGAGGAAACCGGTCTAATCCCAATAAGGGTCTAGTTTTCCCTCTGGGTTGGAAGGTCAGAGTGCAGTCGCTTTTGTGAAACTAGTGCCTATGCCAAATCTTGGGATTAGGTGTCAAAGCGGACCCCGGGCTCCTTTAGGGGCATTACCGGGAATAACGCTAGGAGGATGATGGATGAAATTGTCTATCCCAAAAGAATTATCCGTACAGCGTGGTTACTGGGCATTCAGTACCGCGCGGAACGGGGCGGGGCCGGGGGAGGGGAGGCGTGCCGTGCGCAAACCTTACTACCCGCTGAGATGCCCGCACGGTTAGGTTTTTTTGGGATAACTTTAAGCAGCAATTATTAATGAGATATTCTTGTGTAGGTGACTTTTAATATTATTTTTATTTAATGTGTTCAATATAGTTAAGTACTTCATCTAAAAAGATAAAAAAAAACTCGTGGACTATAATTTTTGAATTAGACTGTACGCGAACCTACATCACACAACTTACTGTTTTCTATGGAGCTCCCAACTCGACTATAATAAATTATTATACAACTGTTTCTAGACAGCGCTTCGTTTTAGCAGCGCTTGGATTTTCAATAGACAAGTTTGTTTAATTATTTCAGTTGACTAGTTGAAAAATAATTGTTTACAATAGTTACCTACACAATTAGGTCTTATATTCTCTTACCTTACTTAGGTCACTCAGCTTACTCGACTTTAAGAGCCATAATTATTGTGTAACTATTGTAAAAAATACTATTCAAGCACCTATAACTATAAAAAGATTTAATTTTGCAAGTTACTATAAAACAAAGAGTGTAAAGTGATGTAACCATTTGAAGTTTCCTTTTACATGAACCCTATGTGCATGAAATAAACACATAATTTACTGCTAGATTAACTCCTTTGTTGGCCTCGACTCTGTAGTTTCACAATTTACTGTGTCAGACTATTGCCATCGTTTACCGGTAATAGCAACATTTGTTGTAGAATCCATTGAATACTTTTACTGCGCTGTACGAGCCTATAATTTCAAATGGCAACTTTACGACCCATTAAGAGGTTTAAACCTCACATCAATGCACGACAAATAATGTCATAAGAGACGTGAAAACTGCTTTCTAAAATAATTGAACGATATATCAAAAACCAGAAAAAACGTGAGGATACGCACAACCCTACGCAATAGTATAAAGGGGCGCTTACACCGTTTTGTTTTTTGGGATTAGTAGAATAGGCAGTTTCACACCGAGAGCAATCGGTTTTTATTTTCACTGCAGTATTTACGAGTTCGGTTTACAACGAACGTAAAGATATGGAAGACGTTTTTATTGGTTGTTATGTTTTTACAGTTTTGCGGGAAATGGGACAGACTCTAAAGATTATTGCTCTGAAATACATATTGACCGCGGCTGGCTAAATCCGGGGAAACTAGACTTAAATCGAATTATTCAAAGAAAATGGATTACCATGATTGTTTTCATCATCATCATCATCATCATATCTGCCAAAAGACGTCCACTGCTGGACATAGGCCTCCCCAAAGAATGCCATAGTGACCGGTCCTGCGCCAGCCGCATCCAGCGGACTCCAGCAACCTTTACCAGGTCATCAGTCCACCTTGTGGGGGCTACCCACGCCGTGCCTTCCGGTACGTGGTCACCACTCGAGAGCCTTTCCGCCCCAACGGCCATCGGTTCTACGTGCTATGTGCCCCGCCCACTGCCACTTAAGTTTAGCGATCCGGAGGGCTATATCGGTTACCTTGGTTCTGCTGCGGTAGCCGTTTGGGTGACTGAGCTTTCTTATGAGGTCCATAGTAAGCGACCATGTTTCAGTGCCATATCATCACTGGCAACACACACTGGTCAAAGATTCGTCTTGAGACACTGCGGAATAATTTTTTTTATTATTGACGAAAAGATCCTCAATATTGGACGAAAAGATGTGCCGTAGCTTCCCGAACGCTGCCCAGCCGAGACGGATTCGACGATTGACCTCTTTCTCGAAGTTGGGCCTACCTAACTGGATAGTCTGTCCTAGGTATACATAATCGTCTACAACTTCGACCGTAAAGTGTCCGATAATGGGAGTTGGTACTACTTGGGCGTTTGACATGATCTTCGTATTATCCATGTTCATTCTTACTCGCTCGGAAGCTTTACTGAGGTCATCGAGCATCGTACTTAAGTCCTCCATAGTCTCAGCCAAGACTACTATATCGTCAGCAAACCGAAGCTGAGTGATGTACTCGCCGTTGATGTAGATGCCTAGCCTACTCGAGTCCAGAGTTTTGAAAACGTCCTCCAGTGCAGCGGTGAACAGTTTTGGAGAAATAACATCTCCTTGCCTGACTCCCCGCTGCAGCGGAATAGGTTTCGAGTCCTGGTCCTGGAGTCAAACTGACATAGTGGCGTTCTCGTACAAACATTTTAGCACTTCGATATAGCGATAGTCAACTTGGCACCGCTGGGAGACTGTAGTACGCCCAGGTTTCGATCGAATCGAAGGCTTTCTCGTAGTCCACGAATGCTAGGCAGAGGGGTAGGTTATACAACGCAACGCAACGGAGCCACACTGTTTCGTCACCTAAATAATAATTAGTGTTTAATGTTATATTGTATGTATGTTAGTCTGTAAGGTATTTGTAACTATGGGCCTTAGTGGCCTGGATTAAATGTTTTATTATTATTATTATTATACTCCTCGGTCTTCTGTATAACCTGACGGAGCGTGTAGATGTGGTCTACGGTACTAAAGCCTCTTCGGAAACCGGCTTGTTTGGGGGGCTGGAAGTTATCTAGGCTGCGTACGAGACAATTTGTAAGACCCTCGAAAACAGCTTATGTACATGGCTCAGAAGTGAGACTATGGGTCTGTAGTTCTTTAGCAGGGTGTTGTCACCCTCTTTGAAGAACAGCACCACCACTCCTCCTAACTCCTCCTAATGATTTTTAATCGAAGAAAATGATTTACTCATGAACGATCACAGAACGTCATCACCAGCGTTCTTGGTTTTTCCAAGGTGTCTGCCAGGTGGGTCCCTAGATTGCTTTCAGCTGAAAATAAGCGAACACGCCACACAATGTCACTTTTGGACTTGTTTAAAGCTGATCCTCAAGACTTTCTTAGTCGTTTTGTAACTGTGGATGAGACTTGCGTTCACCACAACACACTAGAGTCAAAAATACAATCCAAGCAGTGGAAAAAGTCAGGGTCACCACCTCCTAAATCAGCCACTGCCATTTTGTCAGCCATGAAAGGCTTCAGTTTTTGAGACTGCAGAGGGTTTATAATGATAGATATCCTTGAAAGAGGTAAAACTATAAATTCTGACTACCTCAACACTCCCTCCCATCCCTTCCACAACCAACAACCCTATTCCCTCTTACAACGTTTGCGTAAGGAAATTAAAACAAAAAGGCCTGGTATAATATCAAAGAAAGTTTTGTTCAACCGAAACAACGCTCCCGTCCACACAGCAGTGAAATTAATGGCACAGATTCGTTATTGTGGGTTTGAATCAGAGATGGGCGAAATTTATTCGAATGACGAATAACGATTGAGAATAACAGAATCATTCGCGAATGACGAATACATTTATCGAATGATTATTCTTATTCGAAATTAGGCAAATAAATTATTCGCGAATGAATTATTCCACGAATGATTTATTCGCGAATAAAATACTCCACGAATAATTTATTCGCGAATATTATTGTCGAATAATTAGCTAATAAAATAACTACCTTCGTGCCTCGTTACATGTATTTACAAAAAGAAAATATACCAATCATTTCAAATCTGTCTTTATAGATACATATATTTGGTATCTCAGAAAAGTTCGTAAAACTTAATTGACGTGTCGGCGGTGTGTGTTACCACTACATTCAACAAAACATATTCAGCTTAAACAAATTGATGAAATAATTTTAAAAATTATGGAAACGATGAACTGAACATTTGTGTAATGGATCATTCGTGGCATTTATTCGAATAAAATAACGAATGAATCATTTATTATTTGAAAATGCTACCGAATGCTTTATTCGCGAATAAATTCGAATAATTATTTAAATAAAATATTATTCGAATAATGCCCAACTCTGGTTTGAATATATAGTTTCGTATTTGGTAGGTAAAAGGTAAGCGAGTTAATTAGTCCGGCAAGCCCCACTAATACGGACAAAATAAGACGATTCGTTTTACAGAAGACACTAAATCCGTAAGCAAGTAACATTAACTCTCTCTTCTTCTTCGTCGTTTCACTCTTGACAGAGTGGTCGTAGTCATCATTTCAGGTGCTAGTATCAAGCTTCACAACACGCCGCCATTCCTCTCTGACAGTCGCCTTCCTAATGCTTGCGTGTTACAATTCATTTACTGAAGCTTTTATCTGCTCTGTCCATCTCATTGGTGACCTGCGACCTTTGCCTGGATCACGAGTCGCTCGATAGCCACGTCTCCTCGACGACACACGTGCCCGAAAAATGTTAGGATGCGAGACTGCACTATGGATGATAGACGCTGAGCAGAGTTCGTTCAGTAACATTATCTACTACCTTACCTTGGTGGCGAGGTATCCGGAGTCAGGCGCTTCATCAAGGACTCATGTAAAAAAAAGTATTTCAAATATCCATAATCATTCTCTTTAACCTACCACATACCTACGTTAAATATGAAAAAAATGGATCAGTAGTTTTTAAAATATTTAAGTGTCATTTCAAGAAAACTGTCAATAATAACGGGATACACCTTGGCAGATTAATGACTAACATTGAGACAAAAATATGTATAGGATACATTCATTGACTATTAAGTAAGTTTAAGGGGCATTTTAGTTCCCCACGTTAATAGCCCTTTATGCTACCTGAATATAGTAAATTAGGTAGGTTTTATTTTTATTACAGACACATATCAGTACTATTGTTAAAATTATTTACAACTAGCTTCCGTCCGCGACTTCGTCTGTCTGGACCCGGGATTAAAACTATGCTTTATTTTAATTTAGGCTATAAATATCTTCCTGTAAAATTCCATCCAAAATTTGCTGTTCAAAAATCTTAGCGATTTACATGGCAAGCCTTAGATATCAGTCAACTTTGTATAATGCAATCAAACGCTCCTCATCTCTCCAAATTAATATAATTCTGTTCAGAATTCTGACTATGACTTCAAACGAAACTTCACTTGCTGTTCATATTATTTCTAAGAAGAAAGGGGCGTCAAATTTGACGAGTTCAACTTTCAAGTTCAGGCCTGGAAGGAAAATACCTACTACGGAAACGTGGTGGGTGCGTGCATAAATTAAATAAAACCTTCAAGATATGTATAAGATACTCAAAGCCCACTGAAAATAATATTGTTCTCTCAATAACTTGTTCAACTATTGTTAGGTTACAATAATATTATTATTAGGAACGTTACGATCTATACTAATCAAAATTATATACATGTAACACTCAAATTAAAAACAGGACAAGTCTAAGGGGTTGCAAGTTCTTAAGGTTGTAAGATTGTAGGGGGTACTCTCCATAACTACTCATCCGATTTCTTTTCTTTTTCACCAGCATATATGCATACTTCCCGCGGCTCCACCTGGGTTCACTGTACGGACGGAGCCGCACGGAACGCTAGTTTACTTTCCTTAGCCTATTTAGGTGCCACTGCTGGGCAAAGGCCTCCCCCCCACTTTTCCTCCAACCCAAGCAGTAGGTACGCGTCCAAAACGTCCCGCCATCTCCTTTTTGGTCTCTCTCTGCTCCCGTGGCCGTCTTGCAGGGTCCATTCCGTACTTATCCGCTAGTTTACTATAAATGAAAGCGATAACTCGGAAGCATCAAATATTGTTGTACCCGAAAGACCGAAAGTAAAAACCAGATCTACCTAGTCTCAAACTAAGCAAATTTTTTACTATGGGTACAAGTCGACGATAAACATAGGTACTTATATAGATAAATAAATACTTAAATACATAGAACACATCCATGACTCCGGAACAAATATTTGTGCTCATAACACAAATAAATGCCCTTACCGGGATTCGAACCCAGGACCTCCGGCTTTGTAGGCAGGGTCACTACCAACTAGGCTACGGCGGTCGTCATTACAAAACAGTCTTGCATAAGCCATTCCCGTGAAATCAAATTCAACAAGCTGAAAACGTTTCAAAACCTGGCAACACTGAATAGTGGATCGGAAGCGGTCAAGCAGCGTGAATTATTTAAAGCGGTATTGTCGTGGTATGAATTATGCAGTATGGCAACACAGGCTGCGCAAATCCATGTTTCTTGCATTGGGTGAGTTTTATTATACATGCTGTTGGAATTGTAATGTTTACTTTGAGTTTTAATCAAGAAGGTTTCTGGGAACTTATACATGGCTGATAAAGAGGTCTTTGGCCATAAGTGGGACACATTATCAGCCGTAGGCCATCCACTGCTGAATTAAGTCTTCTTCACGTTGCACCATAATATTCTACTCAGGGCTTTTCCATCAGCCACACCTACCCACCCACCTACCTACCCAGCCAGTAGACACAACATTATGTCCACCACCATACAACATATATGTATTTACCACTTAAGTTAGCTTGTCTATTGTATTTCTGTGGACATCTGTTATTAGCTACTTTTTTAGTATTTCAAGTTTTGAATCTTTTATATTCCTATTAATACCCCAAATAAACAAAATTAAACAAATAAATATATGCTAAAAAAGAGTAATGTTTAACGCTTGTAGTTTCTTGCTTTTATGTCCTATCTTGAGGACTTATCCTATCAAACAGCATTATCGCCACATAGTTCTTCAAAAAACGTGAATTAGTACTTACGTATAGTCAATATTAAACTAAATTACAAAATTGTCTATACTTACGTGTATGACTTAATTGACACGGCAACACTTACTTAAGCAGACTTTCGCTCGCTTGAACTCGAAGAACCAATTGATTTTTCCCTTTAATACCGTTCAGTTTCAAACGAAGACATTTTACTTTGTGCCAATTGAAGACTTCTTTCGAGTCGATCCTCGAAGTAGTTTATTTCGAGTTTGCGAGCATATTGTATTACAGTGACGTCTTTGTCGGATACAATTTGTTTCTTATCTTGTTAAACACGACGATCGTTGACCCTGCCCTGCCTCGAAATGAGTTTTTAAGAACCTTGATACTTACTCAAAAGACAAATGATCCGTTCTCAAGGTAAATATTTTAATTAATGTCTGAGGTACGATAGACAAAAGTGCTGCTTGAAGTCAATTAGCATTATGTAATGTCGTGAATGAACCAAATTTCGGAATATTGAATATCACCAGTAAGTCGTAGTTATATACCGAGGTTTTTTTAACCAAAGTAAAGTCATCGAATATACTTAAGGGCTTAATGGTAAAAACGTTTCACCGATGAATTATCCGATAACTTTATAACGAAAGTTTTGATTACAGG
The DNA here is from genome assembly GCA_945867215.1 of Epinotia demarniana. Classification (NCBI taxonomy): domain Eukaryota; kingdom Metazoa; phylum Arthropoda; class Insecta; order Lepidoptera; family Tortricidae; genus Epinotia; species Epinotia demarniana. Next base: position 37,033,698 of record OX244260.1, on the reverse strand, counting down.
CGATTATTTGTGTAAGTGGTCACATCTTCAGTTAACAACTACTACTACTGTAAAAATAATTGGGGACTATAAGGGCTTGTTTACACATTGATTAGTTATTAGTGCGAGTCCATTCAAAAGCTACTCGCACTTGCACCAAATATGTATATGAACTCGCAGTAATCACTTATCAAACAAATTATGTAAACAGCTCGTAAGCGCCGGTCGAGTCCATATATTTGCTGCAAGTGCGAGCACTTTTTGAATATACTCGCACTAATCACTAATCAAATGTGTAAACCGGCCTTATGCTAAAGCAATTAGAACAAATTGATCGAGATTTCATCACTGGAAAGGTCTTAGGAAATAACACACGGTATTACGAAATTCATCACTCTTGCACTAATGTGCATGTCATAATGTGACATATATATTAGCGTCATAATCATATACATGCCTGACTGTTGAAAATATGCCAAAATAACTTAGGTACGCTTTTCTCTCCAATTATAAAAACGGCCATACAAAACAATCTTGCACCGAAAACACTACTATCAATATCTGCGAAAGAACAAGAAAAATATCCGGAAGGATGAAGAAAAGTTAGCACCATTTTTTGCTCGCCCCCTGAAATTGAAATTAACTCATTGCACCTAGTTCTCATTAAAACATAAGTTTTCTTATGCAGCTCTTATCGTAATATTCTTACAGGTCATATCGGAAACTACTATTTTTGTAAAACTTTTTTAATTTCAGTGGAGGGCTTACATAGTAGGAACTACAATCTGTTAGATTGCCTCAACTCTGTAACAGTTTACGGGATGTCTGACGCCATGTTGCGCGGTTACTGTCGGTAACTGATATTGACCACAAATCACAATGGAATTCAATGAGATTCTATAGAGTTAAGGGGACGCTCGTGTAGTTACAGTCCTATCAATTGATATTGGAAATTATGCTATGCTTGGAGATGGGAACAGCTGCTCCGAATAGCAGAAATCATAGAAATCTTTGAATACACAGCAAATAGACTTTAATCAATTTTCAGAACTTGAAATATGGGCCACGCCTTAACTCAAAGTACCTAATAATCGACTCGTAGAATATAATACATAGGTGCCCGCGCGTCTTCGCCCGCGTATTGCAGAGTACACAGGCAAACCCGCGGGATGAAAAATAGCCCATGACCCATGATTGACATTTTTGAAATCGGTTCAGTAGTTTCGGAGCCTGTTCAATAAAAACAAACAATCAAATCTTTCCTCTATATAATATTAGCATATTAGTGTAGATAAACATGAAGTCTTAGAAGTAATTTATTGAATCAGGCGTTACTTTGCGGAAGTCCATGATATATTAGGAGAACAATATTTCTTTGCTATTCCGCTAAAAAACGTGCTGGTCTATTAGTGAAGATAAGATGCAACTATTTGCGTAAAAACATGCAAAAAATTACAGCAAACCACCACCAATAATGACAAAAACCTCGACACGTGTTTCGCCTCTCTACGAGGCATCATCAGGAGATGCTGGCAGGAGATGTTGCTTGCGCCACGTCCACTGAGCAAATGACCCGCCCGGAGCCATCCGCCATATTTATATTCTGTCCCCCCATACTACCGTTCATGCGTGAAAGAGATGGAAGAACACGTAACAACGGTGATGACGCAACATTCAATTGTTCGTTGATAATAACGCCTCTATTGCTGTACCTAATTATTTCTAATTGTTCTAGAACACTTAGACGCAATCCTTTTTCGCAAACATGCAAGATGTTGAAAGAATGATTGTCAGATAACGCATGGTTATTCTCCAATAAATGTTTTGCGAAATTAGACTTGTCCGGGTGATTATGCCGATACGACGCAACATGTTCCTTATACCTTGTGCTAAAACTGCGGCCTGTTTGTCCCACATAAACTTTATTGCAATTATCACAGGCAAGTTTGTAGACTCCCGACTTTTTGGCACTTTCCACTTTCTCCTTGCCATTGCACAGTCTAAAGCGCAAGGTGTTATTCGTTTTGAAAGCCACGTTTATGTCGTTAGACTTTAAAATATTGTAGATCTTATCAGACAACTTGCCAACATAAGTTATGCTTGCTTTGTACTTTTTAGGTGGGTCCGAAGATCGTGCAGCGTACAGAAGATAGTTTGTCATTCTAGCCCGTTTTTTCCTAATAATACCATCCACATGAGACTTGCTGTAACCGTTTGAAATTGCTAAATGGTATATATTATTTAATTCCATTTTATAATGAATATCAGAAAGACGCACTGTCAATAACCTATGTGCATAACAATGAAAAGCAGCTAACTTATGTTGCCATGGATGAGCGGAAGAAGCCGGGATAACAGTATCTGTATGCGTAGGCTTACGGTAAATTTGGAATTGATGTTTGTTATCCACCTTAGTAATCGTAGAAATTCAGTGAGTTATTCTGTTCTAATTCCTTCTTAAACTTGATTTTAGGATGCTTGTTGTTGATTTCATTCACAAAAATATCCAGTTGACTCATTCTACCCGTCCAACAAATAATCAAATCATCAACATACCGAAAATAATATAATATATTATTATTATCCACAATGTGTTGGTTCTCAAAATGATCCATGAAAATATCTGCCATCAAAGGACTAAGTGGGGAACCCATTGCCAAACCATCACCTTGCAGATAATATTGCCCCCCAAATCTAAAATAATTCTGTCGCATACAGACTGTCGCCAATTCTATTAATTCATCTACCTCCCCTGGGTGCAGCCTCTGTTTTTCAAAAAGTGCCCTGAGAATGTCTAAAGTATTCAAATATGGTACATTTGTAAACAAACTATCCACATCCAGCGACAAAAGAATAGCATTTTGTGGCATGTTGATGTCTTTGATCCTTTCGATTAAATCCAAACTATTCTTTAAACAGTATTTTGGTTCAAAATTAGACTTCTGTCTTATGATACCATTCAACCTCTTAGCCAATTTATAAGTCGGTGCACTCAAATACGAGACAACTGGACGAATCGGGATATTGTCTTTATGAATTTTTGGAAGACCATACAGAATTGGTGCTTGAGGATTCATGGATATGACCGTGTTTTTCTGATGCTCGGTTTCAAAGACAAACATAGAGTTCTTGACAACATTTCTTAGATCTTTCTGGAAACCAGGCGTTGGGTCCTTCCGTAAAACCGAAAAACCATCATCCTGTATAAGATCCATTACTTTCTGGTTATATTGTTCCCTACCCATGATGACTATGCAATTCCCTTTGTCTGCTTTTGACACCACTAAATCGTTGTCATCGACTTTCTGTTGAATAGACCTCAGCAATAACCAGTCAGAGTCAGGCGCACTCCTCCTCAATGGACATGTCTTTTTTAATGCATTCGCTACGGTGAGCTTTGCATCCATATCATTATTGTTAAGAACTATCGCAACCTCTGCGTCCACAGCTACATTTTCCAAAACTTTTTGAGACATCTCCACCCATGCGCGTGCATGCATCTCTGCGTCCATGTAGCTGTGGACGCAGAGGTTGCGATAGTTCTTAACAATAATGATATGGATGCAAAGCTCACCGTAGCGAATGCATTAAAAAAGACATGTCCATTGAGGAGGAGTGCGCCTGACTCTGACTGGTTATTGCTGAGGTCTATTCAACAGAAAGTCGATGACAACGATTTAGTGGTGTCAAAAGCAGACAAAGGGAATTGCATAGTCATCATGGGTAGGGAACAATATAACCAGAAAGTAATGGATCTTATACAGGATGATGGTTTTTCGGTTTTACGGAAGGACCCAACGCCTGGTTTCCAGAAAAATCTAAGAAATGTTGTCAAGAACTCTATGTTTGTCTTTGAAACCGAGCATCAGAAAAACACGGTCATATCCATGAATCCTCAAGCACCAATTCTGTATGGTCTTCCAAAAATTCATAAAGACAATATCCCGATTCGTCCAGTTGTCTCGTATTTGAGTGCACCGACTTATAAATTGGCTAAGAGGTTGAATGGTATCATAAGACAGAAGTCTAATTTTGAACCAAAATACTGTTTAAAGAATAGTTTGGATTTAATCGAAAGGATCAAAGACATCAACATGCCACAAAATGCTATTCTTTTGTCGCTGGATGTGGATAGTTTGTTTACAAATGTACCATATTTGAATACTTTAGACATTCTCAGGGCACTTTTTGAAAAACAGAGGCTGCACCCAGGGGAGGTAGATGAATTAATAGAATTGGCGACAGTCTGTATGCGACAGAATTATTTTAGATTTGGGGGGCAATATTATCTGCAAGGTGATGGTTTGGCAATGGGTTCCCCACTTAGTCCTTTGATGGCAGATATTTTCATGGATCATTTTGAGAACCAACACATTGTGGATAATAATAATATATTATATTATTTTCGGTATGTTGATGATTTGATTATTTGTTGGACGGGTAGAATGAGTCAACTGGATATTTTTGTGAATGAAATCAACAACAAGCATCCTAAAATCAAGTTTAAGAAGGAATTAGAACAGAATAACTCACTGAATTTCTACGATTACTAAGGTGGATAACAAACATCAATTCCAAATTTACCGTAAGCCTACGCATACAGATACTGTTATCCCGGCTTCTTCCGCTCATCCATGGCAACATAAGTTAGCTGCTTTTCATTGTTATGCACATAGGTTATTGACAGTGCGTCTTTCTGATATTCATTATAAAATGGAATTAAATAATATATACCATTTAGCAATTTCAAACGGTTACAGCAAGTCTCATGTGGATGGTATTATTAGGAAAAAACGGGCTAGAATGACAAACTATCTTCTGTACGCTGCACGATCTTCGGACCCACCTAAAAAGTACAAAGCAAGCATAACTTATGTTGGCAAGTTGTCTGATAAGATCTACAATATTTTAAAGTCTAACGACATAAACGTGGCTTTCAAAACGAATAACACCTTGCGCTTTAGACTGTGCAATGGCAAGGAGAAAGTGGAAAGTGCCAAAAAGTCGGGAGTCTACAAACTTGCCTGTGATAATTGCAATAAAGTTTATGTGGGACAAACAGGCCGCAGTTTTAGCACAAGGTATAAGGAACATGTTGCGTCGTATCGGCATAATCACCCGGACAAGTCTAATTTCGCAAAACATTTATTGGAGAATAACCATGCGTTATCTGACAATCATTCTTTCAACATCTTGCATGTTTGCGAAAAAGGATTGCGTCTAAGTGTTCTAGAACAATTAGAAATAATTAGGTACAGCAATAGAGGCGTTATTATCAACGAACAATTGAATGTTGCGTCATCACCGTTGTTACGTGTTCTTCCATCTCTTTCACGCATGAACGGTAGTATGGGGGGACAGAATATAAATATGGCGGATGGCTCCGGGCGGGTCATTTGCTCAGTGGACGTGGCGCAAGCAACATCTCCTGCCAGCATCTCCTGATGATGCCTCGTAGAGAGGCGAAACACGTGTCGAGGTTTTTGTCATTATTGGTGGTGGTTTGCTGTAATTTTTTGCATGTTTTTACGCAAATAGTTGCATCTTATCTTCACTAATAGACCAGCACGTTTTTTAGCGAAATAGCAAAGAAATATTGTTCTCCTAAGTCTTAGAAGAATATACCTAGGTACCTGCTAAGTTAAAGTCTTCAAATGATGGTTAGTTTAATAATGATACCTATTTGAAGTAATGAAATGTTAAAATGTAGCCGTTTAATATTATTTATCTGTAGCCGCTAGGGTACGAGTAGGTTATCTAATTAGATAATTTAAAAACCTAATTAGAACAAGGAGACAGGGATTTCATGGATGGACTACATACCATATTATATTTACAAGGTGTAATCGTTAAGTGTGCTTTAAAAAAGTAGGCAACCTCTATGTTTCCGTAATGCTTTCTTTCTCCTGCGAATACTCGATTTATATTAGTAAACCAGGGAAGTTGTACAGTCAAGGGCACCAATATGTATACGCCACAAAGTCTGATAAATATGTACATTGACCTTATTTTGCAGACATTCTATTTCAAAAGACATATTTCAAGTTTTGCAAATAGTTGATCTCGTTTTTTTACAAAAATAGTGGACACCGGAGCCTTAACACCTTCTCCGGAAACTACTCGTAAAAGATTGCGACGGAGAGCAGTAAGTGCACACCTTTCAAACTATATTGATGTTTATTTGTGTCGGCCTTTATTTAGTGCCCACTTAACCGTGCCCGTAGTGCAGTGCTATTAACATAGTTACATTTTCAAATAAATTGCACGGGAGAATCTAAAGTCATTTTATTCGACACTTAATAATGTATGATCCGGAAGACACAACAACTTAAGTGAAATATTAGTAAAAGTCTACAACATTAACGTTTTATTAATTTAAGTAATAAAAATATGAATTAGACTTGTTCGTTCAGTAAATGGAAAACATGAACATACCTGTATGTCATACAAGAACCATGCTTAAATATATTAAAAATAATGTATATGTAACAAAGTTTACGTCACACCTGGCCATAATGCGAGTTTTACTGCACGCTGCGCGTACGAGAAAACTCGCATTGCGGCCAAGTGAAGACGTAAAATTTTGTACGCAACACGGGCGGTAATTCTTAAAGCCCCAGAGCGCACATTTATGGCCCTCACCTTCGGTTCGGGCCACAAACACCTGAGAGGCTACCGCGAAACGAAAACGAACTTCGTTCGTGTATCTCCGTCTTTGTCGCTCGAACTAGCAAGTGCGACAGAGAAGGAGATATTCGAACGAAGTTCGTTTCCACTTCGCGGTAGCCCCTCTGCTATCTGGGGCATTCACGAATTCACCGCCCTAGTTACGTAATGTACTATTGTCTATTATATGTCTTGGTTCTTTTTATTCTTACCAAAGCATTATTACAATAATATCAGCGCGTTTTTGAAGCAAGCTTTAGGCACCACAGATATTTATTCGATCGTAAAAATCGACATTCTGATAATAACCATATATCCTATCGCCAACACCTGGCACTAGTTCATAATGGGTAACAAATTTGAATAACTCACTTAAAGACCTTCTCCATCCATACTTAAATTATAAATGGGAAAGTGTATGTGTGTGTTTGTTTGTTTGTCCGTCTTTCACGACAAAACGGAGCGACGCATTACGCATTGACGTGATTTTTTAAGTGGAGATAGTTGAAGAGATGGAGAGTGATATAGTACAGTTTTTGTTAGTTGTTATCATCCCTAAGGGGGTGAAATGGAGGGGGGGTTAAAGGTATGTATGGAGCTGCGATATAAACGAGTTCAACGCGAACGGAGTCGCGGGCAGAAGCTAGTAATGTTAATAAATTCAGGTGACCATTGTTACATTTATATTCGTTGAATACTAGAAATTATACGTAGATAATGGGTCAAAATAAAATTGTAAGCCTAACTAAATTGTTCAGTTTACTAGCCATTAAAGGCCTAATTTCAATTCAGGTGTATATGTAAAAGCAAATGTTGCACAGCAACAAAAAATTATATAGATACGGGTATAGACGAATATCAATAGAAAATTTAAACCGTTAATTGTATTTGTTTTCCGCGAATATTATCCATTTAAAATGCAATATTACCACTTTGTCAATAAGTATATCAATGCGAAATTAGGTACAGCATTCTAGTAATCAAGTTCACTGAGCCTTGGACGGTCAGGCAGAAATGATGAAACTCCTCGTTGATTACGGAACCCTTAAAATGACAGTTGATAATATATTAAAGTTATTTATTATGCAATGTAATATTATGAGATAAATAAATATGTAAGCTACGGTAGCCTAGCGGTTCAGGCATGCGGCTGTCAAACAGCGGTCGTGCGTTCGAATCCCGGCTCGTCCCAATGAGTTTTTCGGAACTTATGTACGCAATATCATTTGATATTTACCGTTAGCTTTACGGTGAAGGAAAAACATCGTGAGACCTGCATACAGTATAAACAAAGAAATTCAAAGGTGAATGTGAAGTCCCCAACCCGCACTGGGCAAGCGTGGGGACTACTGCCTGTTCCCTCTCATCGATGTGAGGCAGGCCTGTGCCCAGCATTGTGGGATGTATATAGGCTGATTTATTAAATAAATATGAATACCAATATATATCTTAAGACGGTTTGGAATAATATTTTTAGTATTTTAAATTACTGCTACATGTAGCCATCACAAAATACTACTATTATTTTACATGTAAGTACTGTTAACGTAAAAGATTATCCACTTATCCACCTTGTTCCGTTATTATAATAATAAAGCAAAAAAAATAACATCGACTGTACTCGCTGTGTGTTTATTGGTTTATTCTAATTACAGAATGTATAGGCTTGTGACCTAAGATTTATTTACGATGCCATACGAACCAGCAAGTCGATCACGTAACGCATTGTACGTGCGTCAGGTGTGGTCAAATACGTACTTAATTACCTACTTATACGTAATAAAAAAAGTTTTATCTAAATGTCAGTTTTTATATGGAAAGCTGATCTTCAAAATGTCCTAATGCACGTTAGAAACGTTACGTGACTACACCTCTGTTTTTGGAGAGGAAAAAATGTATGTATGGGACTAAATTTAAAGAACATTAATACCAAAAAAATTGTTAAACAGGGACCTCGCTGGCGGCATCCGAAGCGCTTCATACTGACCGACGTAATAGTATGACGTCACACTTTGTAATTTATACTAATCGTTGTACGGAAAATCAAGTAAATTACTTGTTCGGTAAATGCTGGGTTCTGGTCCATAGTCGTCATACAGATTTGTTTATTTAACAGCGTAAGGATTCTATAAGTAGCTTTTAGTTTTGGACAATAAAAAAATGCATATATTTTTCTAAACTTTCAAGGTCCATATATTTTACGATACTAATTATATTTTGCAATTTATTTACTATCCATTTAGCAGCACTATTGCAACATTTTAACATGACGCAACTACCCTGTACAATGATGAAATATTTTGATGCATCATTATTGTTTCCAATATGAAACTTTAAATGACACAATTTGCTACGTCGATGTGTTTGGTTTTGTTAATTCCCTTTGTAAACGTTTTTCGCGCTCGTTCTGCCGGGTTTAGCTCCAAGCACGTGGAAGAGAGCGCGGAACACATTCCAATGCGAATACTATGCGAAGAATCAATTAAAAAATCACTGAGGAGGGTAGTGGGCACAGCATACGTTGATACATTTATATCTGTTCTATAAATTTGTGTGTATGCGGAACGGACGTATTTATTTGCGAACATCCTGCTGCTCCAAACAATTCCACCACCTAACGAATGGCTTGACGGCATTACCTAGCTAGGAAATAGCAATCAGGATCTTGAGCTTACATTTATAGCCGTTGCATCCTAAAGGATATCGGTGTTCACTTGCTACCTAAGGTAAGAAGCTTGACGCATACGTATTACTTGACAACTTCAATATTTATACATAGTAAAAGAGTGTCAATTATTGCAATTGAGGTAACAAGCATAGAAACATTTTACAGGCACTTAGTACAATAAAACAATCAACAACCCTTTTTGACGCCATGAACAACTAAATGCGTTGCGCGTGCCCACGGCGCTAAGAACACATATATAGGTGTTATGGCGTGCGCTGTCAGAGTCATCCTCATACTTTCAACTAAAGTTCATATTCAAACTCTTTAACGAAAATACTTGGCGTAAATGTGTCACTTGTGTATGTGAAGAATGGCGTCCAAAGGGTTAAAACCTTTTTAATCACCCTTTTAACATTTCAACCTTGCTAACCGCCGCTCCTTTCCCTTAATTGTTCTGCACACTAATTTTAAACAAGAACAATGTAAACTAATGTAAATATGCCAAGTTTCCCACTAACGCGGCGCCGATAACAGGAAAAGTTTGTACCTTCTATTGACTGTGTGAACACGGTTAAAGAATCTTAAGAACGGCTCTCAACTTCTCCGAGTGGGATTACTCGCGGAGCGGGAAATATTTGTACTGGAAGCACGGATGTTTGTCATTATAGGAATGCATGGGAAAATTAAAGGAATTAAAATGCAAAGGTTCAGCTCGTCTGCATTCCCTCTCTTCAAGGATCTGAATTCGCTTCAATTATTTCACTTCCCAACCTCATTAGAATGTGTTTATTAGAAGCCACGTACATTCTTATTAAACATTGGTTCGATTGCTAACTGAAAATTGTAACCAGTTATAGAATGGGGGTTAAAATTCCCGGTTGGCTCGGCGTTAAAGGATGTAAGCGAGCGAAACGCAAACCTAAATAGGCGTTTACTGAGATAACCTGTGTGCAATGCTTAAGCTTAACAGTAATAATACATTTCTCGTTTGTTTAAAATGAAGCAATTACAATATACCTACGGTAAAAGATACAAAAACATTTATTTTCAAAATATGAATTTATAAAATTGCAATTCATAAAAACCTACTGTATTTATATCATATATATACTCCTATGAAAGGCACGTTCACTTTTATCGCTGTGATAGACTCTAATGAGACGAAGTTTCTGTCTATCCCACTAGTCCCATTGAGTTATCCCATTATGAGACAACTGAGACGATTTCGTCCCAGTAGTCCCATGGGACAGGTGGCAGTTGAACATACTTATTGGATTATTAGAGGCTTCACTGATGATGGTGATGATTGTAATGGGACTTTTGAGACAAAAATATTTGTGCACCTATCCCATTCAGACCTGTCTGTCTGTCCCACCTGACGGACAGCATTTTTCCCCATTCTTGTGACAGTCTTACGCAACACTGGCTAGCGTAGCCAACTCTCCCGCACAAACTCTATTAGATGTAATCATAGTTTAAAAGTACCGCCGTGGAATGGGGTTGCTCTAGGAAAAAATGGGGCTACTTTGATCATTAAGAACGTGGTATAAAAGCAGAACTATTTGAAATAAATAATCAAAATAAAATACCAATATGTTCACGGCCACAGTTCACCCCCAATTAAACAAAATGATTTCGGAGAAAATCATATTTGATCAAAGTCGCCCCCTGAATCAAAGTACCCGTAGCCCATGATACCGTAGCTAGTAGTTACCTACATAATATGTGATAGTGGCACGGAAATCTTGCCGTGAACCAGCCGTTTCCAGTAACAACGATTCCGGTTTCGCCTTTGAACTTTAACAGCCCACTGCGACACATCGGAAAATAGGCTTTTACCCATTCAAGGAGACCAAGTTATGTATGCAGTTTGTCTCCGTTTACTTTTATACTTTTTACGACGCCGAAAGAAGATTGGAATCGTTGAATCTCATTTGCATTGGAGGTAAACTGATCTCCCTGATACACATATTATTGATTAATTTGTGTTCTCAAGTAGTTATATTATATTGTATCAGATAATATAGCCATAATACTTATTTGCTATATTATTCTGCTACATCTAGTTTTCATTAGTTACTCCGGACACGCTTGCGTGCGTACTTTCCCTGAGCCATTTATCCATTCATTGATTTTTTCTTTTCAATTGGCTCATTAACATAGCAGTGAAAATCCACCCATGCTCTTATCTCATTGTAATTCCTATCAATTTTAAACGAACAATAACTTTATTACGTATACTTCTTGTATAAGTAATCTACGTAGCCATTATATTTAGGTTCCCCATTTGTTTATTGAATGAATTCAATTACCAATCAATCATAGTATTATCAATCATATGTGATGCTTATGCAAAGATATGCTAATGTAATTCGACACAATGCAAGCCATCCTCGCATTCGCATTCAATCACAAACTTAAGGCTGAATCGGGAACTGATATAACAAACAAACACAGTTGCAACATATTGCCTACGTCAAAGTTAGGTAGCTACACCGTGTTTTCCTTAATTTCTGATAATTTTGGTACGTCACCTTACTGTACATTCAAGTGGCGAGGCGTCAAACCTATTATTTATTGGAGCTGAAACATTATTAATTGTTGCAATTACTAAGTAAGCAAGCCAGTGAGAATTCATTGTAATACATTTAGTTTTTCTAAATAGGTCATTAATAAAATATTTTTTTGGTTTTACAACAACGTTATTAAAAATTGTATAAATAAATACTGTAAGAAATATATTTATAATGAAAATAAAAATTGATGATTACGCCAGTTCAATAATTAGACTTAAAATCAAGGTATCAATAAGTTCTAGATTAACTTATTATTTCTAGATAATACTTGTTGCATGGCTATTAGATCCCTAGTGTTCTACGTTCCATAACCATAATCGGTTATGAGCGCATAATGCTAGTAAGAAACTATACTCAGGGAATACTATTATTGTGAGCAAATTATTGTGAAATCAAGAACCAATCGTGTTTCCATATGGATCCAGTATCAAAGGCCGCAGCGCACTTGGTGTCATATCGTAAGAATCTAGTCTTGCTGAGCATGGTGCTTGCCAGTGGACCTCCGATTGTGTTTTTATTGCTGTACGCCGACCCTCTAATTTATAATGGAAAGTTATATTGGACACGACAAAGTACAACCACTACAATCAACCCGAACATATTTCTCTCTGACGATAAGATCAGAATAATTGAGAAATCAATAAACAAATTAAAACCGTGCACACCTCACCCTTTGTTAGATTCCAATAAGACTCGCATCTGGATTGACTTAACTCAGTTTATATGTCAACCTGTTTAAAGTCTTAGTTCGACTTCACCTCACAATATTTAAATTGAAATATAAATCACACACTTGCAGAGACTAAAGTAGATAAAATAATTAATTCGAATATTTACAAAAAGGGTAAGAATTGTATAAAATACTATAATAGTGTATTAAATAAATTAAAGTCGTTCAACCAAAATAATGTCAGGTATCTTCTGTCATATGCAATTAAGTAATTATTATTTCGACGCTGACTGTATAAAATGGCCGCTTTATTCATACAATTCATTTCCTGAACTCAAATAAAACGAATAAAAGTCTAATAGCAACGACAAAAAGGTTTTACGTTGGTTCGTTTGAAAACAACTTTTTCACTGAACTGTTACTTAGGTACGACATGTAGAGAACAATACGTCTCTTTTGTGGGCGCTCGAGTAACAAGCTCTGTGTTTCTAAAGCGCACTAATTTCATAAAGCGAAAATGTATAAATGTGAAACATGTCAAAAGAAACGCTGTATATATCCTTATTGTCATGTTTTACATGTTTGATTACGCTCATGGCTCATACGATAACTTGAAATTAACGATAAAGCATATGTACGGGTAGAGTGAAGGTGAAAAATATACTTTTTCTAAACGTTTACTGCAGACATGCCGACTGAGTCATTGAAAAAGAACCTATGGCCAATTTGCACTTGATCATCAGACCAGCACTACGTAACCATAATATATTATCAGCATACCTTTAAACGATTTTACCTACCATTGTTTAATTGGTATGTTGTAAAATGGTCCGGTATATTTACGAGTACGCTGTTGCATTGCACGTGTTTACACCATATTTAATGTGAATGGACTGAGTAAGTTGTTCCTACCCTACATACTAACTACAAGTAGATAACCTATTCTATATAGATCATTAGGTAATTGCTCAAGTGTTGTGAACCACTTGTATTACATGTGGTACAGACGATATTAAGAAATACATATTCTGTATAATATTTCAAGTTAGAGAACGAATAAAGAAAGATAGCTTCTTAAGTATCCAACAGATGATATGGCGCTTCATGACGACCGCTTTAGCCTAGTTGGTAGTGACCCTGCCTACGAAGCAAGAGGTCCTGGGTTCGAATCCCGGTAAGGGCATTTATTTGTGTGATGAGCACGAATATTTGTTCCTAAGTCATGGATGTTTTCTATGTATTTAAGTATTTATTTATCTATATAAGTATGTTTATCGGCGTCTAGTACCCATAGTACAAGCTTTGCTTAGTTTGGGACTAGGTCGATTTGTGTAAGATTGTCCCCTAATAAAATATCCGGAAGGATGAAGAAAAGTTAGCACCATTTTTTGCTCGCCCCCTGAAATTGAAATTAACTCATTGCACCTAGTTCTCATTAAAACATAAGTTTTCTTATGCAGCTCTTATCGTAATATTCTTACAGGTCATATCGGAAACTACTATTTTTGTAAAACTTTTTTAATTTCAGTGGAGGGCTTACATAGTAGGAACTACAATCTGTTAGATTGCCTCAACTCTGTAACAGTTTACGGGATGTCTGACGCCATGTTGCGCGGTTACTGTCGGTAACTGATATTGACCACAAATCACAATGGAATTCAATGAGATTCTATAGAGTTAAGGGGACGCTCGTGTAGTTACAGTCCTATCAATTGATATTGGAAATTATGCTATGCTTGGAGATGGGAACAGCTGCTCCGAATAGCAGAAATCATAGAAATCTTTGAATACACAGCAAATAGACTTTAATCAATTTTCAGAACTTGAAATATGGGCCACGCCTTAACTCAAAGTACCTAATAATCGACTCGTAGAATATAATACATAGGTGCCCGATAATACATAGGTGCCCGCGCGTCTTCGCCCGCGTATTGCAGAGTATATAATACATAGGTGCCCGCGCGTCTTCGCCCGCGTATTGCAGAGTACACAGGCAAACCCGCGGGATGAAAAATAGCCCATGACCCATGATTGACATTTTTGAAATCGGTTCAGTAGTTTCGGAGCCTGTTCAATAAAAACAAACAATCAAATCTTTCCTCTATATAATATTAGCATATTAGTGTAGATAAACATGAAGTCTTAGAAGAATATACCTAGGTACCTCCTAAGTTAAAGTCTTCAAATGATGGTCAGTTTAATAATGATACCTATTTGAAGTAATGAAATGTTAAAATGTAGCCGTTTAATATTATTTATCTGTAGCCGCTAGGGTACGAGTAGGTTATCTAATTAGATAATTTATAAACCTAATTAGAACAAGGAGACAGGGATTTCATGGATGGACTACATACCATATTATATTTACAAGGTGTAATCGTTAAGTGTGCTTTAAAAAAGTAGGCAACCTCTATGTTTCCGTAATGCTTTCTTTCTCCTGCGAATACTCGATTTATATTAGTAAACCAGGGAAGTTGTACAGTCAAGGGCACCAATATGTATACGCCACAAAGTCTGATAAATATGTCACATCACACACACATCATCAGCCTATATATACGTCCCACTGCTGGGCACAGGCCTCCTCTCGTGTATGAGAGGGAACGGGCAGTAGTCCCCACGCTGGCCCAGTGCGGATTGGGGACTTCGCATACACCTTTGAATTTCTTCGCAGATGTATGCAGGTTTCCTCACGATGTTTTTCCTTCACCGAAAAGCTAACGGTAAATATGAAATCATATCAAATAAAAAATAATATAGATAAATATGTACATTGACGTTATTTTGCAGACATTCTATTTCAAAAGACATATTTCAAGTTTTGCAAATAGTTGATCTCGTTTTTTTACAAAAATAGTGGACACCGGAGCCTTAACACCTTCTCCGGAAACTACTCGTAAAAGATTGCGACGGAGAGCAGTAAGTGCACACCTTTCAAACTATATTGATGTTTATTTGTGTCGGCCTTTATTTAGTGCCCACTTAACCGTGCCCGTAGTGCAGTGCTATTAACATAGTTACATTTTCAAATAAATTGCACGGGAGAATCTAAAGTCATTTTATTCGACACTTAATAATGTATGATCCGGAAGACACAACAACTTAAGTGAAATATTAGTAAAAGTCTACAACATTAACGTTTTATTAATTTAAGTAATAAAAATATGAATTATACTTGTTCGTTCAGTAAATGGAAAACATGAACATACCTGTAGGTCATACAAGAACCATGCTTAAATATATTAAAAATAATGTATATGTAACAAAGTTTACGTCACACCTGGCCATAATGCGAGTTTTACTGCACGCTGCGCGTACGAGAAAACTCGCATTGCGGCCAAGTGAAGACGTAAAATTTTGTACGCAACACGGGCGGTAATTCTTAAAGCCCCAGAGCGCACATTTATGGCCCTCACCTTCGGTTCGGGCCACAAACACCTGAGAGGCTACCGCGAAACGAAAACGAACTTCGTTCGTGTATCTCCGTCTTTGTCGCTCGAACTAGCAAGTGCGACAGAGAAGGAGATATTCGAACGAAGTTCGTTTCCACTTCGCGGTAGCCCCTCTGCTATCTGGGGCATTCACGAATTCACCGCCCTAGTTACGTAATGTACTATTGTCTATTATATGTCTTGGTTCTTTTTATTCTTACCAAAGCATTATTACAATAATATCAGCGCGTTTTTGAAGCAAGCTTTAGGCACCACAGATATTTATTCGATCGTAAAAATCGACATTCTGATAATAACCATATATCCTATCGCCAACACCTCGCACTAGTTCATAATGGGTAACAAATTTGAATAACTCACTTAAAGACCTTCTCCATCCATACTTAAATTATAAATGGGAAAGTGTATGTGTGTGTTTGTTTGTTTGTCCGTCTTTCACGACAAAACGGAGCGACGCATTACGCATTGACGTGATTTTTTAAGTGGAGATAGTTGAAGAGATGGAGAGTGATATAGTACAGTTTTTGTTAGTTGTTATCATCCCTAAGGGGGTGAAATGAAGGGGGGGTTAAAGGTATGTATGGAGCTGCGATATAAACGAGTTCAACGCGAACGGAGTCGCGGGCAGAAGCTAGTAATGTTAATAAATTCAGGTGACCATTGTTACATTTATATTCGTTGAATACTAGAAATTATACGTAGATAATGGGTCAAAATAAAATTGTAAGCCTAACTAAATTGTTCAGTTTACTAGCCATTAAAGGCCTAATTTCAATTCAGGTGTATATGTAAAAGCAAATGTTGCACAGCAACAAAAAATTATATAGATACGGGTATAGACGAATATCAATAGAAAATTTAAACCGTTAATTGTATTTGTTTTCCGCGAATATTATCCATTTAAAATGCAATATTACCACTTTGTCAATAAGTATATCAATGCGAAATTAGGTACAGCATTCTAGTAATCAAGTTCACTGAGCCTTGGACGGTCAGGCAGAAATGATGAAACTCCTCGTTGATTACGGAACCCTTAAAATGACAGTTGATAATATATTAAAGTTATTTATTATGCAATGTAATATTATGAGATAAATAAATATGTAAGCTACGGTAGCCTAGCGGTTCAGGCATGCGGCTGTCAAACAGCGGTCGTGCGTTCGAATCCCGGCTCGTCCCAATGAGTTTTTCGGAACTTATGTACGCAATATCATTTGATATTTACCGTTAGCTTTACGGTGAAGGAAAAACATCGTGAGACCTGCATACAGTATAAACAAAGAAATTCAAAGGTGAATGTGAAGTCCCCAACCCGCACTGGGCAAGCGTGGGGACTACTGCCTGTTCCCTCTCATCGATGTGAGGCAGGCCTGTGCCCAGCATTGTGGGATGTATATAGGCTGATTTATTAAATAAATATGAATACCAATATATATCTTAAGACGGTTTGGAATAATATTTTTAGTATTTTAAATTACTGCTACATGTAGCCATCACAAAATACTACTATTATTTTACATGTAAGTACTGTTAACGTAAAAGATTATCCACTTATCCACCTTGTTCCGTTATTATAATAATAAAGCAAAAAAAATAACATCGACTGTACTCGCTGTGTGTTTATTGGTTTATTCTAATTACAGAATGTATAGGCTTGTGACCTAAGATTTATTTACGATGCCATACGAACCAGCAAGTCGATCACGTAACGCATTGTACGTGCGTCAGGTGTGGTCAAATACGTACTTAATTACCTACTTATACGTAATAAAAAAAGTTTTATCTAAATGTCAGTTTTTATATGGAAAGCTGATCTTCAAAATGTCCTAATGCACGTTAGAAACGTTACGTGACTACACCTCTGTTTTTGGAGAGGAAAAAATATATGTATGGGACTAAATTTAAAGAACATTAATACCCAAAAAAATTGTTAAACAGGGACCTCGCTGGCGGCATCCGAAGCGCTTCATACTGACCGACGTAATAGTATGACGTCACACTTTGTAATTTATACTAATCGTTGTACGGAAAATCAAGTAAATTACTTGTTCGGTAAATACTGGGTTCTGGTCCATAGTCGTCATACAGATTTGTTTATTTAACAGCGTAAGGATTCTATAAGTAGCTTTTAGTTTTGGACAATAAAAAAATGCATATATTTTTCTAAACTTTCAAGGTTATATTTTTATATATTTTATATATAGGTATATATTTTACGATACTAATTATATTTTGCAATTTATTTACTATCCATTTAGCAGCACTTTTGCAACATTTTAATATGACGCAACTACCCTGTACAATGATGAAATATTTTGATGCATCATTATTGTTTCCAATATGAAACTTTAAATGACACAATTTGCTACGTCGATGTGTTTGGTTTTGTTAATTCCCTTTGTAAACGTTTTTCGCGCTCGTTCTGCCGGGTTTAGCTCCAAGCACGTGGAAGAGAGCGCGGAACACATTCCAATGCGAATACTATGCGAAGAATCAATTAAAAAATCACTGAGGAGGGTAGTGGGCACAGCATACGTTGATACATTTATATCTGTTCTATAAATTTGTGTGTATGCGGAACGGACGTATTTATTTGCGAACATCCTGCTGCTCCAAACAATTCCACCACCTAACGAATGGCTTGACGGCATTACCTAGCTAGGAAATAGCAATCAGGATCTTGAGCTTACATTTATAGCCGTTGCATCCTAAAGGATATCGGTGTTCACTTGCTACCTAAGGTAAGAAGCTTGACGCATACGTATTACTTGACAACTTCAATATTTATACATAGTAAAAGAGTGTCAATTATTGCAATTGAGGTAACAAGCATAGAAACATTTTACAGGCACTTAGTACAATAAAACAATCAACAACCCTTTTTGACGCCATGAACAACTAAATGCGTTGCGCGTGCCCACGGCGCTAAGAACACATATATAGGTGTTATGGCGTGCGCTGTCAGAGTCATCCTCATACTTTCAACTAAAGTTCATATTCAAACTCTTTAACGAAAATACTTGGCGTAAATGTGTCACTTGTGTATGTGAAGAATGGCGTCCAAAGGGTTAAAACCTTTTTAATCACCCTTTTAACATTTCAACCTTGCTAACCGCCGCTCCTTTCCCTTAATTGTTCTGCACACTAATTTTAAACAAGAACAATGTAAACTAATGTAAATATGCCAAGTTTCCCACTAACGCGGCGCCGATAACAGGAAAAGTTTGTACCTTCTATTGACTGTGTGAACACGGTTAAAGAATCTTAAGAACGGCTCTCAACTTCTCCGAGTGGGATTACTCGCGGAGCGGGAAATATTTGTACTGGAAGCACGGATGTTTGTCATTATAGGAATGCATGGGAAAATTAAAGGAATTAAAATGCAAAGGTTCAGCTCGTCTGCATTCCCTCTCTTCAAGGATCTGAATTCGCTTCAATTATTTCACTTCCCAACCTCATTAGAATGTGTTTATTAGAAGCCACGTACATTCTTATTAAACATTGGTTCGATTGCTAACTGAAAATTGTAACCAGTTATAGAATGGGGGTTAAAATTCCCGGTTGGCTCGGCGTTAAAGGATGTAAGCGAGCGAAACGCAAACCTAAATAGGCGTTTACTGAGATAACCTGTGTGCAATGCTTAAGCTTAACAGTAATAATACATTTCTCGTTTGTTTAAAATGAAGCAATTACAATATACCTACGGTAAAAGATACAAATACATTTATTTTCAAAATATGAATTTATAAAATTGCAATTCATAAAAACCTACTGTATTTATATCATATATATACTCCTATGAAAGGCACGTTCACTTTTATCGCTGTGATAGACTCTAATGAGACGAAGTTTCTGTCTATCCCACTAGTCCCATTGAGTTATCCCATTATGAGACAACTGAGACGATTTCGTCCCAGTAGTCCCATGGGACAGGTGGCAGTTGAACATACTTATTGGATTATTAGAGGCTTCACTGATGATGGTGATGATTGTAATGGGACTTTTGAGACAAAAATATTTGTGCACCTATCCCATTCAGACCTGTCTGTCTGTCCCACCTGACGGACAGCATTTTTCCCCATTCTTGTGACAGTCTTACGCAACACTGGCTAGCGTAGCCAACTCTCCCGCACAAACTCTATTAGATGTAATCATAGTTTAAAAGTACCGCCGTGGAATGGGGTTGCTCTAGGAAAAAATGGGGCTACTTTGATCATTAAGAACGTGGTATAAAAGCAGAACTATTTGAAATAAATAATCAAAATAAAATACCAATATGTTCACGGCCACAGTTCACCCCCAATTAAACAAAATGATTTCGGAGAAAATCATATTTGATCAAAGTCGCCCCCTGAATCAAAGTACCCGTAGCCCATGATACCGTAGCTAGTAGTTACCTACATAATATGTGATAGTGGCACGGAAATCTTGCCGTGAACCAGCCGTTTCCAGTAACAACGATTCCGGTTTCGCCTTTGAACTTTAACAGCCCACTGCGACACATCGGAAAATAGGCTTTTACCCATTCAAGGAGACCAAGTTATGTATGCAGTTTGTCTCCGTTTACTTTTATACTTTTTACGACGCCGAAAGAAGATTGGAATCGTTGAATCTCATTTGCATTGGAGGTAAACTGATCTCCCTGATACACATATTATTGATTAATTTGTGTTCTCAAGTAGTTATATTATATTGTATCAGATAATATAGCCATAATACTTATTTGCTATATTATTCTGCTACATCTAGTTTTCATTAGTTACTCCGGACACGCTTGCGTGCGTACTTTCCCTGAGCCATTTATCCATTCATTGATTTTTTCTTTCAATTGGCTCATTAACATAGCAGTGAAAATCCACCCATGCTCTTATCTCATTGTAATTCCTATCAATTTTAAACGAACAATAACTTTATTACGTATACTTCTTGTATAAGTAATCTACGTAGCCATTATATTTAGGTTCCCCATTTGTTTATTGAATGAATTCAATTACCAATCAATCATAGTATTATCAATCATATGTGATGCTTATGCAAAGATATGCTAATGTAATTCGACACAATGCAAGCCATCCTCGCATTCGCATTCAATCACAAACTTAAGGCTGAATCGGGAACTGATATAACAAACAAACACAGTTGCAACATATTGCCTACGTCAAAGTTAGGTAGCTACACCGTGTTTTCCTTAATTTCTGATAATTTTGGTACGTCACCTTACTGTACATTCAAGTGGCGAGGCGTCAAACCTATTATTTATTGGAGCTGAAACATTATTAATTGTTGCAATTACTAAGTAAGCAAGCCAGTGAGAATTCATTGTAATACATTTAGTTTTTCTAAATAGGTCATTAATAAAATATTTTTTTGGTTTTACAACAACGTTATTAAAAATTGTATAAATAAATACTGTAAGAAATATATTTATAATGAAAATAAAAATTGATGATTACGCCAGTTCAATAATTAGACTTAAAATCAAGGTATCAATAAGTTCTAGATTAACTTATTATTTCTAGATAATACTTGTTGCATGGCTATTAGATCCCTAGTGTTCTACGTTCCATAACCATAATCGGTTATGAGCGCATAATGCTAGTAAGAAACTATACTCAGGGAATACTATTATTGTGAGCAAATTATTGTGAAATCAAGAACCAATCGTGTTTCCATATGGATCCAGTATCAAAGGCCGCAGCGCACTTGGTGTCATATCGTAAGAATCTAGTCTTGCTGAGCATGGTGCTTGCCAGTGGACCTCCGATTGTGTTTTTATTGCTGTACGCCGACCCTCTAATTTATAATGGAAAGTTATATTGGACACGACAAAGTACAACCACTACAATCAACCCGAACATATTTCTCTCTGACGATAAGATCAGAATAATTGAGAAATCAATAAACAAATTAAAACCGTGCACACCTCACCCTTTGTTAGATTCCAATAAGACTCGCATCTGGATTGACTTAACTCAGTTTATATGTCAACCTGTTTAAAGTCTTAGTTCGACTTCACCTCACAATATTTAAATTGAAATATAAATCACACACTTGCAGAGACTAAAGTAGATAAAATAATTAATTCGAATATTTACAAAAAGGGTAAGAATTGTATAAAATACTATAATAGTGTATTAAATAAATTAAAGTCGTTCAACCAAAATAATGTCAGGTATCTTCTGTCATATGCAATTAAGTAATTATTATTTCGACGCTGACTGTATAAAATGGCCGCTTTATTCATACAATTCATTTCCTGAACTCAAATAAAACGAATAAAAGTCTAATAGCAACGACAAAAAGGTTTTACGTTGGTTCGTTTGAAAACAACTTTTTCACTGAACTGTTACTTAGGTACGACATGTAGAGAACAATACGTCTCTTTTGTGGGCGCTCGAGTAACAAGCTCTGTGTTTCTAAAGCGCACTAATTTCATAAAGCGAAAATGTATAAATGTGAAACATGTCAAAAGAAACGCTGTATATATCCTTATTGTCATGTTTTACATGTTTGATTACGCTCATGGCTCATACGATAACTTGAAATTAACGATAAAGCATATGTACGGGTAGAGTGAAGGTGAAAAATATACTTTTTCTAAACGTTTACTGCAGACATGCCGACTGAGTCATTGAAAAAGAACCTATGGCCAACTTGCACTTGATCATCAGACCAGCACTGCGTAACCATAATATATTATCAGCATACCTTTAAACGATTTTACCTATCATTGTTTAATTGGTATGTTGTAAAATGGTCCGGTATATTTACGAGTACGCTGTTGCATTGCACGTGTTTACACCATATTTAATGTGAATGGACTGAGTAAGTTGTTCCTACCCTACATACTAACTACAAGTAGATAACCTAATCTATATAGATCATTAGGTAATTGCTCAAGTGTTGTGAACCACTTGTATTACATGTGGTACAGACGATATTAAGAAATACATATTCTGTATAATATTTCAAGTTAGAGAACGAATAAAGAAAGATAGCTTCTTAAGTATCCAACAGATGATATGGCGCTTCATACAAACTTCAGGTAAGGCCTAGTAAAACATAAAAAAGTTACTTGCGATTCATTTAATAACAAGAACATAATAGATAGAGAGATATCTTCAGAATACTGGTTTTGCATCTTTTGCTATTCCGCTTATAATATTACCCTCCTTAGTCCTTATTCATAATCATAATACTTAACAATCCTCTTGTTATTATGGTACCTGTTGCATAGTTGGCATATTATAATTACAACTAGAAACACTATACACTGCTCTTCGGTCTGTGTCATGTCATCTAGAAATAAAGTCTTGATTATTATTTTAATAATAATATTCCCGATAGTCGTTTCGGCGAACGGGTTGATAGCGAAAAGTCTCGACCGCCACCTGAAGAGACTCTCGCTAGATGGCTGGATCAAGGGTCAGATACAGAAGGCGGTACTCCTGGATCCTGCGCGAATAGTCAGGAGGTTCCTGTCTCTTTCGCCCTGACCACCAGCAGCTTAGGCCCCGCCTCGCTGCCGGCGGTACCCTAGGTTAGGTTTTTATAATGGTTTTATGTTACATATGTATAGTTTTATAATTTACTTTTTATGTCATTATTGTAAAAAACTAGCCTAAGAAAAAGATTAAATGAAGAGATAATAATTTATTTCAGACAACTATGGCCTAAAGTTACTAAATAACTTAAAAACTTACATACATGCAATACAATTAAACACGTATTAATTATTTAACTTGTGTTATTAAACCTGATAAGATAACCACTACGCCTCTGTAATGTGTTCTGTTCTGTCAACTTTCTCACAAACAGAAATTTGTCACTAAGACAGTGACAAATCTCTAATTGTCACTACCACAATGTGTTGGTGTTTGTCTGTACAAGGAGCAATTTAGTTAAAATAGGAATGAGGAACGTTCATGAATAAAGTCATACATAATATATATACTTAATACTTAATGGAATAGCAAAAGCAAAAGAATGATTCAAGTAATTTGTCATGAAATTCTGCAAAGTAGCGTTTAACTCGATCAATTAATGTATAATTTTTGTAGAAAGATTGTTGGACAATCTCTTGCTGGGGGTCAATCTGTTGCTCGTCCGCAGGATTTACCTACCACAACCCTGAACGTGTCCCCTGGGTGGTGATGAGCGACCGCACTTTCGGCAAACTAGGCTCCAATAAAAATATCACACGGATATTTCACCTTACTATTCTACAGATCCCCATACGATTAAATAAATAAGTGTAGAAAAATTACATTTGATATTATCAGTAAATATTTACAAAGCAGAAACGTCCGCTAATGAACTTCTAAATTTCAATAATCATCATCATCATTACTTAAGAGACGTGCTCTTGTCGGTGGAGTAACCGCCACTTTTCTCTATCTATTGCCAGTCTCTTGGCTTCCTCATATGACTCAACATCAGCTTTTTCTTTTATTTGGCTAAAATATGTTATCCTAGGCCTTCCTCTGCCTCTCTTGCCTTCAATTTTACCTTCCAGGATGTTTAGAAAGAAACTGTCGTGCCGTATCAGGTGGCCCACCATCTTGCCTCTCCTATTTCAATCAAACTGGAAAAAAACGTAATGAGCGGGATTTAAATCCGCGACCTCTGGAATCCGTCCAATTATTGCTCTGATCCAATATTCAACTGAGCTACCGTGGGTCCGCAAGGGGCGACTAATCTTTCAATCCGTTCACTCTTCTAATTACACCTTAGGGAGGCTCGTAGTAAAATCTACTGCGAAGTAATTTTTCAATTTTCCACTTTGATCGAAATTTAGTTGATGTTCATAAAGTTAGACGATTACCCCGGTTGACGATCGAAGTTTCGTGTTTCGAGCGTGCGAATGAAAGGTCCACTGGGTGAGGACCAAATTCTTGGCCAGTTAATTGGTGCTATTGGTAGTAGTTAATAAGTATTTATTCAAGACAATAACATGTAGGTATATGGGCAGAGATTATCATATAGCTACAACTTAGAAAATTTGACAAACCCCCGACATTTTCATTTCAAAGTCCAATATCTCAAAAATGGCTAAATAGATTTTCATGAAACATGGCTAAGAACACTCGGGATAAAACTATGCATGACACAAAAAAGCTAAACGCAAATCGGTTCATCCGTTCGGGAGCTATGATACCACAGACAGATACCTTAAACTTATAACACCCCTCACTTTGCGTCGGGGGTTAAAACGTTCCGTTGTGACACGAAAATTAGCCATACAATTCTATGGTTAATTCTCGTCTCACAACGGAACTTTTTAACTTCTACCAATTAACGACGCTAACTACTGGCCAAGAATTTAGTCCTGACCCTCCTATCATTCTCACGTTTGCCATACAAAACCTCGACTCATGTCTATGCCAAATGTCTTAACCGATATTCTTGTTAATAATTAAATCCACTTTATTCCTTTTGTACAACTCTGTAATGACAGCATTTTAAATTATGTGTTATCTCGATAACAGTAATCTCTTCGTTATATCTTATCGACGCATTTTATTATAGTTTTATAACCTCTAACTCATTCGCGGGGTTGTCATGTGTGTACTTAGTGAAGATTCTATTAAAATGTATTTAATGATTTTTGGTGCCGTCTTGTCAGTGGTTAGTGGACAGGGGACTTATGAGCTGAATATATTACATTACAATGACTTCCATGCAAGGTAATATTTTTTTTTCTAGTATTATTGATAGCATGATGTTTTCGTTACCACACTTGAATACTTGAGATTATTTGAGGTGGCTGAATTGCATTAAAATTGTCCATTCAAAAAGAAACTATCGCCCAAGGCAGAAAATTAGCTAACCTCACCTAACCTAATCGGAACGCCATCACCATGGTGACGTCGATACCGTATGCTAACAAATCATATAGAAATGTATAGAGGTTAACTCACTAGGCGACGCTTAGCTACCTTATTTTTTCTATTGGATACATTGCCATGGCAGCCCGGTGAGGCACTGTACTATCTCCTGAGTGAGTATTTTTAACCGTCGACACAAACAAAATACCTACTATTTATGAGTTTAACATTATGTTTGTCGTGATGCTTCTTGTCGTGATTTTGTTGTATGTTTTGTTGTGTCAGGGGTGTTTATCATTATATACTTGTAAGTATTCGTTTTATTGATAAAACATTCGTATAAAATACTCGTATAATAGTGCATGAAAATGGTTTAGAAATTTTGAAGGACAACTTACTTACACACATACGAACAGTGTTTAAACGAGCTGAATGGGAGCTTGTTAAAATAAATAAAACTTATCTATCTCGTACTCTGGCGTCAAGTTTCATCTATCAATATCAGTAAACAGATCCATAACACATTAACAATCAGCAGGCAGATCCTCAGCTCGACGGTCAGACGAGCTCATTATTTAGCCGTTAGTGAATTTAATCAATTATTTTCAGATTCGTAGAAACAAGTCCTTGGGGAACTGTATGTAACCCTGAGGCAGCTCCCTGCATAGGAGGGTTCGCGAGGCTGACCACAGCGGTCCGCGAAGGCTTGGAAAGGGAACCCCACTCCTTGGTTCTGAACGCTGGTGACAGTTTCCAGGGTACTATTTGGTACAATATACTGAGATGGAACGTGACACAAGATTTTATGAACATGTTCCATCATGATGCTCACGTGAGTATTCTGTTGAAGGTCATCTATTCAACAAACTCCTAAGAAGACAACTAACAAATAATTAAACTGCTGAACATGCGGGTTCATTTTGAAATAGCATTCTGCAAAAGTTCATATCTTACTAATATATTGTATTGTATCAATCAATAATCAGAATGCATAATTTTTTGTTTCGCATTTTCAGGTACTAGGCAATCATGAGTTTGACAATGGTGTTGAAGGAGTAGTGCCTTACTTACAATATTTGGAAGCGCCGATGGTGACCGCTAACATTATTGATGACGAAGAACCGACGATACAGGGACTATTCGAGCCCAGTATAATCGTGGAGAAGAATGGGAGGAGGATCGGGATCATTGGTGTCATAATTGCTTCTACAAATGTAAGTAGTTATTGTACGATTTAGGATTTGGCATTCATTAGGGGGTTAAGACTACTTCACGGGATTGGCCGAAGACGCGCAGGTACGGAAGACATGGCAAGCAAGGAAAGGCCACCCAGCAGTGGGATGCCGAATTATGATAGAAAAACTTACAGCGTCCAGGGATTTTATACGATTATGATCATCACCAGTATACCTACTTTACGTACTTTTTACCCTTAAACAAAACCTATAAGTATATACATCTACTACACAGACTATGCATTACGATTGAAAGTATCAAGTATTGGGCCAGTGTCGAGCACTGGAACGTATAAATTACAAGTTTTAACTCAATAAATCCCAAGTTTACTAAAAATCATTAACAAAAAAAGTTACAAACCTATTATTGCTTTAACCGCACTTATAATAAATGCCGCCCAGCGTCCCAATCCTAGGTGACAGAGTTTGAAACCATATTAATTAGAGTTAACTAAGCATTGAGTTTTACTTTAAAAGACACGTTGTCGTCAAAATCACATGAAAAGTACAATAGACTCGCCCCGTATATTCAGTCAGTGTGGTAAACGTTGCATGCCAGTGGTGGCCCACTTCCATTGTGGGCTATCAGCGTGTCGGCCGTTTTATATTCTGAAAAATGCGGTTAAGTGCATGCGCAAGAATGTAATATACTCAAACAATATTACTACCTCGTTTTAGCAACAAACGCCAGATCATAGTATTTAGGGCATTTTTGGAGTAAGGGAAGGGAGAATACCAACTAATTTCCGATATCATTTATAATTCGCGCTAGGGTTGAAAATCCGAACTAAACTTTATTTGTCTTTCTTTGTGAGTTTGTCAGTGTTCATACACTCAATTTCTTCTGAAACTCAATCTGAAACTAAAACTAGGCTTAACTCTAAACAAGATTGTGTACGGCTTGTTTTGCGAAGATACCTATATGTATGTAAATTATTTTAAGTTTACCACTGATGAACGTAATAGGATGAAAAGTTATGCTTGTAATAAATAATTATTGAGATATATGTGCTAGTCTTCATTGAGTGTGATGGATTAAACTATACATAAGCACTGTAATTGTTTTGCGATCTGGGGCTTGAAGATTAACCGCCCGTGGCACGTACACAATTTTACGTTTCTCCTGGGTATGAAGGGAGATTTGCCGCTGTGCCCGCTTGCGGTAAATGTCACTTACCGCCCAGAGTGACGTAAAAAAAATGTTGGGCGGGGTATCGGTAAACGGAAATGTCATGCGTATTTTGTTACTGATGATGTCAAGACACTTTTGCAGGAGGCAATATTAGGTTACAGCACTCTAGTATGGTTTAAATGATGTCAACGTTTTTTTTAACTTCGCCTTTATTATCTGTTGTTGTGTTTTATTCATTGTTATCAATAGATTAGATTAGATTAGAGTATTTATTTTATGACAAAAAATACATTACAGATTTGCATACATGTCAAAAGTATAAGACTTTTTATCACAATCGTCAAAAATAGAAAAAATATATATATTAAGATATAATAATAAGACAATGTCAACAACACAATAACAAGGAAATAAAAAAAACAATCCAAAATCAAAAAAACACAAATATATCGACCTCTAGGTATCGTCATTATTTACAATATTTAGTGCATCATAAAATACGTGACACAATACATTTAATGTCAAATCATAATCATACAAAAAATAGGTAATAATAATAATAATTTAACATGTCATGTCTACACTCATCTACTCTTTAACTGAGTATAATGGATTTTCCAATAAAAGGTATTTAAGGCGGCGTCTAAATTCTTCGTCAGAAGGTTCCTGTCTAAGATCAGCGGGTAGTCGCTCGTAGTAGGTAGGCCCAATGACATGATTTATATAAATAAATTAAATTGAATGAAAATGACGGTGGAATTTTGGATTCAGTCGAATTGCTTATGGTTGCGTAAATCCAAGACAAAGAACTTTAGAAAAGTGCAGTAAAATATTTTCGTTAAATATCCTTTACTTCTTCCATAATTGACAAAAACATTTCTGAGTTGTAGTTTTTGTATAAAAATCTATGATGTATCTTTAAAATCTGCTTCATCTGCAAGTTATTTGGGTAGACGGCACGCTTCTTGTCAAGTTGGTCAAACATAATCATATTTAACGCCGCAAACACGTTATGTGAAATTCATGTTTATACAAGGTAAATTTTGTTTGCGTATACGATGGACCATGTTAATGAATCAGATTCCGAGGGATTAAATTAAAGCAAATAAAGTCTGACAACGTTTCGTAATATAAACATTGATTAAGTACCCCAGTTTAATGGCTACGAGGTAGGTATACCTAAGCATATTTGAAACTGGCTTCTGCCCGCATATTTGCACGTGTACTCGTGTAATTGGTAACCTGTATGTTATTTCATGGAGTACTTAATAGACATTGCCAGAGAATAGCGATTACACCATAGAAAAAAATTATACTCAAAAATATATGGTCTAAATCTTTCTCTTTAATTTTAGCATCTATGTATATCTGTGCCTTTTTTACTCGACTAATATTAGCAACACGAAATTTCTTTAGGCGGTTAAGGTGAAAACAAAAACTACCGAACGGATGTCGTCGAAACATTTCAATAATAAAGCTTATACATAAAAATCTTACGAACTCACTTTACGAATACGATACCTTCGTCAATCGTAAAACAGAAATGACTCCTCTTTCATATGTTTTCCAGGTTCTGGCTTCAACTGGACGTCTCCGTTTCACAGACGAAGTCGAGGTGGTGAGGCAGGAAGCGGAGAAGCTTCACGAACAAGGAATAGACATAATCGTCGTGTTGTCCCACTGCGGTTTAGACATTGACAGGTAAAGCAATGGTCAATATAAGTGGCCAACCGTTTAAACAGCTTTTTACAAAATGTGCAAACATGTACTTCAACTTAAAAATCATATCAACGTAGGTAATAATCGTATTTAAGAATCATTAATAGACTATTCAAAAGTTCCCGACAAATTTGGTAAAAAATTTGGCACATTCCGTTAATATCCTGCACACGGTGACACAATCTCAACTAGTCCACATACCTTTAAGTTGTCAGATTGCCAGTCGCTTGCATGTAAGATGTAAGTCATATTTAAGTAATTACTTCTCATAGTACTCACGCCTTTTCGGGATAAGGTAGACGAGCGGTCCAAGGCCTTGTATTTTTAATGATACCTCTTTAGTCTATTACTAGCTAATAACCCATTCCGAAGAAGTTTCACCTTTATTCCCAGTGAACTTGAACAGGTGCGAAATTAACATAGAATCGTACCTCGAATTCCTTCTCTTTACCGTAAATAGGTTTCGGCCAGAGTTGAACCCCAAAAGTATTACGAGAGTTAATTATGTTTAAGCAACATCAAATAGGAGTAACATAAACCTCACTGTGAGACCTATTTGTGTTTTGTTTTAATTTAACGCGGGCTTGCTTTGCTCCCAACTGGTTTTAAAACACAACAACCTGCATCCGTAATGTTAATGGCCGGTATCGTTTGTTTAGGCGGAGTTCAGGGCGACTCGGGCCACGATATACATGTTTTGTGGATATAGGGGGAAGTCCCTTAACGCCGGACGGCACCTAGTGCCGGACACTTGTACTATCTCGATAACCTTTTTTTTTGAGTAGGTTCGCTTGCAACATGGGATGCCTGAAGGGACAGCCCAGCTACAGAGCTGCGGGTGAATCTCGATAACCAATAACGCGAGCGATTCAAGGACAAATAAAAGAGTGCGGGGGGAAAAGGGGGGCGTTATTGGTTATCGAGATAGTACGAGTGTCTGGCACTAGGTGCCGTCCGCCGTTAAGGGACTTCCCATGCTTGAGGATCTGGGATCTATAGTGAGCTTTATAGGTATATCGATTTAAAAAAAAACATCCACAATATCGTTTAAGGATGGACCGCGAACAAAATTAGGTACATAAATAGTAAAGGGGTTAATTTAATCATACATATCTACGCTTGAATTTTCCCCACTGCTAATATATAACAAATAACTAATTGTCGTTACCTACACGATGTAAATAAATAAAGTATTGATTAAATTAACGCCTAATTAGGCCTTAATGCGTACATTATTTTACATTACCTACATGCTTAATCAACGAAGATGTGATCCATTCCTACTTACGCTACCTACACACAATAATAGACGAATCGTCGAACGTCATCCATCATCATACTCCTGCCATTGTTCTCGGTTGTGCCCTAAAGGAGCCCGGGGTCCGTTTTAAAACCTAATCGCAAGATTTGGCATAGTCACTAGTTTTCCGAAAGCGACAACCATCTGACCTTCCAACCCACAGGGATAACTTAAAGGCCTTATTGGGATTAGGCTGGTTTCCTCACGATGTTTTCCTTCACCGAAAGTCTAACGGTAAATGGTAATAATAAACGACTAAGTGCCTCCTCAAATAATTATTTGTGTAATAATTGTGATTACAAAATATGTATACAGTGTGGAAAAATAAGTCGGGCCCTAGAGGGAAACTACCTTAAATCCTTAAGTTGGCTCATTTTACTTAAAGGAGACATTCCTTTATTTTTAAAAAGAAACATGTTAGATTTTACGATAAATTTTATTCTTAAAACCAAATGTTTGTTTCAGAAATTTTATCCTTAATAATAATCCTATCGATTAGTGTAATAAAATAGCTAGTATTTTCTTTTTTAATTGTAGTTGTTTTCTAAAATGTTTGAATGCAGTTTTGATTCTTTTTAAAAATAAAGGAATGTCTCCTTTTAGTGAAATGAGCCAACTTAAGGATTTAAGGTATTTTCTCTCCAGGGCCAGACTTATTTTTCCACACTGTATGCAAAGATCAAAACCAAAAAACAGCAAATTAACGTTTAGTTTAACTGCAGAGATGCTGTTGAATCGAAAGCCATGGTAGGTTGTGTAGGCTTATAGTTCAGCTATAAATTCAACTCATTATTACAAGTTTTATATTCACAGAAAATAACAATAAAAAAAGTACCAAAAAGATTGTGGGCTTTTTATAACTTATTTTACTACACAATGTCAATATTCACCTTAACCGAAATTGGCTTGATTTTAAATGACTATTGAGAAACAATTATAAGCAGAACACGCTAATTCATAATCCGGCCGTTTCATGGAAATGGAGGAGGGAACAAAAACAATACGCCTGCACTAAGCTAGATAGAGGCCCAGTAGTTTAAATCCTCTTAGCACCTGAAGTTATTAACAAAGGCTTCTGTGGAAATCTGGAAATCCTTGTGTAAGTGTTCGTTTATAAAATAAAATTCTTCTTTGTTTTACCCCTTTGGCATACAAAGAGAAGCTGCACTATATGTACCGCAGCCGCATACATATATGCACATGCACAAATTTTATCCGTTCCGTAGTTACCTGTCTTTCTTAGTTACATCGACACGCGCGCGCCAACTAGGTAAATGGTTGCGCCGGCCGAATATGTACGAAAGTTTTCTTTCTAAGTACATTTTAAGTTGTTCGACTATTACTCGGTAACTAGTTACGCCTAATTAGCCATGGTAGTTTTCCTTTTAAATTCATTATGTGTACTACTTCCACGATTTTTTTCACATTCCCAGTAGCAGCCATTTAGCCGGCAGGGGTGGGGGGGGGACATGAGTCGGACAAAAAGAAGCCCAATATCTCGTAAACGAATCACTAATTTGAAAAATCTTTGTAAGAAACCCATTATATTTTTGAACAAGCTATCCAGGTTTAACGAGAAAAAAATAATTGCATCTCCACTTTAGTTGTAGAGGACAACCCCACAAAAAAAAACATGATTGTATTCCTCTGTTTTGTCGACGTGATTGATTTATATACCAATGCCGAGTTACAGTTTTCCAGTAGTAATGGTTACTGAGCTAAGCCGAAGACATACGGACGGACTGACATGACGAAACTATAAGGGTTCCTTGTTGACTACGGAACCCCAAAAAGAACAAATCTGACGAGGCGGTAAAAACTATCACTGTTCATATTATACAAATTAATTGAGAATCTCCTTTTCACCTCATCGGCTCGAAAAGGCTTGCTTTATCGCTCAAAATCTGCGCCCAAAAGGCCATTTTATCCGCTAGCGTGGAAAGAGTTTTTGAATTTGGGACGTGACGGTCGATCGCGAGACCCAACTTTTTTCTATACAGAATGAGAGGTGCGTTCAGAAACTGATGGTGTTATGCCAATAATAAATTGTTATTATTTTGATAAAATAAAATTAATAATACTTATTCTCTCTTATTTAAGTAGGTAAATACGAAATATTAACATTTAGACTGACTTATAAGGGTAAAATACGAATAAATAATTGTAAAATGTCGTTTTATTTTTCTAAAAAATTCGCTTTTTCCAAATTTGGAACGCACCGTTTGAAAGGTTAATTTAAGAAAAAACTCATCTACATTTAATTTTGTTTTGTTCTAAAGCCACAGGCAGTAAAACCAAAATAATGGTGGTTATTTATAGATTTTAGTGCAGAATATATACATATATGAATTTTGATGCCTGCTAAGTTAGCGGAAAAAGTGAAATAAGCGTATTTGAGTCTTAGTTTAAACCGTGAGTACCCAACAATACTTTGACTTTTTTAATGTAGGTACCTAAGCGTGAGGTTATTTAAAGATGCAAAAATATTTATGTTACATTTGATAATTATAAAATGCTAGATCTTGATGAGATGTAAACAAACCTTTATTGAAAATGAGTATAAGGTCCAAATTACTTCCATTACATTTACTTACTCGTACCTACAATTTTCCTCGCGGTGGTGAGGTGAAAAATTGTGTGTTTCGCTCGGCAGCAAAATTGTTTGGCATCTCGTGCCTTGAAAGCCTCGCTATGCTCAGGATTGTACTTTTGAACCATTCGCTTCGCTCATGGTTCAATTTTACAATCCTTCGCTAGCTCGGCTTTCAATACTAAGCACTTGCGCCAAACAACAACTTTGCAGCCTTGCATAACAAATAACTATTCTTGTAAAACCCTGTCTGCTTCCAGGGAAATAGCCCTCCACGGTGGTCCATACATTGACATAATAGTGGGTGGCCACAGTCACACTTTACTCTACAACGAAGATCCGCCAGCAGACAGCGCTTTCGTCCCCCAAGGACCGTACCCAGTCGTGATTGAACAAGAGACAAGACAGGTATGACAAATAGCATAAGTAGTCATAGTTTTAAGGTTAATGTTAAGAAGCTTTTTTTGGAACATCAGAAAGGACAAGGAAATTTGAGACTCGATACTAGCTGTTGCTAGCTAAAAATGTATATGTACCCACTGTGTATCTCCCTAAGGCGTCCTGTTGCGTGTTAGTCTGTGTAGCTCCATTTGTAGACACCTCTTTCATCTTTCTTTTTTATTTTCCTTTATATTTTTGTGTTTATTTTTAAATATGTATGTGTGCGTTTCGTCACTGTGCCGTGGTATCACCAAATGGTCATAACGGAAGACCAGCGCTGGCTCTGCCAGCATTACGCTGAGTTGTGACCATTTCGTGGCAAAGCAAATGTTGAATGTCATTGTTTGTAAATTGCCCTGTATTTTGTCACGAATAAATGTATCTTTCTTAAATGTATCTTTTCTTTCCATAACGTTATACCTATCAAAACATAAATGTGAAAATGGGAAGCAGCACGTCTATATGAGACGGCGCGCGAGCTCTCTCGATTTTTCTCGCACTATCCGTTTCTTTCTTATTCGAACACTTAGAACAAGAGGTAATAGTGCTAGAAAAATCGAAGGTATGTCGTGGTCGTTTCATGATAGACGTGCAAGTTCAATATAAGGATATGCGTGGTTGAACAAAAGATAATCTTTAAAGTTGATTTTTTTTACAAAAAAATGATAACTTAGGATGAGTTGTGGGCTCAAGATTTGACTCGGCTTGTTTTTACCAGGATATTAAGGCAAGCAAGCAATTTATACCTACACAGTTAAAATATGTTGACCTTACAATATTATCGTTACCTCCAAAATGTTATTTCCGCCTTCTCCCTTTCGGTATTTACAAATATAATAAAACTCACTTTAAACGGATTCAAGTATTTATGTCTATTCAGACAACTTCCGGACAACTATCCAACTCACTGACACCATTTTATATACCTACATATAATAGCCTAGATTTTTTCTTTTTGTAAATCAATCAATCATAACATATGTAAGTCCGCCTATTTTCCCAATGGTCAAGCCTAATTTGACACATTTTTCGAGCATGAAATCTGAAGAGAAATAAAGTTGTAGTACGAACGTTTTGTTATAGGTATTGATAATACAAGCGGCAGCGCATACGCAGTACCTGGGAGAGATCAAGCTGTTCTTCGACGACGCCGGAAACCTTCTAGACTGGGACGGCCATCCACATTACCTTGGAAATGAAATCGAGCAAGGTTTGATCTGACTGAATGAATGAATATTTGGCCCAAAAGGGATGGGTGGATAAATAGTAATTTGTGTCACAAGGGAGCAAAATAGTATATTTACAGCGAGGCGGTGTGTTGAATCCTGAGCGTAGCGAGGGATACAAGTGTTTACGCCCGAGACGAAGATAATTTTGCTACCGAATGACACATATTATTTTTCACACCGACTATGAACATATTTAAAAAAGATGCTCCTAAAATAATTAAGAAATTTTTACACAATTTCTTAATTTATATACATATTACGTATTCGTAAATTCATAATATAACGTTTTTAATCGATTAAGTACGATGAAAGTACAATCGATTATTTTATTAAGATCTGTGTTAAATTGGCACATTGCGTGAATGCTACATGCCAATAAATAAATTAAGAAAGTACCTAGCTTGTATAAAAAGTAGCATTTTGATTCCCTCTCATCGTGGAGCAGAACTTACTTTTCCGAATGAAAGGTGTGACCATAGTATATTTTACAACTAGTGTGAAAAGAATGTCTTTTTACCGGTGTTCTGCCTTTTCGCAGAATTTCCTTTGGTCAAACATCACTTGCCAACCAACATTTCGAAAATGATTCACTTTGACAACTAACCATTACCAACTTTTTGTATGACAACCTGACACTTGGTCGAATTTTTATAAAGCAGAATATCACAATGACTAAAAATGTTTGGAAAACTTATCACTTGCCAACTATTTCACTAGGCCAAACAACTATTGAACGAACAACGTTTCGTAAGTGCAATAGTTACGTAACAGAAATAATAACTGTGACAGAGTCCAGATAGGTGCGACGACGAGCGAAGCGAGGAGGAGCGTGTTAGGTTAACCGCGATCTTACAGCGCACGAAGCCGAGCGAGCGAAGCGAGCGTGCCGCGGCAGCGGCCGGCGAGTGCCAAAATCGCCTTATTGAGTATTCAAAATAAGTAAGGAAACACTTATCGCTAATAAGTCAGTTTATTCTTACTCACCCACAAAGTTATTAAAAGAAGTGAGCAGTTGCGCTTACCCACATTGTAAATTATATTACATAGTAACTGTACGAACCCTACTGCGTGAAACATTTGGGAAACGTTATACAACGAAATGACTATTCAGCCAACTAAAACATTCTGTTAAACGATTTTTGGCATTTTGAAAGTTTACTTTATAATCATCAGACCAAACGTACAGTTGGCAACTGTGAGGTTGGGAAAAGAAACGAAATCTTATGACGAGTTGGCAAGTGATTATTTGGCGAAATAATATTCTGCGAAACGTTGGTTGGGAACTAATAATTGGCCAAACAATTTTCTGCGAAAAATAAGAGAACTCTTTTTACCACTAGTACCGAGGTATCTTGCCACGAGCTGAAAGCGAGTGGCAAGACTCAGTACGAGTGGTAAAAGACATTTTACACGTGTTGTAAACGACGTTTTTTAATATAATTGCGAAAAATAATAAATAAATATATCATTGCGATAAAATATGCTTGCTTCGAAGTTATTTTTGAACGAACCCATACTTTACAAATGACACTGACAGTGCCAACATACTATTGGAATCAGCGCCATCGGCTAAAAAAAAAAAAAAAGCCAAGTAAAAAATCTAATATAAAATTACTGCGTTTCGAAAGTATAGTTTGGAACTAAAAAGTAAAAAGCACTAGTTCGAGAATTTGAGCTTTTTACTTTTTAGTTGCGACCGCGGCGCGGGTGCGCGGCCTGTGCGCGGCGGGTTGCTGGCGGGGCGCGACCTGTTTGACCGCGCTAGCGGTTTGTAGGCAAGCATATTTTATCGCAATGATATATTAATTTATTATTTTTCGCAATTGTATTAAAACACGTCGTTTACAACACGTGTGAAATGTCTTTTACCACTCGTACCGAGTCTTGCCACTCGCTTTCAGCTCGTGGCAAGATACCTCGGTACTGGTGGTAAAAAGACATTCTTTTCACACTAGTTGTAAAATGTACTATTTCAGTGCCACTTGTAGCAAATGTAGTTAAGCCTACATTTTGAAGAATTTTATTAAAGATTGAGAAACTTTCTCAATCTTCAGTGCTATTCTAATTATATAAATCAGTATAATAATAGATCTTCGGGATTGACATAAGCTATACCTACATTACCCTGTGGCTCTGCCTGGGTTCTTCGTAATCAGCTGCTTTTATATAAAAATCTATATATATATATAACTAGTAAAACCTTTTACCACAGGAAAAAACATTTTTTTAACCCCGTTTCATTCTAACGCCATTTTTAGTTGATTATTTTTAATTATTTATTTTGTTTGGTTTTCAGCACCAGATGTCTTAGAAAAGATCGAATATTATCTCCCTCGGGTTGAAGAGTTGGCCAAACAAGAAGTGGGGTATTCAATGGTACATTTAGACTCCAGCTGCGCTTGCGGGGAGTGCAACCTGGGCAGTTTTATCTGTGATGCTTTAATGCATGCTGTGAGTATTCTTTTTTTATTTTATTCTACGACGGTGGCAAACAAGCGTACGGCCCGCTTGATGGTAAGCGGATACCGCAGCCTATAGAAGCATGCAACTCCAAAGGAGTAACATGGGCGATGCCGACCCTTGATATGTTTGAGGACTGGCCGTGTTGATAGCTGAAGGAACAAGTTCCCTCGCTCTCAACATAACGTATCCTCGGGAGCTCTGACGACCTTGCTCACCTCCAGGAACGCAACACTACTACAGAGCGAGTAGTAGTGTTATTATGGCTGTGGTCTTCTGCAAGGCGGAGGTACTTCCCCAGATGGACTGCTCCAAATTCGAGCGGGATGACATTTCGCTGTGCCCTACCTCACGTAAATTATTTCGGTCAATGGTGATGAAAATATGATACGTTCATTTGAAGGAATGCTTCGCCTTAGTGTTCGGCCTGACCCACTGTCAGCCGGCGTGCATGTTACACGTATGCGAACGGCTTGCGGTCGCCGCACCACTGCGCGCTCTGCGGCACTCAAGCCACGGCTCGGTGAGTAGGTACTTGAGCGGCGGCGTCGTTGGCAGTGGCACTGGTCAGCCATACATGGAAGCGAGAGATCGGAGCGTGCGTCCCTTTCGCTCCCAAGTGTAGTGCGCCGCGCCATTACCAATGCACCTGGAACTCTCAATTATAATACTCACGGGGAAGCAGCGTCAATCAACTGAGTAGAAAACGCGGATGGATAAAACTTTGATTTAATTTCACTTTAACTCATATTATTAAACGTTTCAGACCTTACCATTAGCAGAGGAGGGCAACTGGAATTATGCCCACTTCTGCGTTATCAACCAAGGCGGTATCCGGGTAGACATCGAGCCAGGAAGTAAATGATATAACATATTATTTGAAATACATACATACATACATTCACGCCTTTATTCCCAAAAGGGGTAGGCAGAGCATATGAAACTTATGTTCCAGCGCGACTTTTAGCATAAATGTGGGTATCAAAGATCGACAAAATGTGATATTGCAGTGGAAGGTTGCTTGCCCATCGCCCACAACACACTTGCACCCTGCTCCCTTAGTCGACTTTTACGACACCCACGGGAAGAAAGGGGGTGGTGAAATTCCAACCCGACACCACACGGGCAATATTTGAAATAATTATGTTTTTTAATATAGGTACCTAATTATAAAGGCCTCCACACACAGGTCGCGGTTGCGGGTCGGGCGCGGGTCCGCTCAAGTTGTAGAACATTGAAACTACACTTCAAACACACATCGAACGCGGGCCCGCGGCGCTAAGTTACAACTCGGGCAGCGCAGCCGCGGGACGGGCGTGGCGAGGGTCGAGTGCGGCGCAGGTCGGGCGATTGATATCTCTCTCACTACCAACGCATTTAATATCTCTATCACTTTCTGATAGAGACGCCGCCCGCCTGCGGTGTGAATATCCCGCTTCAACCGCGCCCGACCCGCGCCGCGTTCGCCCCGCACCGCGCACGACCCGCATTCGTGAGGTTTCCGTTTTTTCAACTTTATTTCAAGCCTTTCAGAACAGGCGCTTATTAGGTTTTTTATATATTATTCTGTGGTATAGACTAAAGTTTTCCTATCCGGGAAGAGGTATTTACCTACTGCCGAATTCGCTCTGGCTACTAAATGTAAATAGGTATATTATCCATTCAATATCATTTTCAGTGATAACATTTGAATCCATGCTTCTTGCGACGCCATTTGAAAACAACATTGAAGTTTTCCAGCTGAGGGGCGACCATATTATGGAAATGTTGGAGTTTTCAGTGGCCAACGACCCGTACGCTGGGGCGAGGATGCTTCAGGTGTCGGGTAATAATACCACTTCAGCTAGCTGTAAAGTATAAATACCTACATTAATTAAGACGGCATATTTCCCAGAGAAATGTGGAACATGTCCTTTTCATGAAAAGGTTTGTTTTTCGGGTTATTTGCAAATCTATCTA
Source organism: Epinotia demarniana (assembly GCA_945867215.1). Lineage (NCBI taxonomy): Eukaryota > Metazoa > Arthropoda > Insecta > Lepidoptera > Tortricidae > Epinotia > Epinotia demarniana. The sequence goes on along the minus strand of OX244260.1, from coordinate 36,993,795 downwards.
CTATACGGGGTGGACCCCGCAACAGGAGCAAATATTTCAAGGACGTTTCCTTAGAGGATCTGCAGTAACCTCTTGTGTACAATTTTTTTCTAAAGTTTGATCCAAAGTTATGGCCTCAAGTAATATATCTCATAAGAAGGCTCAAAGTCACCCAAAGGGCAATGGAGAGAGCCATGTTGGGAGTTTCTCTGCGTGACCGCATCAGAAATGAGGCTATCCGCAGCAGAACCAAGGTAAACGATATAGCCCTCCGGATCGCTAAACTTAAGTGGCAGTGGGCGGGACACATAGCACGTAGAACCGATGGCCGTTGGGGCGGAAAGGTTCTCGAATGGCGACCACGTACCGGAAGGCGCAGCGTGGGTAGGCCCCCGGCAAGGTGGACTGATGACCTGGTAAAGGTTGCGGGAGTCCGCTGGATGCGGGTGTTGCGGGATCGGTCACTTTGGCACTCTTTGGGGGAGGCCTATGTCCAGCAGTGGACGTCTTTCGGCTGATTTGATGATGATGATGAATGTATCTTGGGACCACGAGATCATAGCACTACAATCAATGCAGACTTTGAGGTAATAATTATTTTTTGTTTTTAAACAATATTTTTGTGATATTTGGAATATGAAAAAAAAAATGGTTTTTAAAAGAAAAAAATACTTACGTCACTTCAGAAGACTAAACAATTGCTCACAAGCTAGTCTACCGTTAAATTTTTTGCTCCTGTTACATGGTCCATCCTGTATATCTTTACCATACAAATTATAACACGGTTACACTGAAATATTTACTGTCACTACGGTCGACATTTCGTGACCGTGTGTTAGTTATATGATAGTTGAATGAGACATTTCTTAATGATTTTTCATTGTTAATAGAACTACACAAGTACCTACCTACCATTTTTTTAATTATTAAACAAACGTAGCATTTCGCCGAAAACCAAATTGTTCCAGAAAATACTAAAAAGTCCAAAACCTACAAAATAGGTACTATCTTATATTAACTTAGCTTAAGTTATTTAGTGTAAAGTTTTTCTATGGACAGCCTAGTCTCAGTACGCATCATTTTAATTAACTAATTGAATCATATAAATATCGTTTTCACTAGACGTCACGACAACAAATACCTATCCACTATCAGAATAAAAAAGATGCATTATTGTAACCCAGAGCAGTTCAAAAGAAAATATGACACATCGCAATTAAAGTACCTAAAGATTTGATGCCCTTATTTTAAGACCATACCATCCTAAGTCCGACTCGCCAAAATCAAATTATACTAATTTCACTCGATTTGATCGAATTGAGTCTGATTGATCGAACTGATTGAGAGTAAATTAACCTGAAACCCCGAATTGCTTTAACTAATTTTAGATTTAGCTCAATTCGTCATACACTGACGTCTATCATGGGACGGCCACGACATACCTACTCTCGATTTTTCTCGCACTGTACCTCTTGTTCTGTGTTCTGATAAGAAAGAGACGGATAGTGCGAGAAAAATCGAGAGAGCTCGCGCGCCGTCGCGTGATATCCGTGCTGAGGTCATCTAACACTCTCCAGGGCTCCGCGCAGTCTTCGATGGTTCGCAGCCAGTTGGCAACAGGGTTGTCACCGCGAGCATCCGTTGTATAGACTGCAGCGTCCCAGTCTACGAGCCCCTAAGACTAGACAAAAATTACACTATTGTCTCTCAAAGCTTCATTGGCGATGGAGGCGACGGATTCTCTGTGAGTGACAACCCTATTTATTGTGAATGTATATTGGGTTAGCTTTGTTTCGTTGATTTGGGTTTGATTGCTGGCATTTCTGATTCATTTGTGTTAGCATGAGATTATGTTGTTAAGCTTGTGGGAGGATTATTCGTTGAGGTATGCGTGATTATGAACCAGAATCAGTTTTGAAATAAGCAGTATCGTCTGTAACGTATAATATCATCTGCTAAAAAGTCACTTTCTAGCAGATGATATGAGAAAGAGGTCAATCGACTCGGCTGGGCAGCATTCGGGAGGCTACACGGCACATCTTTTCGTCCAATATTCCGCAGTGTCTTAAGACGAGAGACTTTGACCAGTGTGTGTTGCCAGTGATGACGTATGTACGTACACGGGAACGTGGTTGCTTACTATGGGCCTCATAAGAAGGCTCAAAGTCACCGAAAGGCCAATGGAGAGGGCTCTGTTGGGAATTTCCCTGCGCGATCGCATCAGAAATGAGGCTATCCGCAGCAGAACCAAGGTATAAGCGGGTAAAGGCGGGGCACATTGCACGTAGAACCGATGGGCGTTGGGGCCGAAAGGTTCTCGAGTGGCGACCACGTACCGGTAGGCGCAGCGTGGGTAGGCCCCCCACAAGGTGGACTGATGACCTGGTAAAGGTTGCGGGAGTCCGCTGGATGCGGGTGGCGCAGGACCGGTCATTGTGGCACTCTTTGGGGGAGGCGTATGTCCAGCAGTGGACGTCTTTCGGCTGATATGATGATGATGATGACGAAAAACTCACAGGTCACAGGAATCTATTATCCAACCCATTAATGATTTTCTTTTATTCACAAAATTCTATATAAAATGCTTTATAACCCATTAAACAGAATAAGCGTGAAGGGAAGACTTTTTTTTTTTTTTTAATAGTTGTGATCCTGTTTGGCCTGCTGTGCGGCCAGTTACAGATAGTGGATTGTACAGCCTCACTGGGGGCCTTATGGGCCACCCAGCGGGAAAGGGAAGGTTTTGCCTACATTCGTACCTATCTCATACTATTCGCTTTTATATTGTCTTTATGAAATAAAGATCTATGGATACATCGCCGAAAGTCAGAAAATTATCACAATTCAATGAAGTAAGCCTAATTTTGCAGTGACGAAATCCGTTAACCTAACTTAAGCTTAACTTTTTTATCACTTAACTTTACTTTTCAACATATATTTTTTAAGTTTTAATTCAGACCGACATCTACTCGAAGAGCAAAATCCACGGAAACACGCCACACACTAAATTCACGGATTGTGAAATTCAGGGATGATACACCTTTTCATATAGTAGGTAGCCTACGAGTTTATCTATTCCGAATGCCCATTCATTACGCTCATGAAAGAATATTAGAAATCGAATGAGTAGTTTCGGAGATTACCCCTTCCACACAAACTTAAAACCTCACAGACTTATCACGGAAATTAACTCTTTATTAGACAGGGTGTATTATTCAAACGGGGCAGTGAGGGCAAATCCGAAACTATAAGAGATACGGAGATTTGCTCTAAGTAGTTACGAGACCCGTTGTAGAAAAAATAAAAACTGCGTGTCATGTCAGTATCTATATTAGACAAATATTCGAAGGGATGTCACTTATTGACATACCTAGCGCCTATATTGAGGAGGGTGTACGAAACTGGGCATATAAATTTATCGCATGGGTTTGATATCGAATGTATAAGGTATTCGTTTGCTTCGACGACATAGCTTAACAAATGTACATTTTTATATGAAATCAATACGTTGAGTCTGATGGACCTTGATTTTATTTTCTCGATAAACATAACTACTAGAATCGGTCTTCCTTCTTTTTCATTTTAATACCCACATTTATAACATTATGACTGAGAAGAACAGGTCAACCACTTAAGATTCAATATCGTATAGCAAACTGTCACCATAAGAGCTAGAGCACGACGTTACTTTGACATTATCGCATGCATTGTTTTATGTTAGTAACTAGGCAACAGATTAACAACAACGGTGACTTGGTGAACTGAACTTTTGAACGCGTTAGCTGATGAATCCGTATTCCTTCGTGTAACTCCACTATTTGAGCTCTGAATAGTTCACGGTTAGCGGCAAGTATTATATCCACTTGATAAAGTTTTGTAAATTTTCTCGATTGACACTGACACATGTTCGTAATTAGAAAAGCAAATGATAACTTTTCGCAAAGAGGTAATCTGTGAGAGTGACAAATAATACTATATTGACATTTCAAAACGATTACTATTCTGTCATTTTATGGAATTTGCTAACTATGTAAACAAACAATGTGAATGAAATTGACATTATATGTCACTTTCAGTATGACGGTTTGTTTACATAGTAAGCAAATTCCATAGATTTAGATGGTACAATAGAATTGTCGACCTTAATGCATTGCGAATGCCTAACGACATTTCAACGAAATGGTAGGGAATTAAATTCCTTGACTGTACTTACAATATTGGTGTTCCGTTTGTTGGTCCATTATCGGTGGGGAGTTGGGGAGGCGGCACGTTATCAGTAAGCTGTCAGCTGTTAATTGCAACTGTCAGTCGAGTCAGTACCGATTCCGATTCTAAATTTAAATGAGTGCTTCTGCTTCATTTACTTCGTTACTAGCGCGGGATGCAGGGCGAATCGAATGCAGTACTGTAAGCACACCGCCCCGCTTCCGAGCATTATATTTCTACAGCTCGAATGTAATACTGACAGTTTACCGACAAGTGAGGAAATCTGTGCGATATCAGTAAGCAAAGCAGTACAAAATACCGCGTACCGATTTCGCCCCGCCAAGTCAGCCAGCGACTTTATTGACTCAATTACTCGATGCTTATCTAAAACAACACTGTATCTCAAAAACTGTGTTTTTTCAGGGCAGAGGTTTAAAAAAATCACAAAAAAGAATTCGTTATATCTTTTTATTAAGACAACCAATTTAAAATCTTCTTTTAGTTTCAGTTTCCCCTTTCATCCAGTTATTTAAAACCAAGAACATAAAAAGAAAACAACATAAAATTACACAAAAGAATCTCTAAAATGTACTACAGTTTAGAGTTGTGACACGATACTTATATGCTTTGGATTAGTTTTTATGTGTACTAACGTCTCAATAGAAAATAATTCAAAAATTTAGTTTTTTCTTATGAATAATAGTGTATTATTCGGCTTTAAGACAAACGTATATATATAATATATAAAGAATAGTGACTTATTTTGTTTTGTTTCTCAAATATATTTTTTTTACATGGAGAATAATGGCCTTAAACGAAATACATCACAATAATACTTAAACTAGACAATAACGGTATAATTTAGTTTACAACACTTGGTATGGATGTAAATTAGTTACTCTTTTTTAAAGATTCAAAGATATTATTATGGACTTTAAGGCTCCACAAAACTATTTTGCACACAGGCTGAATGCACTAGACTATTTTTAAGAACTATAATACTGCATACCGAGAAAAATGAAAATCTTTGAAATCTTTGAACCTCGTTTGGGGCCTAGCCACACTCCGGTAAGTGATCACATTTCGAGAATCGAGAGCCTTTCCGCCCCAACAGCCATCGGTTCTACGTGCAACGTGCATTGCCAGTTAAGTTTAGCGATTCGGAAGGCTAAATCGGTTACCTTGGTTTTGCTGCGGATAACCTGATTTCGGATGCGATCGCGCAGATAAACTCCCAACATAGCCCTCTTCATTGTTCTTTGGGTGACTTTGAGCCTTCTTATGAAGTAAGTGTCTACGTTTCCGTGTCATACGTCATCACTGGCAATACACACTGATCAAAAACTCTCGTCTAGAGACACTGCGAAGTATTGGACGAAAAGATGTGCCGTAGCTTCCCGAATGCTGCCCAGCCGAGTCGGATTCCACGATTGACCTCTTACTCAAATTTGGCCCAACCTGACAGTCTGTCCTAGGTATATATATAATAGTCTACAACTTCGAGCGTAAAGTGTCCGATTGACATGGGAGTCGGTACTACATTGACGTTTGACATGATCTTTGTCTTATCCATGTTCATCCTTAGTCCAACTCGCTCGTAGGTTTTACTGAGGTCATCAAGCATAGTACTCAAGTCCCCCATGGTCCCAGCGAAGACTACTATATCATCAGCAACCCACATGTGAGTGATGTACTCGCCGTTGATGTTGATGCCTAGCCTTCTCCAGTCTAGAGTCTTGAAAACGTCCTCCATTGCAGCGGTGTACGGTTTTGGGGAAATAACATTTACTTGCCTAACACCTCGCTGCAGCGGAATGAGCTTCAAGCTCCACTCCTGGAGTTGGACTGACAAAGTGATGTTCTCGTACAAACACTTCAGTACTTCGATGTAGCGGCTGTCTACTTGGCACCGCTGGAGACACTGTAGTACAGCCCAGGGTTCGATCTAATAGAAAACTTTCTCCACGAACGCTAAGCAGAGAGGCAAGTTTTACTCGTCAGTCTTCTGTATATCCTGGCGGAGCGTACGAATGTGGTCTACAGTACTAAAGCCTGCGTGCGAGACGATTCGTTACGACTCTTGAAGCTGAAGAACAGCTTGTAAACATGGCTCAGAAGTGAGATGGGTCGGTAATTCTTCAGCAGGGTGTTTTCCCCTTTTCAAAGAACAGCACCACCTTAACTCTGTTCCACACCTTTGGTGTTCTCCCTTCCAGTAGGACGGTATCGAACAACTTCTGAAGGGTCGTAAGCAGAGGTTTCCCAACCGCCGTCATAAGTTTGGCTGTAATTTGGTCTTCACTGGGTGCCTTGCTGTTCTTAAGCTGTTTCAGAGCCATTCTATTCTCATACAGGCTGTTGTCCGGAATGTCGTCGGTATTGTGTCGGGTTACTTTAAAATAAAATTATCTGAATCCGAATCTGTTGGGGCTTCTATAATCTAGGGCCTTCTGCCAGACCAATTTTGGCTCTGCGAGTTGACGTGTATAATCGTGTATGACGTGTAAAAACGTACCATCTCACTCAAAAGCTCAGGTTTGGACGAACCGAGTGTCCTCAGTTTTTTACCTTGCGAGCGGGCTCTGCCCAATAGACTCGATCGAGATCTCGTGCGAACACCTTAGAGCCCTTATTTCGCTCGATGGCCGCTTCAATACGGTTGGTATTGAATTGGCGCAGATCGCGGGTAAGGGACTTGGAAATCTGTTTATTGAGCTGCCGGTATAAAGTCGCATCGTTTGAAGACTACATAATCATTTGCCTCCTTTCCTTCATGAGCTTCTGAGTGGAGCTAGAGAGCCTTTTAGTTCCGTTTGCCGTCTGGGCCTTGAAGAACTTAGACCCAGTGGCATGTACAGCTTCCACAAAACCTAGGCAATCGAAACGGTTTTGTAGTTCTAGCTGAAAGCTCTCGGGGTCACCCAAAGGGCAATGAAGAGGGCTATGCTGGGAGTTTCTCTGCTCGATCGCATCAGAAATGAGGCTATATGAGCAGATTTTGGTTTTTTTTTCCAGTTCGCGTGTTCATTCCTGTTACTAAAGTATATTTTATAGTCAACTGAAAGAGTTACTGAATCTATGTATGACACGAATTGAGCCACGAAAGTGACGCAGGCCAAACCCGTAAATAATGTCCATAATAAAAATATAATCATTGTTATTAAATCACTTTTTATACAAAAAAAAAGACACGAGTAATTGAAGTCCCCATGTACATGGAGCACGTGGATATGTATCTTATACTTATCTTTTTTGATATTACAAAATAAATAAATATTAGCGGCTAATCTTACACAAATCGAACGAGGCCCATAGTAAGCTCAATAAGGCTTGTGTTGACGGAATATTGTTATTTTAATAGATATAAATACATAAATACCGAGAAAATACCTTTTCTTGCAATACATATAACATCTAAATAAGTTTATCATCGTGTTCCTTATCTATTTATTTGCTAACCTATTTATCTAGGTTATTCTCGTTTTGACTCAAGAAACTAAATGCATATTTATGATAAACATAGTCCTAATTCGTATAGTATACCTATAATGAAGTAAATCTTATATAGTATAGGGGCTTATTTTGCTTACATGAACAAGCCAACTTTCGTTATTTTCGTGAATACTCGTTTATTTCTTATTAAGTCAAAACATCGGTACTTACTGTTTAACGGAAAGTGTCCCATACATGAATAATTCTATATTGCACAAAATGTAGCTAGTGTTCTACAGAGCGATTTCGCATAATGCCGCTGTTGTACAAACAAATTGATGTGTATTAACGAATTATTTGGAGATGTGCCGGTAGTCGAAAAAAAAACGTGGTGACGACGTCGATCGCTATGGCACAACTGGCCTACGGACGGTCTTCCAGATAAAACGTCGTCGACTACCCACCAATGGCATAACGGCACAATGCTGCCACGGTGGCATTTTTTTGAATTAGAATACTGCAGTCTTAGTCACGATAAACTTTAACGTGTTCTGCGTCTAGTCTTATACTTAGTTGCAAAACGGATTATTTCGCGATACCGACTTGTTTTAGATAAGCGTCGTACTGTCGACACTTCCAATGTTTGTTTTTAATATCTTTTTTATTAATACTGAATCTCAACGCTTAGCATGAAATTGATTTCCTAATATGCTACGCTGTATCGAGTAAGTAAAATATTTTTCTCGAACATGCTCGGAAATGTGCGCCTTATTGTAGCAAAAATAGTAAGCGCAATATTAAAAAGTTAAGTCATTACTCTACAGTTTTAGCGGACAGGAAAGTGTATGAAATTCCATTAAGTACTTTATACTTTTTTGCCTTTTAATATATGTTTTGACTAATTTGCTCCTACGTTTAAAGGCCTATTTAGCGAATTTGTCACAACAACTTGCTATAGTAAGACTGGTTAATAAGGTAAGGCTGTATCTTTCCAACTATTTGAAGATAGTAGTGTGGTTTAATTTTTTCCTGCCTCTTCTTTCTTTTAATAATTGTGATAGACAAAACGCTTACTTTTGTAAGTGATCGAAGTGACGTTTTTAAAAATGTTTCAAATAGTTTTAAATGAATCAAATGAAATCATAACGAACTAAAAAATGCGTTAAAAATTCAATCCCGTTGAATCTCAATTTTAATTATTTAAATCGTTCACAACTGTTATCGTTATTAATGTTTTAAGTTTTTTATTTTTTTTTGACATGCGTCAATTGAAAGAGTCATCATGGGTCATGCCGCAAACCTACTTAAAAAAAATAGTTGGGCGGGTACTTTTTTCTTATTTATCGGCACTTTGATTTCCTCACATTTTTGAAGAAAGCAACTATATCTGCCTCGGCGGGAATGGTAATTCGTGGATTTGTATCTATTGTCGGATGGATTCAGCTTCATCCGACAAAATTAACTCATCCACGAATTGCTATTTCTCGGCCTCTGCAATAATATACTATTACTTAACCTCCTTACAGATCGACAGTCTGAAATATATAACTTTATACTCGAACAATTATTTCATATAAAAATTGTAATTTTGATCTACCTAACGTACAATGCGTTACGTGATGAACATGCTGGACACATTTGCAGGAAAGTGGGCTCCTTGTCAAACTCGTAGATATATTTAGGTACTTGTGTAGTTTTTAAGCAGTAAAAAAATCTATTGCATTTTTTAATGTTTGAATACTCAGCATTCATCCACAGGCATTCAAACAGTGTTTGACGGGTCTCAGCCCGTAGGCAATCGAGTTGTTAGCGCGTCCGTCCGTTGTATAGACTGTGACATTCCTAGATACGAACCATTGGTACCGCAGAACTATTACAGGGTTATCACTACTGACTTTATAGGCACAGGAGGAGGGGATTATACAGTAAGTGGTATTATTAAATGTTCAACATGTGTTGTACTAATGTGACTAGTGATGTGCCGTGGGAATATTCCCGGGAGCGGGAATATTCCCGGGAATATTTCCATGTTCCCAGGAATATTCCCAAAACTGGGGAATATTGCAATACAGATTGGGCAAATTAAAGTTAGTTACAATTAATAGTACTCCGAAGAATAAAATGACTTGTTAAAAACTACGTTTTTGTGCTAGGTGTACATGTTTTACATGTACGTCTATAGTTTTATTCAACAAAATTAAAGCTTTTGTATCGATCACAAAATATATATACCTATAACGCTTTTGTTATTGTACATACGTGTAATGTTCCTAACAAATTTACGTCTGCTCTTGCCTCTGTACCTTATTTCCTATTATACGGAGATTTCCGGGAACAGCGGATTTTTTCTTATAAGGCTTTTGTCATTTCTTTGTCTTAATTATTTGTAGTCATTGTGACTTAATCTTTATGAATGTTCAACATGTAAATGTCTTTTTTAATGGTGCAGTACGAATGTATAAAAAAATATACAGATTCGTCCTATCACATTTATATGCGCACCGTTAAAAAAACCAATAACTGTGATTTTTTATGAAACTGTGATGATTTGTATCGTTTTTATTAATTCAGGAAGTACTTCTCTAAAAAAAATATTATTTCAACCATGGGAATATTCCCAATCTTTCTGGGAACATTCCCAGAAACATTGGGAATATTCCCGGGGAACATTGGGAATTTACTAGCACAGGTGAGTTACATTCTTTAATGTCTCGGTATTAAGTTTAGGTTCTTATGTTTTGATAGAATCGCCGATAGCACAATATGCAGACATACACAATTTCAAAATTCCCCTATGTTCCCTTTGCGTGGGAATATTCCCGGGAATGTTCCCGGGAATATTACCTGGGAACGGCACATCATTATATGTGACCTTATTCTTAAAGCGTTCATCAAACCTACTCGTATTTCAGTTCAAATGCCGTTAAAATGTGTTTGTCATATCTATCACTTTGACGTGTGTGTTAGTAAGAAAGAGACAATGCATATTTTAGTATACACATATTTGTCATGATTTATGAATAAGGGGAATGGTTTTTACGTTTGTTTTTTCAATGTCTTGCAACGTCTTTTTATTGTGCTTCTGTATGAATTGTAGGCTTTGTTTTGATCTGTGTAACGCGTCTTGTCCCATAGTACCTAAGTTATGTATTATTTATATTTTTTATTAAACAACTCTATTAATTGTAGATTTAATTTGCGAAAAGTCAAATAACGAAATGATGAACTTTTCTAACGCATTTTTGCAACTATTTTATTCAATGAAGTTTAGTTTAATATTCCTAAACTCAATCCTTTTACATAGGCGTGGCGCGCCGCGTTCACGTTCAATACAGCTTGATATTAAGGCGCCGTAGGTTCAGCGAAGTTAAGCGAACAGTGTTTTTGAAACAATATAATGCGTCTGTTTATAATAATATGGTTTAAAAAAAATACGAATAGTAATTTTGAGGCTTTTCTGCAGGGAAATCAGTGTTTAGAAACATGAATTAGCATTTTTCGCTCGATAGAAAAAAATCACGAAGATAGGTCTAAAAGGGTCTAAAATACACTTAAAATATTTGTTACAAATTACGAACAACAGCTAAAAATATTAAAATGGCTTCTAAAAATCGGCAATATCATGTTTGAGGGAAATCAGTGTTTACTTTTTTATTTATTTAAACGGCCAAAAAATTTAAATTAAAAAACACGATTTCCGGGCTTCCGTGCAGGCACTTCCATCTCGCTCACGCTTATGCTCAGTGAGAGGGAGAGAAGACCATGAACCTACGGCGCCTTAACACTCCATTCCTCGTACCGCTTCCATAAATGAGGCCTATGTACATATACATAAAGCATATAATGCTTTCAGATGATTTCCGAGAACCGCTTCAACGTTGAAGTGATAGGAGTGGACTACGACCTGTTGCAAGACTACATCAGGCACCAGTCACCGGTGTTCCGAGACGTCGATGGTCGCGTGACCATATCCAACCCGTGCAGTAACTAATAAATGAAACTGCCCAAAGAAAACGAAATAATGATTACGTGAAGAAACCACACTATTTTCTTGAAGTCCATTTGTTTTCAGAACGTACATTTTAGATCATAAAACTACCAAAAGAAAACAAAGTAATTAGTTGGTGAAACCATACTCTTTTCTGTTTACACTACATAATATTTTGCAACATAAAATTCCAAAAGACGAAAGGTTTTCACGTTAAATTTTGAAGTGTTTAGCAGTGATACGAAATTGCTGTAGCCAATTTATTTGATTGTGTATTTATTATTTGAGTCAGTAAGGTTAACCAACTTTTAATTAAAAATTTCAATTAATATTGCCTAAGTATTCCATTTCACAATTTCACCTCAACACTTAAATATCACTCAAATATCCTCAAGTTAACGATGTCTGGCAACGATGCTTGTCAATCCGTCTAGCTGGTCTTTCCTCTTAATAGAAACTGAATAGAATTCGAATTTGATGATTAATTGTACGCCTAATTTGAAAGTAAGCACCGTCGACACGTGACTGACATCGTTTGACGACGCTACGTGGTTAGCTCGTGGCTTTATTAGCACGGAATCGATAGAAGTGCTGCAATGCCATAAGCAGTTATGTGGATTCGCAAGTTTTCTTTCTCTTTTTAGTTTCAGTTTTTGTAAATTATTGACATGGAACCAAAAATAAACTGTTCCATAATCCTTCATTACATGGGAGATATAACTCAGCAACTACTTAGTTAGAAATCTAAAAAAGTACAAATTGTATTAATTGTATTGTATTTTCTAATATGTATTACAAGTCAGTAAACTTTATAAGTTTGTATAAAGATCGGTCACCTGACTGTAGATTGGACCTTTGGGATGGACAAATGCTATATTTTATCCTGTGGCTCCACCTGGGTTTGCTTCCCAAGGTTATTATAATAATTTCACGATTCTAACGATCCTTATGTCATGCTGGCGAGATGGGATAAAATACTGGAAAAGGATTCTGACTTTTTATTGCGGCCAAGTTAGTCTTAGTGTTGGAAAACATTAGAATATGAATACCTCAATAATATCATTTTTTTACACTCTAATTTCTAAGATGTTGTTAATGATTTAATCATTAAACTATTTGGTAACATTCTATTTTACTTGTGTCTTTTAAAAAGCTTGGTTATTTTATCAATAAATTCTGGATCCTGTATATATAAAGTAATCTCACCTTAATCGCCTACGCAGTTTGTTTGAAGGTTAACAACCAACTTTAGGATCGCACCATCCGAAGTAAGCCTCACCTAACTTGTACAAGTTGGAAACTCGCGTACATTTATCACTCGCTTATCGAGGGAAACGCGAGAGGAATCAGCACGTTCGGGAAAAAGCGATAACTTCATCATTTACGCATAGTTGCATTTAATCGGGACTCGAGCTAAATCTGGAATAGTGTTTTTTATCCTTGATCAGTTTATAAAATGTTCGTGTTTATTATATCTATCAAATAACTCGTTGATCAACTAGCCACCCGCGTATTACAGAAAACCCACGCGGAGCCACGGGATGAAATATAGCATATGTCCTTCACAAAAGCCCGCTTCAAATACTGGTCTTTAGTTTGGATGAGTACCTAGTGGTAATTTTAGCCCCCCACGGTAAAAAAAAACAACAAATTATTTGTGGCTTAGGTTAGGATTAGCTTGGGGCACAAGCGGAAACAGGCACCCCGCGAAGCGGGGTGACGTCGACACGCTGGCGGTTAGGTTTAGATAAGGTTATGTGTTAAATAATGTAATGCCATTATATATTTCTGCGAGAATAGTGTTCGACAAAAAAAAATGCTCATACAGTGAGTGGATATGATTTGGAGCATCAAAATTATGAACAAATAATATTCGGACTATTGAAATTCGGCGGAATCGAACTATGCGAATCTCGATTCTGCCAAAAATGTCTATGCGTAAAATCAATTATGGCTACATAGATTATGCCAAATAGGATTCTTACTAAAAAAAATAACAAACGCCAATACAGGGGAAACCAATTTGTGGTTCAGGCATGCGGCTGTCAAGCGTCGGTCGTGGGTTTGAATTCCGGCTCGAACCAATGAGTTTTTCGGAACTTATGTACGGAATATTTACCGTTAGCTTTTCTATGAAGGAAAACATCGTGAGGAAACCGGTCTAATCCCAATAAGGTCTAGTTTTCCCTCTGGGTTGTCAGATGGCAGTCGCTTTCGTAAAACTAGTGCCTTAGCCAAATCTTGGGATTAAGTGTCAAAACGGACCCCGGGCGCCTTTCGGGGCATTACCGGGAATAACGCTAAGAGTATGATGATTATGGCATTGATAGCAGAAACATAATAAGTATACAACTATAAATTAATTGGTAAGTCTGCACTCACTATTTGCAAGTCACTGATATTGAGTAAGTAGGTATGCCATTTAAAATGCATCCCGATACATAATTCTTTCGGAATGTTTTACGAATAATTGACGTTGCATGTTGATCACGGAAGTTTTAAAATATTACATCGAATATTTCACCAGTAATGATGTCCCAATAGTCTGATCATTAATAATGGAAACACAGTGAAAAATGTTTGTTACCGAATCTGGCAGATAAATCCTCGCATAAAGAATACTGCTTCAATAATAACATAATGTTTTACGAGTATATGCATGAATCTGATAAACTCGTACAAATGCTGGTGGGTATTGTATATGTGTTAATAATAAAGAGCCTTTCCTAACAATAAAGAGGCAATGTCTGTGAAATGTGAGTTTGTAACTATGAATATAGGAGTAATCCTACATCCGATAAAAAACACCGCCTGTTTAGAATGACTTTTATTGATGGACGTTGGCTACATTGTATCCCGCGGGTTCGCTTGCGTTCTTTGGGCGGGCAGAACAGGTACCGCAATGGTACTGATTGTGACAGCTATAAACTTTTCACCGCGTAAGACGGATATATCCGGACCACTGGTTCAACGGATTGATCCGTCAAGGAGCCCAGCAACCTTCTTGCAATGATATATCTAAGGTTTGACACCGCAATAAATGTCTTGTTGACTGGGTGTGGGTTAGACAACTTTTCAAATTGACAGAGTGTTGAATGGTTATGATTGTGACACGTGTAGCTGTTGATCCTGGTCTATAATAATAACATTTATAAATCTTTTTATTTCAGACGGAATCCATAGGTGTTAGTTACAAACTTAAATTCGAGTGTTATTTGTTGCTTAAAATTTAAAGAGTAATACACTTAAATAAATAAATAATAACAATTATATGGGTATGGAGCTAAGTCTATGTCTGTAGAAGGAGAAGGGGGGGGGGAGTCCCATCTATACGCTAACGCTACCAGGATCAACAGAGCATCTCTATCAGGATCTATGAGTGCAGTGGCTAAGTCAAGAGTCTAGTTCCCTACTCGATTATGACGAGGCTCCTAAACGACCCAACAAAGTCTCGCTCCGCCTTTGGGTTGGAATGGGAGACGGTCGTTTCCGCAAAAAAACTAGTCCCGGGATAACGTTGAGATAAGGAGCAGCTCAACAAACGTCACCACGTGAAAACGCGCTATACTTACTTCGATCCATATTTTTTTATACCATAAGAATTTTAAAAGACAAATTGAACTACGTTTCTTCGTTTACCTGGTATAGTTACTAAAGAGAAATTTTGCAGAAAAATTGTTATAATTTGAACAATATTGTGTAGACAGCCAAGAGTACGACACGTCCAAGTCAAGCCAGACAGTTGTGCGGTTGGACACTTTTAATTGTGATTATTTAATCTCTTGCGTTGTTTTTTCTCCATTTAACTACATTTTAAATCCTTTTTCGAGAAAATACGACATTATTGATCATTTTATTTTGTGTCTACACACCCCTGTTAAATATAACATTACCTAATAAATAATACCAGATTTTAACAAGCTCTAATTGTGTTTGACATTTCTCAAATAGTAATCCAGTAGAATGATTTTCTCGCTAGAAAAAGTAGAGCATTCGTACTTTTGTAAAATTCAATTTCAAAGTGCGAAGTTCTACCTAATATTTATATCCGCATAAATATCAATAAGAGCCAAAAGCAACAGTGCACATACTCTGGTACAATAACATCCACTGGGACATTGTAACATGCTCTTAAATAATTAGCCCTCCATAAAATGTTAATGGTTCCATTGGATCGCATAAATTCAATTTGCCCGCTTGGATGCATCTCAAAATTATTCTCACGTTAAATATGTTAACCGCTACCGCGTCAATCCGAACAATATCAAATATTATGACGGTACATATTCTATTGTTGTTGTTAAGTATTGCAAACTGGCTGGATGAATATGTAATCAATTAAATAATCTACACCAATAAGTCCGTTGCATATTTCAATTAAAATTACTACCCTATGAAATTCCTGAAACTAAAATTCGGAAGCCAGCCTACCTAATGTAACTTTTTTGTCTCAATTGCACGAATATCAGGGCCTAAAAACAGTTTTCTACAGGTAGTCATTCTAGACTTATGTTGAATTAATGTATAAACAGCCCTTTATGAATTTCGTACATTATTAACTGTTGTCTTAATAAATTTAGAAACGCGGGTATTTTTGAAAATATGCCTATGAGGCACTTATTATTGGCACTCCGCGAATTGGCCTAATAAAAGACAAGATGGTTTCATAATAAATTCCAGCAAGAACATTTAATCTACCACATGGCTATAACGCAACTGGGCACTAGATTTTCATTTTACTTCATCCCTTATAATAAAAAAAGTAATGAAGCTTCGTGTGCACTGAAAATATTGTTGTAAGATTTATATCCCTAATATCAGTCAGTTTCGTGGCCTATCGTAGCTTACACATCAGAGTGAACACTGTCATTAAAAACA
Organism: Epinotia demarniana; assembly: GCA_945867215.1. Lineage (NCBI taxonomy): Eukaryota > Metazoa > Arthropoda > Insecta > Lepidoptera > Tortricidae > Epinotia > Epinotia demarniana. The sequence continues at coordinate 36,977,312 of OX244260.1, read as the reverse complement.
TCCTTGAAAATGCTAGTCAATTTTGACTATTAGGCAATTGAAATAAAGTGCTGGTAAACGGTAGTAAACACCACATTGAGGTAAACTGTCAGACGGGGCAAGTAGGTACTTATATTGACATTTATTGAGAAACTTGATTGTAAATAAGAGGATATCTTTCGCTTCAAAACTGCCCGACACAATCTCGATGATAACACACAGGGAAATTGCATAATTACGTATGGGATAATCCACTCAAAGTTGCTAATATGTATCACATTGAGTATGGTAACGATTGTAAACAAGTGACGTTTATCTGCGCTCACTATTCTGTGAAATTGCTGTAAGTACATCATTCGTATTCATCTCGAGCCTTCTTCAAACTTCCACCCTGGCTTATTTATAGGGTTCCCATGTTGTATGAAAATGCGTTTATAAAATTTTGTAGCACTTTATACAACGTGTCCCAAAACTCAACGATAAGCCGGCACCAGAGGATGGAGCTTCTTATGATTAGTCGAGAAAAAATAAGGAAAAAAATATATCTCAATTATTTTAGAAATTACAGAAAAAAATGAAATTCATCAAAAAAAAAACATGCTCAAATATTACTGTTTTTTTTTTGTTTTTGGAAACTTAAGTAGCCCTGCTATCTAACACAGTTCTTAAAAATACCATTATACATGTAGTTTTTACACAAAAAATAATCAAAATTCATTTTGTCCCTACAATTTTGAAAGATTTTTTCTTACAGTCCACTTTCAATCATCATGGTGTAAAAAAATAGTATTGACACCACTATGGCAATTATTTTCAAAAGATATTTTTTTTTTTTTGAGATATATTTTTTTCCTTATTTTTTCTCGACTAATCATAAGCAGCTCCATCCTCTGGTGCCGGCTTATCGTTGATTTTTGGGACACGTTGTATATACTGCCCGGCTTCTCTTGTACATTGCAAAGAAAACAGGCAAAACTGCAGGAAAAAAAATAGCCTTTAACCATCTAGAAAGTCCATATTCCACGTAGGTGAAAGAATTTTGAAGTCGAATAAGCAGTTCTGAAGATTACCCAAAACACATATTTATTTTCGTTTTTAGAACATTAGTACCCATAAAAACTTTCCATGTAAGAAAAGAGGCCAAGTCTCGAAACTCTCCCACCGTAAAAAGTTGTGAGATATTTTCTAGAGTCAAGTCTCAGGAATTCTTTTAAATAATCTTTATTTGCTAGTAATTTTTTTTTTGACTTGGCAATTGCACGATACTACATAGTTTTAGGTATGCAAAAATGACAATTTGCAGAATTTTATTTAGCTAGAAAATAAAGATTAATCTTTGTTCATCGCTTTAAAGCGATCTCTTCTAGACGACAATTGTGTAGCAGGAAACATTTAAACTAGAATTTCATCATATACGTCTTATAAAGAATTTATAGCATAATGGTCGTCGTGTGGTTTCTAGGACTGAGCCTTTCATTTCTGGGAATTGATACGCATCCTCTCAGGCCCTCCGTTTTCTTATATAGGTACACTCTAGGGGTAGGCAAGACCACGTGGAGGTGCCGTGCTCTGATTCGGTTTTTGGCAACAATGTTTCCTATTTAAATCAGATTTCATCAAGATCAGTCAATCACCTAGCATGTAAAAGTAAGCAGGTACACGACCTGATCATTATAACAAATGTTGTTCATTTAAGTTTAAATCACTAATTTAAGGTATTTTATTAAGCCATTAAATGAGTTGGTGATAGATGATTGTTATATTATTAAAATATCATAAAACCAGATAAAATTAATGTCAATTATAAACATATCTAATACTTGGCAGTATGAAGTCACATGTCGAAAATTAAATAAAAGCTTTAAGAAGTTTGACGACAGGAATGAGCTTTGCAAATATATTGTATTACCAGAGTACCTACACCTACATATAGGTACCTAGACATCTAACACGGCCATAAACCTTTTTGCATGTGTTGTAAAAAAACACCATGATTTAATCAAGTAAAAGTAAAAATAAATATTTTGGTATTTATAGAACACAATGCAATTTTCCAACTTAAATTTTGCTTATTAGCAGTGACTAACAGCATCTCGTTACTAGAACAACTTTATTAGACTCAAAAAGATTCCAGTGTTGGGGTGTTGCGTAACGAATTAAAATAGCAATTTATTTTGCCATGTAGCTGACGTCGCGTGATGTCGAAATAAGTATTTTGAACAGGTACCTATATTTTTATCCTACCATTTTTATACTGTGATGAGTTGAAATCCTCTCGACTTTTATTTATTTAACAAAACCGCGATTGTCTATTGTGACTGCGGCTTTATATTTAATTATTATTTTTGGGAATAAATAGCAGCCATTTAACTCTCTTAAGGTGGTTCGACGACCATACAAAACATCTTTTGACATTCTCAGGCTAACGGCGTGATATTTTAAGCAACTTGTGTAACAATATTTCATAAATTAGCTTCCCATTTGCGCGAAATTCCCCATTTCCTAGAATAAACTTGTATAAACTAGAATAACTCGAGAATAATGTTTTCGCAAAGTGACAAACTAATTTCTCGAATTATTCTATTTTATACAATAACCTAAGCGGAAATTTCGCGCAAATGGAATGCCAATTTATGAAAGTGTGTTACATAAGTTCCTTAAAATATCACGCCGTTAGCCTGCGAATGTCAAAAAAACGTTTCGTATAGACGTCGAACCACTTAAATTAAGCTTTCCAACGTTCTTATATTGGGTCTAGTTCTTGAGCTTTCGCTAACACGATAAGTCCAGATTTTTTTTGAGAAAAATAATTTATTGGTCACAAAGATTTTTCATCCTTTTGAACATCGACAAATGAAGAAGGTAAGCAAGTCGAGGACTTAAAGTTGTATACCTTACCTAGATGAGGCAGGAGTGTTGGTAAATTATGAATTGAATCAACCACAATTTAGATTAAATCAGGTTCTTCCAGCCAGTAGCCTAGTGCGATGACACGGATACCGGCAATACCAACTGAATTAGCAAAGCGGTAATTTCGCAGGACGACCTACCGCCACTGATTGCGTACGGTAGGTAATGTAAGTTCGGCTTAATAACCCTGCACCTGATCTGATATGAACAATTTCACGTGATATTGAAGATGTAAATATGCAGTATTCCAACAACTTTGTGTTGGTAAATATTCAATATACCAACACTAGGGGGTAGGTACCTATATTTAAGGCGCCGTAGGTTCATGATCTTCTCTCCCTCTCACTGAGCATAAGCGTGAGCGAGATGGAACTGCGTGCTCGGAAGCGCGGGCGTCATGTTTTATTTATTTATTTTTTGGCCGTTTAAATAATGAAAAAAGTAATTACTGAATTCTCTCAAACATGATATTGCCGATGTTTAGAAGCCATTTTAATATTTTCAGCTTTTGTATTCGTATTTTTTTGAAACCATAATTATTGTAAACAGACGCATTATATTGTTTCAAAAACTCTGTTCGCTTAACTTCGCTGAACCTAGGGCGCCTTAAGAGCCCTAGGTTCAGCGAAGTTAAGCGAACAGAATTAAATTATTAAAGCTTGGGTATTTGACAGTGAGAATATAAACTTACCTATGTAATCATTTACGTACAATTCTGTACCAATGCAACGTACAAGTTAATAAACTTATTCTTTATTAAGTATGACTGCCTGGCCATGTCTAAATGGAAGACTACCAAACTTCACCAAAGGTACTACTTATTCTAAGAAAATACTTATTAATGAGAAACAATGGAGTATTTCCTATTGCTCAGCTTGACGTATTAAGATACTGTTATAATTCTACTTGCTTTATTTGATTTTGTTAGTTTTTTTTAGGTGCGGTGACAATCATACACTAATCGACCTAGTCCTAAACTAAGCAAAGCCCGTAATTAGGTACTGAATGAACTAGATGCTCATCTAAATGACTCATTTGCTCAAATGTTAGCTGGAACAGATCCCTTAAAGGCTATTAGTTATTACTATTAGCTGAGCTTATTAGCTTGCCTTTAGTTCCTTTTTGGATTCCGTAGTAAACAAGGAACCCTGTAGTTTCGCTATGTCCATCTGTCCGTCTGCGGCTTAGCTCTGTTACCCTTACTACTACTACTAGAAAACTGTAATTCGGCATGGGTATATAAATCAACTAGCTTTTGCCCGCGACTCCGTCGGCATGGACCTCGTTTTTATCGTAGCTCCAACAAACTTTCACCCCCTTAGGGACTGCTTTCAGGGATGAAATCTATTCTATGGCCTAAAATTTCACCTGTAGATCTTTGCATCTCTATTGCGATCCATTTGCGTCATATTAATATTGGGCTTTAAAGAACTAATTGAAATAATATGAACGAGATATCTGAAACTACCAAAAAATAACTCGATGATCACAACCATGAGATTCATCATCATCATCATCATCATCATATCAGCCGAAAGACGTCCACTGCTGGACATAGGCCTCCCCCAAAGAGTGCCAAAGTGACCGATCCCGCGCCACCCGCATCCAGCGGACTCCCGCAACCATGAGATTAATAAAAATAAAACAAAACTAATTCAATTTAAGCCCGTGGAGAACAAACCATTGCAACTGTCGTAGAAAATAAACAAAACAATTATTTAAGAATTGGCAGAAGTTAATTTATCGGGCATAAACTAGACGCCAACCTAAATTGGAAACCCCACATACAAACTGTAAAATCAAAACTGACCAGTTTTGTATATGCACTAAACGTCCTTAAAGTAAACACTAATTTGGAAACAGCATTAACATCATAATTATGCATATGCAGACTCATGGCTTAGGTATGGCGTAGTGATGTGGGGTGGCAGCACAGACGCGCATCAGCTATTCGTTATGCAAAAAAGTGCCTAAGTATTAACACGCAAATTCCCAATAGTTGTATTCCGCACTTCATATCACAAAAAATACTTACGTTACCATGCATTTATATAAAGTAAGCGGCAATGTTTATTAGAAAACATACGAATTTATTCACATTACAGAAAATCACTTCGAAGAGAAATAATAAATAATACTAAACTTAAGCTACCAATTTCAAAAATGGTCATGTACAGAAATGGTCCATACTGCAGATGCATTTAAACAAAACAAATTATTTAAAAAACAGATTAATACATAAACTACTTATTGCAAAGAGTTATTATTCCATTGATGATTATTTAAATGACAACACATTGTAAAATGTCAATCTGTGTAATTTTAATTATGGCTTAATTTCAATTAGGTACCATTTTGCTGAGCTTCTAAATTATTATTTCTAATTATCATTTTCTTAACTATACCCGTAGACAATATTTATATTTAATTGTAATGGTGAACAGTATTTTATGCTAGGTGCAGTACCTAGCAAAAAATACTGTGTCGTGGCAGGCGAACTTGGGTATATTGGTTTAACTTCACAGACCAATTATACTTTACTAAACTAAACTATCTATCAACAGCTATTAAAATGGATCCATAAACCCAGCTTAACCCCAGGCGAGAAGAAACCAACGCGTGAAATCCCGAGACATTTGGACGAGGGTACGCCTCACGAGGGTTAAATATTTTAGTGTCGTCGGGAATGTGCAAAAAACTCCACGCTCCTTGCGGGATATTTCACTCTATAAATTTGTATTATGACTATCATAAAGTAGGTATATTATTTATTTAGTAAGTATTTAGTACTTCTTTAGTTTCTGTAGCTTGGTTGTTTACCTTCCCAAATAGTTTTAAATGTACATAAATATCCTCATCACCTAATGAGTGCCCTAAGCGGAAGACCCGTGGGTGTACACGTTTATTCATGTATCTGTTTCTATGATAAGTTGTTAATGAAATTGCTAGTTAAAATCCAAAATGTTTCGTGAATCTTATACTATATACTTAAGAAATAGGTAGTAGTATGCCTTCTTTTTAACATTTAACAACTATCTTTGTTTAAACATCCAGTAGGTACCTATTTATATGGCGCGACAACGAATGAACAGAGATCATTTTGACAAAGATTTGATAATTTTAGTCGATATATGATAACTGGCTTTTGCCCGCGGCTTCGCCCGCGTAGTAAAAGTAATTTTCCAATAATTGTTGAATTGCTACGCCGCCTACTAACCTACTACTACTAACTTCCCCTACGAATAACCCTTCGTCATAACCCACTATGGTAAATTAATTTTTATTTACTATTATTTTTATGCCCGTGTGGTGGCGGGTTAGAATTTCACCACCCTCTTTCTTCCCGTGTGTGTCGTAAAAGTCGATTAAGAGAGCAGGGTTGAAGTGTGTTGTGGGTGATGGGCTAACAACCTAAGCAATATCACTTTTTGTCGGTCTTTTATACACACATTTATGCTAAAAGTGGCGCTGGAACATAAAGTTCATGTGCTCTGCCTGCCCCTTTTGGGAATAAAAGCGTGAATGTATGTATGTATGTACGTATTTCTGTTATTAAATTTACAGTCATGATTAATGAGAATCTGTCTTCTGGAATAAAAGCTACTTTATGTTCATGATAATGTTGAAATACCAAAATATCTCCACGAATGTCAAGTCAAATTTGTGGCCTGGACATTGCTATAGGCTAGTTTCCTAAGATTTTTTTTCCATGCTTTTCGAACCAGTATTTAACATAAATACCCAAAAATTTGTTTTAATTTAACGGCGGCCAAAATGCATAACTTATAAAAAGTAAGCAGATCTTCGTGCAGCACCTTGAATGTACTTATTACGGATGCAGGCACTTTCCCAATGTCTCCTACCCTCCCGTCCCGCCGCGCCGCCCGCACTCGCCTAGGTACCGATTGCTGACGATCGAGATGGCACCAAATACAAACTTTAAAATCTATAACCCTATATAACGCGGGTCTCGTTCCATACCTCAAAAGCAAAAATAGAACCCTTATTTATAGGATCACGTGTGGCTGTCTGTCAGTCCGTCTGTTACAACCTATTTGCTACGAAAAAAACTGGACCGATTGAATTGCAATTTGGCACAAACATTTTCATGAATTTTCATGTCCACAACATGACATTTCAAAATCTATGTGATTTTCGTTATTAACGTCCCAAAAAACCGTAATAACAACGCCCATATTGATATTTAGACGCCACGTTGGAATGTAAAATCGTTGTTGTTTTCCTAATCAGCGACCCGATAAACCATAGAAACAATAGATGCCGATGTTGATTTTCAGATTTTGTCACCACATGTCTCCTTTTAGGGGTTGAATTCTCAAAAAACCGGAAACACTTGTTTACTCATTTATCGTTAGGAATTATCCTGTGAATTCTCGAATAAAATTGTCTAACTGATCTTTTTTCTCCATACAAACTTTGGACCTTCTTTTTAACCCCTTTAGATGTAATCATTTCCAAAACGCTGAAAGCACTTTATTTGTAAATGAATAAGTAATCTGTCCACAAAGTTTTAAGTACGTAGTAGCTAAAAGTAAGTTTCCCTTATACAAAATTTGGACCCTCATTTAGGGGTGGAATTTTATAAAAAGCTGAAATTACTTTTAAGTTATCTTCCTACAAAGTCTCAAGTCTCTAGTTCAATAAATAATGTTTCCCCCCCACAAACATTGCATACCTATTTAACCCCCTTAGAGGAAGAATTTTATAAAACGCTGTAAGTACTTTTTTGTATCTTAATAATAATATTCCTACAAAGTTTCAAGTCTCTAGTACAAAAAAATATGTTTCTCCCATACAAACTTTGCACCCCTACTTAACCCCCTTAGGGATAGAATTTCCAAAAATCCCGTCTTATCCCTTGCCTACGTCATAAAATGAAGTTCTGGTGTAAATTTCAAGTTTCTAGTCCCAGTAGTTTTGAATACAAAATTTGCACCCCTATTTAATCCCTTTATGGGTGGAATTTTATAAAACGCTGAAGATGTTTTTTTTGTATCCTAATAAGTAATCTTCCTACAAAGTTTCAATTCTCTAGTTCAATAAATAATGTTTACCCCATACAAACATTGCACCCCTATTTGACCCCCTTAGGGGTAGAATTTTCTAAAACGCTGAAAGAACTTTTTTTGTATCTTTATAAGTAATATCCCTACAAAGTTTCAAGTCTCTAGTACAAAAAATCATATTTCTCCCTTACAAACTTTGCACCCCTTTTTAACCCCCTTTGGGATAGGATTTCCAAAAGTCCCGTCTTATCCCTTGCCTACGTCATAAAAGGACGTTCTGGTGTAAATTTCAAGTTTCTAGTCCCAGTAGTTTTGAATACAAAATTTGCACCCCTATTTAATCCCTTTATGGGTGGAATTTTATAAAACGCTGAAGATGTTTTTTTTGTATCCTAATAAGTAATCTTCCTACAAAGTTTCAATTCTCTAGTTCAATAAATAATGTTTACCCCATACAAACATTGCACCCCTATTTGACCCCCTTTAGGGGTGGAATTTTCTAAAACGCTGAAAGAGCTTTTTTTGTATCTTAATAAGTAATATCCCCACAAAGTTTCAAGTCTCTAGTACAAAAAATAATGTTTCACCCATACAAACTTTGCACTCCTATTAAACACCCTTAGGGACAGAATTTCCAAAAATCCCGTCTTATGCCTTGCCTACGTCATAAAAGGAAGGTCTGGTGTAAATTTCAAGTTATAGTCCCAGTAGTTTTGAATACAAACTTTGCAGCCCTATTTAACCCCCTTAGGGGTGGAATTTTGTAAAACGCTGAAAGTGCTTTTTTGTATTTTAATAATAATATTCCTACAAAGTTTCAAGTCTCTAGTACAAAAAAATATGTTTCTCCCATACAAACTTTGCACCCCTACTAACCCCCTTAGGGATAGAATTTCCAAAAATCCCGTCTTATCCCTTGCCTACGTCATAAAATGAAGTTCTGGTGTAAATTTCAAGTTTCTAGTCCCAGTAGCTTTGAATACGAACTTTGCACCCCTATTTTACCCCCTTAGGGGTGGAATTTTATATAACGCTTAAAATACTTTTTTTTGTATCCTAATAAGTAAAATTCCTACCAAGTTTTAAGTCTCTAGTTCAAAAAATAATGCTTCCCCCATACAAACTTTGGACCCCCGTTTTACCCCCTTAGGGGGTGAGTTTTCAAAAATCCTTTCTTAGCGGATGCCTACATCATAGTGGCTATCAGCATGTCAAATTTCAGCCCGATCGGTCCAGTAGTTTGGGCTGTGCGTTGATAGATCAGTCAGTCAATCAGTCAATCAGTCAGTCACCTTTGCGTTTTATATATATAGATAACATAAAACACATTATTTTATAAATAAGTTAATTATACGCGATTAAGTCCCGTTTAATAAAAATAATGTGAGGAATGTTGAACGTTAAAAATTATATGTAATAAATAAATCAGCATATACAACGTGTTAATAAAATAACGCAAAATTTGTTCAGAATCTACAGTAGAATGTGAAAAGAATAGGTTTTTTTTGTTTGACGAGTTTTTTTACCTTTGTGTGGAGCGTTGGCCGACTGGAGCGACCTGCCCCATACAAATGTACAAAATAAATCGCGACAATAAAACTATTTATTTTACTAACACGTTGTATAAGTGCCACTGCTGGGCACAGACCCCTTCTCATGAATGAGAAAAAACGGTAAGTACCTAGATTTTTTTAAAGTAATTGCTTTTTGTTCAATGGACAACAGGAAAGTAAAAACCGGAACACGAACTTCTTGTTATTGTACTCGACCCGCAGTCAATTTGGTCCGTAAAAAGTTTTTCCTCGTTAACTTAAGAAGAAGGAAGAGAAATGAATGAGTGTTTGAAGGAACGGGTGATTGTTTATTTATCTTCCTGATCGAGTTATAAAATTCCATTCAAACGATGGGTAACAATTTCCCGCGATTCTGTTTTTCCATTTGTGTCTATTTCAATGTTTTTTTTTTTTAATTTTGACTTGAAAAACATACATAGTAGAAAAATAGCTTGTTAAAATATTGAAATAGACCGGGACCATAATGCCGGGTGGAATCTTGCAACTGAATTTTGAAGCAAAAATCCTTAACCGATTGAGAGGATTTTTTAGGTAAAGGTATAGTTTGGATGACAATTCAATATTATTGTACTCCATCGACCTGATCTGATGATGGAGACAGATAGTAGCCATGAGCATTCAGTAGGTACTTAACCAACGCAACCCCTTTGAGTTTGGGCTCGTTAGAATCGTAGTTGATGATAGTATACAGCAAAGTACCGTCAGCAATAAAAGCTTGTATCAAATTTGTAATATTTTGACAGAACCAAATATTTTTTTTAAAGTAGGTACGCACTGACGTCTTTCGTCTAATATGATGATGATGATGATTTTTTTTACAAGCTTTTATTTAACTTGCCCTGTTAGTATGGGACAAATCTTGCGAGTTAAATTTGACCCACTTCCCGGTGACCGATTGAGCTGAAATTTTGGGGTATAAGTATAGTTTGGATGACAATTCAATATTATGGTACCATCGAGCTGATCTGATATGGAGACAGAAGGTGGCTATGGGCATTGTTAGTATGTATGGGACAAATCTTGCAAGTTAAATTTAACCCACTTCCCGGTGACTGATTGAGCTGAATAGTATGGAACACAATTCAATATTATGGAATCAGCTAATCTGATGATGGAGACAGAAGGTGGCCATGGGAATTCAGTATTTAACCGACATAACCCCGTTGAGTTTGGGTTCGTTAGAATCGTCTCAATGAGTAGTTGATGATGGTATACAGAAAAGTACAGTCGGCAATAAAAGCTTGTACCAATAATGATTTTTTTTACACATACTTATATCTAATCCTCTTTTAATAAAACTAAAGTCAATATAACTTTGGGGGTTAAAATTTTCCGTTTCGTACTAATAGTAAAAGCAGGTATAGGACCGTGATTTAAAAATACAGGTTATTCCAACAAAATCTCTAGCGACACTTTAGTTACAGTTCTTCTCTTGTTTCGTTAGTGAACAATGCCCCAAAGGCGTGTTATAATAACTATTACTAATCTGCGCGAAGCAGAACTTTTCTATTGCCAAAGACAATAAAGCTGTCCAACTATTACTTTAAAAATGAAAAAGACCTCAGAGATAGTCCTCCACTGAAATAATTGAAGTGAAGACATCTTTGAGATTTATTTAAAACTCGTGCCATTTTCTTTGAAAAAAGTAGTTAAGTTCGAGAAAGCGAGATAGTGGGTGATTGATTACTAAACGTTGTCAAAATTAATAACGAACTACATTTTTCAGACCTGAAAATAATATAGCTGAGGTACTGATTTAATATTATGCAAAGTGACCAGACGAAGCTTGGCCCAAATTTTAAAAGAAAATGCCGTTTAATGCAAATTTTTTAACATTGTGTCTATTTAATTTGTTTAAATGTTCTAAATTATTCAAATCTGTTGGGATTTAGTTGAAAAGTGAACCCAGAAGCTGGCAGGAAATTAAGATGCAAATGTAATGGAAAACTATAATACTTATATTGGATGCTCTTTTCCGTACTAGTGCGGGAAAGTAGCACCATATGTACTGTAAAATAATTAAAATACCACGAGGGAACATTCCCTATCAAGTTTTTGCCCAAAGGCACAGAATAGATAATAGTACAAGTACAGAAGGGAAAGGAGTGTTCCTTTGATCTTTACAAAAGACGCGTCCGCTGAGCAAATCATTTCCATCAATTTGCAATGATTTATTTTGATTGATACGTTGTGAAAAGATACTGCATACCAGCAGGTCGATCACGTAACGCATTGTACGTACGTTAGGTAGATCCACATATGATTTTTATATGATAAAATGATAGTTGGATCTACCTAAATCGCATTTAAATCGTTAGGTACGTGACCACCCCTCTGGTGTTTGCATTTATTCAACGTTATTTGTAACCCTTACAGGGTCTTCGCATGTTATCAAGCGTGTTTCTATATTTAAACTCAATTGTTATTTATAGACATCATTATTATTTATTTATCGTATGGCAAATCTGTATTTAGACCCGTGAGATCTTGGAATAGACAGTACAGTTGCCAGGTTGCACTATGATTATGTCTATTCCAGCTTTTTAGTTTTCATAAACAAATTATACGTATTATTTGCAGTTTTTTTTTTCTTTTCCCTCACTAGCACAGCTATCATTCAGCTACAAAATGTATGCAGTTGGCACGATAAAACTCTCAAGATTGACTTCAAGAAACATAACAAGGAAACGACTTACCTACTTTGTAGACTCGAAATAATATTTTTTCATACCCGTTTCTTTTAACGTTCGCAGTAACTGTTCAGTTTACTGTTTTAAATTTATTTTTTTATTCTCTCGGTTTCATTTCACTCTAATACGGTCTCGCGAAGTGTCAAGGGAAATGCTGTTTCGTTTGTTCCTTCTTTTTAATGTTTTATTTAGACTCAAAAAGAAAGACTCATCGCGGAGATTAGTTTTAGTAAATTTCTTATTCAAGAAAATGTAATAAATTTTATGTAACTAGGTTTACGCGTTTAAATCCTGCTTCGTATAATGTGTAAAAGTTTACAAAGTTTAAATAAACAATAACGAATAATTAACATAATATAATAAATCAAGGTCTTTGCCCCGCAGTGGGACACTGAATAGGATCAGAGAAAAAAACAATATAATGTAATAAATATTACCTTGAAATTTGTTGAAATATGTTAGCAAAAAGTTACATTATATTAATATAAATTAAATATAAAATGTTGTTTTGGGATTATCGATATTATATATGTAGGGCGTCCCACCTCTATGCCACATGGAGGGAAAGTACCTTGAATGTTGTAGATGGAAGATTTTACTGAAAGAAGACATTATTTTAATTTAAAAAACAATTTAAGCTGCATTCATAGATTTTTTACATCATACAACTGACTTTATCATTTTAAAGTACCTATTACTAATAATCAGTAGGTACCCACTTGAGAAGTACGCATCATTTCCGTATTATAATTTAACTGCATGATAACTCTTTATTTTTGTGTCGAAATATGTGGCATAAACGGCCATCAGTAAGTTCATGTCATCATAGAAGCTTGATTTTTTCGTAGCTCCAAAGTACTGTGGACCTTCCTAATTTTAGGTATTTGATTTAAACTTCAACTGTTTCTGAAAAAGGTGTTAACAGACGGACAAACAACGAAGTGAAGGATCACTGAAGAACCTATAGTAATAGGGGCTCCTGTTTTCGTTTAAGGTACGGAGCCCTGAAAACTAACCTAACTTCCCGAAAAACTCAGCAGTCTGAACACGTAGATCACATCGTCCTCTTGTACATTTTCAGTAAAATAAAACCACTGTATTTTATTTTGAGCCGTCGAAATACTGTAATCGAACACCATTTTGAAAATGCCCGGTTAAAAGATTTCAACCTGACCTACATTGTTATCGGCTATCCCCTGGACGCAAGATTTCAAATAGGAAGCCTGTGTTAAGTTTGCAGAGAAAGCTTTTAAACTAAAGTTACATAGAATATTGCCGGCGAGTACTCTATATACCGTGTTTAAAAAGTAAAGGTCTAAACTACAATAGACCAGTGGGTCGGTAAGCTGTAGAAGGAGCAAGACTGATGTAAAAAATATAACTATATAAGCTGCCCACAAAATTAGAGAACAGTTGTACATACTCGTAAGAAAGAATGTTGGCCCAAAGCAGCAAAAGCAGAGAACTTCGTCCGCCTCGCTCGCTCGTTAACTGAAAGTCACACAGCACTCCTGTTCAGTCGAGTACTACAGTTATAAAAACTATAAAGTCATTATGTATTTCTAATATGTCTGTGGATGTGATCGACGCTTACCAAATATGCGTAGCTTTTTTTATCAAAAACAATTAACTAGTAAAATGCAAAATAGTACCCTACGAACCCTAGTAGTGCGACATACGGTTTCAAATAAATCTGTGACCAAAAGTTAGCAAAATCCCCTAATAGGGTACGCGCAGCTAAAACTCATAGCCCTGAGCAATTTCCACAATAATATCGGTACGCAAAGCTGTTCGATCTTCTCCCTTTGTTATGCGATCCCGATAGTTACCGCAGGTTTGTTATGTAAATCGACTTGCGTTGGCTTTTTAGGGTACCGTATGAAATTAAGTCAACGTTGGTTGAGCAGTTTATGTCTAGACCAGTTTTGCATTTATTATTCACGTTAATTTATTCAATTACAATTTACCATACTTGAAAGATGAACTTATAAAATATTCACTGCCACTTTACACTTAGCAACTTATTTTAAAACAGAATAAGACGAATCGCTTCATACTCTATGCGTAGTTGCTTAGTATTGCTTATTAAAAAAATGGCCAAGTTATTTAAAACCTACTGAAACGAGACGAGGACCTTGGCTTTTTATACACTTATTATAACTGTTATCAAGTAACATCCTGTAGAACTTTAATTCAAGAACTGTACAGTTGATGTCAAAGATGGGTTTACTAAAAAGCATTATGGTAAAATATGCAAAAGTGTAAACATAGATATCTTTAACAACGACTGTCTTGTTACAACCCTACCAGATAATAAGATCTATCTATGACTCCACCATTTTTTTTTGCGGAAGGCACATAATTCTTTTTTTTTTTTTTTTTTTTAAGTATATAAGGGGACAATCTTACACAAATCGACCTAGTCCCATAGTAAGCTCAGTAAGGCTTGTGTTATGGGTACTAGACGACGATATATATAATAGATATAAATACTTAAATATATAGAAAATATCCATGACTCAGAAACAAACATTCATGCTCTTCACACAAATTTTTGCCCTTACCGGGATTCAAACCCAGGACCTCTTGCTTCGTAGGCAGGGTCACTACCAACTAGGCTAAAGCGGTCGTATTTATAACCAACACATCTACATCAACTCGGACAGCCAAGCTGCTCTGCTGGCACTAGAATCCCTAGATCTTACTCGAAACTAGTCCAGAACTGTAAAAACAATTTAAATGCCCTGGCCAATACCAACAAAGTCATACTTAGATGGGTACCAGGACTCTCCGACATAGTACGAAATGAAAAAGCTGATGAACTTGCAAGGAAGGGCGCAGACACAACCCTGGTCGGCCCAGAACCGTTCTGTGGTATCACAAAACGGAAAGCATATTCTCTCCTAAACAATACAGGAAAATCAGAGGCAATAAAGCTGTGGAAGTTCACCAAACGACAAAAACAGGCTAAAGCCTTAATCGAAGGGTTCGATAATAAACTAAGTCTAAAGAGCTATTACAACTCAAAAGGCACAAAACCTGCGCAGTGACGAGAATCCTGACAGGTCACTGTAAACTAAACAAACACCTGTTTCAAATGGGTATGAAATAGGATGCAACTTGCAGGTTCTGCCAGGAGACAGAGGAAACAGCAACGCACATTCTCTGCTCCTGCGGAACACTCATGCAAAAAAGAAGTATCTACCTAGGGCGACACGTCGTGCACCCAGAAGAGGTACAACATATCACCGCCCAAAGAATCTGGAATTTCCTAGAGGCAACGGGTCTTAACGGTGAAATCTAATAATAAAAGGGCTGCCACAATAGATCACCTGCTGGTCGAAGCGGCAAACAAAGGCCCATAAACCAACAATAATAATAATAATAATAATTCATATTTAGCGTAAACTCGAGTTTTACTTGTGCTACAGGACAAAATTAGTACCTTTGGCAAAGTCTGACATTACGAGAAAACATTACATTTCTTAACATGTGAATTGACTTTGATGCTTGAATATTACTTTTAATATTTATTGAAACAGTTCTGAATGCTTAGTATAGTAATTGAATGTTGAATAAATATTTAGTAGTGAAAAAAAAAACTGAAAAAATACTTTTGCGCTCGGCTCCTACGGGATAAGCACGCATTAAAAAACCAGGGTAAAGAGGGCATTAAGTACACATATGTACGTACACATACAATTGTCAAAGTGTAGAAATAGGACATTCGAAATAAAGGTTGTGGCATGTGACACATTAATCATGAGCTATAATTTAGAGACATCAGTTGCCACATTCTACCTGAAGCAGCTGTCCCTAAACAAATTATGGCATTTGTAACCAGAACCCACATTGATTCGCGATATTGGCTTGGCGCATTTCTATTACGCCAACAAAACTCGTTCCTTTACGAAAACACGATTATGTTCGTCGATTTAAAGCGAGCTGCACTCTAATAGGAAATCGCAGGTGAATTGAAAGATATATGCTAAATAGAACGTTCTATGCTAGATCGCGATAGCGTTGGACGAGTTTAGTCGAACGAGCGAGCGAAGCGAACCAAGTTCTATGCTTCAGCTTGGGCCGAAAACAGAAAATCGTTTGATGTGCGGATGTCCCGCTTTACCGCTGTTCTCCTCTACTGGTAGCATCTCAACAACCGATTTTTGTCAAGTTTTGTAAGCAGGTTAATTAACTTGAAAGAATTATTTATGTTGATTCACTTTTTTTTTTAATACAGCATGCTAGCACACAGAGTCACTAGTAAATATTCAGTGAGTTTATTATTCTATTAAATGAAAACGTTCTAGGTTCATAGATCGCAAAAGCGTAGGATGACTATAATAGTTAGTAGAAGTAGTACTCGTAGGTTCACTGTTCATTCATCTCATCGTTCTCCTAGCGTTATTCCCGGTTGTGCCCTTAAAGGAGCCCAGGGTCCGCTTAGACACCTAATCCCAAGATTTGGCATAGGCACTAGTTTTACGAAAGCGACTGCCATCTGACCTGTGATGTGAGTTCATTTATCTATTAAAATAAAACGTTCTAGGCTAGATAGCGAAAGCCTAACGGGTTCTTAAAACGGCTCTCATAATTTCGACAACTTTAAAAATACAGGAATTGTAATCTTGTGTGTAAAATCAATAAATGTTGGTTCTCGTCCCCGGAACAAAGAGGTTTTCCGTAACACGGACTGCGGCTGATTGGGATGCCTAGGGCATGGACTACTTAAGTACCTAGGTACTTAACAGGACGTCTTGAATTTGTTGCTGCGATATGATTCGTTTTTTAACCGACTTCAAAAAAAGGAGGAGGTTCTCAATTCGGCTGAAGTCCTCAAATATTATCGGCCCACATACAGGTATTCGGTTTTTTTCTATAGTAATCAACGCATTTGCTATCGGAAATCAGTTCATGTGGTGAATTGTAAAAAAAAATAGGAAATGTTCTCGTGGCTTGGCGGAGTACTAAATTGAAGTCGTTTAAAACTTTGTTTTTAAAGTAAATTATTTGTTATTTAGTGGCACACCAGAAATTTATAAAAAAAAAAGATTTTTTAATCTGATTTTAAGGCGGCTCATTCTAATTGAGATATATATATATTAAAGTAGACTCTTATTATTTTATTTTTTAAAGTTATAATTTCAATACCTTTTGTATATCTAATATCGTGTGAACTGTGTGAACTTTATGACAAATATCGTGTGTAACATGTTGAAATGGATGGTCACAAAATTATTTGTATTGTGGGTACCGACACAAACCACAGAATATTTTCATTAACTCACCAAGTGACTGATTGTGCATCGCTATGGTACTTTAACGATAACTTATTCCTGAAGAATTACAGCATTGTCATGCGGAACGGAAAAGATAAGGACTTTAACCTCTCATTAGTTAATACGTGATTTAGTTTTATGTTACTTAGTTGTGTATCCTTTTTTTAAAGTTTTAACACATGTTCTTACCTTCCTTTTTTCTGTTTTATCTTATCAATCAGAGGTTAACGTTAAGTTAGGTAGGTATTGAATTTTAGTTTCGAGATTTTTTCTGAACATTAGTGTTTTTCGTTTTTTTTTGTATAGGCTGCTAAGATTAAACCTCTTTTAAGGGCATTAATGTGATAGCGTGTTTGTTTCCTACAGAGGAAAATCGCAGGTAGAGTCGAAACAAAACATTGGGTACCTTAATCTCTTTACCAACAAATCCATAAATTAAGGTGTCAAATCGTAAATTCGTTATTCAAATAATATTACGTGTATAAATAAATTGTAGCGCGCTGTGTGACAGTTTGATATTTTAGCCAAAGATATGCCTTATGCTAAAGAAGGAAGCTCTACATGAATTAGGATTTAATTTATGGTTTTATATACTTGGTGTGGTTAGTAAGAAGACACGTTGCTACACGATTTTAATAATATACGCAAGAAGGAAAACGTTATCTCCGGTAGGATGACCATATTTTAAAAGCGGAAGGAAATATTCTTGGAAAAAATATATTCAAAGAACACAAAAATATACATCATGCAACTATGTCTCTACTCTAAGCTTCTGTTTTGTATAATTCATATATAAAATCGATAGTCTGCAATATGATAAAGCTACGAGCATTGATCTCGGGGTCCTCTTTCAAAATTATCGCTTTTTTGACATTAAGTAGGTATAAACATAATGATAGAAATTAACTGAAGCTATTAATCTATCGTTAGCTATTAAACATAAGACCATTTTATAAATAACATAATTATTGTTATTCTTATACCCATTTTTTTCTATCTATTTTCTTATTTAAGCTACTTATACTTATTCATTAGACTATAGTCGTAAAGGATATTTATAAAACAGATCCGACTAAGAACAAAAACAATCATAAAAAGGATTGGGATCTAAAATATTGCGTTACTGCTGAATCTTAATGATGAGGAAAACGAAGCAAAATACAATTTCCGTAATAATTTACTGAGCTTAGCTAAGAGTTTTCTTTTCAGCGGTTGATAAAAATAATCCATTATATCATTTTGATATTTGTGTAATGAACTGCGATGATAAGTTTTGTTCAAAAGGTGTATTACAATTCTACTTTCTAATTATGTAAATGTGAAAGGACCGGTCATTTTGGCACTCTTTGGGGGATACCTATATCCAGCAGTGGACGCACACTGATATGATGATGATGATGATGATTATGTATAATTTAAACATAGGACAAGCCAGCAGTAATTGTTTGTCTCGTTAAATATAAAATTGATTTCATGATTAAGCAGATTTTAATTTATTGTGTAGGCACGCACGATACGGTCTCGAAAGTAATAAATATTTTCATAAAACAAATACCTTGTGTGCCTAGTGATTGAGGCTTTAGAAAACAAGTCAATACTCTTAATGTCCTAAATCTTAAATCACAGAGCAAAAACTAGATATACCGAGAATCCATCATTTTGCCGAAAATAGTTTCATCGATAATCGTTTCCCATAACACTATTCGCAGAATTTCATTATCAATATTATCACACAGGAATCATTCATCGAACTTCGTTAGATCGCTCATACATTTGCTCGCATTACCATTTACACAAAAATTAACTCATCGAATTTCACTTCGTTACCTATTTCATCCGTCCATCGACATAAGTCGTTCATCGAATCGCCTTTACTATAATTTTGGTTTAACATAATTTTCAGTTCCCATAATTCTTATTACATAGAAAATCGTTTCACCAGTGTTTGTCACTTAATAATACGTTTCAACGAACTGAGTACATTTCATCGCCGGACATGTTGCAGCTTTTATTACGATTTGTATTAATTTCATCTAAAATGTATTTGTTTCCTCGCAAATGTGATGAAAAACATTGTGTACCTATTTAACACGGGCGTAAGAATATTGCAAACTCGAGTAATCTAGACTCTTGTTCGCAATATTCCACTTACGCCCCTCGTTAAACAATGTACTATTAATAATGCTGTGTGTTAAATAGGTATCTAAGCATTTTTTTTACATAGCCGCAATCAACCATGTAGTATCCGTGAGACATTAAATTCCCAATCCGTTGTTAATGGACATATGTAAAAAGGAAAAAGCGCCAGCCCATTTGTATTTTCGTCGACTATCAATGCACGATAAATCACCGTCACCGCGAGTGTTTTACTGCCTTGCATTTTTCCACCAAAAAACTAGGATTTTTGTCCATGCAGGTGCTTACAGGCTGCATCGGAAACTGTGTAAGAAGCAAAATCATTTGGTAATATTTGTATGGGTAATAACTTTCATGCTGACCAGATAGTTAAATTCCATGATCATGTAATATAATGAATAATATACAAAAAATCATATTATTTATTATATATTTATGAAATCACACGCACAGCTAATCTGTGGAATGGATTGTCGCCTGCGGTATTTCCGGACCGATACTACCTTCAAATCTTCAAGAAAAGAGCGTACTCCCATCTTAACGGCCGGCAACGCAATCACAACACCTTTGGTGTTGCAGGTGTCCATGGGCATCGCTTACCATCAGGTGATCCGTCTGCTCGTTTGCCTCCTATAACATAAAAAAATTGTTTCATCAAAAAACCATTGAAAATAAATATTCATTATAAAAAATTAATG
Source organism: Epinotia demarniana (assembly GCA_945867215.1). Classification (NCBI taxonomy): domain Eukaryota; kingdom Metazoa; phylum Arthropoda; class Insecta; order Lepidoptera; family Tortricidae; genus Epinotia; species Epinotia demarniana. The sequence goes on along the minus strand of OX244260.1, from coordinate 36,957,019 downwards.
CATGTGAAAGCATCATTTACCTATAATATAAACATGATATTTGTACATTCTGAATGCTTAATTTTTTTTTATTGTCTATGCTGCTGCTAGTAATTACTTATATTTTAACACATAATTATGTCTCTATAAGTTAAGAAAATATGGACTATTTGTATAGGAAAATAAAACAGCTCGTAATACTACTACAAGCGGAATCTCTGTGGGGAGTATTTTTCACTCGGTTAACAACTTTACAGCCTGCACCTCCTGTTGGAGAGGCTTGCGTTACACCTCTATCTTCATTATATTTAAAAAATCTAGCTGACCCCCCTTCGTACCGCCATACACAATGTTACTTATTAATTATTATTTATTCTGCTATTCGGAGTGAAGACAAATCCAACAAATCAAACATCATTAGAATCGATCCAACTGACGATTTGAAAGTGCTTGTTACTTGAATAAAGATTATTTTGAATTGAGTTCAGTTTGAATGCCCAAGTAAAATCTGAATCAGACAATAACATTACGAATTATTAACATTACACATGGGAACCTTTTTTTTTTCCTTACCTATCTTTCCAAGTTGGACTTACCTATAGCTATAATACAGAGAAACGTGAAAATCATGCAGTCCTGAACCTACAATAACATACAAAAGTTTACACATGGGAACCGTGATCGTTAATAAGGAGCACTTTGCTTCTATTGCATTACTAAATCATGCCCTGTATTTGACATGCGCACCAAAACATAAATAGTTTAGATTCGTGATTGTCATACCTATTCCCTAGATATGTTTTACTGCGCAGGCTTTATACGAAATTATTGTATAGGTAAATTAATAAAAGTGTGACATAAGTTTTAAGTAACAATAGTTATAAGATTTATTAAAAAATATTTGACAATTTGAAACCCTTGATATCTGGAGCGTAGTTCGTTATTAAATATTTCTCGAGCAGCAATGTAATACATTTGTTTGACACTTCTAATGGTCGTATAAGTAAAATCGAAATAAGAGCAAAATAAAATGGTTGTTGCAAGTGCCTAGTTCAGCTGTCAAGCGGCGGTCGTGGGTTCGCATCCCGGGTCGTACCAATGAGCTTTTCGGTGAATGAAAACATCGTGAGGAAACCGGTCCAGGTAATCCCAATAAGGTCTAGTTTTCCGTCTGAGTTGGAAGGTCAGATGGTAGTCGCTTTCGTAAAACTAGTGCCTATGCCAAATCTTAGGTGTCAAAGCGGACCCCGTGCTCCTTTAGGGGCATTGCCGGGAATAACGCTAAGTAGGAGGATGATGATGATAAAAATATGCCGATATTGCAATTTTTTTGTCTTAAACACCTTCTTAATTTTTCCTATATAATATTATTCAGCACGCAATGGATCACTACTTTGTGTTACTGACGTGACGTCACAATAAATTGTCACATGTCACCCGATTCTTCCATGTGTCATCATCTCACAGTGTACGCAATACATTGCCGTTCGATCAAGAAATAATTACGCATTGGTAGTTAATTTTTTCTTGCAATATCGGTTCATAGCAATGGATGATGATCATATTTTTTCACACCTTTCTTTCGGAAAAGTAAGTTTTGCTCCACGACGAGAGGGACCAAAACGCTACTTTTCTGTTCAAGCTACTTTTTTAATTTATACATTGGCATTGGAACATTTGTACGCAATGTGCCAATTGAACACAGATGTTAATAAAATAATCGATTGTAATTTCATCGTAGTCGATTCAAAACGAACATATTTCAAGTTTTAACTATAGCAATGTTGTATAAAAATTTACAAATATTTCGTAATATTTAAAAATTAGTAATAAAAATTAAGATAATTTAGATATATTTTAACAATAGTTTTTTTTAATTTCCTCATAGTCGGTGTGAAAAATAGTATGTGTCACTCGGTAGCAAAATTATTTTCGTCTCGGGCGTAAACACTTGTATCCCTCACTACGCTCAGGATCCTACGTTAGAATCCCTCGCTACGCTCAGGATTCGATTGTAGGATCCCTCGCTGCGTTCAGGATTCAATACACCGCCCTCACCGTAAATATACTATTTTGCTCCCTTGTGACACAAATAACTATTGACCGCTTTGAATAAGATAATGGGGTTTTGGCGGAAAGAAAACACGCAAAAAGTAACACTTCAGCAATGAAATAATATTAATCATCTAATTCACGATCACAATCACGTTTGTCATTTGGCACAGAGTGAGCAACCCTAAAAGTAGTCACGAGGCTAAACTTAAAGTTGGATACAAAAAAGGCTTATTATCTCCTTTAATGTACTAAAGTAATTTTGGTATTTCCTACAAATTCAATATTCCAACTTATACACAGGTATATGGGACCCATCGACCGCCCATCGACTGGTCTAAGCTGTTGTTTCCTTGATGAAATAATCTAAATGCTAATAACGCCAGGGGAGCGCATATATGCATAACGTTTCGCATAGCAAATCGGGGTTAACGGGCAGTCCGTTGATATGAGTTTTCAATCAAAGCGCAAGCGTTTATAAAATAGTATGTACACTTAATATAATATGTATGTAATTTGGATACTTTCTGCTTAGACTATAGGGACACTTTTTTTCTTTATAAGAATCCTTAATCATGCTTCTGATCAGGAAAAACCGTACATCGAATTGTCAATAACAAATCTGTAAACTTATCTTTGTCGCTGACAGTACTACGTTAGCGTAATTCGACTGTGACTTTTTTCCGTTGTTTTTGTTTCTCTGAATGTAGCCTTATATAACCGTTTAGTATCGCAGCAATGATAAAAAAGTATTTTTATAATCTAATTCGGTAGAACAGAGGCTCGGCACCATGCGCCCTACATATCAACGGCGTAGGTAATCATAATGAAATTCTTGAGAGCTCGCCTAACGTGACTGAAACTGAATAATTTTACATTATTGTGTATCACTTTAGCCTTTGGAAAGCGAGACACGTAATAAGTAGATTACCTTCCCTTTCTGTTCTGATTTTCTCAGAATTTGATTACCTAGGTCTGTAATTTTACTGCTATTTGTGGTTCTAGGCCGTGGCTGAGAATATTGTATCGCAGTTCAATTTTACTGTAGTACCTTAAAATGGGGTACTAAGGGTTTTTGGGGGCTGATGGGACGCGAACATTTTCATTTGCTACTTTGATTTTTTGGCTCTGGTGGCTGGCTCTAAACGTAATTTTATTATACTTTAAGACATATTTTGTTAGCTTGCGGCAACTCGGAGTAGCCAAATTATAACATAAAAACCCGGCCAAGTGCTTGTCGGGCCACGCGTAGCGTAGGGTTCCGTAACGCATAAGATGTTCCTGTCTTAGTTACATCGACGTGCGGTGCGGTTGCATCGGCCAGTTTTGTACGAAAATTGGCCTTTCCAAGGACACATTAAGTTGGTTATTATTAAGTTGGCCGACTATTACTCGGTAACTACTTATGCCTACTTGTTCTTGATAGTTTTTCTTTTAAATTCATTATATTTACTACTACCACGAATTTTTCACATCCCCAGTAGTAGCCGATTAGCCGACAGGGGAGGGGGACGGACATGACTCTAACAAAAATTAGGGTTTTAAAGCCGAAAACGAATCACTGATTTAAAATATGGTTTTAGAAAACCCATAATATTTTTGAACGAGCTATCCTACGATACCCCACACCATGGGTTTAAAGAGAAAAAAAATACATCCTGGTTTTAGAAGGTGAACCCTAAAAAAAAATGATTTTCAAGAATTTATTGTACCTACTTTTCGGCGTGATTTGATACGTTGTAAACCCGTGCCGAATTTCAGTTTTTTAGTAGTAATGGACAGACGGACAAGGTTAAACTATAAGGGTTCCTTGTGACTACGGAACCCTAAAAAAGTGGAGTCTCTAGAAGTGAGAGCTGAAAAATATGGGTAGGGGTCGGGTTGCATAAAATTTAAAGTCATATTTTTGGTAGTCATACGTGGATTCGTCATACTCATCATTACGCATAACTGTAAATAGTCACACATTAATGCGCATAACATTTTTATTCATAATGTTTAAGAACATATTGTGTAATGCGCATAAATTTGATGCGCATAAAATTATTTAAGCATACTTTATAATGGACATAAATTGGTTGCTCATAAAACAATTTAGCCATACTGTATAAACGCATAAACTGCAAAACGCATAAGCGTGTTTTTCTTAGTAGTAAATGAAGATCTCGAATCAGAAGCAAGTAAGTTACAAAGTTGTCTTTTATGTTGGGTCACAGTAGCAAAGGGCGATCAGTAAAAAAGTTTACAAACAAGTTTTATCTAATAACAAGTTTTTCTGCTCTTTTGTAAAAAAAAATAACCTCGAAGACGAAAGCGGGAGCGAAGCTCCCATTATGAGCATCAACTTTATGCGTAATGTTGTATGACAATCGATATTATGACAATAGTTGTTATGCCACTAGACGGCCACCCGAAAAATATGTGCCCAGCACGGCTATCACGGAAAGGCGCGCGAGCTCTCTCAATTTTTCTTGCACTAACCATCTCTCTTTTATTAGAACACTCAGGCCAATATATACAAAAATGTGACGACACACTTAAGCGCTCGAATGGCTTCTTAATTGTAAAGTATAGTAATACCAATGAACATCATAAGATTTTTTTTCAATGGAAAAACCACAAAACTACTTTAAACAAACAGAAGATTAAACACAAATTCCAGACAGTAACGTCAGATTGGTCAAAGGTTATATTAAATTAGGGATTTTGCGTCTAGAGTAAAGCCGCGCCATAACTTAAAGCGGGTATTGCATTGGATAGCCAAGCACTGTACACTTAGCTTTAAATAGTTCTTGGCTTGAGTCTTTGGCAGAACTAAGTTATAGTTGACTGTACATGAATGGCTTATTTGAAAAACCGACACGTAACATGAATAAATATAAATGTTCTATAAAGGCAATTGTTGATTGTTAGTATAGATAAAATTGAAATAAGTAGTAGATAGAAGTACATTGTTACCTACGTATCAATTGGATAAGCTACTTTTGGTATTCATGCAGAATAATATGAAAAAACTTACAGGTACTTACTGTTTCATTTTTTTGCCATGAACATTGCGTTTATAAATAAATGACTAAGTTAAGAAGACACAGCAGCCAAGTCACTAAGCCTATGAGACTTGAGCCTTAAACTAGGCCACATTACAACACTCGAAGCAGAACGTAATTTGGCCCAAAGTGTTAATAGGCCAATTAGCACAGACTGCTGGCCATTTCCTTGGCAATTACACCCATAATTTATCCGAAAACCACAAGCGTCGATCCATAATCGCTCCAGGGTAACAGTTCGATTCTAATCAGATATACCGAGTAAATTGGTTTCGGTTGAAGATTGAAATTTATCTTCCAAACAAGCAACAAAGTTGCAGTTTTCAGCCAAGCAATCAACAGATAAAACTATTTACATGCTGTATTGTGATAAAGATTGCTAAGAATGAGAAAAGATCAGGTTAGTAAATAATTCAAAGGTTAGACGGCTGTGTTTACGTAAGATTCTTATAAGCGACGACATCAGAGTTATATTATGTGGCCTATTTGCAGAATAAATAATTAATTTTAATTTTGATACGTAAAGTGGAGGGCAGAGTGCTTGAACAACTTGTCGTTAATGCGGTCACGCTGGTCAAAAGCAACAATTTTTTTTCAGGCACGTATAATAATATACGTATAATTCAAATTACCGCCATAACGCGGTTTAACATTGGACTTGTTTCTTTATTACTATGATAGGGTATCCTGCTGTTTCGGCAAAATATTTTTCGACAAATTTCACTTCCCACAAAACTTATGGCAGTTGTTTCATTTCCCAAACGAACAAATAGCACATTTTTGTTTCGCATTTTGTTCATTTGGTCAAAATATCATCTGGCATAATTTTGCTTTGTCAAGTGTTATTGAGACAAAAGTTTATTAAGCAAACACGTTGTTCGGGCTAATATTGTTTTCCAAACAAAACATTTCTTCAAATTTTCATTTCGCACATTAGGTATCAGGGTGGAAAAAATGGCTTGTCATAAGCGAACTCTGTTTTTGTTCGGTTAGGTTAGGGTTCACTTGTGTCCCTCAGACCAGAAATAGACACCCCGCGTAGCGGGGTGGCGTCGATTCGCTGGAGACTCTCGATGAAAAGGGCGAAACCGACTCGGGGCTTGATGCATGCATGCTGCTTATTTGCATTATAATATATTGTTACCTAAGTACCTATAGTACAAAAGAACATATAAACTTTTTATTTACTACTAATTATTTACTTTTGTTTTTTACAAAATACCTGCTTAGCAAAATATGTAATCTCACTCAAATAGATTTCGTATGCACTACACAATTAGGATCTAAATCGTATGCAATGCAATCATTTGGAAAACGAATGTTATGCCAAATAATACGTTTGACCAAATGAAACTTGACTATGTAAAACTTTGCCAAACAATAATTTGCGAAGTAATATTTTGCCATAGGAGATATTGTCTAGTGATAAAATGCGAAACAATAATTTGATTAGTGATTTTTGCCAAATGATCATTTGGGAAACATTTTTTGGGAAGTGACACTTTGGGAAATGATTTTTGCCCATACAATAGAGAACCCTATAATACTGTTGTGTAAATTTGATCGTGGTACTCGTAACTTCTACGTTAAATTGACATGGAATAAAAGTATTTAATAAAATAATTTGTTTCATAAATAGGTTGTTATAAACATCAGCTCCATCTCTCTCGTTAATCTGAAACCACCTAACCTAATGTTGTTCGATTATATAACCACTCTAATCATTTATTTAATCGTATGGCATTCATTATTTGGCCTTTTTAAAGTTTGTCACTCTAAGTACCACCCAGGGGACATGTGCAGGGTTGTGGTAGGTAGCTCCTGCGGACGCAAGTACCAGTTGTCCCCCCTTTGTCAAGTGAGTGGGTAACTCAAGTTTTAAGCCGCCCTCTAACCGTTGAGTGGCCTAAAAGCAATGAGGCTTTCAAGGCAATATAGAGAGGTCGCTACTAGTGGCGGCGGCAAATGTGATGGAAAGATAAACTATGTCTGGGTAGCTCAGTATATCATCTCTCTTTCTAAGTGTTCTAATAAGATAGTGACAGATAGTGCGTGATCAATCGAGAGACCTCGCGCGCCATCTTGTGATAGCCGTTCTGGGCTTCAGGCAATGATTTATTTTTCCATTAAGTATTTATTTGTTGTCTGTATCACATCGTTTAACTTTGGAAAAAATACGGTTTTTGAATGTACAAATATTTTTAAGTTGAAATTGCCGGCATTGAGCTCAACCCTAAACAGCAGCTGAAAAAAAACAACACCGCTTCAGCGGTCTAGTTTGTTTTTCAAAGGTCTGCGAAGTTGCGCAAACACATAATTTGATGAACAAACCGTCGAAAAAGCGACTGGCAATATTCCAAACGTTTTAGAGAATGATTTTGTACCAAGCCAACTTTGTTTCAAACCATTGCTAGGTTAAGGGGTTATAATAATAATATATTTTATCTACTGACTTTACGAGTAGGGGAACGGACGGTAATCCTTACAAATATGAGAAGTTAGACAGTTATCAATTGGATGACCGCTGCCGGTGAAATATTTAACGTTAAGAGTCCGCATCCGGCAGTTCGGCCGAATTTCACCTTCCCATACAAACTTAGTTACGCTCTCATTTTAAAACTACGTGTTGGATTGTGACAAAAGTGACAAAACTTTGCATATACAAGTGCATGAGGAATATCTCTATGTCTGTAATTAGTTTATATGGTTCCAGTTGATAACACAAAACAAAATACAGCAAAAACAAGTGTTGTATGAAAAACATAAATTAGCTGTGTTTTTTAGGGTTCCGTACCCAAAGGGTAAAAACGGGACCCTATTACTAAGACTTCGCTGTCCGTCTGTCTGTCATCAGGCTGTATCTCAACAACCGCGATAGCTAGATAGCTGAAATTTTCACAAATTATGTATTTCTGTTGCCGCTATAACAAGAAATACTAAAAACAAAATGAAATAAATAGTTAAGGGGGGCTCCTTTACAACAAACGTGTTTTTTTGCCGTTTTTATAGATAATGGCACGGAACCCTCCGTGCGCGAGTCCGACTCGCACTTGGCCGGTTTTTTTTACTATGGTATCTGAAGCTATATACAGGGTGAATTGTTAATGAGTGTCCAAATTCAAGTATAAGATTCTTTAGCAAAAAATAAAAAATACGTGTTTTGTTTCATATCATTCAGTACTAAAACTTTTAGTTATTGCTGCTTCAAGTTATCCCAAAAAAAAATTACCGCACGGGCACCTCAGCGGGTACCTACTCATACCTAGAATGGCACGCCCCCCCTCCCTCGCCCTCGCCTCGCTCCGCGATGCACTGAATCCCGAGTAACCACGCTGTACGGATACACTATTAAATTATACACTGCCTGGAGGCGCCCGCGCGCCTCGAGTGCTCGCGCTTTGATTTTCTCGGCAGTCGGATAGCCCCTTAGTGGCGCCTATCCACAGGCCAGCAAAGACCAGCCGATACAGCCTCCGGGCTTCGGCAATCGAACCTGTCAAAAAAAAAAAAAAAGCCCCGCTTTAAGTGAAGGGGATAAAAAAGACCTTAAAAACTAGTTTTCTAGTTTTAATTGTACTGTTTTGTCGGCGTGATTGATTGTATATTAAACAAGTTAGTAGTAATGGTTACTGAGCTAAGCCGAGGACGCACGGACAGACGGGCATGGCGAAACTATCAGGAACCCTTGTTGACTACGGAACCCTAAACTTGCTATTAAAATCTTCATCAATTTTTGAATGGCAGTGACTTATAACTAAGAGTATTGTTACATGTAATTATTGAAAATAAGTTTACAATGTATATATGTTTTCCGAATAAATGCATTCTGATTCTGTATAAAGTAGGTCTGGATATATTACAATACTTATTATTAACACAAATTACAAGGACTTATTATTAAATATAATTTTACTTTAGGTGCAAAAATCAATATGTCTTGACATCTAACGGTATCAGCGTAATTCGTCCCATTCGCTTTTCATTCGTTCCCAAAACATTCGTTCCCGTCACCACCGCTACCCAATTAATCCGTTTCCCGATATAAGTATTTCCCAAAATGAGCTTGTCCCAAAATAGTTTTTAGGTCATACCCGTGTCCTCTACCAAGATATGACCGCTATTTTTAGAACTCATATGCTAAAAAAATAATAATAATGATAATTTAAGATTGACGGGAAAAGAGAGTTACAAATAGCAACCAAGACGCGAAACGCATGAAACGAAGTTAGAATTGAACTGAAAACGAATGAGACTAATTACGAATGTGACCAACATCGAACGTATGCAAAAAAATTAGGCGAATAATTTTGTTGAATGAGACCATACGATTAAGATTTATTAAGAATGAGACAACTTACAGAATTAGACTTAGGAAGAAAGAGTAATATAGCGAACAAGACGAATAAACAATGTGTGACGAATATAGAATTACACGAAATATGAATTGAATGAAAAGTGAATGGGACGAATTAATTATTAGAATTATTATATAAATGGGACCATCTAACATAGTGTTCATGCTTTAAGTAAATTTTAACAAGCAGATATGCAATACTGTTTACTACCAAAAATGTTGAAATGGTGATTTACGTATCAACCATTGAACGTAACAGCGAAATCAATATTATTACAATCCCAAAAGTTATTCAGATGTCGGTTATCATAACAGAAGAATTTTGCCGCGGTAGCGCGGTTGTTATTTCAAGAAACAGATTGGTTCAGCTGCTGTGAATGAAATGCAAGAATGATGTTCATTTATTTACAATAGACATTATAATATTGACACTAAATAATTTTATCACTAGTTATGTATTTTCTTGAAACAGTGAAATGGAGAAAAAAGCAACGCAAGAGGTTAAATAATCATGAAGTTAAAAGTGTCCAAAGTTTTAAGAGGTGGCATGTTCTGTCTCTTTTCATAATGAAAAGACGCTCAAGGATCGTGACGTCTGCTAGCATTTTCTATCTTTATATTTCTCTCGCTTCTTTGTTTACTGTATTTCTAATCTTAAAAAAAAACGGACTATAGCAAGCAACATTGAAACGGTTGCAACTTCGTAATTTTTTAAGATATATTATTTGAGGCTTTCCGCCGATTCCTCATGGATCTCGGCGCTCTCGGGCTTTACGAATTACCGCCCGTGTTAAGTACAAAATTTTACGTCTTCAACTGGCCACAATGCGAGTTTTCCCGTACGCCCGCCTGTGGCCCGAACCGATTCACGAATTCACCGCCCTAGTTACGTATTGAATGGCATTTTCATCGTTAGGCATATTTTTAGACTTTTTTTATTTAAATAATAATACAATTTGAGTCTACACCTATTGTCAGCCATTTCTTAGTTAATTAGAACTAAGTAGTCGATAAATTAAGTTGATACGTAGACTCGCGCCTTTATTCCCAAAAGGAATAAACTTATCCGAAATGAAACTTATCCGAGGTAACATATTTGTGGCGGGTTTTTTTTTAATGCAACGACGGTGGTAAACAAGCGCACGGCCCACCTGATGGAAAATGGACACCGCAGCCTATAGACGCATGCAAGTCCAAAGTAGTAACATAGGCGTTGCCAACCCTTGATATGTTTGAAGATTCGCCGTATTGACAGCTGAAGGAACAAAGTCTCTCGCTTTCAACACAACGCATCCTCGGGAACTCTAGTGACCTTGCTTATCTCCAGGAACACAACACTACTACAGAGCAAATAGGTAGTAGTGTTAAATTTTTAAATGAAAGGAAAAATTGAAAAATTTAATGCTCCGAGCCGGATTCGAACCGGCGACCACAGGCATTCATGGCCCGTCGCTACTAACCAACTGAGCTATCGGAACAATCTTTTTCCTTTCATTTAAAAATTTATAATTTTCTTTAGCAGCCTTACTGCTTAAAAAACAAATATTAAGGTAGTAGTGTTATTATGGATGTGGTCTTCTGCAAGGCGGAGGTACTTCCCCAGTTGGGCTGCTCCAAATTCGAGCGGGATGACATTTCGCTGTACCCTGCCTCACCCAATTTTACACATATACACGTGGTACATTTGGGACAGGTTTTTACAAATTGGCTAAAGGATGTCGTGTTTTTTTTTTGTTTTGCTCGATTTAGTGGAGTCACTAGCACTGCCTGCAGATACTTCAACATGGAACACGTTCTTGTTATTATAATTATGTATTTCATTTGTAAAACGGAAGTCATTTAAGTGTTCTGGCAAACAGTAAATAAACAAGTCATAAAACGCTTGTTATGAAAATTTAATGTTGTTTTCCCATTTCTCATCCAAGTCATGCTTTGTGCCAAACTTGAAGAGGTCTGTGAATGCAAAGTAGTCGCTTTATTGCATTTCGCTGAAGAAAGGAATGTAACCGTCTTTATTAATATCACGTATGTTTGCTGTTTCACAACAGTGTCAGTATTAAAATTGAAGTTAATATTTTATTTAAATGCGTTTGTGCGTAACGCAACGAATAATGCGCTTGTAATGTCTAGGAAATGTATAAAACAGGATTAGACAAACGTTTACAATGAGTGTGTGTGAGTGAGAGAGGATCTCCAGCATAAGAGAGGTTTACTTGCTCGAAGTCAATAGCGTAACCAATGGGCCTTCCTAGTAGGTAAAAAATACCTGTGTCAGGAAGACCCGCTCCTCCATAAAATAACAGTTGTTGATTATTTAATGTAAGTACTTATTTATAGCTTAGATTAGAAACAGAAACGAATTAGGTATCGCAGGCATACTGTCGTGAACCCAAAACTGTGTGTGTATATATATTTTATCTATATATTTATTTTATCATTTATTTTATTATAAAGGTATGCTGAGCGGGTCTTATACTGTCTTTTACCAAAGAGAGATTTATATGCTGTAAGTGGGGCAACAATGTTTTTACGTCTTCTAGTTAGAAGCTTAGGGTAAAATTTTAGGGTCTTATGTAATTTTAATATTGTACGGAGGATATACAGTTTTCGCAATGATAATTGGTCACTAATCTTATACATTTCAACTGTGGGAAACCTGTATGGCCTCAAGTACATTACCTTCAGCAGACATCGTTGCCCTCTTTCAACCTCCAAGAATTTGGATTTAGTTGCTCCACCCCAGACGGTGATTCAGTAGGTCATGATGGATTCCGCTAAAGTTACATATAGTTGGTTAAGAAGTGTCTTGTTTGCAATATGGCGAAGAATTTTAAAAATCCATACCAGTTTTCTAATTCTACCGTTTACAAATTCAATGTGCTAATGTCAAGATAGGCGCTGGTCTAAGATGACACCAAGGTATTTAGTTGAACTAACCCTCTCAATGTCCTTGCAGTTACATATAAGACTATCAGTAGGTGAACAGGTGTGTATTTTGAGGTATTGGTTAATATGTGGTTGAGTGTTATCATACTTGGTAAAACATATGTAGTTCGTTTTACAAACATTTAGAGTGAGGAGGTTCGATTTTAACCACGAGGATACCCTACAAAGACCCACATTTGCATTCACGAACACCGACTCCCAGGAATCACCCTCAAAGACGATGACCGTGTCATCAGCATAAGACTGGATGTTTCCGTGGTTTAAGTTTAGGTTAATCAAGTCATTGATGTAGATTAGAAATAACGTGGGCCCCAAGATACTTCCCTGGGGGACGCCAAAAGTGATGTCAACTTCGTTACTTATGTGGTCTCCCAACTTAGTTTTTTGAGTGCGACCATGAAGGTTGTCACCTAGCAATCTCAGTGGAAGTCCCCTAATACCAACGCGCTCCATCTTGCGTACAAGTGTGGGGAGAGAGACTGTGTCAAAGGCCTTTTTTAGATCGAGAAACACAGCCAGGCATTTCTTTCCACCTTCTATTTTATCAACAATTAAGTTTGTGAGTGATAGAATTGCATCCTCAGTGGATCTGGATCGCCGAAAGCCAAACTGAAGGTCAGAGATGATGTTAAATTTATCTAAATACGCTATTAGTCTATTATTGATTAGTTTTTCAATTATTTTCGAGATAGCAGGCAGTACTGATATTGGTCTGTAATTGTTGACGTCGTCTCTCTCTCCACCCTTGTACACAGGAGTGACAATAGATTGTTTAAGTGGGCCGGGGAACATTCCTGTACTGAAGCAAAGATTAGCTAGGTGACTAATAACAGGGGCAACTTGATTTTTTAGAAGTTTGAGAAATTTGGTTGGTATGTTGTCCCATCCAGGGGCACTTTCCGTTCTTAGGCTCATGATAATAGAACCCACTTCCTGAGGGTCGGTGTCCAGGAGAACAAGGGATGAAGTAGTCCAAAGGGGTAGGTCATTGCTGTTTGAAATATCATCCGAGTGACTTGAATTGTTGATATTTTCCGCAAGTGTTTTGCCGACACCCGCAAAAAAATTGTTGACATTGTTAACAGAAATAGTAGGTGATGTGTTATTGTTAAGTAATTCAGTATTTTTAATTTTTGTAGATTTGTAATGTGTTATCTTTTTAATAGTTTTCCAGAGAGTTTTAGAGTTTTTAGCTGAGTTAGTCAATTGATCCCTTTCATATTTGCGTTTTAATTTTTTGATCAGGTTATTGCAGAAGTTACGGTATCTCTTAAACGTAACCTTCAAAATCTCATTATGTGGTTCTGAACGAGCTTTCAGTTGTAATCTATTGCGGGTTTTAATGCAGTGCAGAATACCAGGGGTAATCCACGGTTTAATAACGCGCTTGCTTCTTGGTATTGGTTTGTTAGTTTTGCTCTCTTGAAGAGATTGGTTCATTTTACTAATCAGCTGATATACAACGTAATAAGGGTCGTTACATAGCAGTAGAATGTCGATGTTTTTACTTAGAATATTTTTAATCGCTTTGTCATAATTGATAGTTACAGTATTCCTAGGAGCATAGTCAGTCAAGTTATCAGTCGTTAAGGCTAAGAATATAGTAAGGTGGTCAGTTACAGAGGTGTTGACAATAGCGATGTGAGCAGTAGTTTTTCAAGTTTCTATTTTTAGCATAAAGTCGTCTAAACAGCTTGTTAGTCTGGTAGGTATTGTGTGCCCAGGTAAGATACCATGTGAAGAGAGCATATTGAGATAGTATTGTCTATTTAAGTTTTCATGAGTTGTTTCCTAGTCTCTAGAAATGTGGTTTATATTGAGATCACCTGTAATAATGATGGTTTTAAAAGTTTTTAGCGTTTCAAGGTGATTATTTAGAGAATTAATGAAGTTTTGAACACTTAAGTTAGATGGTGAGCGGTATATGCCAAGAATTACAGTGTTTTGGATTAGAATTTGAATACAAGTTGCATGCTCAAGTATTATTTCCTTAGCTTTTGCTTTTAAGTGAGTTTTGAAATAGGTTACCACTCCGTCGTTCTGGTTTGATGTGTTAATAGTATATTTGGATAAGTAGCTGTCGAGCTGCGGAATAGGCTTGTGTGCACAGATGCGACATTCAGAAAGAACTAAAATATCAGGATCGATTTCAAGGTCCGTTAAGGTAAGTATTAAATCATCAAAATTTCGATAGACGCTCCTGATATTTTGTGAAACAATCGTTAGGTTGAGTTTAGTTGAGGGCATACGTTTTTTGAGATCTTGTCTTGATCTAGCAAAAGCATTCGACACCGTGTCAGTGCCCATACTACTGCGAAAGCTAGAACATTATGGAATAAGGGGACTTCCGCTGCAGTGGTTTCAGAGTTACCTTACTGGCAGGTATCAGATATTGCGGGTGGTTGAGTACTTGAGCGAAGAAACGCCAACTGTTTTCGGTGTACCGCAAGGGAGTGTTCTAGGCCCAACACTGTTTATCCTTTATATAAATGACATCTTCTCCGTCACTCCGGCTCAGGGCGACCTCATATGCTATGCAGATGATACAGTAGCTATTTTCTACGGAAAATCCTGGATCGATACTCTGCAAAAAGCTGAAGTGTGTATGTCTAATATGAAACGCTGGTTAGACAATAACCTTCTCTCTCTGAACTAAAAAAAAAACCAAATATATTTGTTTTCACAAAACCAAAGCCTCTGAGCCAAGGGAAATTACTGCGCTTCATGTCAAGTGTGCTGCTGATCTATCATCGAATGACCCCTGCAATTCGATCAGTCGAACGGACTGCATTCGGTATTTGGGTGTTGACGTTGATCAGCACTTCTCATTTAAGCAACACATAGGCTCACTTTCACAGCGAGTAAGAAAAATGATGTATGTTATGCGCCTACTTCGGGGCTCCGCTGATAACCGAGTCCTGCGTCAAGTCTACACTGCCTTATGTCAGTCTATACTAGGGTATTGTATTGAGACGGATGTCGTAGAGAGTAAATAATACAACGAAACTCGGTGATATAATGAACATTTATTTCGGTAGAACATGGGTTTATATATGGTCATTTGTGTCGTTGTGTGAGTGATGCTTACAGAGGGTTAACGATGTAGATTCTTATCTTTACTGCATTTTAAAGGTGATGTGTTTACTTGTGCGTAAACCATTTGCTAGTGTATTATGTTACAAGGTTATTTCTACAATGTTGCATTTTATGTGATCATTCGATATTGTGTCATACACCACACCTTCCCCGTTTTTTTTAAAAGACAAAAATGTGGATACATATTTTTGGCTTAAAACTATCTTATATAATGTTTTACAAAACTTATTTATCTTATTTCTATAACTGTATACAATACTATGGATGTTACAATTTTGTTTCTTATACTATGTTACTGGTTTTAAACTGTTTACTGTGAACATTCTGAACGTCCTGTATTATCTGGATCGACTTACGATATTAATGCTTGCATTACGAATACATTGTTATGGTTATCAAACTTTGCGGGTGGTCGATGTCTCGCTGCAAGTTATTTTTAGATCAGTTTGTTCTGTGGGTTAGTCGGTTTAAACTATGGTCGAGTTCTATTTAAGTTATTATTAAGAATTTAGAGTTTTTAAATGTGTTAATCAAATTTTATATGGTAAGTGCCGTGTTATTGTGTTTCCGGTTTTTTTTTAATGTTAAACTGTGTGTAAATTAATTAAAAGATTCAAGCCTTTATTTCCAAAAGGGGTAGGCAGTGTACATGAAACTATGAAACTGGGACAATAACGTTGTGTATAGTTTGGTGCAGTTTTCTGCGAAACGGTAAGTTTTTAATTTGAGTTTTATTGTTAACAGTAATAGAGTTTAGTTCTGATTTTATGAAATATTATGTTATACTGTGTTAGTATTTAAACTTGAATTTGAAAAGTTGATCTCGAATTTCGGTTTATGGTTCCGTGTATACGGCATTTGATTTCCTCTGTTTTACCTTTTTTATATAAAATCTCTTATCCTACTGTAATTATATAGTTTTTTTTTTTATAAATAATAATTGTTTATATAGAAATACATTTTTGTTTTTTATTATTTTTATTTCATTATATGATTATCTCTACATGATTTAAATATTATATTAGTATTTTCCTTATTAAATGTAAAAAAAAAAAATTGAATGGAACAAGATATCTATATATAAGTTTAATGCTACTAAATAATAGTAAGTTTATGTTTTTAAGTTTTTTGGTTCGTTTTTACGTTTTGACATTTTATTTATTTTTATTTTGACCTATGATATATATATATATATTTTTTTTTTGAATATAAGTTTTTTTTTATTAAATACTCTTGTATTGAACACAACAGTATATATACACTTCCACGATGTGTCACTAAACTTATTATCTAAAATACTTACAATATAACAAACTCAACATAGAAAGTCAAAATTCATACTCAACTTTGGTATTTATAAGTTGCCTTGGGTGATGATGTGGTAATTATTATTATTTTTGTTGGTGGTTAGGGATACGCATTTACTTGGTTGGCCAACCTTACATATTATCATTATTTGCTTAAAGGTACAAGATACTATTTATATTATTTAATTTATTAAGCGCGCATCACATATCAATGTATGTGTAAACAGGCAGTTCTTTTAACACTACTACGTGTCTAAGGGGCTCTCACGATTGATAACTCGATCGAATCATGATCAGCATCCAAAGATTTCCTCCCTGCCTTGTACCTGGCGCATCCCTTAGAACACCTATACTATTACATATATACGTTTTTAATATTCTTGTTTTTTTGCATTTTTGCTTGTTTTTTTTTTTTTTTTTAATTTTCTCTTTCTTTTAAAAAACTATTTAGTGTACTGAAATGAAATGATTTTAATTGCTTTTACTTCATTTAAAATTATTTCTTGTTATTTTATTATTTTGGATATATTTTTTTTTTAAATTAATACTAGTAAATTGAATATAATGTTTAATATTACCTTATTCTTCTATTTAAATATAATCTAATAATAAATCGAACATAATGAAATTAGTAGCTTATTTGTCTATATAAAATATAATCTACTGAATTGAATATAATGAAAATAATAGCTTATTCGTCTATGTGAAATATTATCTAGTGTCACTGTTTGTAAATATAAATATATTAATTTTTCCTTTTATTTTGATTTATTTTAATGATTTCTACATCTTCCCTGGGATGTACCCTGGCTGTAGTTTGCTAATAAGATTACGATTTATTTTTGATAATAAGAGAGATTACGCACGTTCCTTGAAAAACATTGTCATATAAGAATTTCAGCTACTTTTAGGTGATCAGTCTAATCGTACTGTGATAAACTTATATGTCTTAGCCTTCTCGGATATATACTGATTTTAAAGAAATTGAATTTATTAAATCATAGCTATCTGCTAGAATAATTATACTACGGTATGGTTAAAATTTGGTGGTTGTAGGTATTTGGATCTATAGGTACTAATTATAACGAAAATTTGTGTTCTTTGAGAACAATTTCTACTTATATGGGTCATATAATAATATTGGTTCGTTAAAATAAAAATAATGTATTTGGTAAGTTGGACTCTAAAACAATGCACGAAGCTTTATATTATGTAACTCGGCTGTTATATCAGCTGTCGCGTGCCAGAAGGGCACGTCGTACTTGTACTATTTTGAACTCAATCGAAGAAGCTATAAGACTTAAATTGCATATTGCAAAGTAATTATGATACCGTAATTTTAACCATATGAGTTCCTACTATTTATTTTTTCTAATGTAGTAGTGTGGTTTGTTAAAAGAAAATATTATGTATATATTATATACTATTACCGTGGACTAACATATGTTGCAGTAATTCCATCTTTTACACTAGCTGAGTCACGCCATTGAGTACGTGACTTTTATATATCGATAAAAAAAATATACTTATTTGAACTTGATGGGATTATTTTACTTATTATAGTATGGTTAGAAAATATAATGTATCTATGCTCCATGTGTTAATCCGCGTTGTTATGTTATGCACTTAGGCTGACGTTTATGTTTATAAACCATAAGTGTATAGTGCTGTTTGTATCAAATCGCACTTTATTCATATGACTATAAGTTAGAATATAATTCTTAGTTACGAAAAGAAATGAAATGGTATTCGCTATCGCCGTTTTTACTTGATGTCGTGTCGAGGTGGTTCCGCTATTCGATATTTTTTTTTTTGTAATTTAGTTCATATGGTTTTGGTTATGAGTTTTATTAATAATTTTGAGTCTGATTTATCAACATAGAGGTATAACTTGGCGGTGTCTATAAGTCGTGATAAAATTTACTACCTATATATATATATTTGTCTCCCATTATTTAAAGTTGATTTTAACATTACATTATTTTTATAATTCTTTTTCTTTTCTTTTCACAGTATTACTAGTGTATGGTTTTGATTTATATACATATATATATATTATTATTATTTTATTTATTTCTATATAACAAATATAAATGAAGCGAAATAAGGATTAAAACATTTCATTGTTATAGATGGGATTAACTCATTGTACTTTAGAGTAGTATTTTGTGATTTTCTTACTTTGAACTATATTCTTGTATAAAGTTATCTTCTAATTTCATCGTTATTATTTAAATTTTTAATCAATTAGACTTTTGCTAAGTTATCAGATGGCCAGTCCAATAACTAGCTAATGTATAATTGTCGATAAAGGAATGTCTGTAACAGAGGCGGCTCGCCCTAAGGAGCGCTGGTGCAGTGAACTCCCATAAATAATTATAACAAAATTATACTCATTAATCTCATTATTAATATTACTATTTAAAATCCACTTAAAATACGACTGTACCAATACCAATAAAATAATTACCTTTACACATTACAAGATCATAAGTAGGCGCTATACCCATCATCCTACCGTATCATTTCATAGGTAACGCGCCAAGCGGAGCGCTCACGATTGCGCTCCTATGAAAGAAGACTCAGTACATTTCCTAATACGAAATCCAATAAGGGTGAAAGAGAAAGTTCGCCACAGTCCTGCGCGTGAAACAGAAGATTTTCTATGAAAATATAGCCAAATTCGGAGCGCCGCTCACGCCACGTTGCCGGTTAATTTTGCCTCTCGGCCGCGACAGCAACAGCGATTGCGCGCGACGTTGCCACTCCTATATAAACAAAGTCAACTTAAATGCATGCGCGCGAATGCAAATTCGGGTATTTTCCAATTAATAATCATTTAATACGAGTTGAAATAGCCTGTACTTATCAGTTACTACTTGTGAGTGTTAAAATGGATAATTATAATGTGGTGTTCATTAAAAAGTGTGCAAAAACGTGACAAATTCGGCTTGAATTGGAGGCTAAGGGACAAGGGACCTTGACCTTACGCAAACATGAACGACGAAAACCAAAACATTTACGCGTGTGTTTAAATCCGAACAATATGTGAAAACACTGTAGTTGTGTGGTAGTGATGAGAGTAAAAACTATTTTACAGGATATGCGCAGGGCACTAGATTCCACGTAAGTACCGAAAGTCTATACGCGAGTTCAATGACCGCGTTGACAAAAATAGGCATATTTTACGAAGGTTGGGAACAGATTGTGTAGTATTATGTGGTGCATTTCAAATTGCTTTAAGGGTGCACGGATGAGTCTTCGGAATCCCGGAATCTGCTAACGTCATGTATTTTCATTGTTTTATTTCAAGTGAACACCCATACAATTTAGTCACGAGCCGCCTCTGGTCTGTAATGTTGCGATATTTAAATTTTCTCGGGCTTATTCAATTTTAGTGACACTAAATTTACACATTATTTATCTACAATATATGAACAAATTTTCTCTTAGTTATCTACTTTTCTAAAACATGTTAAGTAAAAAAAAAAAAAATGGAATATAATGATTATAAAAAAAAATACGATACGCTTTTGACGTCTTTATTGTTTGGTCTCGTCTCTTGTCCTCGAAGCTGGCTGGCTACAGTGTGTTCCTCTGGGTCGGCTGCTGCGTCGGTCGTTGATGCGGGCCGGGAAAACCCTGGACTCCCTCGAACTTGGGCCGGGATATCCCTGGACACCTCTTCCATCTTGTTGTATTTGGCGTGGCGTGGCTCGGTGATTGACTTTTATCGGGCCCCTTCTTCGTGGAACATAAGTTTTGCTCCGTGGTGATTTCTCCTTGGTTACCGTAGTGGTGTTTTTTTTCTGATGAGCCCGTACCGGGTAGCTGTGGTGGTCCTGCCACCGTGATTTGGAGCTTCCGGAACAGCTTGATAGGGCCCACTAGTGTAATGTCGGTGCCCATTACGGTGACGTGGATCTTTTCGGTCATCTTAGTCTTGATATTCTGTTCGGCGCTGCGTGGGTTGTAGGTTGGCTGGTCTGCTGATGCTGATGGCTGCCATGAAGATTTAGGTTGAAACGCTGCGTGGGTCGTTCGGCTGGCCTAGGCTGTGGCTAGGCTATGGGCTGCCTGGTGCAGCCCTCTGGCAAGGTCGCCATGAGACGTATGTCGTAGAGAGTAAATAATACAACGAAACTCGGTGATATAATGAACATTTATTTCGGTAGAACATGGGTTTATATATGGTCATTTGTGTCGTTGTGTGAGTGATGCTTACAGAGGGTTAACGATGTAGATTCTTATCTTTACTGCATTTTAATGGTGATGTGTTTACTTGTGCGTAAACCATTTGCTAGTGTATTATGTTACAAGGTTATTTCTAACAATGTTGCATTTTATGTGATCATTCGATATTGTGTCATACACCACAGTATATCGGTATGGGGCGGAGCTGGTACCACCACGATGCTCGGGTTAGAAAGGGCGCAAAGAGCAGTTCTCAAGGTTATGTACAAGAAGCCCTATCAATATCCTACAGACCGACTTTTCGCCGAAACCCATTTACTCTCAGTTCGACAGTTATTTGTCTGTAGGGTCGCCATGATGATGCATAAACTTTGTCTCAACTCCCCCACATACGCAGCATTGCTATGCAAAAGGGTTTTTCGCGTTCCACAAACTTTGACCAAAACATCTTACTCGCGACGTTTCCCACAATTTCTACATCCATACATTTACAACCAAATATTAAAAGCTTTCAACATTCAAACCTCGTCTCTGAAAGAACTGCTGTACACCCTTAAGAAATGGTTAATCTCTCTTTCCTACAAGGCCACCGAAGACATACTAAAACCCTTGCAATAACGCACCTCATACACAGGATCCACTCTTACACACACACACGCTCACACATTCACCAAAATACACATACACTCATACACAAACCCGGAGCATATCTGTACAAATAAGTTAAATATAGTTCTTTGTGTTTAAGAATCTTTGATTTAGGTGGCATATATTATATTAATTCATGCCTCTATAATTATTAGATCTGTATCCTGCGCATCTTGTTGATAAATCTTATGTTTAATTCCCCAAAGTCCTCACGACACAGGCTCGACCTAGTGTGAGGGCTATTGTTTGCTCTAAGAAGCTGTTGTATACATTCTATAGTTAATTTTAATTCAATTTAATTACTAAGGTTTCATGTATTGTCAATTTCGAAAATAAACATATTTTGGTTTATTTCGGTTTGTATGTCGCATTGGAAAGAGACCGCAACCTCTGCATCATCAATTTCATTTAACTTATTTGAATTACAGATCATAATTTTACTGAAATATGAATGAGGGGTTGTTTAGCAGGGGAAGTGTTCATTGATTTATTTATATTCGCAAATGAGATTGTGTTACTGTCATATGAAAGTGTATGGGGTGAATTTAAGAAGGAATGAAGAGTGCGGATAGTTATGAGCTTTGTCGATGTTATATAACGTGTATGTATGTGCTTGGATTTGAGTGTGTGTGGATTGAATGAGTGAAGGGTGTATGTGTACAATCGTGTGATAGTGTATGAGATTGTGATCAGGCATGTAGTATATAGAAACATTATTAAGCATATGTTTAGAGAAAATGTGTGGACATTCGGGACTTGAGAGAAGTTGTTCTTCATGCTAGCATAGTAATATAATACGGTGACACTTACAGAGTACAGTCATGTTTGCTTCGAAAGATGCATAGCTTGTGCCTCACTAGTTAAATGTATTATTTGCGAGTTTTCATCCTTCCTCAGGTAAACTTTGCCATACGCCGTCCAGCAGAAGTGGAATAGTTTCTGTCGCTTGAGCTCGCGGGCCAGAAAGTAGAGGTTGTGTAGGTGTTTTATCTACGCACATATCATTAGTGCTCCAAAATGCGTTCAGAAACCGTAGGAAATGACCAGCATTACTACAACCGATTTTACTATGAGAACTGTGTAGTAGGTAAAATCTGTACTGTAATGTCATTACAGTACAGATTTTTGATAAATTTGTATCGTTATTAGTTTAAATTTGGAACAGCTGTCAAAACTCTGGGTCTCTATTCTAGTATCCATAGATATTAAAACAGTTATCGATACGAAACGTCAATTCAGTACGTTTTTTAATACAAACCGCACGACATTTGATCTCGAGTGATATGAGTATAGGGGCTCCATTTGTTTGTCTATGATTTAAAAAAAAACCATTAGTCATGACGGATGATCGAATTGCCGCCATTGCTGTTGTCATTTTTTTGTTGGTTTTTTGCTGTGACTTACTACTACTTATGATATGTGTTTAGATAAAGTAGTGTATGCAACTGTACATAATTAGGCCTTAAAACACTCGTGTGACGTCACACTCCTATATTAAGGCCTCTCATTATGGATCAGTCGCATAAACTACCATTAAGCTCACCTCAACGCTCACACGCAAATATATCCTGGCATCGCGATCGAGAGTTCTTCTTTCTGTCAGTGTTTTCGCGCTGGTGTCGCGTGAATCTCAATGTTATTCGGCTGCCTCCACGAAAGATTTTAATTGTGCCATTTCTACTATCTACTTCTCTTATCATCATCATATAGGCCTTATACATCTATAAAAAGATGATTTAAACAGCGTCCATATTAGAGGTGCAGCACTTATGTAGGTGGCTTGTAAGGCCGATTCGGGAGCGACAGCCACGACTGCATAATTGGCCAGTTAATGTCCTGCCCGGAGATGAAAGAGGAAGGGCAGCGCGTTGGTGTCTTGATTCGCGCCTATAGGATAAGAGATCGAACCAAGCTTTATAGTGTTTCACCACTCCATTGCGTACGGTCTCCCTCCATTGGTATCAATCTTGAGAATGTACCAACTGTAACGTAACCTACTTCTATATTACATATTAAACTAAACATCATTATTGCAGTTCAATATCCTTACAAGCAATTTATTAGATATTATCATCAATAATGCCCTCACCACACACCATTACGAAACTCAGTTTGGATTTATGAGCACCACACCACTTATCGGACGACCATGCACCGAGACCTCTTAGAGCACAACGCAAAATGTAACAAAATAAGTGTTTAATACTATGTTCTTCACGCAAACTGTAAAAAAGTAAGTATACCACGTGTACTTCATGAGTCTAAGAGAAACATATTGGCTGTATTAGTACATATTCAAGTTGGATGCATTAACACATGTCTGCCAAAGCTCTTTGTTAGTTTGTCAGTTTATAGTGGCTGGACGCCGGTAAATCAAACCCTAGGGCGTTTACAGATGGGTGAGTACAGGCGCTTGCAGAAGTGAACTCGGGCAGAAAGCATCATGTAGTGTAGGTGGGATCCTGTTGTTTTACCAAATTTATTTTGGTCAAATTTCATTTCCCAAACTAATTTTAGCAACAATTTTGTTTGCCAATGCAAACTTTGGCACAATTTTAATACGAATATTTTCATTACGTCAAATTTTCATTCAGCAAAATATTATTACGAAAAATTACATTATGGCATGCGGTCATTTAGCAAATGCTTTAATAAGGCAAAAAAACATTAGACAATAAAAATTTCGTCAAGTTAATGTTATGGCAAACTATAAATAGACAAAAATCACAATTGTTTGGGTTATGACATTTTACCAAAATACTATTAATAAAACGGCACGGTCCCTTAAATAAAATAATGCACGGTTAAGTAGGTCGGTAGGCACAGGCGTTAAATTAGATTAGGGCAGCCAAAAAAGAGGGACTCGGGGGGCGAAGCCTCCTAGCAGTAAAAAAACAAATAATCGTAACAATTATATTATTTGGTAGGTTAGGTTAGGGTTAGCTTGTGTCCCTTAGAGCGGAAATAGGCACCCCGCGAAGCGGGGTGACGTCGACACGCTGGCGGTTAGGTTAGAATTGCGACCTCTACACAAATTAATTTTCCCTACCCACATAACAAAAAAAGTTTTTATTTTATTGTGTATCTTATACACCATTGAAATAAAGATGCAAATGATTTGTCATTGAAGAGTTCCTCTGCTGATTAACCGACGGAATAGAAATGGTCAATTAAATATTGACGATACAAATCATTTGCCTTATTTTGTTTTCGTTAAAACATATTATGCCAACTAACATATTTGACTGAATGAAATTTGGTCAAAGTACCATTTGGTAAACGAGATATTGCCTAAACATGAATATGCCAAACATAAGGTTTGCGCAAGAAATATTTGTCGAGTGTTAATTTGGCAAACGATTATTTGGCAAATGAAAGTCTACGAAAAATGTTTTGGGAAGTGATCATTTGTCAAAGTTTTTTTGGTAAAACAAAGGTAACCCAGTGTAGGTACATGCTGTGAGTATGACGTTACATTAGTTGACACCGAGGAATGAGGAATAGATACCTAAAGTTTCTAGGAACTGTTTTATAATATAGTTTTACTTAGGACAGCTGCAAATATTATAATACCCTTATATCTTTTAATTGTGTAATCTATGACAATTCGTCTTTTTTAGAATTCCGTAGTCAACAAGGAACCCTTGTAGGGCTTACAGTTTCGCCATGTCCGGCCGTCTGTCCGTCTTCGCCCAGTAACCCTTACTACTAGAAAACTGTAATTCGGTATGGGTATATAAATCAATCACGCCGACAAAGCAGTAGAATAAAGTCTTGAAAAAAAAATCATTATTTATTCATCATTGTACTTATTTCATAATTTGTTTTGTACGGAACAAAAATATATTTACTCATGGCAAACAAATTTCCTTTGTAGGTAGGGAGGATCGAAACATTTATATACAATATGTTTTCACTTTTTTGCTGACATCAAGACGATGCCAAGTCTCAAGGTTGTCAAGATGAGAAGTCAAGTCTGCTACCAAACTATCACTTTAAATGTTTGTATCGGCCCAAGATAATCACTGATCTTTATATTTTCTGTTTAAAATGCCGGTAAACTATTTTTGATTTACAACACAAAAGAACAGTGAAGAAATTAAAAGCCTATTTCGTATCTTCGGTTCATAATAAAACACTAATTGGGTGCAAAACATAATTTAGGTACCATCAGAAACAATAATTATGTTACTGGGGTGAGAATAAATCCATCCAAATTAGCAATTCCACGAAGACAGAAGAACTTTCACGAAAGTTATATTCGAAATGGAATTCAATAATAATTCAATACATTCTTATTTATCCCCAACTTTTTTCACTGGAAAAATGTTACATTTTTTTTGTTAAGTGCAAACAGATAAAATTATAAACGTACATATATCTACTCCAATTTGCAGTACACGCACAATACACAGATTACAGTGCAAATGGTGATTAGAATACAAACTTCGCCTCCAAAGGGACTCTACGTGTTGGATCTGTCCCCACGCACGCCTTCCAAATGACCGGGGTTAACCCCGTGAATTTCAATCGGAGATAATAATAATAATAACTACTTATTCATTTCACGCGACTAATGTCCATAGTTACTAATATCTTACAGACTAGCATACAATCTTATTATAAAATTCAACACCAATTAATTAATGTTCAGGAATCAGGAATAAAAACAGTCTTATCAGAAGACAACGCTGAGCGCAGAGCAAACACAGATATTGCATAAAAAAAGAGAACGATACGTTATTAATTAACAAAAAAAATAATTATTTCAAAGTGTCTGTTTATATCGAATAATAATAAAACGCAATCGGAGCTGAAAATAAGTACAGTACAAGTAAAAGCCCTATGTAATTATAAATTACTACCTTTTGCCCGCGACTTCATCTGCGTGGACCCGACATAACAACTATCCTTTATTTTAATCCAGGCTATAGACGCTATACTTGCTCATCCAAATCGGTTGAGAACATGAAACATCCATACTTTTGCATTTATAATATTCTAGTGGGATACAAAACAGTTCATACTAGTGAACATCGTAACTAAAACGTATAATAATACAGTTGGTATTTGGTATTAAATATAAGTATTATAAGGGACCTAAATAGAATTGCACTACGGGTCAACAATTATACTATTTTACAGTCGTAAAGAAATGTTTTTTTCTACAAAAGTTACCACTATAAAGTTATCGTCGAAAATTCAATTGGAGTATTGAAAGCAATTCATGTATTTCGAAACCCGTACGTAGCTCGGCAAATTGAAATTTAAAATTCGTTTTGCGTCGCAAAGCTTAAGAACTGAATAGAAAAATGATTAATTCGAACTCGTTTACGGTTGCCACGAGAAAATCAATCAAATGAGTTAATTGCATTCTAAAAAGTCATTGGAATGATTACATTGATTACGTCTTGGGCTTCATAATTATGATATATTCAGTAAAGTAAAGTAACCTTACTTACTTCGGCATACATTTTCATGCACGATGGTAAATAGTCATTGCTTTCCCTCACAGATATTTTACCGGTATTTAGATACTACACTATAAACAGAAATAAACAGTTTTCTGAATAAATCTCTGAAAACGGTAGCTTTTGAACTGGTTAAGCGTGACCTTTTGATTCTGGGGTGGCCCTTTAAACTTATCAGAGCTTGTTTATAAAGGAAAACATTGGGAGGTAGCCTAGTAGTATTAAAAAAAACCGGCCAAGTGCGAGTCGGACTCGCGCACGAAGGGTTCCGTACCATTATCTATAAAAACGATCACACACACACATTCACATTTTGTCGATGTTTTATACCCACATTTATGCTAAAAGTGGCGCTGGAACATACGTTTCATGTGCTCTGCCTACCCCTTTTGGGAATAAAGGCGTGAATGTATGTATGTACTATTTATGACTTATTCAAAAAAAAATACTTGCTAGATCTCGTTCAAACCAATTTTCGGTGGAATATTTTTTTAGTTTTATCATTCTCTTATTTTAGAAGTTACGGGGGGGCACATTTTACTACTTTGGAAGTGTCTCTCGCGCAAACTATTCAGTTGACATCTCGTCAGAATACATCTACTTACCAAGTTTCAACAGTATAGTTCTTATTCTTTCGGAAAAAAGTGGCCGTGACATACGGACGGACAGACAGACAGACAGACATGACGAAACCATAAGGGTTCCGTTTTTTGCCAATTTGGCTACGGAACCCTAAAAAGTCTATGGTGAAGCACAGTTTCATTAGAAAAGCTCTGTGCGCACCTGAAGGAGGGAGGTGCATCCAGTACAGCTATTACTAATGATGAGGAACAAAATATTACTTTTTTCGTTAGTCTTTTGTAATACCTCGTCTTTTATGTATTTTTCTTATTAAACTGCTTGATTCTTACCTACGTCATTTTATTGAATCTACTAAACGGGTACGCAACAAAAAGGTGCCGAAAGGCTTTTAACGTAGCCTTTTGACCCATTATGTTGGTTCTTTGTTACATTATGTCCATTCAGCTTGCCCGTTTTGGCACTGTCATTCATCATTATACTGATATTGAATTTGTTTGTAACATGTTATTAGCTTTTGTAGTCTATTTGACTGACTCTTTATATTGCATGACCGTAGTCTTTTAAATGTGCGTGGTCAGAGGGGTGTCGTATGTATACGTATAATATTTATAATTTTATCACGCGGGTAAAGGTCTCCCCACACCTATCGACGCGGAATCGGCTTTCGCCTAGTGGTTTGTACCACATTCCTCGTGTTTTGTTCGTAATCCCGTCGATGGACGTCGCTTCGCGTCGGCTGAGCCGAACGACGTCTTTTTCGCTCTTATTGCGTGGACATAAAGAGTTTTTTGATCGGCTAACGCCGATTCCGCGTCGATAGGTGTGGGGAGACCCTAAATATTGCGCAGGACCGTCATCGGGGGTCTATAAGCAAGATTTTTAACTTTGGACAAGATTTGAACGGAATATTTCTATAAGGGTTTTAAAAGTTTAGTCTTATGTTATATTTCTTAAAAAAACTCTCAGTCCCTATTTATACCTACTGAATAGGGGTACAATTGGGACGAATAAGGGTACCAATTGGGAAAGGTGATCTGGGCTATCATAAATGTGGTAAACTGATTCGTAAGTACTCAGGTAGCTATAGTGCTTAATATACCTACCAATTAATTTAAATTTTATTAAAAAGTGTATATTAACCCCCGACGCAAAGAGAGGGGTGTTATAAGTTTAACGTGTCTGTCTGTGTATCTGAGTGGCTGTGTATCTGTGTATCTGTCTGTGGTATCGTAGGTCCTAAACGGAAGGACCGATTTCAATGCGGTTTTTTGTGACAGATATTTTTTTTAAAACGCTGATTGAATTACAGCTTTTTCCTTGTACAGCCTTTAGCGTCTCGAATACAACTTATTACGTCCCTATTAACTATCAACGGCGTGCCTTACGACCCCTCATGTCGTCCCTAATAGTCCCCGTTGCGTCCAAATTTTATTATTTTTACATTTTAAACGACACATTAGACCTATCGTGTAAAACAGGGTCTAAATGAAATAACGAACTGCTTTTAAACTATTCAAATATAAAGTATAACCTGGGCCCGTATATAAGGTTACAATCGACAAGCGCTAACGCCAATAGAAAATAATAAAATGTATGGAAATGACAGATGCCGACGAAAAACTTTTCGTTAACATCTGTCATTCCCATACATTTTATTAGTTTTCTATTGACGTTAGGGCTTGTCGATTGTAACCTTGTCTACGCCCCCTGTACTAGCTATAGACATCGTTAAACAGTTTTGGGACCTCATTCACTAACATGACAGTCAATACACAAATGGTTCTTGTTTAATAGTGTAAGATACAAAATATTGTTCGCTAAACATATAGAGTTAAGAATAAGATACAAGAAGAAATTTGCAAATCCTACCTGTAATATTTTCTTATTTCTCCGCGTTATCCATGAATTATTCAAGACTCTCAGAAGAGATGACATTGAACTTTTAGGGGGGAAATAATCAGAAAAAAACCGTTACTGTAAAAAGTCATAGCTCTTTCCCTCACGAGCACGTATTCCTTGTGCCACAATAGCATTTAATTTTCCCCAAAAAGTACCTACCTACGAACTCGCCACAAGAAAAAAACTTTCCGAACAAGCCAACGTTGATATTATCATAATTTTTGACCTCGGCAATAACGTACTACTTGAAATTCAGCCGTAGCTCTAACTTTCACAAGACCCGGCTTGGACTGAATGAGAAATAAGGCTCCTTAACGAATGGCAGGGTATTACGTGTACTAGATATGTAAGTTGGTCATTATTAGTGCAATCTGAACTGTATGTTTTCGTTCATAATGGTTGAAATTGCAGTTCAAATATTAATATATCTAAGTAAATATTCTCCTATAGTCACTGAAAGCTCAAAAAATGAGTTGATGTTAGGTCGTATCGAGGTTGCCTTGGATCGGAGTGGGTTTTTTGTAGCTTATTATGTTAACAACAACGGTTTTAAGCAATACAGTTTCCCATATTTACTTCAAAGTTCATTGTTTTCGAGATATTTGGCATTAAAGTTGAACAATTTTAGGCCAAAAAACCGGTTTCTGGACATATTTTTTGTGTTAATTGGTTTAAAATGAAAACCCCGGACCAGTTTTAGGGACATCACAGACAAACCCAAATATGTAGATTTCGTATGTGTTACGTCAATAGAGATAAAAAATAAGTGTTATTTTAGACAATGTTTAAAAAGATCATATATAATTAAGTATTCATTTGTTTCAAAATCCGGTGGACCAAAATGGACAATAAATGACATAAATAATTATAATTATGACATTAACAACACTTTCTCTACAATTGTAACATGGATGCACAATAACAACTTAAATGTAAATATAAGGAAAACAACATACTTACAATTCATAAATCACAACGGTAAATAACAGCCACTTAGGGTATTATTCGATAATGAACCTATAGCAGAATCATGTCAAACAATATTTCTGGGCATTATTTTGGACGAAAAGTGCTCTTGGGTAAGTCACACCTACAAGATCTTATCTCTTAAAGTGGTTCGATCGCCATACAATTTCTTAAAATAATTGATTGTTACATAAGTTTCTTAAAATATCTCGCCGTTAGCCTGCGAATGTCAAAAGACGTTTTGTATGGCGATCGAACCACCTTAAATAAGCAAAAGAAGAGAAGAGAAGAAGAAGTTACTGAAATGTTTGGCTTTAACTGTTATAAAAAATTTCAAGCGCGTAATGGATTTTAAAATGCTGTTAATTCCATTATTGTACTTTTTTTATACCGCCCGGAATATAGACTCCATACAGGATTAATTCGATCTCCATCTGTGTCAAGAGCCCTTTTCTCGAAAATATGAGGTCTCAATTTCAAATGCTTTGGGCTATGTTGGGAGTTTCTCGAAGCCAACCAGGGTAACGGATATATAAAAGTCCTTCAAATAAACTCAACTGAAGTGACGGTGAGGGCCCAATGCACAATTAGATTAGACCTTAGTATCGGAAGGCGCAGCGTCGGTAGTTGCCCCCACAAGGTGGACTGATGACGTGGTATAAAGCATAAAAGTCGCGGGAGAGCGCTGGATGCAGGTGGTGCAGCATTTTTATTGTAGAATTTTGGAAGAGACGAAGGCGAGGCGGTCCGTCAGTAAACGTCTTTCGGCTAATATGATAGCGATGAAGATGATAATGAAGACGAGAAGAGAGGTGGCGACAAAAATCCACCCAGTATAGAATTATTTTATTCGTTTTTATACAAGAACCGGCGTTATTGATGCATGTGTACCAAAAACCAGACCAAAGGGAATTTTAGAGTGGTTTTATAATATAAAGTCACTTTATTCCTCGAATTTAAACGATTTCATAATATCACTAAGAATAATTTCAATGAAATATCGTAATTTACTTTTATTTTATTTGATTATGTTAATATACCGGGTGGAAAGGCACGACGATCCCTTCCGCAAAAGGGGGATTGTTTAGACTGAGTACAGTATTTCCTCTAAAGAAACTAGGCTCATATTCATAACCGTTTTGAAGTTATAGGCAGTTAACTTTTAATGCAAAATACTGCAAGTGACCACCCTCATTAGGGTCAGTAACATTTTAACAATTACACAGGAGTCAGTGACCTTTATCAATACGTATAAACGATAATTAGTACGTATAGTAATAGTACGGTTGTCACAGAAGAACATTAATTAATTTTATTATTTTTAATAATTGATCGTAAAAAAAATCTAAACATTACGAATCGATTTTCCATCACTTAAACTAACCCCCCTTTGCGGGAAGGATCGTCGTGCTTTCCACCCGGTATAGTGTCGATAATATCTTTGACCTTTTTTATTTCCGGTCTAAAATGGCAAAATCAATAACTTTCAGATAGTTCACACGGACCTATGCATGTCTGTCTTCACGATAAATAAGTTACAAAATAAACAAATTTAACCGAATAACGCATTGCATGCATATTGCAGCCAATCATTTATGACTGGGTCGTTAATAATGCAGACTTTTTGTATTTTCAGTTAAACATGGCCAAATTACCTAATTATTAAAACTGATTTCTTCGCAATCAAACACAACATCGCTTTTCAACCACAAACTACAATAAAAGGGAAACAATTCGTTTTGGCTCAACATGTGGACATGTTGAGCCAAAAGATGTGGCTTTGGGTACCATGGCGATCCATCGGCACTGAAATAAAGCAACACATACATAAATTATAATAACTTAACCATTGTATGACGATGCAACGGGGCCACGCCGTTTCGTCGCCTAAATAGTATTATTTGTTGTTTTTGGTTTCGTGACGCATTGCTTATTACTGTAATGTCACGTAAATGTATTTGTCGATAAATAAATAAATAAATAAATTGTGACGTGCTACCCCCTACATCATACAAAATATTATATTAAAAATGTTGTTTTATAGGTTAATCGGTATACTTTTTGAAAATTATTTTGAAAATTGAAAATTTAAATTTTCAATTTTTTCAATTTTCAAAAAACAGTATACTTACTTTTTCCTCTTCACAGCGATTAAGTATTCATTTCATTCGGTGCTAGCGGAAAATTATTTGAAAAAAGAATTTGTGATTACTGTTTCTGCCATTGTTTTTGCAATGAACTACGCAGCAGGTTTCGTGCCGCATATTCATTTAGTTTTAGATGCCTTAATTTCGCTAGTAAAAAGTTACAGTTGGTCTGCCGAAAGTTCCTTTTTTGGCCACGGCGCTGCGATCGATTCGTGGTTCCCCCAACCCCTACTTCGCACCCAGCGAATAAAACCAATAAAGGCACACCAAATCTCTCTTTGAAGGTTTTATAACCCCCCAGGGAGAAATCGAACAGAGTCCACTTCCATCGATAACATAGTGGTCGCATATTCAGTCCAGAATTTCGGGGGTGACTTAATATTTCAATAGCACTTGACCGCACCGTAATTCCTTCTTAATGATCATTTTTCTCATTATGCTCCGAAGTAATTTAAAAAACGGAGGGTCCTTATTAAAGCAAACGTACTGACTTAAGTGCTTTTACTGCCATTTTTATATGAGCAAAAAAGGTCTAAAAGTAGTAACTGTTATTTTATATTAGTCTTTAGGTTTATCTCACGTTTTGAAATGGCTTGCTAATCTAGGTT
The DNA here is from genome assembly GCA_945867215.1 of Epinotia demarniana. Taxonomy (NCBI): domain Eukaryota; kingdom Metazoa; phylum Arthropoda; class Insecta; order Lepidoptera; family Tortricidae; genus Epinotia; species Epinotia demarniana. The sequence continues at coordinate 36,923,723 of OX244260.1, read as the reverse complement.
TGCAATGCCATTAATGTAATAAATAGCGAAAAGCAACATCAATAATACGTGTAGAGTCGATTACGAAGTAATTAGATGTAAAAACTGTACATCTTTGTATCAAACCCCATAATGTTACAGAAAACTCATAATAAACAACTAAACATAAAGACAGACAGTAAAATTACATCATCATCATCATTGGCCTTTAGCTATAAAAGATGATTTAAGCAGCGTCCAATCAAGTGCGGCACTTACGTACGTGGCTTGTCAGGCCAATACGAGAAACGAAAATTACATAAATACATATTAAATCCATGTATATACATATACATAAATACATCTACATATAAACACGACGTTTTGAGTTTTTGACGTGTTTCTAATTAAAGTCATTTTATAAGCTTCGATTTTTTAACATTTTATAGTTACCGTAAAGGCATTTCCCCACGAAAAAAAAAACGTTGTCTCAAAGATCAAAGAACCAGAAATCATCTCGTTAAAAAACATTAAGAAATTGAAGTTAATTAAATAGCCCCGAGCAGATTAATTTAATTAGAGAAATTCCACTGCCCTGAGAAATAGTGGGAAAATAGAAGGCGACTGCAAAGGACCATTAGCCGGGAAACTTATTTCTTATAGTAAGGGAGGCGACCCAAGTAACACAGAAAGCATTTTATCACACGATTAGTAAACTTATGTAGAACTTAAGGTTCGTATAAACTCTTATATAAGTTCACCGAGCATCTTGACGCTTTATATTGGCATTTGAAAACCATTATGATGCTTTACACTGTATAACGGTTAGATAATGGCATATCAAAATGCTTTTATAAAGCCTTTAGTTTTAGTGCAGCAAACCACAACGCAATTGTACAGCTTTCAGCTGTTTTTAGTGCCATTGGATCTACAATAGCATTTTTAAGTAGTAAATAAATGCTTAATGCTGTTTAATAGCATAAACGTGAACCATTATAATGCCACGTAAATCCGATATACAGCTTTCAGCTGTTTTTTATGCCTTAGGGCCTACTATAGCATTTTTAAGTAATAAGATAATGCCTAAAGCTGCTTAATAGCATATTTTCTTTCCATTATAATGCATCCATATAATGAAACCATATATAACTACTTTATGGTCAATGGCACTACAGTGGTTCATAAAAAGTCTTCTCTCTGGCCTCTGGCTTAATAAGTGTTCACGTGTGAGTATTTCTACTGCTGGTGGCATTAATTAGCGTTTTTGAAGGCTCACCGGGCTGCTATAGCCCGACACCATTTTGTTTAAATTTTATAACCAAAAAATATAATCATGCGGCCCTATTTATAAAAGAAATAGACCATTATAATAATGATATAACTTAATTTAATACTGCCCAATAAATACTATTATGTTAATAATGCAAAATTCGATTTATAACAGGAATAAAAATTTGTTTTGTTTATTTCTCACATATTTTTATAGAATATTTTATATCAAAACCACAAAATATAGAAGGCGCGTGAAAATATTGAATGAAACATATATAGACATTTACAGTAAACTACATTGCGCAGTAATATTTGAAGGCATAAAATAACTAAAGAGTTAAACACTTTACCATCTATCATAAATTTTGCAAACACTTGTCACTGCTGTCAGTTTTGAACACTCACGCATCCATATATTATTGCGAGACAATTAACATTTGTACTAGCGATGTATTCGATCGATGAAATTTTTATACTGATGTAGGCCTACATGTGAACATTTATAATTCTTTTAGTACATTCTAATTCTAGTCTAATGCTTTTGTAATGCAATTAACATGTTCATTATCAATAATATTGCCGGCTTAATGCTTCTGTAATGTCATTGGCAACTTCATTGACCATAATAATGCTGCTTTAATGCGATTGACACTTTCTTTGACCACAATAATGCTTGTATAATGCGCCTGTCATGCAATTAAACAACTATTGTGAACCTTTTTAGGATCTAAAGCAGTAAAATTTGTGCCCAAATAAGCACTACAATAGCCGTATAAACGTTTATAATGCTACTTTAGAACTAACTCAAAATGCCAAAACGATACACAAATGCTGTAACTCGGCTGTTATACTGCTTTGATGTGTTACTTGGGGAGGTAGCTAAATGACGTAATTCAACGGCGCCGTCGAGACCTATCAAAATCGAAAGATAAAATAATTTCGAAAAGAAAAGCTCGTATGGTAAAAGCCATTTTAGCGGTGGGTTTGGCGTGTACGGTTTTTCAAAAATGTTAAAAAAAAACAGTTACTTGGGCATTCTCGAGCGCGACAGATATTCATACTACGTATGGCCCAAGTGCCTCTGATAACAACCGTATACTAATCTGGCGGTTTGCGTGGTGGGGGTAGGCCTATAAAAGTAGTCAAAAATGCAAAAAAAAAAAAATTTACTCGAGCGCGTCAGATTTTTGGAAGGGGTGTTAAGTAGGCCCCAAGGAAGCTCCCTTTAAAAAAACTGACGATTTCGGCGTGACGATAAGTTACGATGATTTTTTGAAAATGCAAAAAAATAAAGTTTCTCTGAAATACTCGAGCGCGTCAGATTTTCATAGGGGAGGTTTATCTCGGTATCCTGAAAGCATATTTTCTTAATCTGACAAAAATGTTGGTGGGTTCTCTTAATCTGACCGAAAAAGATTTTTGGTTTCTTGAATTCTATTGAATAATATACATACACTAGCTGTTGCCCGCGACTTCGTCCGCGTGGAACTTGTATCTTAGAAAAATGATTGGTATTAAATTATTGTAGGTGGAACCTTAATAATCGCCGACCCAAACAAAGTTCTACCATCTTATCGGATTATTTCAGAGATAAAAACTATCCTATATCCTTCCAAGGGTGTCAAATTCAGCGTACGGAAAATTTCATCTAAATCCGTTCAGGGATTAAGCTTAAAAGGTAACAGTGAAATGAGTTCATTAGTTTAAATTGCTAAATTTAAATTGAAAACTCCGTTTTTAGAAATATAAATATCTTAAGAATCATCAACAGACATTTCTGCTAAAATTGTATATTTTTTTATAATGTATTAAAGAAAGCTACATTACTGGAAATGTTTGCCTAAATCCGTTCAGTAGTTCACGTTAGTCCGAGCTACCTGTATAGTTATGAAAACCTATCTAATGCTAAAAGACGTAGAACTTTCCATCTCCATCTGCTGTCCCCATTTAACGGTGTTGTTAGAGCATACATGATTTTGATTATCTAAAATAAACTTTATAAATTAACAAAATAATCCGCAGTTTAAATGAAACATTACCTTCTTTTCGGTTATGGGAACTGCAAGCTGTTCGGTTCTGTAAGGGTCGTGGTTCTAATTTATCCTTGCCTACTTCTCTGCTACCAGTCGGATTATTTATTTTGGCTTACCATATAATTAGTATAAAAGACCTATGAATTCCCTTACTTAAAAAAATACTTATTCCTCATACATACTTCCAACCCTTTTTAACCTCCTTACAGGATGAATTTCAAGAAATGTTGTAATTAGTTACCTAGTCTTTTAGCGAAGTTCCAGATCCCTTAATTAAAAATTGTCTTGTTCCCTGTACAAACATCCAATTCCTTTTAGCTCATTTTGGGGATGAGTGTTTTTAACCCCCTTATGGAATCCATTTCAAGCAGTCTAAATAATGTTGCCCCCCCCATAGGGGATGAATTTCAAAATAATCAGTTTTGTGGTCTTTTAAGATAAAGGCCGAAGTTACAAATCTCTTACTATAATATTTTCTTGGTCTCCATCCTTTGAATGCCGTTTTAAACCCTTTAGGGGAGGATTTTTTCCAGCACGCTGAAAGATCTTTTTTATTCTGATAATAATTGTTTATACAACGTTTTAAGTCTCCAGCTCAATAAAGAGTTTTGCTAATCCAAACCTTGCACCTCCTTTTAACCCCTTTAGGGATAGAATATTCTTAAACGCTGGAAGTACTTTTTTATTTGATAAGTAATCTTTCTACAACGTTTCAAGTATCTTACTAAAAAAAAGCGTTTCCCATACAACCCTTGCCTTTTAACCCCCTTCGGGGTGGAATAGTCTAAAACGCAAAAAGTCCTTTTTTTGTAATCTAATAAGTAATATTTCTACAAAGTTTTAAGTCTCTAGCTCAAAAACTAAGTTTCCCCCATATTCACTCTAAACCCCAATGTCACTCCCTTAGGGGTGGAGTTTTCTAAGTCACTGAAACGACTTTTTCTATATTTGAATAAGTAATTTTTCTACAAAATTTTTACTCTACCTAAAAAACAAAGTTTCCCCCATACAAACATGTCACCCTTTTTAAAACCCCTTAGGGGTGGATTTTTCCAAAACGCTTAAATTCTTTTTTTGTATACAAATAAGTAATCTGTCTACAAAGTTTAAAGTTTCTAGCTCAAAAGGAAAAGTTTCCATCATACAAACTTTGCACCCCTATTTAACCCCATTTAGGGTGCAATGTACTAAAACGCTGGAAGTTCTTTTTTTGTGTCTTAATAAGTAATCTTTCTAGAAAATTTCAAGTCTCTAGTTCAAAAAATAATGTTTCCCCCATACAAACTTCGCACCCCTATTTAACCCCCTTAGGGGTAGAATTTTCTAAAATGCCGAAAGCACTTTTTTTGTTTTATAATAAGTAATCTGTCTACAAAGTTTCAAGTTTCTCTTTCAAAAGGGAAAGTTTCCCTCATACAAACTTTGCACCCTTATTTAACCCCCTTAGGGGTGGAATTTTCTTAAACGCAGAAATTACTTTTACTGTATTTTAATGAGTAATCTTCCTACAAAGTTTCAAGTTCATAGTTCAAAAATTAATGTTTCCCCCATACAAACATTACACCCCTACTTAACCCCCTTAGGGGTGAAATTTTCTTAAACGCTGAAATTACTTATTTTGTATCTTAATAAGTAATCTTTCTACAAAGTTTTAAGTCTCTAGTTCATAATATAAAGTTTCCCCCATACAAACTTTGCACCCCCATTTAACCCCCTTAGGGATGGAATTTCCAAAAATCCCGTCTTATCGGTTGCCTACGTCATTAAAGAAAGTCCTGGTGTAAATTTCAAGTTTCTAGTCCCAGTAGTTTCGGCTGTGCGTTGATGGTAGATCAGGTATCCTTCTTTTATAATATATATATAGATGAATAAAACTGACAGATGAAGTTTCACATTTTGACATCAGTGTCATTCATACTACAATGTATATTACAATATAGAATGTATCTCCCTGCAACAAAATTGGTGAGGTTGAAATCAAAGCAAACGAGTACCTACAGATTCCATATACCTTGTTTCTGTTCTTTGGTCTTGTGTGTATTATATTAAAACGCTTATAAACCCGAATTGTAAAACGTATGTAGCTTGAGATCGGTTGACAACTATAGCATATTCTCGGTTTTTTGTAAGCCTGGACAACAAAAACTGTAGTACAGACAAGTGTAAAAATATGTGTGCGAACAACTTACCCATAAATATGTCCCATAACCAACTATTACTTATTCTGTGCCATAACTCTTATGTCAGCGGTTTAAGGTCTAGGTACTTATGAGAGGATGTTATCGATTCATATTTTTGCACTTGACTGTACCTACCTACGTACAAGCTACGGTAGCCCAGTGGTTCAGGCATGCTGCTGTCAAACGGCGGTCGTGGGTTCGAATCCCGGCTCGTACCAATGAGTTTTTCGGAACTTATGTACGGAATATGATTTCATATTTACCGTTAGCTTTTCGGTGAAGGAAAAACATCGTGAGGAAACCTGCACACATCTGCGAAGAAATTCAAAGGTGTATGTGAAGTCCCCAATCCGCACTGGGCCAGCGTGGGGACTACTGCCCGTTCCCTCGAGAGGAGGCCTGTGCCCAGCAGTGGGACATATATAGGCTGATGATGTGATGTGATGTGTACCTACCTATTAAAGTGTTTGCGTCAGAGGCAAATAAGGCTGTAGATTCAAAGCCAACTCTATCATATGCATGATCCAGCAGTCATCCGCAGCCATCAGAGGACACATGCAGATACTAATCAGGGAGCGCTACGACTATGTCGCTATTCCGCTCATACAATTTCCCTCGTGGCCGTAGAGTAGCCCACATGCTATAAATTACAAACCACACTAAAACTATACGTAAAAACATTGTGTCAATCTCTAGTTTCTTATGATTATACGGCACTCGACAACTTTTACTACTAAACTTTCTGGAAGCCATGATCGATGTTGTTCATTATATATATATTTATATATATAAGGGGATAATCTTACACCAATCGACCTAGTCCCAAACTAAGCAAAGCTTGTACTATGGGTACTTAGACGACGATAAACATACTTATATAGATAAATAAATATTTAAATGCATAGAAAACATCCATGACTCAGGTACAAATATTCGTGCTCATCACACAAATAAATACCGGGATTCGAACCCAGGACCTCTTGCTTCGTAGGCAGGGTCACTACCAACTAGGCTAAAGCAGTCGTCCAGGGATTGGTAAAAGAAGTTAAAATTGAGATGTAATTTCTTAACTGATTCTCCAAATAAAAAGCCTCACGTAATTCGCATCGACATTGTCTACAATGTATTCAATATTAAATATAATGTCACTATTGTCCCGTTTTTGATTTAGAATTGAACAGTAGTTACATGTTTTGCTGATCTAAAGATGCTCAAATACAAAATATCCATATTTTCGAGATCCCACTTCGCTTTGATATCTGGTTTGAGTATAGGTATATAGTCCCGATACTACGAAACAAACCCGTGCCGTCTGGAATCATTATATTCCATTTGTTACGTACGTTGCGTAGTTTCGACTCCGAAACAAAAACTCGTTAAAGTCTAATTTCTTCAGAAATCGGTTTATTGGGTAAAATGGAAAATGTTCCACAATTTTCTGCTACCAACTTTTATTAAATCGATGTTTTAAAACGGTAAAACAAAACTAAAATACCATGTCCCTTGTTAATGTAAATGTTTTCTTTAAAACGTCGATGCCAATTACGTAAGGCTTTTTATTTGGAGAATCAATTAAGAAATTTCATCTCAATTTTAACTTCTTTTACCAATCCCTGGAGTGTTTTCTTAAGACTCAGTAGCGAATAAGAAATTATCTCCAGAAATTGTCCGTTGGTATTAGATAGATAAATAAAACAGTACCTCAACTTCTTAGCCTAATATAACCTAAAATTTAGGTATGTACCCACATACCTAGGTTTCTAGGTTAAGCACGCAAATCGAAAATGGATTAGTGGCTCTCTCTAGTCTAGATACTACTAGATACTACTTTATAAGCAAAGTGAAAATACTCAACCACCCAAATGAACCATTAGGGCCGTTGCTTTTATGTATTTTTTTAAGGAGGAACGATAAGATCGTAAATTCCCCATACACACGTTTTGTCTTTATTGTAGGTAAGTTTCGTTTCGTTATATTACTGAATTAAAAATCATTTTTATTTTATAAGTTATAATTGTTTAATTAAGTCAATAATATCACCTCATCACCTATTTCCCGCAAACTTAACAAAATTCATAAAATAAACATGAATACTTCATGCATTTTATAATTATTCTGGTACAAAATGAACAATGCTAAATAAAAAAAAAAGTTTTGAGTTTTGAATCGGCCCATTCAGGTAGAATAACCCCGTGCGGTAGTGCTTAGAATTTGCTTCTTTATTTTGTGAAAATTTGTGTTTCTTTAATATATTTGCTACAATTACATAATTAAGACCCTATGGTCGAAAACGTAACTTTGCGATATTATTTTGCATTTTTTTAGTCGAGTTGATTAGAAACCTGTATGATTCTATTTATTGCTAGTCTATTTTATTTTAACAACGTGTTTTTTTAACCGTCTTAGCGCCAAAGCCCACTAATCATTCGTGAAAAAATATATATTATTAGTTAAATTTTTAATAATAAACGGCAATTAAGTTTGAAAAATCCTGTATGGCGCGCGGTGCGAAGTTCATTCACCTGGTTAGAGTTCGTACCTATCTACATAAGATAGCGGCAAGCGGTCACTGCGGTCACTCGGCTGGATGATTAAAATTATTTTTTATTACAAAATGAGAACAATAATAAAACATAAAAAAACTAAAAATAAAAAAAAACCGGCCAAGAGCGTGTCGGGCCACGCTCAGTGTAGGGTTCCGTAGTTTTCCGTCCGTCACAGTAAGTGTCCCCACTAAAGCGTTAAACAAGCAATAAGTATTTAGCGAACACTACAAGCAATACTTACCGAACAATTTTATTATTAGACAACGAACGAACATAGACAACTAAGACAATTCGAGCACGAGACATTTTCGACCTAATATTGTATGGGCGCACCTGCTCCGATCCCATTAAATCAGGAAAAATCTTAACACCGCCATGTACGATATGAGCGTTCCGCGTACAGCGACATCTATCGGCAAATTAAGTAAACTATTGCGCGCGAGCTTAAAGTATGGAAGATGATTTTTATGGGATTATTCTTTATTGCCTGAACCAATTTTCACTGTTTTTACTTTATGTGAAAGCACGTATTAAAAAAACTTAAGCACGTCATTTCATTGTGATTTTGTAGAAATTACAGGTACAATAAACACCAACTTATACGGTTACATTACAAACATAGTTCAGAAATTATTTTGTAATTTATTTCAAAAACTATTCAGCCTATCAAGTTCAAAATAATTTTCCTAGGATTTTTTTATAAAGTTCTACTTTTGAGATCTTTTTCATATTTTTAAAACTTATGGTTCAAAAGTTAGAGGAAAAGTTAGAGTTAGAAGGACACCTTTTTTACTTCTGGAGCGATTATCTCCGTAAATATTAACATTATTAAAAAAATGTTTGACTAAAACCCTATTCATTTTTAAATACCTATCCAACAATATATCACACGTTCGGAAAAAAAACACTCCCAACTTTACGTGTAGGGGAGGTACCCTAATGAATCATTTTTTTTCACTTTTTATTTTACCACTTTGGCGACGTGATTGATATACATATTAGTACCAAATTTCAGCTTTCTAGTGCTAACGGTTACTGAGATTATCCGCGGACGGACGGACAGACATGGCGAAACTATAAGGGTTCCTAGTCGGAACCCTACAAACATGAAAAACCTGTTTTTAAGTTCTTTGTAATGTAATGTAAAAATCTAAGACGGATAAAAAACACCCTGTATAACATTTTGTTATTGTATCCTATTATGGTTATGTTTTTCGAGCGTATGGTACACGTATGTGTGTATCTTATTTTTCGGCATGCCCAGCAGCCATTTGACGGATTTCGACATGTGAGGGGTCATTGGATTCCTCTTAATCGCAGGACACATATAGGCAAAAATATTTGTAAAAAATCGGCCAAGTGCGCGTCGGCCCACGCGCTGTGTAGGGTTCCGTAGTTGCCTGTCTATATTTGTTACATCGACATGCGCCAAGTAAATTGTGTGGTTGCGTCGGCCGAATTTGTACGAAAGTTGGTCTTTTCAAGTAAGTACCTTTTAAGTTGGTCGACTATTCTCTTTTTGCTCTGTCTTATTATGCCTACTTAGACGTGATAGTTTTCCTTTTAAATTCATAATATGTACTACTGCCACGAATTTTTTCACATCCCCAGTACTTAGTTGCCTTTTTAGCCGACAGGGGGGGAGGGGACACATGACGCAAACAAAAAATAGGGATTTAAAGCCCAATATTTCGCAAATGAATCGCTGAGTTGGAAAATGGTTCTAAGAAACCCAAGCTATCCAGCGATACCCCACACTTTGGTTTAACGAGAAAAGAATAATACATCCCCACTTTAGGTGTAGGAGAGCTACCCTAAAATATTCTACTGTTTTGTCGGCGTGACTGATTTATATACCCACTAGCTTCTGCCCGTGACTCCGTCCGCGTGGAAATCGTTTATAACGCAGCTCCATACAAACTTTCCCACGCCATTTCATTCCCTTAGGGGATGATTTCGGGGATAGAAACTATCCTATGTCACTCTCCATCCCTTCAACTATCTCCACTTAAAAAATCACGTCAATTCGTCGCTCCGTTTTGCCGTGCAAGACGGACAAACAAACAAACACACACATACACTTTCCCATTTATAATATTAGTATGGATATGGATGCCGAATTTCAGTTTTCTAGTAGTAATGGGTTACTGAGCTAAGCCGAAGACAGACGGACGGACATGGCATAAGGGTTCCATTTTGACTACGGAACCCTAAAAAAACAGTTTGGTTTTCGAAAAATCTTTTGATTTCACTTGATCGGTGGGTATGTATTTTTACATTATGTGGTTGAAGAGTAGCAATTTTTATTTGAATACACATAAATCAGCAAAATGGAGCACTCACTCCGAATCCACGGCTGCTACACCGCTGACGCCAGCGGTAGGAAATCATATTTCGCCTTAAGTAGGTTGGTAGGTAAGATGTTGAGGTTTGTATCACAAGCAAAGTTACTTAGATCCGTCACTGATTGACGTTTGTACTAGAAGAACTGTTGTACAATACAAAACCTGTTTACTAGTGTTTTACTTATTGTTATTATGCACCCTTACGCTAGATTCCCTGCTCTGTTCTGCCCTTAACCGTAACAAAGGAGCCCGAGAAACCATTGTGTTGAAAGTTCATGTACGGTACGGCTAGTATAAGCCACGACACGATACATATTCAATAGTAGGAACAAGTTTTATTATCGGAAGTAGGACCCAACTCTTCCGAAAATCCTCCTGGAATTGGACTCTCTGAAGACTCTCATTCTCCATTTTTTTTTTTTCAAACAAAAAATACATTTTACTAACGGGAATCTAGATGTATAAGCATCCTAAAAAAGGTGCTTTAGAGGAAATGTAAATAAATCTAAATCAAATATTTTATTTATTAGCAAATGTATATACATACTAGCTTCTGTCCGCAACTCTGTCCGCGTAGAAATCGTTTATAAATATCGCAGCACCATACAAACTTTTATGGTTTCGGGGATAAAACTATCTTATGTCACTCTCCATCCCTTCAACTAACTCCATTTAAAAAATCACGTCAATTCGTCGCTCCGTTTTGCCGTGAAAGACGGACAAACAAACAAACAAACACACACATACACTTTCCCATTTATAATATTTGTATGGATAATGGAGAACTTCATTACATTACTAACACTATTTCTATTTTCCAAAGTCACACCGTTTGGTTTACTCGAAATCAGTCCTCAATATGCCCTCGTAATTCTAAAGATTTTCCTTTTAAGTAAATTTGGGGACAATTTACGTATGTGCTCCACTGTTGCCCTTTTTAAAAACATCAAAATTTGGTTTAACTAATAGACGGTGAAGTCAAAACTAGTTTAAAAATTATTTTAAATATTAAGCTCAACGAACCATCTTGGTTACATGCATCCCTCGTATTCGGTTTGGCGGCAAGGAATCCACATTATTTCGAATGTTGCTTCCCCACCCTTTTTGTCGTCCACCCATAGCACGTGACGTCTCATAGGTAATATCCTAACGGCTTTGCCCACAAACTATGAAACTGCGGGCTTCCAGGATGTCGAGAATACATTAAAATTGCTTGCCCGGGTAAAGATTTCCCAGACTACCAATATTTATTGCGATTAAACGGAATCGATTCTGAGCCGCAGTTCAGGTCCGGATCACGCAAGACTTTTAAGCATGTGTTACACGTTTTACAACCGCGGTTTCTGCCACGTGACCTTGGTAGAAAAATAGCTGCTGTAAGCCATGTAAAGTAAAGTAAAGTAAAGTATTTATTCATTGTAAACTGTGTACATATATAGACGTTAAAAATATAGAGAAGGTAACAACAGTTTCTCAAGAGTACCTAAAAATATTTATAAAAAATATATTAAAAAAACTGAATCTACCAATAAAATCTATGTTCTCAGTGAACCTGCTCATAGTAATATATTTTGGCATAACATTATTTTCTTTCTGCATTCGTCATAATATAATTTTGCTAAGCATGTAAGTATCCCAATGTATGTTTCGGACAATCGACAATACGCCGAATACACATGGTGAATTTTTAATGAGTGTCCAAATTTTTGTAGGCATTTGAGATCACTAATTAAAAAAAAATGTAGTTATTTTATTGCCGTCCGCAAACCTTACTACCCACTGAGGTGCCCGCGCGGTAAGGTTTTTTTGGGATAACTTTAAGCAGCAATTACTAAAAATTTTAGTACCGAAATATATAAAACAAAAAAAACACGTTCTTTACAATTTTTGCTGAAGAATGTTATGTTTGAGTTTGGACACTAATTAAAAATTCATCCTGTATTTATGCTAAACAAAATTTTACGTCTTCACCTGGCCACAATGCGAGTTTTCCCGTACGCGCAGCGTGCAGTAAAACTCGCATTATGGCCAGGTGTGACGTAAAATTGTATTATTAGACTCTTCTCGCACAAGTGATAAAGTCTTTTTCAAGCTACAATAAAATAAATAAATTTCAAGCTACAGCTTAGCCCCAAATAAAAAAGGACCAGGAGAAAATTGTAATCAACAAACAGGGGCGTGACACAATATTGGAACGGAGTTACCAAAGCCGGCAACAACAATATTTCAGAGCGCAACACTGAAATATCGCGACAAACGTTTCGGTTATGCACTTTTTGTACATGTCATTCCATGTCTCTTGTTTTACAGTCGGTAGAGCGAGGCCTTCAGTATGAACGAGGTTTTTTTTTATTTTATTCACGCTCCGTGTAGTAGCGAAATTGCAGTCATCAAAGGTTATTTATCGTCGTTTATATTTGATAGCACATTGCTTTGTGGAATTAAACGTAAGCTCACTTGATCTCTCTTTTACATGAACACAGGTTGTTAGCACTCTAAAAGGATCTTTGTTGTAACAATAATTGGAATTCTTGCAATCCCCATCCTGAAATAAAATTGTTCCCGCGGCATTTTTAACAAATTATTTAATCATCATCATCATCATCAATTCAGCCGAAAGACGTCCACTGCAGGACTAAGGCCTCCCATAAAGAGTGCCATAATTACCGGTCCTGCGCCCGCATCCAGCGGACTATTGCACTTAAATAATAAACTTTCTATACTCGTCGACTTTAATGTTTGAGGTGTTTGAGTTAAGACTTCGTACACCAAACTAAAATCACATAATTTTTACTATAGAGGTCCCAACTCAACATAATACAACTGTATAAACAAATAATGAATTCGACCAATCACGTGGCGCCTTTACTGAACTAAAATGTATTCGACCAATAGGACGCCGTCATGAGATAATAAAAATTAAAAGAAATCAACGCACAAAAAAGAAAAAGCCGTTGGCTGCACTTCGTTTCAACAGGGCTTAGATTTTCAATAGATACCAAGTGTGATTAATTAGTTCAGTTGACTCGTAGAAAAAGTATTGTATACAATAGTTATATAATTAGCTTTTTAAGTCTCGTACCTTAATTAGGCCACTCAGCAAGCTTCGTGGCCTAAACGTGGTACTCGACTGAAAAAGCATACATTATATAACGATTGCATAAAATACTATGGGGAACTGTGGAAATAAACTTGAATTGTATTTGCTGACATATAAAACAGTGCGAATGTTTGTTTCAATATGAAATAAAATAAGCCTTGAGGTTTACTGTAATTTCAGTCGAGTATAGCTGTATATCTGAGAAATAAGGTCTGAACGTAACTATAAAACTTCGAAATGCAATCTTCAGATTTGCTACCTACTTACTGTCAAATTAGTATCTAAGTAGGTACCTATAATTATTAAAGAATTAAAACGTTACTGAAAATGTCACTAATCTATACAATTTAAACTTCACCAATGTATATTAAATATATACTGGTATCAGTATGTGTATTTTATGTAATTCTATAAGTTACGTATCCGTTTTAAGTTAAAACTACGGTTTTCGTAAAATACAAATTGAAGTAAAATGTAAACCAGTTTCGGCACTTTGCTTTTATTAAGTTAGGATAATACAATTCTAGTAGGAATGCGGGCTTGGCATGATAATGCTAAGCATATCTTTGAATTTGCATTTGAGAGTAGAGATGCAACGGATATCCGGTTGCTATCCGGTATCCGGCCTATCCGGCCATTATTTTACTATCCGGCCGAATACCGGATAGTTGCGCACTATCCGGCCGGATACCGAATAGTGATTCTGTTTGGTATTTAACTTTGAAAAATGGTTAGTATACAAGAAAACAACAACAACACATTAAACACAAAAAAAACGTATCTATTCAGCAAAATACGCGGGCGCACGTGTACTGCATACGAAATAGTTCCGTACACTGACCTAATAAAACTCGTTTCTTGCCTAGAAAACGGTCCGCGCGAACCTACAATAAGTAATAGGTTGAAAACTGCACGACGCGCCCGCCGCCAAACTAAAATGTAGGTATCGTTTGGCCGGCCGAATATTCGGCGGCCGGATACCGGATATTCGGCTGGTGATCACGCCGCATATCCGGTATCCGGTATCCGACCAAACAACTATCCGTTGCATCTCTATTTGAGAGCTACAATTGCAAGAATACCTTCGGTACACTAAATAGTTTAGGGTTTCCCTACGCTTCCTTTCAGAGGAATTTAAAAGGAATATTATATTATTTATTCATTGCGCATGTGTAAGCGGGGGTAGCAGGAATCCATCTAATCCAACTCCAGAAAAAACCTTTCTACAATGGGTGGTTGGATTACCTACAGGTTTTCTCTGCGATCTGAACCATCGGCAGAAGACTGGATTATTATGCTACATACTTCTTTAAAAAGTTCATATATCCTGGGGCGACACATTTTCATCTTTTTAATTGGAATAGGTCAGCTGCGAAGATCTCACTCTTGGCACCTTTTACGTCAGCAGGCCGGGCAAGAGAAGACTGTTTCTTAAGGGGATGCCTTGATTCGAGTCGATCACGCCCCTTTGACAGAGACACGCTTATGCATTCCGCGCACGAGAAAAAGAGATGAAACTCTTCGGGATTGCGTTCCTGGTCAAATTTCGATGAATAACTAACTTAGTGGAGTTTTGTTTTTGAAATCATTATCAATTTAATGTAATAAGATTCTAGGTTAAACGGTTTATTCTAGGTTAAACGGTTAAAGAGATAAACAAGCAGCCCCATCGAGACTTGGCTAGTTTTTTACAGAATGTTTTAGATGGGATTTCACTTCTTTTTGTAGAAACTTGGGCTTATGGATTTATTTTATTAGATTAAAAAAAGTTGAATATTTTTTGTAAAGGCGGTATGGATATATCTCTAATAGTTTGGTTGGGCTCTTGTGTTTTCTAATCAGGGTCACCAGGTACTCCAGATCTTCGATTATCCTAGTTTTTATAGTTTTCCCTTTATGTGGCCATTATACCCTAACTCTGTACCAAATTTCAGCTCTCTGACTTTATGGGAAGTTCTATTTTTATGATCATGAGTGAGTGAGTGGCATAAATGCGAAACTTTGCTTTCGCTTAACTTCGGAACTAAATGACCTACAGACTTGAAATTTTCGATTTTTAGTATGTGATTATAGCTTACTGGATGACGCAAATTTCTGCGTTCTGTTCTTATCCAGAGGTTCTCAAATAGGCACCTGAAAATGCGGAGAAATGGTTCCAGTAAAGGATGGTACGGCAGTGTTTGCTTCGCGCTCGACAGATAACAACATAGAAAAAAAAGACAGAAAATAAAATATAAAAATTCATTTTTTATGCCCGGCTCCCATCTGGTCCAAAGGTGCCATAAATGCTGGCTGCATTGCCCCGCTGAACTGCCACCGATATTTGTTGGACCAGGTAAAAGCCAGAACGAGGGTCGCAGCCCTTGTCGTTTAGACGCCGACCCAGCTCCCAAATAAGCCTCCTGCCCTCCGAACACCAAGGACCAGCCATCTCGAGTTTTATTTGTATTTCATTTAGTGCGATTTTAGATGCGATAAAAAGCTTATTAACTCGATTGTGTCGTAAAATATTGTATTGTTTGAGTAGGCTGAGCAAAAAAAGGAAAATAAAGACTCAACTTTTTTTTTCTATTGAGGAAATGTTCGGCAAGCATGTACCAATTAAATCAATGATCAATCATATAGTCAAGAATCATATATCTGAAAATCTGATCTTATTGTTTCTTAATCTAGTCAGAACGGTGTTTCAATTCCAGCGATAATTTCCAATGCACCCCCTTAACCGTTACTACACGTTTCAAGACCACCTTATCTCTCTTACTGGTTTATTTAGTGCCTCATCATACGCATAATTAAATATTACTAAGATTTACATAATAATGTGATTAACGTAATTTATAAAAGGTATGTGTTATACCTAATACGAGTATTTCTAGTCCTTGAGCTCTGCTTGGATTAAAATAAAATTTCATCAAAATCGTTAGAGCCGTTTCCAAGAACGTGATAGCAAATATATTGTTCGTTTATTAGTATAGGATAATATTATGAATGAATACGAGTATCAGTTTGTTTACGAGTCTTTTACTGACTGCGATGTATATTTACTTAGCAATTATATTTTACTTAAATACTTTCTAAATGGTACGACACTTTTCTGATGACCCGCATATACCTATTTCAGATATACCTATAATATAAAATCTTATTTAACCATATTTTGTGTCTAGTTTTCTCAAAGTAACTATCTGACTCAACGAACTGAGTCAATATCAAAACTACATTAATCGAGTGCTCCGATTAACAACCCCAACGTGTTAGAACGAGGACGAGCAATGTAATTTTGATGTTTAACCAATTTATCGAATTGATCTCATGGTAATCATTTAGAGACATTCGTGCTATCAAAACCGGTTGCGCTACCTACGCTGCCTCTGCGCACAGCCCAACTTCTAATCGTTAAGAGGCCTTACGCCCACATAAGCAGAAGCGGAAGCGTATTTTGCAAAATGCTTCCTTTTTCATTCAAGATTACGACGTAACTATTAGTATTCCTATTTAAAAACTGATGGCGTAATTAAATAATCATTTCTTAACCTCATAATCATTTTTAGGGTTCCGTACCTCAAAAGGAAAAAACGGAACCCTTATAGGATCACTTTGTTGTCCGTCTGTCTGTCTGTCTGTCTGTCTGTCAAGACCCTTTTTCTCAGGAACGAGTGGAGGTATCAAGCTGAAATTTATATAAAATACTCAAGACTATTGTTCCTTGAAGCTGTGAAAAAATCAAACTTAAAAGCCAACGCAATCAAAAGATACAATCGTTTATGCTGCAAATTGTTGAGTTTTTCGACACTCGCAAAACCTACGGGGTACTTCCCGTGAACTCAGAAACTTGAAATTTGGCATGAAATAACGTCCTATATCACAGACAAAGGAAAAATTACGAAATGTAGACATTTTTAGTAAAATCATACAAAAAAATGCTTTTTTAAATTTTAAACTTAACACCTTTTTCCTCGTAAACGTGTAGAGGTATTGAATTGAAATTCATGTCAAATACTCAGAGCTATAGGACCTTTCAGATGTAGCAAAACCAAACTTTTATGTCAACGCAATCAAAAGAAATTGCAATTTAAGTCGCATATTTTGAAACTGAGTACTCACAACAAACTCAAAACCTAAAGGGTACTTTCCGTTAACTCAGAAACTTGAAACTTGGCACGAAGAAACTTCATATAGCACAGACAAAGGAAAAATTACGAGAAGAAGACATTTGTATTAAAATCATACAAATATCATTATTTGAAATTTTAAACTTACTACCTCTTTCCTCGTAAATGCGTAGAGGTATTAAATTGAAATTCATGTCAAATACTCAGGGCTATAGGACCTTTCAGATGTAGCAAAACCAAACTTTTATGTCAACGCAATCAAAAGAAATTGCAATTTAAGTCGCATATTTTGAAACTGAGTACTCACAACAAACTCAAAACCTAAAGGGTACTTCCCGTTAACTCAGAAACTTGAAACTTGGCACGAAGAAACTTCATATGGCACAGACAAAGGAAAAATTACGAAAAGTAGACGTTTTTAGTAAAATCATAAAAAAAACATTTTTTGAAATTTTAAACATACTACGTTTTTCCTCGTAAACACGTCTAGAGGTATTAAATTGAAATTCATATCAAATACTCATGTCTATAATACCTTTCAGCTGTAGCAAAACGAAAGTTTTACAAGTCCACGCAATCATAAGAAATAGCAATATAAGTCGCATAATTTAAAACTAAAAAAGGTGTATGTGAAGTCTCTAACCCGCACTGGGCCAGAGTAGGTATACGTAAGGGTATCAGAACCTAAAGGTACTTTCCCGTGAACTCAGTTTTATATCAACGCAATAAAAAGAAACAGCAATATAAGTAATCCGCTTATTTTGGCGTTCGCAACTACTCGCAAGGAATAAATCAAGGCCTAAAGGATGATTACTGAATTGATAAAGTGACCCTGTTTAAATTTATGCTCCCTCAGCTTTCCACATTGTAATGTTACGGATTCCATTTTCATTTATCATTTAGTAATAAACATACAACAACTTTTGCTTGTTATAGGTTTGTAGTACGGAACCCTCGGTGCGCGAGTCTGACTCGTACTTGGCCGGTTTTTTTAAATAAACATTGCAGCGTGATTTATATGTATTTTAAAAAAAACTTAATTACGGCATCGTAGGTAGGTTATGATAATTTTTATAGGTTAACATAAAGTTATATTTTGCTATAATATTATTTCTAGGGCATAATAAAAATAAAATAAGATATCTTTATTTCAGAACATTTAAATTCCATACAAATACAAATGTCCTATAAAAAATTTAATCAATTATGTTCACAAATTATTTACTTAATGTCAAGAAGAGGTACATGTAATAATAAAAAAAATGTCAATCATGCACACTTTAAAATAATTAAAATTTAGTTTATAATTTTGACTCGTACTTGGCCGGTTTTTTTAAATAAACATTGCAGCGTGATTTATATGTATTTTAAAAAAAACTTAATTACGGCATCGTAGGTAGGTTATGATAATTTTTATAGGTTAACATAAAGTTATATTTTGCTATAATATTATTTCTAGGGCATAATAAAAATAAAATAAGATATCTTTATTTCAGAACATTTAAATTCCATACAAATACAAATGTCCTATAAAAAATTTAATCAATTATGTTCACAAATTATTTACTTAATGTCAAGAAGAGGTACATGTAATAATAAAAAAAATGTCAATCATGCACACTTTAAAATAATTAAAATTTAGTTTATAATTTTAACCCAGGTATCTAGGATGGCCCCATCTGTTCTATCAGCGATGACGTTCAGTATCCTGTTCTCGCTGCGTCGGATGCGGTTTAGAATAGATGCGACCCGCTTTCGCCTGATCGCATAAAAGTCTTCAGTACGGGCCTCGGCAAACATCCCTGACGCGCTGCAGAACCGTGGCAACCTCATCAGGACTCTGAAGGCATCGTTATACTGGATACGAATAGCGTTATAGTCTTTCAGCGTGTAGTGGACCCATAGGCTACCCGTGTAAAATACTTGACAGTATGCCTTAAAAAGGGTGACTTTAACTGGTTTTGAACATCGAGCAAACCTACTAGCCAACATATTGCTTCTGACCGCTAACGCTCTCCGTTCCCTCTCCAAATCAAGATCGTCCTTAAGGTCTTCCGTCACATAGTGCCCAAGGTATTTAAACTGTGACACCCTCTATAGGTCATTACCTTTCAAAGATATAGAGGGCACATGCACAGGGTTAATTTTGTTTGACCTAAAGACTAAGACTTTCTCTTTCTGGAGTTGTATATAAGACCATGTGTAGTATGCATGCATGTGCGTAGGCCTCACAGACACTCAGCATTTTTCTGAGTGCGCTGACAGAGGGGGCCAGCAGCACCATATCGTCGGCGAAGCTTATGTTGTTCACGCTAACGCCATCGATATAACACCCCACCGGCATTTTGCTGAGCTCCTCTTGACATACAGATTGCAAAGCTTCGGCGAGGTTAAACCCCCCTGCCTCACCCCGCAATCCAGCCTGTATGCCTCCGACTGCACTACCCCCCACCTAACCGTATTGGTCTGGTTGCTGTACAAATATTTAAAAATATCTATAATTTCACGCGGGACGTTACTTGATGATAGTTTATCCCACAGGACACCATATGACACCATGTCAAAGGCTTTGGACAGATCGAGGAAGCACGCGTATACAGGCGTGCTCCTGTCTGTGTAATACTTGACGGTGTGCTTTAGACTTAAAATGGTGGTCTCGGTAGATAATCCTGCTCTAAAACCGAACTGTACATCATGTAACTTTAGATATCTACCAAGCCACAAGTCAAGCACACCGTCAAGAACCTTAACTATTATTGTACCAAACGAAATGGGCCTATAGTTACCTGCGTCTGACACGTCCCCGGTTTTATTTTTAACTATTGTTCTCAACATTTCATCCGGCAAATAGGCATGACCAATACACAACGAAAACAGCATAGTTAACACTCTAGGTAGGTGTACCCCAGCGGCTTGCAGATGTTCGATGCTGAGCCCATCGTGCCCCGGTCGCGTCATGTGGCGGATCACATCAGACACTTCCTTACATGTGAACACGGTGAACTCAGCACCCTACTCGGCATTACATGACTGTAGTTTGGTACCTAGCAGTGACACAACTTCGAACTTATCTTTAAATAACTTTGCTGTTTCCGCTGGCTCATTACATCCATTTACACTCACTGGTAGGCTGGGTCTTACATTAAGGGAATTAGTATGCTATATAATTATATGCTAGGGAGGCCAAAACATCCATTTTAATTTGGTCCTGATGGTTCTGACACCACTTCAACCAACATTTAAATCTGCGCCTGTTATCAAACATATCACGGTATATACTTTCAGAAATACTAGGTTTACCACTAGCTACGCACTCCAAAAATTTCAATCTCGCCTCTTTATGCACCGCACTCACATGTTTGTTCCATCCCATGATATACCCTCCTTTCCGCTTCACAGTCTTTTTACAGCTTAGTAAAAAGGGTAGACATACAGGTAATTTATTATAACGTGATGTCCCAGATTGTCACAGTTTCTACTAAATTTGAACCATGTGATAGTTTAAGAAATGATAATTTAAGTACGTTACCAGTTTTTGATTAAATACTAATAGTTACGTCGTATTCTTGAATGAAAAAGCAAGCATTTTGCAAAAATCGCTCGTCTGTAAGCGTAAGGACCCTTAAGGGGCTCCCATAATTGGCGTATGGGATCGAACCTTCGATCTGAATCTCTTAGTTTTCTTAGGTTTTTGTAGCTTATTATGTTAAAAACAACAGCTTTAAGCAATATAGTATCCCATATTTACTTCAAAGTTCATTGTTTTCGAGATATTTGGCATCAAAGTTGAACAATTTCAGGCCAAAAAACCGGTTTCTGGAAATAACGTTTGTGTTAATTGGTTTAAAATGAAAACCCTAGACCAGTTTTTAGGGACGTCACAGACGAACCCAAATATGTAGATTTCGTATATGTTAGATCTTTCACGTCAATAGAGATACAAAATAAGTGTTATTTTAGACAATGTTTAAACAGATCATACAAAATGAAGTATTCATTTGTTTCAAAATCCGGTAGACCAAAATGGAGATAAAAGATTGAAGAACCGATAACTGTTTGATTTATATTTCTATCTGTAGTGCAATAGTAGGAGATACGATTCAAAACTTGTCAAAAATCGATGGAAACCTCGGGTAGCCCCTTAAGGCGGAAGACAAACAGACGTCAGTGAAGGACACGGACAGAGCATAGACGAGATTTTTTACAAAGTACACAGACGAGACGTATCCAGAACCTGAGTGTAGAAAATCGAAGGGCAAGCGCTGCGAGCGAAACCCCTAATAGTCCCTCATCCTGTTTGCAATCTGATTATGTCCGCGTCCCTTATTTTTAAAGTGAAATCAGAATTGCAATAGAACAGCGATAGCATTCAGAAGTGAACGACGATGGGACATGGTGCGTTTAAATTCTGTTTTCGTTGCGACCGAGCTACTCTTCTAAACATTTTTTTTGTTAAAGTTTATAATGCAAGGCGCCTTCCACCACAGGATAAATTAAATCAGCCAAAGGTATGTTATAAGGATCGCGAACTAGAAAATGTTAATTCATTAAGATTCCTTGGCATAATTATTGATTCGCATACGAATTGGCATTATCATTCTGAACATGTCATAGCAAAGCTATCTAAGTTTTTGTATCCTTCCTCTGAGAAGGTTAAGACATGTTTTCTCACAGAAAACAGCTCTACTTGCATTTCACTCATATTTATGTAATGTCAAATCTGAGATATGGCTTAATTCTGCGGGGCAATACCAGTAGCAAATACAGGATCTTTAGATTGCAGAAGAAATGTCTTCGTAGTGTATTTGGCCTTAAACAGACGGAATCGTGCAGGCCTTTGTTCACTGACAGTAATATAAAACTTCTAATCACACGGTTCAACTCACGTATTCAATGTCACTCCGGGCGACATGTTTCGAACTCTTCGGGAGTTCTTCTTCAGGATGAGTGTTCTCGCGGCGGTGTCGCTCGTAACACTGCCCGCGCTCGCTCCTCACGTCGAGCGGCGCGTGTCGCACGCGCCGACAGGGCAGGGGGAGGGGGAGCGTCGAGCGCTGGAGCAGTTATGTGAGATTGCGGCAGGAGGTCATTTCCTCCGAGAGACGATACGCACACTGAACTCACTGTGTCCACGGGATTGTCACTACACGCTGTCCACTTCAATTTAGGAATGATAGTTTTCCAAGCTGGCGGTAACATCCAGCCCCCATCACGATTAAAATTTGGGCGGCGCCCAATCTCAATCGCCTCACGAATCTTGCGTGGCACATAACCTTTCTCCCGTACCAGCAATCTCGCCATGTCGAAGCGAATGAAATGAGACGCGCCTGTATCGCACGCATGTTCTGCTACCGCCGAGTTCCTAACATCCATCTTCTTCACGTTGCGTATGTGTTCCAGCAATCTCGTGGACACGTTCCGCCCTGTTTCCCCTACGTACGCCTTGCCACAATCACAGGGAATCTCGTACACCCCCGGGCTACCCAGCGGGTCTCGGTCCTTAGGAGAGCGCAACATCTGCCTAATCTTGGTATGAGGGCGGAAAATTGTCCTAATGCTCAACCTCCGGCGTAATAGGCGTCCAATTTTATCCGTGACCCCCCTTATATATGGCAAGTACGCAGGAGCCCTCTCCACCGTGTGTGCGCGCTGCAAAGTGCCCCGACTCGCTACTCGCTGACTCTGTGTCCAACTATACCCATTCCTCTCTAGCACTTGTCTCACGTGCTGCAGCTCCTCTTGCACATATTGCGGGTCACAGAGCCGCAGAGCCCTGTTGATAAGCGCACGTGGGACCGAAGACAGATGTGCGGGGTGGTGATGTGAATCAGCTTGCAAGTAGCGATCTGTGTGTGTTGGTTTCCGGTACACCTTGCTAGACAATCTCCCACGCTGATCTCGCTGAACCAAGACATCAAGAAACGGGAGTGCACCATTACACTCCTTCTCAATGGTGAACTTGATCTTGGCATGCCGCGCGTTGAGATGATCCAGCACCCGGTCCACATCCTTGTGCGACACAACAGCAAACACGTCGTCCACATAACGCCACCAAAACCTAGGTCTATGTGGGCAGCCCTCTAATGCTTTCCGTTCGAAATCCTCCATAAAGATGTTGGCCACCACCGGTGCTATCGGAGAACCCATTGCCACTCCCTCAATCTGCCTATAGTATTCACCTCGCCATACAAAGTATCCACTCGTCAGGCAAAACTCGATAAGCCCCATGTACTCGGTAGGTAAATCGTTCTGAATGACCATCTGTTTAATTATGTCTATAGTCTCCTCTCGACGTGAGGAGCGAGCGCGGGCAGTGTTACGAGCGACACCGCCGCGAGAACACTCATCCTGAAGAAGAACTCCCGAAGAGTTCGAAAAATGTCGCCCGGAGTGACATTGAATACGTGAGTTGAACCGTGTGATTAGAAGTTTTATTTTAACATGTCTCACGAAAGTTTAAATTCGACAGTAATATACTTTAACTAGCTTTTGCCCGCGGCTTCGCCCGCGTAGTAAAAGTAATTTTACAATAATTATTGAATTGCTACGCCGCCTACTAACCTACTACTACTAACTTCCCCTACTAATAACCCTTCATCATAACCCATCATGGTAAATTAATTTTTATTTACTATTATATTTATGCCCGTGTGGTGGTGGGTTATGCCCGTGTGGTGGTGGGTTAAAATTTCACCACCCTCTTTCTTCCCGTGTGTGTCGTACAAGTCGATTAAGAGAGCAGGGTTGAAGTGTGTCCTGGGTGATGGGCTAACAACCTAAGCAATATCACTTTTTGTCGATCTTTTATACCCACATTTATGCTAAAAGTGACGCTGGAACATAAAGTTCATGTGCTCTGCCTGCCCCTTTTGGGAATAAAAACGTCAATGTATGTATGTATGTACGTATTTCTGTTATTCAATTTACAATCATGATTAATGAGAATCTGTCCTCTGGAATAAAAGCTACTTTATGTTCATGAACACTAATGTTGAAATACCAAAATATCTCCACGAATTTCAAGTCAAATTTGTGGCCTGGACATTGCTATAGGCTTGTTTCCTAAGATTTTTTTTCCATGCTTTTCGAACCAGTATTTAACATAAATACCAAAAAATTTGTTTTAATTTAACGGCGGCCAAAATGCTTAACTTATTAAAAGTAAGCAGATCTTCGTGCAGCACCTTGAATGTACTTATTACGGATGCAGGCACTTTCCCAATGTCTCCTACCCTCCCGTCCCGCCGCGCCGCCCGCACTCGCCTAGGTACCGATTGCTGACGATCGACATGGCACCAAATACAAACTTTAAAACCTATAACCCTATATAACGCGGGTCTCGTTCCATAACTCAAAAGCAAAAATAGAACCCTTATTTATAGGATCACGTGTGGCTGTCTGTCAGTCCGTCTGTTACAACCTATTTGCTACGAAAAAAACTGGACCGATTGAATTGCAATTTGGCACAAACATTTTCATGAATTTTCATGTCCACAACATGACATTTCAAAATCTATGTGATTTTCGTTATTAACGTCCCAAAAAACCGTAATAACAACGCCCATATTGATATTTAGACGCCACGTTGGAATGTAAAATCGTTGTTGTTTTCCTAATCAGCGACTCGATAAACCATAGAAACAATAGATGCCGATGTTGATTTTCAGATTTTGTCACCACATGTCTCCTTTTAGGGGTTGAATTCTCAAAAAACCGGAAACACTTGTTTACTCATTTATCGTTAGGAATTATCCTGTGAATTCTCGAATAAAATTGTCTAACTAAACTTTTTTTTCCATACAAACTTTGGACCTCCTTTTTAACCCCTTTAGGTGTAATTATTTCAAAAACGCTGAAAGCACTTTATTTGTAAATTAATAATTTTAGTAATCTGTCCACAAAGTTTTAAGTACGTAGTAGCTAAAAATAAGTTTCCCTTATACAAAATTTGGACCCTCATTTAACCCTCTTAGCGGTGGAATTTTATAAAACGCTGAAATTACTTTTTTTTTATCCTAATAAGTTATCTTCCTACAAAGTCTCAAGTCTCTAGTTCAATAAATAATGTTTCCCCTCCACAAACATTGCATCCCTATTTAACCACCTAAGGGGAAGAATTTTATAAACCGCTGAAATTACTTTTTTGTATCTGAATAATGATATTCCTACAAAGTTTCAAGTCTCTAGTACAAAAAAATATGTTTCTCCCATACAAACTTTGCACCCCTATTTAACCCCCTTAGGGATAGAATTTCCAAAAATCCCGTCTTATCCCTTGCCTACGTCATAAAATGAAGTTCTGGTGTAAATTTCAAGTTTCTAGTCCCAGTAGCTTTGAATACGAACTTTGCACCTCTATTTTACCCCCTTAGGGGTGGAATTTTATATAAAGCTGAAAATACTTTTTTTTGTATCCTTTGTAAAAAACCTTACCAAGTTTCAAGTCTCTAGTTCAATAAATAATGTTTCCCTTATACAAACATTGCACCCCTAATAAACCCCCTTAAGGGTAAAACTTTCCAAAACCTTTCTAAAACGCTGAAATAACTTTTTTCGTATCTTTATTAGTAATATCCCTACAAAGTTTTAAGTCTCTAGTACAAAAAATCATATTTCTCCCATACAAACTTTGCACCCCTTTTTAACCCCCTTTGGGATAGGAGTTCCAAAAGTCCCGTCTTATCCCTTGCCTACGTCATAAAAGGAAGTTCTGGTGTAAATATCAAGTTTGTAGTCCTAGTTGTTTTGAATACAAACTTTGCACCATTATTTAATCTCCTTAGGGGTGGAATTTTAAAAACTCTTTAGATATTTTTATTTGTATCCTAATAAGTAATTTTCCTACAAAGTTTCAAGTCTCTAATACAAAAAATAATGTTTCTCCCATACAAACTTTGCAACCCTATTTAACACCCTTAGGGACAGAATTTCCAAAAATCCCGTTTTATCCCTTGCCTATGTCATAAAAGGAAAATCTGGTGTAAATTTTAAGTTTCTAGACACAATAGTTTTTAATTCAAACTTTGCACCCCTATTTAACCCCCTTAGGGGTAGAATTTTATAAAACGCCAAAAGTACCTTTTTGGTATAAATAAGTAATCCTCCTACAAAGTTTTAAGTCTCCAGTTCAATAAATAATGTTCTCCCATACAAACTTTGGACCCCCATTTCACCCCCTTAGGAATAGCATTTCCAAAAATCCTGTTCTATCCCCTGCCAACGTCATAAAAAGAAGTTCTGGTGTAATTTTCAAGTTCCTAGTCCCAGTAGTTTTGAATACAAAATTTGCACCCCTATTTAATCCTCTTAGGGGTGGAATTTTCTAAAACGCTGAAAGTACTTTTTTGTATCTTTATAAGTAATATCCCTACAAAGTTTCATGTCTCTAGTACAAAAAATTATGTTTCACCCATACAAACTTTGCACCCCTATTTAACAACCTTAGGGATAGAATTTCCAAAAATCCCGTCTTATCCCTTGCCTACGTCATAAAAGTAAGGTCTGGTGTAAATTTCAAATTTGTAGTCCCAGTAGTTTTGAATACAAACTTTGCACCCCTATTTGACCCCCTTAGGGGTGAAATTTTGTAAAACGCTGAAAGCACTTTTTTTGTATCTTAATAAGTAATCTTCCTACAAAGTTTTAAGTCTGTAGTTCAAAAAATAATGCTTCCCCCATACAAACTTTGGACCCCGTTTTACCCCCTTAGGGGGTGAGTTTTGAAAAATCCTTTCTTAGTGCTCCCCTACACCTTATAAGGAACCTACGTGCCAAATTTGCAATCCGTAGACCCAGCGGTTTGGGCTGTGCGTTGATATGTCAGTCAGTCAGTCAGTCAGTCAGTCAGTCAGTCAGTCAGCTTCTTCTTTTATATATTTAGATGAAGTTCTGGTGTAAATTTCAAGTTTCTAGTCCCAGTAGCTTTGAATACGAACTTTGCACCTCTATTTTACCCCCTTAGGGGTGGAATTTTATATAAAGCTGAAAATACTTTTTTTTGTATCCTAATAAGTAAAATACTTACCAAGTTTCAAGTCTCTAGTTCAATAAATAATGTTTCCCTTATACAAACATTGCACCCCTAATAAATCCCCTTAAGGGTATAATTTTCTAAAACGCTGAAATAACTTTTTTCGTATCTTTATAAGTAATATCCCTACAAAGTTTTAAGTCTCTAGTACAAAAAATCATATTTCTCCCATACAAACTTTGCACCCCTTTTTAACCCCCTTTGGGATAGGAGTTCCAAAAGTCCCGTCTTATCCCTTGCCTACGTCATAAAAGGAAGTTCTGGTGTAAATTTCAAGTTTGTAGTCCTAGTTGTTTTGAATACAAACTTTGCACCCTTATTTAATCTCCTTAGGAGTGGAATTTTAAAAACGCTAAGATATTTTTATTTGTATCCTAATAAGTAATTTTCCTACAAAGTTTTAAGTCTCTAGTTCAATAAATAATGTTTACCTCATACAAATATTGCACCCCTATTTGAACTTCTTACGGGTAGAATTTTCTAAAACGCTGAAATGACTTTTTTGTATCCTAATAAGTAATATCCCTACAAAGTTTCAAGTCTCTAATACAAAAAATAATGTTTCTCCCATACAAACTTTGCAACCCTATTTAACACCCTTAGGGACAGAATTTCCAAAAATCCCGTCTTATCCCTTGCCTATGTCATAAAAGGAAAATCTGGTGTAAATTTTAAGTTTCTAGACACAATAGTTTTTAATTCAAACTTTGCACCCCTATTTAACCCCCTTAGGGGTAGAATTTTATAAAACGCCAAAAGTACCTTTTTGGTATAAATAAGTAATCCTCCTACAAAGTTTTAAGTCTCCAGTTCAATAAATAATGTTCTCCCATACAAACTTTGGACCCCCATTTCACCCCCTTAGGAATAGCATTTCCAAAAATCCTGTTCTATCCCCTGCCAACGTCATAAAAAGAAGTTCTGGTGTAATTTTCAAGTTCCTAGTCCCAGTAGTTTTGAATACAAAATTTGCACCCCTATTTAATCCTCTTAGGGGTGGAATTTTCTAAAACGCTGAAAGTACTTTTTTGTATCTTTATAAGTAATATCCCTACAAAGTTTCATGTCTCTAGTACAAAAAATTATGTTTCACCCATACAAACTTTGCACCCCTATTTAACAACCTTAGGGATAGAATTTCCAAAAATCCCGTCTTATCCCTTGCCTACGTCATAAAAGTAAGGTCTGGTGTAAATTTCAAATTTGTAGTCCCAGTAGTTTTGAATACAAACTTTGCACCCCTATTTGACCCCCTTAGGGGTGAAATTTTGTAAAACGCTGAAATTACTTTTTTTGTATCTTAATAAGTAATCTTCCTACAAAGTTTTAAGTCTGTAGTTCAAAAAATAATGCTTCCCCCATACAAACTTTGGACCCCGTTTTACCCCCTTAGGGGGTGAGTTTTGAAAAATCCTTTCTTAGTGCTCCCCTACACCTTATAAGGAACCTACGTGCCAAATTTGCAATCCGTAGACCCAGCGGTTTGGGCTGTGCGTTGATATGTCAGTCAGTCAGTCAGTCAGTCAGTCAGTCAGTCAGTCAGCTTCTTCTTTTATATATTTAGATTTCCTTCTCTGTACATCTACGATGTTCATAAAAAACAATCCCGTTATGTTTACAGTGAGAAATCCTGGTACACAAAGGCTCCGTTCCAAATATGGTTATAATATGTCCAGTGGAACTAAAAAAAATACCACCAAAGCCTTTTAAAAAACAGTTGTTTGACTGGCTGGTGAAACAGTGTTTTTATTGTATAAGAGATTTTTTACACTTAGTATAGTATAAGTATAAGTGTATGATAAGATATAAAATGTAAGTAAAATAACTCATAAATGATTGACATTTGACATAGTATAACGTTATCTATCGACGCGGAATCTGCGTTAGCCGATCAAAAAACTCTTTATGTCCACGCAATAAGAGCGAAAAAGACGTTGATCGGCTCGGCCGACGCGAAGCGACGTCCATCGACGGTATTACGAACAAAACACGAGGAATGTGGTACAAACCACTGGGCGAAAGCCGATTCCGCGTCGATAGGTGTGGGGAGATCCTAATAGACCTAAGATTAAATATAATTGTACACCTCTGTGACACAGGATGTAGAGAACATAAATCATCTATAAGTATAACAGCTCTTTAAACCCATAACCATGCAATAAATTATTTTGATTTGATTTGATTCCTTGAGGATGTTCTGTCTATCATGCGGCGAAGGATTATCTTTCTGGCGAACAGCTGCAAGTGGGCGAGAACTGATAAATACGAGTACGACACATGACAAAACCTTTCTATTGTCGACACGTGTATTTAAGAGAAATTATAAATAACACTACAGCTTCTAAAAGCTGTTACAATGCGTGTGCTGTGAAGCTAATAGACACCTATTTATAAATAGCAGTCGGAAACCGTTCAAACCATTCTGTGGTTGTTTAACTGGTTTAGACTCTTACCGTCCCGCTTCCACGGCTTTAATAGACGCTGCCACCGCAATAATAAATTTTACTTAAGAATAAAAATTCACCATAACTTAATTCTAGAATGATTTCGTCTTGAAAAAAACTTGTAAATTACTAAACGAATTTTGACCCCCTGTTTCAGCTATGATTTTCGAGAACGAAAGTAGGTATATTTTGTCCTTCAACTATATCTTACCTAACCACATTTTATTCAAATCATCTCGTCGAGAAGCATAAAAAGTAACATACATAAATATACACATGATTATCTTGTTTCATAAAATTATTACGAAAATGAATAAGATATTCACATATCTACTTTACACACATTGCCTATAGTGTAAAAATAATAAAACCAGACACAGTAGAAATCCATACTTCCATACTCCATACTAATATTATAAATGGGAAAGTGTATGTGTTTGTTTGTTTGTCTGACTTCCACGGCAAAACAAAGAGACGAATTGACGTGATTTTTTAAGTGGAGATAGTTGGAGGGATGGAGAGTGACATAGGATAGTTTTTATCCCCGAAATCATCCCCTTAAGGGGTGAAATGGGGGGGGGGTGAAAGTTTGTACTGAGCTGCGATATAAATGAGTTCCACGCGGACGGAGTCGCGGGCAGAAGCTAGTATGCTATATTTTTGGTTGCGGTGTGAGCAAAAAAATTATGCCTTAGGAAGGAACAAGTACGTGGCCCTCTAATGTTACCTACCTGTTAAAAAAATCCAAGATCAATTCCGAACTCAAGATAATGGCTTTTTTATTCCACTATAAGTACCTCAACGGAACTTCCCTATGATAAATGGTACCAATGCAAAACTATTAACTATTAATGATTTAAACAAAGTCAAGAACATTTCAATTACTACGTTTTATTGATGAGCATTCTTAATTGATAGTGGGCACGCGAGAATGTTAAAGAACACATATTCAGTTCTCTCTCGGCTTCGCTATATGTACCGCGTTCAAAACGTTAAGGTCTCGTCCAAATAGCGTATATATATTTTTAAATTATTACATGAACGTTTGTGCATATGCCTATTTTTTTTTCTGTTACCGTTTTTATTATTGATCATTGATTCACTTAGTGGTGTATTTATTAAGTAGGTATATCTTGTTTTAAACCGTTGCGGAGTTTGTTGGTTTGTGTTTATTTTTAATGGAACACAAGGATGTCAGGATTTTCAGGTAATGATACAAATCAGAGTAGGTACAGAATTTAATTCCTAGGTGCATCAAATACGAGAAACATATTAGCAGTGCTTTTTAAGGCTGCATTATTTTGTTTCCCTAAAGTTTAGAGTCTATACTAACAAACACCGCCATACCATGAAATGTATAACAACATTTGGTACTAGATAATAGAAAAAAACTGCTTCTCTTACTTTCATTGAAGTTTTACTACTAAGGTCGTTAACAAAATAATAACCTAGTTTACCTTAATCGTTAGTTCCGGTTAAGACGAGACATCGTTTATGGACATTTTAGGAACACCCCAACTACGGAAGTAAAACTGTCTTTACGAGTTCAATCTGCGCGAGTAAATCTTCCAATAGGCCATCTGCTCCGGACTTGCCTTATCTGTGAAATTGATCAATAAATTATTTCTACTCATTAAATTCACATAAAACCCGCAATAAAATCCAGAATTGTTTTATAAATACCCGTTAAGATATCATAAACGTATATTGTAGTCATGTTTAAATACAAAGATGTTGCAAAACGAATACTTTTCAATCAGTATTTAATTAGTTCGCAGATTTTTGTGATTTGCGCATAACGATGATATCACCAAATTTACCCTGAGCTGAGCAAGGGTTTAAGCCTGATTCATAGTTAGGTATTTGAAGATGAGATGCTTGAATCAAACTATACCGGATGTACGAAACCGTTATTAGTTCTGTCACGTCACGACACGACACGTCAGTTAGGTTCGATTTCAACTTTTTATGATCGATTTTTTATTTTAATGGCTAAATAAGACTGTCCGTCAGAAGTGAGTTATGAATGTCGATTTAAAAAAGAAATTGAATCCCGAACACGAAATACCAGTTAGTACAGCTTTGACGAATTCATCTATGGTTAGAAATAGTATTCGACTGCCCCAAAATTTTCTCCAAGCCAACTTAGCCACTAGATGTAATAGTACATTGTGATACAAGTGAGGTATGTTGATAATTACATCAGAGGCGAAATTGTTCACGCGAACCGCGTGAGCGTGATAAGGAAGCCGAGGATGTAATTATCAGAGCTCACGCGTATCATACGACGTTTTTCAACACATTTTGCGAGGAAAATATCATTTTCATAAGATGAAAATGTTTTAGGCCTGCCAAATTATTTTATTTACATTGAGTAAATCATTAAGATGACTACAGGTTTTTACTCACAATTGCACATCGCCAAGAATTTCCAGTGGCGTCCATTCTATTTATCACTTTTCTAGTCACCACGAGTCAACATTTTTGATAATAACCAAACACGGCTAAACAAATCACAAATATTTGTGAAATAACCTATAAAGGCGGCAACAGTTTTTTTTTTCGTGAAGTTTTGCGCAGTGCGGGCACAGAAATCTCTAAACAGCCAATACAAAATAAAATAATACTTTGGTTTTATAATGTTATCTGTATTAATTCATGTAAAATGTTACTAAACGTGAATAGTTTTACTGAATTAAACGTTTCTATATCATGTGCAAAAAGAAATAGCCAATTAATTAACAAAAAGGATTTAATTTGTTTAGTCGAGCAAGTATCCATTTGCCGAGAATTAAAAAAAAAGCTATACAGTCTGTACACCCGGTTAATTTAAGAATGCACCATGTTCATGCATATATCATGCTGCAAGGTGCCAACGTGACTTCATCGGGATATAACCATAACACACAAGTGTTGTAATGTTATGAAACACGCGTGTTTAATATCCAGGATTATGAGCCTAAAAGCGACACAATAAGAGGCACGTTACGAGCAATTGTGTTGAAAAATAAATTAATAGGGTCCTATAGGTACACAAACCTTCAATAAATCGAGTTTGTACTAATCAATTTGTCTAGAATCAAAACTGATTATTACCATTATTTTAACCTACTCTAAAATAATGACGTTATCAATTCGATACGATTGTACGTAATATTATTGCATATGAAATATATTCACAGTTTACCTATAATCTATTAGGGATCCCAAACTGCACGATTATAACGCATTTCTCCTAATTAACGTAACTTTTAATCGGATTGTGAGCATTCTTTATTTTATTGACATACGTGTTGAAGTAACGGCACTTTACCTTACCTTACTGATTTCGTCTAGGTTGTATTTACTTACCTAATTATATCTCATATTTTTGAATTAATCGCCAAGGTTTTTGTTCCCAACCCATTCGCAAAAACTCGTGTGGTGTCGGGTTAGAATAGCACCACCCCCTTTCTTTCTGTGGCTGTCGTACGAGTCGACTAAGGGAACAGGGTTGAAATGTGTTTTGGGCGATGGGCTATTTTTATGCTAAACGTGATACCTACTGGAACCCAAGTTTCATGTGCTGCCTCTTTTCATCCATTAAACAGACGGGTGAAGGTCGTGCCTATATAAATCCGTATCTCCTACAAACATAGTTTTAATACTTCGGGGTACTAAATACAGAAAAACCGGCCAACTGTGAGTCGGACTCGCGCACGAAGGGTTCCGTCCGGGAGCCCCCTGAAATATTTAATTTATACTATTTTTTAAATTTTTGTTATAGGAGCAACAGAAATACATCATCTGTGAAAATTTCAATTGTCTAACTATCACGGTTCATGAGATACAGCCTGGTGACAGACGGACGGACAGACGGACGGATACCGGAGCCGTAAGGCTAATAGGGTCCCGTTTTTATACTTTGGGTACGGAACCCTAAAGGAACTATCCTTAGTTAAGCTTGCTGCAGGCATAAACGATGCTAAAACCATGCAAAATTTCAAAGCTTTGTTTTTTTTTATGTGACCAAGTGAAGTGCGCTCTTAATAATACCATCCGCAACCACTCTAAACCACACGCATCAACCATAATCTGTGTACACCGTTATCGCTACAAACGTATGCAGTACGCTTACCATGAGTTTGACAATGACGGCTTACGCTAACGAGTATCGAGTCAAGCCGTCATTGTCAAACTCATGGTAAGCGTACAGCTCTCATAGCGTCAACACATATTTACCCGTTAGTCGCCGCATTTTGTTAACTTTGTCTACTAGGTACTAATTTAAGTTTAACCACCGAAATACGATAATAATAAACAACAGTTTATTTTTAGGGTTCCGTAGTCAACAAGAAACTTATGGTTTCGCAATGTCCGCCTGTCTGTCCGTCTTCGGTTTAGCTCAGTAACCATTACCACTAAAAAGCTAGGATTCGGCTTTGGTATATAAATCGATCATGCCGACAAAACAGTACAATTAAATTTTGGAAAAAAAATGTTTTAGCGTACCTAAAGCGGGCATGTAATTCCCCCCCCCCCCCTCTGCCAGCTAAATGGCTACTACCTACTTGTGAAAAAATTCGTGGTAGTAGTACATATATTATAATTAATTTAAAAGGAATATCACGAACAAGTAGACATAAGTATTTACCGAGTAATAGTCGAACAACTTAATGTGTACTTGGAAAGGCCGATGTAATGACAGACAGGCAACTACGGAACCCTACACTGCGCGTGGCCCGACACGCACTTGGCCGGTTTTAAATAAGTAGTAAGTCTAAAGTAGAGACTCAAACAGAGAATTTGGATAGCGGCTCGCCGTGCGCCCAACTCTCTCCCCTCGCCCTCCTCTCCCCGCCACCGGCGCTTGGCTACCCCGAGTACATCCGCGTGCATCAGCCGTGGCATCCCGACTTCTGGCACTTGGCTACCCCGAGACGCCGAAGCCCTCCGCTCCCCTCACTCCTTCCAAGGCCGCTTGGCTAACCCGGGCGCTCTAGCCTGAGGAGTGAGTAATAGGGCCGCCCCGTCATCCCTGGCCGCTTGGCTACCCCGAGTGCTTGCCGGGATTACGAAACCCAACCCGAACCCGCGCTCCTACCTGGCGCTTGGCTACCCCGAGTGAAAGCCGGAGGATCGCGATCCCCCCGTTCCCGTCTCGCCAACCCCGTATTGAGATACCGGGACAACCGTGCCCCAACTCGCGAGAGATAGCGATAGCCTAGGTTTAAGGTGATCTTAGTTAATTAAAAGGGCGACAAGACCCATTTCTTAACACTAATCCGACCGCTGTTATCATTTACCCCTGCTCCCGCCTGGCTCTTTCCCGTCTGAGTTAGCTAGGAAACCCTCGAAAGCCCTTCAGGCAGAGGGATATGTTTGTGTGGCTAAACCCACATCACATTTGGCAACACAAAATACGCAAAACGGCTGAACGGATTGATATTCAATTTTAGTCTATGAATAGAGTATAGCCTCCAGGCTATACTCCATAAAAAAAAACCCATAAATCCATTTACATATCTAATACTTTTTATCCGAGTCAAAGTCCAACAAAAGGAAGTCAACGCGAACGAAGAGCTAGTTTATTATAAAATCCAATGTTTGCTTCTTAATCTTACGAGTTATCAGTGTAATTTAGCACGGTCACATAATGTAGGAACTGTAGGTACGAGTATGTTGGCTTGACATTGCTTCAATTACGTCAGAATTACGAGATGCCGATGCGAGATGAAGATATTGCTTATAATTATTGTAAAAGTAAAGCCTGCCGTCAGTGTATAGAATATCGATATCAGAAGTTAACAGATTATCTTATCTGATAATAACACAGCCGATGGAGTATTTGAAAAGAACAAATATATAGGACAATATGTACTCGCAAAAAAGATTGATCAAAGATCTACTCGTACGTGTTCTGTCTTCTACTGGACTTCCGCGAATACATACGTATTTTGCCTCGAATTCCCGTCCGCGGTAGATGACGGATTAAGTCGAATTGATTACATTGGGATAGCTGGTAATTAATGTAACTATCGAGCCTATGCATGTTTTCACCTTGTTATGTTGGATATTAAACAGTAGGCCAGAAAGGCCCAGTGAAGCAAAATGTCGAGTGCGGTAAAAGATGAAGTATCCCTCAAGCGATTGATGGTTAAATCAACTGGTAAGTTAAATGGTGTCCTGGGGCCTATACCGCAAAACTTTACAAGTCTACAATTAGACAAAATTGTACAATCTGCCATAGAATAGTTCTCAATTTTATCAAATTGTACGCTTGTAAAGTTTTGTGGTATACGCCCCTGGCCTTCGATTACAACCACTAGTAATAATCGTATATTGATTTTAACAAAGTGATAATTTTTCACATAAATTATTCAATATACATTGAATATGTTACGAAGAGAGTACGAGTATTTAATTAGAAGACTGCTAATGCGGTGGTAAGTGGCTACAACGATATGACTACATATAGCACCAAGCCGTTTTGGTGTTCATTAGTAAATATGCATTTACTAAAAAAATATTGTGCTTATATTTTAGCTATGTATATACTCGTACTACGATTATATACCTCCACACTTAGGGCTAGGTCGGTCTCGGGTCAATTTATCTGTTACCAAGAGACAATTAACATTTGTACGCTGTTTATTAGGGTTATCTATTCCAACAATTCACATTATTATATGAGCACTGCAAGTTTGACATACTTAATAACATATAAAAAAATATTCTGTTATCTTCAGCTTCGGTATGTGGTTGAGAATGTATGTGTGTGTGTGAGCATTTGAACGATCGCGTGTGCATGAGTGTGTGTGTTATGATGGCACCTTCAACAGTTGCTCTGTACCTTTTAAATCAAGTGTTTTGATCCACTTCATTAATTTTAGTTTTGCTATACTGGAAGGAGGTACTCAGGGAACCTAGTAGCAAAAGTGGTTTTAGTGGGACGGACCTTAAAGACACGTTTGCTAAAACGTATCGTATAATATATATATAAGCTTTAGACTTGATTACTTTATGTTGTATCGTCATTGTTATTCTGATTACCGCAAGCTTACGCACGCTGAGCACATCCATGTCATTATATTCTTGTATACAATATAATTATACAATTTTATGTTAGACGTCACTTGATATATGCTCAGATACATACACAGAAAGATTACGTATTAAAAACTGAACAAGGTGTTTTCAGCGTTTTTGTAAATTCCAACCCTAAGGTGGTTAAAAAGGGGTGAAAAATTTGTATGAGAGGAACTGGGGATGTGGATGGAAAGTTCTACGTCTTTTGCCTTTAGATAATTTTGCCGTTATAACTATAACGGTAGCCCGGACTAACATGAGTAAAACTGCTGGACAGATTTAGGCAAAAATCTAGTAATGTAGCTTAGTAGACTTTTTTTTAATAGGTTAAGTAAGTAATACATAAAACGTCTATTGATGATTCTTAAGATACTTATATTTGTAAAAACGGAGTTTTCAATTTAGATTTAGCAATTATAACTAACGAACTCATCGCACTGTTACCTTTTAAGCTTAATCTCTGAACGGATTTACACGAAAAATTTTGCTAACAGATAATTTGAGACCCTTGGAAGAAAATATAGGGTAGTTTTTATCTCGGAAATCATCCTTTAAGATCATATAAGTTTTTTAGGACAGTAATAATTAAGATTACGCCTAAATTAATTTAATAGCAAAAATTTTGCTAAGACCATAACAAGTTCTACGCGGACGTAGTCGCCGGCGACTGCTGGTAAATATTACTTTGTGAGACCCTAGTCCCATCCAATTTCTTAGTCAACTATAGGGGGTGAGTCCTAGCTCACCCCCTTAAAAGTATTACCTGTTTCACTTCCTTGATTTAAATGCAAGGGAAACTGGCCATACATCAAATAGTGAAAGGTCTCGTATTGTGTAGATATATAATATAGATCTAGAAATATCTGGACACATGAAAAATCCAAGACTTGGAAAAAAATATTTATGCCGGGTCACTTCCAATAAGGCTCTTATCGCCGTTATGAATTATTTAACACATTACATCATAATTATGACGCAGTTTAGTAGATCTCTTACCACACTTATCATAGAAGCAATATTTGTCTTGATTTCTCGTTTGTATTTACACGTAGTTTTGTTTAAATTTTATAGATGAGATAAAATGATACTGAGTAACACAGGCGGAACAGTATCCGTTATGCTCTTGACGCTAACTTAGTCCAGACAGTAACTAACTACACACTAAGTTCAAAAATTGGATTATGAGAACTGGAATTTGATAAGGGCGGGCTTCAATTGTTTGTTTTCTAAATGCAAATTGGTGCTGGCGTTTGTGTTTGTGGTTTTATAATTTGCATTAATTATGAAGGTCGACAGTGAGAATAATTATACAGGTAAGTAAATCTAGTAGCAAGTAGAAGATGTTATATAGGGCTATATACAGCAATTACCGGTTTTTGAAATTACTAGGTACTTCAACTTCAAGCCGTTCAACAAAACAAAAGCATGTTCCCATGCGCATGAAATATTATAGGCTTAATGTTTTACGTGTAAATGCTAATAACTGGACTTGTTCGGCGTTAAAACAAAACAATTATGCTCAAGATTTTATCGTCTAGAAAACATTCGCAGGATAAGTAAAAGTCAAATATTTAGCTTCATGATCCTCAGTCTACTACGACAATTTTGGAAATTAACGTTTCAAAAATGGAATACAATAAAATATAATACACAATTAGGACGTTTATTTGAGAACACTTACCGAAGATCATTGAAAACACAAGATCATTGTATAATTTGAGTAAAAAAAACTAAGTAGGTATTTATTCTCAAGAAGTCCATGATCTAGCTAATAGATTAAATCTTTAACCATACAAACTCATAAGAAAATCTAGTTCGATATAAAAAAACAACAAAAATCTAATCTTGTCTTAATGACACAACACAACACAGTAACAACATTAGACTCCTTATAAATTCGATTTTAGCCATAAAGGTATTAAAATGAACGAAAACGCATCAACCCATGTGGCGAGCTCTATGCAAAAATTAGCGGCGACGATGAAAACACGTTCTGCCTATAACTAGCCAATCTTTTCGGTTTTCCTTAGCCTAAATCAAGAGCTTCGATTGCGAATGTTGTGATATTGTGTAATAGTACATTACGTACCTAGGGCGGTGAATTCGGCGATCTAGGCCATTCACGAATTCACCGCCCTAGGTACGTAATGCACTATTAGTATTCTCACCACTAGTATTCAGTTCAACTTCAGGATACACTTCACGCACGATGCAAATAATAGTTATTTGTTATACAAGGGTGCGAAGTTGTATTTTACACGCGAGTGTGGAATTGAAACACGAGCAAGCGAGGAAAGTGCAACATGCAAACCAACTTTAGTTAATTTTAATTATATTTTTCCCATACATTTTAAGACCAAGCGCCTGATGAAGGCAACAAGCATTTTTTTAAAGGTACTTAAATATTTATTTTATTCTGTTTTTAAGTATTAATAACAACAAATACTAAAAAACACAATAAAATAAATATAGTTTTTTTAGTATTTGTTGTTATAGCGGCAAAAGAAATACACCGTCTGTGAAAATTTTGTATTAAGAGCGTATTACGTTTTGTTATCTGTCAAAAGGTAACGTAAACACGCTCCAAGATCAAATTACTTTCCCCACTTGTGGATAAAACGCGTTTTTGCCCACTGATTTTAAAGGATAAAAGACGGCTTTCCGAGGCAGTGAGGGGAAAAGTTATTCCGCAATTGCTGAGGATCGTGATTCCCCAAGTTCATCAGCAATGAAAAATACGTCCTGAGGAGGAATTCTGTGGTACTGAGTAGAAAATCATGATCTAATCAAACGCACACTAACTTTTTTTTGCCAAGCAGGTGTACAATAGATACATACACAATTGAAAACGCATTCGTGATTAGCCTAATGATGCGTAATTTTGTTTGTCAGTCTGTGAACGATGCAATATTATCACGTATGTTACACATTGCATTATACCTTCTAACTTAAATATGCTGGTCGGTTATGTAATTCATTGTACGCGCGTCAGGTAGATCCAAATGTCAATTTGTTTGAGAAAAAAATAGTTGTGATTGTCCTAATGTACGTTCGAAGTGATACGAGATCGTCCCTGTGGTTTGATGATAAAGGCGGAAAGGTGGTACCTGTGCCAAAATAACGAAATTCTATTGAGTCTCAGCTGATCTATTTGTCGATGACAATTGAAAATGTAGAAAGAAAAGCACAGCGTACAACATTTCGAAGAACTTCAATGTCTCAACGACAACAACTTGGACAACAACAATAAAAGCAAACTGCAGTATTACATAGAAAAACTAACTATGAATTTAAAAATTATTCAAACTCAATTTTTTCATTTCACTAGACTTGTATAATGATTTGATAAAATCCCTGAAACGCGTCAGTGAGTTGACGAAACTAACGCGATAAAGATTTTTCCGCTCTTTTATAAAAAAAATAACCACGAAGACGGTGGCGGGAGCAGAGCTAACCATCTTCTAACCTATCCGCCATCCGAGTCTAAGTCCCAGAACCTTTAAATGACTAATGATTTAGGAGCCAATATCTGCGAGTTAGTTTGGTCAATTCACTGACGCGTTTCAGGGATTTATCAAATCACTAGACAAATCTAGTAAAATGAAAAAACGAGTTGCCTTTTTTGTCCGAATTCGTCATTTCACTAAACAGGTTCAGATTTTAGATCAAATTACTGATTTGTATTAGGTAAATGATAAAATGGATTGGCCATTTTAACATCCTGCGTGATTTGATCATTTCTCTGTTTTGACCATTTCACTGCGACATATACACTTCTCCCATAAATGCTCCCATGTTTTCAACCCGTCCAAGTAGTAGTTGACATCTTGCTCTGCAAAATAGTTGTTCACGACGGCAATGACCTCTTCGTTATTCGAAAATCTCTGTCCACCGAGCCAAGTTTTGAGTCTAGGAAAGAGAAAAAGTCGCTGGCAGCCAGATCTGGAGAATATGGTGGGTGGTCAATCAATTCGAATCGTAGCTCCTGAATGTTTGCCATGGCGATCGCTGACTTGTGAGACGGTGCGTTATCTTGATGAAACAACACTTTCTTTTTTTGCAAATGCGGTAGTTTTTTCGCAATTTCTACCTTCAGCTTGTCAAGTAACAATGCACAATAACCCCCCGTTGTCGTTTTTCCTTTTTCTAGATAGTCAACGGATATAACCCCGCGACTATCTCAGAACACGGGTGCCATCACTTTTCCGGCCGACGAAACCGTCTTCGCCTTCTTTGGGGTGCGCGTAGTCCACTGTTTGGATTGTGATCTCGTCTCAGGCGTAAAGTGATGAATCCATGTTTCATCGACAGTTATCAAGCGACGCCAAAAATCCGATTCATTTCGCTTAAATCGCTTCAAGAGATTTTCGGAAATGTTCATTCTCACTTGTTTTTGGTCCGAATTTAGCAAACGCGGCACCCAACGGGCGGCTAGCTTTCGCATATTCAATTCTTCAGTCAAAATATTACAAACTCGTTCTTTTGATATGCCTATGCCTTCTACTATCTCTCTGACCTTGATTGGTCGGTCTTCGAGCACTATTCGGTGTACTTTTTCGATAACATCTTGATTGGTCGCAGTTTTTGGACGTCCAAGGTGTCCCTCATCATTTAAACTGGCACGACTACGTTTAAATTCAGCTACCCAAAATTTCACTGTGGAAAATGACGGAGCAGACTTGCCGTAAACAGAATCCATCTCAGTTTTAATTTGGGTTGGCGTATTATTTTTCAAATATGAGAATTTAATCACAGCTCGGCACTCAATTTTATCCATTTTTTCCAGAACACAGAGGTTATTTTACAAAATAACCAATTTAAAAAAAAGTTGCGGACAAAAATGGCACATTTAACTTCTGAAAAAAGTATAATCGTGATGCCAAAGAGTTTTTATTTAAAAAGTTTTCAGACGACCCGGGTATTGACAATATGTCGATGTATTGACAATGTAATGTAATGGTTATATTCCCTTTGATTAATGTATTTAAACTTATTTCTAAGCGAGGCTCCATGGATCAATTTATATATCGCCCGAATAGCCTGTTTATGCAGAACAAAAATCGTACGAATCTCCGAAGCGTTCCCCCACATATAAATATAACATACATATGGCATAATGGTATGTATGTAGCTAAAATATATACTAATCAACCTGTTTTCTCGTTTGTTTATTGACGGATCTTGCTCACTCCAAATGCTGCAGAACTCAGTCTATTCGAGATATTAGCAATATCGGGACCAAGGAAAACTATATGCACAAACAACAATAAATTGCTCTACTGCACTTAAAGCTTGGCACATTCGTTCATGACACTCCCATGGTTTGCGGGCGATAGGGGACGAAGGACAGCCGGGGTGGTATGAAGTGTGCGGGCGGCGGGGCTGTCAGTCAGGAGCGACAATCGGCCGCCGTGCAGTTGGCGGCAACATGTGTACATGAGCACGGCCGCTCGTAACAAAACGCACACGAGATTGCTACGCAACGATGAGTCCGCTGATAGGCAAAGTTATTGGACGTCAAGCAAACAAATTGTATATAAT
Organism: Epinotia demarniana; assembly: GCA_945867215.1. Lineage (NCBI taxonomy): Eukaryota > Metazoa > Arthropoda > Insecta > Lepidoptera > Tortricidae > Epinotia > Epinotia demarniana. The sequence continues at coordinate 36,881,094 of OX244260.1, read as the reverse complement.
GTATATAGCCATTTAGAAAACTTAAGGACGATCCAACTTCAATGTCGACGATAAATATACTTATACAGTGTCAACGAATGACATCGGAGACCTACAGGGTGATTGCGATACTTTTCGAATTAACTTTAACCCTTATCACACTTTTACCTTCAGTAACTCGCGTCAAAACTGTGGCATCTTTGGGAATGGCGAGCCTAAGAAAGTACGATACTTACAACGCACAGGGGGGCTAGTACTCTAAGTTTTATGTCGGACATAAAGCATTCGTCCCATTCTGGCAAATATGTGAGTGCAAAAGGGACAAATGCTTTACGTCGGACATAAAACCTAGTGTGCTTAGGGGGTCAGATATCCGTAGATATGTTTACACTTGCACCTTATTGCTTTGTGAGGCCAAACATTTTAACATAGCTTTGACGTCGACCGAACAAAGAAATTGTATATGTGTCGCAATGGCCAAAACAGAGATTTCAACAAATCCCTAAGAGATTTGATCAAATCACGCAGGATGTTAAAATGGCTAATCCATTTTATCATTTGCCTGATACAAATCAGTCATTTGATCAAATCTCTGCGTTCTTCTGCGGAAGCGTTTTGGAACCGCCCTGTGCTAACTTGGACTGGGGGGTAGTGGGGGCAAATTGTCAGGTATTTTAGTTAAACAGCATTTCATTATATAAAGAACGTACACGCTTTATTTATTTACTAACAATATATTTACACGGCATTACGAACAAGCCAATACACCGAGAAATTAAACATTGTAAAATAACAGTACACAAAAACACATTCAGTATGGACAACATCTACATAGGTTACATCAAACAAAAATACTGGACAGCCTATCATCGATCTACTCACAATACCTTAGACATTCACGGCACACAGTCGCCCACGCTTTCAGGCAACCACTGTTTCAATCGGCTGCCTCGCTTCTTTTTTCATATTTATTTTCCATTTCCGCCCCAGTCCAGCCAAGTCGGCTCAGCTCGGGTTGCACAGGGCGGTTATACAACACTTCAGGTGGTCAAATACTGCGAGCCATCCGGTTGCCTCTTGGGCACTGCAACTACGCATCATTGCTCTGAATACTGTACTCATGGGGCCTATGATATTAGGAGTAGGTATTTCATCTTTCATTCAAACTTTGATGAAATAATACCCGATTCACTTCCAGAAGATGACGTCAAGAAAACACCCATGCAAATATTGGAAGAGGCTTTGGAGTCATGCAAATTCGGTTATTTCAACTACAAGCTAATGTTCGCTACTCTGATGGCGGTGTACTCCTACACAAGTGTGACCACAACGTCGTCATACATTTTGTCCAGTGCAGAATGTGATCTCAACATGAGTATTATGCAAAAAGGATTATTGAACGCTATGCCTTTTTTTGGTAAGTTAGAAACATCAGTAAAGAGTCCTTTCCGTAGGTGGTTAAGGCTCAAATTCTAATGTATAGAAAAAATACGTATAGAAAAATTATATATTTGTGACGGTATTAGAAAGAAAATTAACGCCATATATGTGAGGCTTTTATTTGGAAACTTCGTAAACTCGGGAGTTTCATATTGAATTGAAATTTTGTACGTTGTGTGACTAGATTATTATCAGGATCATCATCATGCTTCGAAATTATAAGTTCCTGCATGAAAATCCCTTTGTGTCATGATGCGTTAGAGATTTCCTCTATGAGCCATAAAGTAAAAAAGTTTAGTCATGAGTAACAGTTAGTTTGAATAATATATGTTTCTAACTTTTATTTACTAATGCAATTTCATTTACTTTCAGGGCAGGTGGGCGCGGCTCTGTTTACCGGGTTCATAACAGACGCATTTGGGCGCAAGTTATTCCTAGTTTGGGGACACGCCGGCATGTTTATTTGCACTCTCATCGAAGGTACCAGCCAAACATATTGGATGCTGTTGTTAGGGAAGCTTCTAGACGGAATATTGTGAGTACCGACATTCGTAAGAGATTGTCACAGATTTAATTTACAGTATGTAAATAACTCAACGGAAAGCAATTTATTTAAGTAAATTATTTTAAAACGTTAAATTTTGGATGAAATGGTCTTGTTTGATAATACGCGCCAGGCCTGGCATGTATGGTCCTTCAAACCATATTTAATAAGGGAATTGAAAGTGAACACACGTCACGTAATAAGTATTTCAAGAAAAGTTTACCTAAATAAATATGCATTTAATGACGTACGTACTTAAAATAAATGCAATAAGCATGCATTAATCCTCGGTGTTATTCTTTGTTTTTTTTTTCTTATTTTATAGGAGGATGATTACAATTTTGGGTAAGGTTATATTTAACTCTCTTAAATTCGATAACACGGCTTAAAAAATGTAAAAATGTTTCTCTAATTCATTGCGTGTGATGCCAGTATAAAACGCTTGTCACGCCGCAATTTGCGCAATGTCATGGTGTGGCATGCTCCAATATTACTAAGATGAACTAGATAGTACAACAGAAAAAATACCGTCCACGTTTTAACGGCTTCAAATATTGGTCTATCGTTGAGTCATACTTACAATAATTGTATGTTGCCGTTAAAATTAGTCTTAGTCTGACACTGTGACATTTACTTTTGTGAGATAGAGATAAAACACATTTAAGGTAACAGAGATATGTTAAGTTTTATGAATACGGGCGCTAGTGTCTATCGCCAGTGTCTGTTATCTTATGTTTCGTTAAAAATATAACAGTCCTCTAATAAGGAAATCTATGATACAAGAGAGATAAACTTAGCCTAGATAATAGGTAGCTATCTAACTATATTTGTACAGTGAACTCGTTTACTCTCGAGTCAAAATATGAGATACGTAACAGCAACTGAAGAAACTAGTCAAATGTAGTATAAGGAACGAGCTGTTGATCAGACAAACGTGGATAATTAAATATGAATGAACAAAAGTAGTGTTGATATATAAATCACAGCGTCATGCATGACTTAAAGATATCTTGTTATCTAATTGCCTGCTACTACAGACCAATGATACTCTACTAGTTCACGCTAATGACCTAAGTAATGGTTTAAAGAATGTATTGTTCATTTTATCTCTGGTTAAATGACAATTATAGCCACTAAATATTAATTGACATGTTGCGTGTACACAGTATCCATAGGCACAGAATAGATAATAGTACAATTACAGAAGGGACACTCCTTTGATCTTTACAAAAGTCGCTTTTTTTCTCAGCCAAAACATTATATGACTTATGGCCCTCGACGACGACGTCGCTACGACCTCGACGACGCTACAAGTAGATGCCGGTGCCCCAACGTTGGGGAACCGGCATATGTACTTGTAGCGATGAACATAAATCGCGGAGTGTCCCGCGCCTGCCATAGGATTAATAATTATATGGATGTGTTTAACTTTCCAGTTTGAGTTTCACATTCAGCGCAACAGCCGTCATAGTGTCCGAGTTCACACACAAAGGCGTAAGAGACCGAGTAATGCTCGTGTACTCGTCTTTTATGTCTTTATCTCTGATATTATGCGCGCTGGTAGCTTGGGGTATGCTACCGCTGCCATGGAACTTTGTCATCATTCCAGGATACTTTGGTAAGGTATTATTGAGATCTAACTAATTTTGATTTGGAACTCCGTCGCGCTTGGGAAAAGGTTGCATATTTATGAACAAAGATGATTCGCATATGGGTTCAATAGGGCAAAAATGTTATCGGCTCCTGTTTACTTCAGGGTCAGTTAACCTGTATAATGGCTGCGATTAACAGCCGCTGTGATAAACATGGTCGGAAATGATTTCACGAACGCGTTTTACGCATACCGAGCTGACATGTCAAATGAGCATACTGTATAATTATTACCTTTCCAAAATTTGTTATTTAAAAGTCTTTTGTACATAGGTACCAAAAAACACTTGTATAGCGAGCCTCTAAGTCTGACCCAGACTACTCCCCGAGACACAATCAAGATGAAATTACGGCAATTGGTAGTATATATCGGTTTTGCCCAATGTTTGACTCCGCCATTTATATTTTATCTTGTATTATTCAATAAAGTTTAAATAAATATTTATATTTTTTATTGCTTTCCAGAATTACACGCGTGGAACATTTATCTCTACGCAACTTCTGTCTCGAGTTTGATAGCAATGTTATTGTTTATGCATTTGCCAGAGAGTCCTAAATTTCTTCTAACATTAGGAAAAGAAGCTGAAGCATTAGAAGTTATCAAGAGGATATATCACGAGAACAGCGGCCATCTAAAGGACTCTTTTCCCGTAAGTGTCATAAAATTAGTACAAGTTTTTTTTTTATAGTCTAAGAAGGTAGGTGCCGCTCGGCAAAAGCGTCCCCCTAGACTTCTCCAATCAAAATCAATATTATCCTATCATATGCCACATTGTTTAAAGTGAGGATTTGAACTTTTGAACAGAGCCAGAATATATAACATTTTCGCATGACTGTCGGACGAAAAAAACGGTTTTGTTCCAGAGAACGTTGGATTTGCAAAATCAATTTGAAGTCTTAATTTTTATGTTAATGATAACTTGTCGTCTTAATGATACATATTATGCTAACTAATACTTCAGCAAATAATGGAATGCAGATATAGAAGGTACGTAGTTTTCCGTAGACAATTCAACTAAACTATAATTTGAATGTCGCAAATTTACTCAATAAATAGATAATCAATATAGATGATACTTCCACCCATTAAAAACTTTAAAAGTGTCTAAGCATTCGTTTTTATGTACATGCGGTGAATACTCAAGCCATCTTATCTTATGTTCTGTTTTTAAATAAGTATTTATTATTAGGTACACCTGTTTGCAAACCTAAATAAATAAACGGACTAAGAAGACTTCGGCAGCAAAAGATCAGAATGGCACCTGAAATATAAATAATGATCATTAGAAATACAAACCCAATTGTTGCCACAAGTGCACGATCCTACTAAAATATATATAAAAAATATGACAAACTTTAAAATTCTCTGATTAAACCGCTTGTTGAAACGTGTTAAAAACACCAGAACCACGCAAATCTTGTGTAAAGCATCTTAATTGAGCGTCACTAAGCATCTCACCAACTAATTGCCAATTTTCCATAGCAACTCAGTAAGGAATAAATGTTGAAACTTAGTCGCTGACCTAAAACTTCTGTCACTTTTCGCTAACTTCCTTCTCTAAATTGAAACACCTCCTTTCAGAGCCTCTCAATCCATTTTGTAAAATATAGTTGTCGAGCAAATCGAAACTAGCGGCCCGAAATTGGGAAAACACATAACGAGCCTGGTTAATGACGGCACCCTAATAACGGAACCCTTTCAAGCCGTCTATTGCTGTCTCGTTAGTTTTATGTTTTGGAGAAGGTAGTTTTTTTACTGGCGTGTGGAGTTGTATATATTTGACATTTTGAGATTCTTTAGACAAAACTAACAAAAATTAGGATAATAATAATATAATAATAATTTACTTCATAAATCTTAGTTCTAATGTTAACATAGTGCATTGTTATTATATCATAGAACATTTATTACATGTACCTAAACTAGGATCAGATGTCCTGTATCTTAGGCAAACTAGAACACATTATACTAAGTAGGTTAAAACAAATTTATTAAAATCGTGTTGTGTACAAAAGTAGTATAAAGAAAACATTCTAAAATTATTGTTGGCTTAACACTAAAATAAACATTATACGTAAATTAACAATCAATAATTTTCTGGAGCGCTCACATTGTAAAATCAGCTTTAAGTCGTAACTCGGTCAATCATGTATTATGTAAATAAAAAAATAAACATTTTTAGCACATATGTACCTAATTGCCTTCAATTCGTTTTTAACGACCGTGTTTCCGTGAGGCAATTAATATTATTATAATATCATGTATGTTACAACAATGTTTTATACCGAAAAATATGAAATAACTACTAGGAACTTTCATAATCCACAGAGTTTAAGTATCGTTTTTCGGCTATTTTTCTAGCTGGGCATTCAGTACTGCCGGTTTCGTGGTCACAGGGCTTCTTGTAGAGCAGGCATGTTGCACATTTCGGCGGTTCGGAGTTTTTGGTGCAGTCTTTAATTGCGGGACCCACGACGCCATATGACACGTCTTCGCTGCGTGGCCATACTGTTGGCACTTGTAGTACCGGGTCACGAGTGTGAAATCTCTCACAGGGCATGACGACCAGTTTACAAAAACCCTGTCATTTTGAATTAAGGCCTTTCTTATAGTAGCGGGAACTTCAATGAAATAATTGCAGGTCTCGGCGTCTTTTTTCCCAGATTTGTGTTGAAACCGGTCTAATCCCAATAAGGTCTAGTTTTCCCTGTGGGTTGGAAGGTCAGATGGCAGTCGCTTTCGTAAAACTAGTGCCTATGCCAAATCCTGGGATTAGGTGTCAAAGCGGACCCCGGGCTCCTTTAGGGGCATTTCTGGGAATAACGCTAGGAGGATGATGATTGTTTACTTTTCTTTCAGATAATATCGTTTAATGCTTCGGGGGTACACTTTACACCGGAAAAAATCAGTGTAAAGACGCAATTAACGAACGCGCTCATTCAGTCAAAGGAATTGTTCAAGAGACCCTTGGTATTTAAAATCATGTTATTTGCAAGTTCTACATTTGTATGTTTATTTGCGTAAGTACTCATATCTTATAACGTTGGCATGTAACTTACCAAATGACAGTTAAATATATACCAACATCTTATGTACCTACAGATATTCATCGCTCAGGCTTTGGTTTCCACAAATCTCTACAATTATAGAAAATTACCAGAGCAAAAATAACGGAGAAACCGCCCGTTTCTGCGTGATGATCGATCAGTACACCATAGAACTGGCCAACAATGTATCGTTGGCTGCGGCCAGCAACAGCATATCTGAAGTTTGCGTGCCGGTAATATTTTTTTTTTTATATCAAGTCCTTAATTACCATTATTTAAAATAAGAATAATGTTCCTTCTGTAAATAAAACATATCATGATAAACAAAAAAGTCCCGTTTCTTGACAATAATCAAATGTTCCTCTTATTTACTTTTATTATTCTGATTAATGCAAATTTACTCAGAAATTTATATCATGAATTAATTTTAATAAAACTTTTCTAACCTAACGAAAGACCTGTGAGATAAATTATCATGGCACTGTGGTTATAACTTCGTAACCTTAGTTATTTGTCTTTCCCCAGCACCCTGCGGGCGCAGATACCTACATTAACGGGATAATCCTAGGATTTCTATCCCTAACTCTAATCGGTATCAGCGGCACTTTGGTAAACTTTTTCGGCCAGAAACCTTTGATGTTCGTATTGTTCTTAGTCTGCGCAGCATGCTCAGCTAGTCTATACTGGACAAGCTCTTCGATATCCATTGGCTTGTTGCTAGCAGGGACCTGTGCTCTGATGCAGTGCGCGTTGAGCTTACAAAACAATGTACTTGTAAGAGTGGTTCCCACCACAGTAAGGTATGTATTTACAGAATTTGTAAACGAGTCTATGAAATATGATTTTCATACCAAAGATTCAAACCTGATTCCCGTATACGTTTAATAATAATATCTCTGACACTCGTATTTTACAAATAAAATACGATACATTTTTTGTGCATTTATTATGAAGCATCCAGGAGACAAATAATATTATATTATATTATTATTATTTAAGCCTATAGAGTGTCCCACTGCTGGGCAAAGGCCTCCCCTCTCGACTTCCACTCGTCCCGGATTTGAGAAATCTCTGGCCAATCGCTACAAAATGCGTCCAGGTCGTTCCGCCATCTCCGTCTCGGCCTGCCACGTCGCCGCCGGCCGTCGTGTGGCACCCATTCCGTGGCTATTTTCGCCCACCTCTGTGGATGCATGCGGCAGACGTGGCCACCCCATAGACAAAAAATATCCTACTAATATTATAAATGCGAAAAATTGGATGTTTAGATGTTTGAACGTTTATTACTCAATCTCGCTTAAACGGCAATACCGATTGGGATGAAATTTTGCATGAAGATAGTTTATAGCCTGGATTGAAATATAGAAGGGTTTTTATCCTGGGTCCACGCAGATGAAGTTGCGGGCGGAAGGTATATCTAAGTTTAATGATTATTCCTCAAATTCGTATTATTCCAGCATTTTAAAATTGTGCCTTACGTAATTTGAGCTTTTTTTACAGAGCTTTAGCGTTAACGCTAATCATAATGTTAGGAAGAATTGGGTCTCTAGTGGGAAGCGTTTTATTTCCCGTGCTGTTAGAACAAGGCTGTATGTTCCCATTTATGACGTTATCGGTAGTAACAGTATGTAAGTATATTTAATTTCACGTTCTATTTGCAATTATTAAGGTAACATGTTATCCAAAGAAATTACAAAAAAATAATGCAATCAAATTTAAGAGGAAGTTGTGAATAGGTCAGGATTACGTGGCTAGACTGGTCTAATCGGTCATAGCATCCAGCGCAAATGATCTATAAATGTTGTTAAATAGTACCTGACTGCGTAAATATTTACATTTTATTCTGTTATTACAGGTGTTGCTGCCTTGGTTTACTTTTTCCCGAATCCAAGCAAAGAAAATAGCGGAACCGGAGACCAATGAAGATGTATTACTTTAAAAAAGATCTTAATAAACAAATTTCCCTCACTATGCAAAAAATTAAATATTAATAAAATAATATGACAAAGTATTATTTATTTATTTATTATATATGTACGGGTGACATTTTAGTATTATTTTAGAACTGTTGGCAAAAAAGCGCATTCACTGTACCTTTTTATGAAAGGAAATATAATTTATGAAATAAAATGAAATTTATATATGCATGTGGGCAATGGGCTACAAGTTGCAGTTACATTTGCAGTAAATCTAGCCCTTCGAGCGCGCTAGTAACACACGTGTGTTACTTTACTAACTAAATTGGGCGCATAGCGCGCTAGTATCACCGTGTGTTACTAACGGCTGCGACCTCATTGGCCGAATGTTTTCCTCGGTTTTATCGACTTGCCATCCTAAATAAAATAAACCTGGGTAGCTATGCATTATACCAATATAAGAAAAATGTTTTGGCCAAATTATCGGTACTCAGGACACAGGAAAAAAATATATCCGAAAACTTTGTCGACGGCCGCCATTTTTTGCAAAATGGCGTTTATGTGACACTAAGTGTGTGAAGTTTTTGTGGTTTAAAATGAAACGATAAGTGTTTCCTATTAAAATTATATATCAATTTACTGAGATTAGAATACATAAGTTGTGTTTTAATATAATAACTTGAACTTAAGCTTTCGTTGTAACAATTTCGAAAATGTCTTCAAAGTTTAGACTCAAAATAGCGCGCGGGCGCATTTTGTCCGATAATGTAAATAAATAATTATTATGTGGTAAATAGTGCATAATATAGTGAAGTGATAATTTTAATCGAGGCATGGTTTAATAGCGTTTACAATAGTGCAATATCAATGAGAAAAATGTTAATGAGTTTGGTGTAAAAATGCATTTTGTTTCATCGAGTGACAGAAAACAAATTAAAATCGAAATAAATTATTTTATTTCACGATGATGAAACAGGTCAGTAATTTTTTCTTTACTAAAATGAATAGACAATTTTGTCTGGTATCGATTGGTATATAATATGTTTACTATAGTTATAACCAATGAGTACAATATAATTTTTTCTAACGGCGGTGAACATACGTTTTTATCATCTCAAATCCTTGCGCGCTTGGGGCATTCGACCTATAGAAAGCCGCACGTTAGTCGGGCTAGTGGACTCGCCACACTCTACCTTTTCAGGTGTATTATTATAACACGTTCGGTTTAAAGATCTTTATTTCTCAAAAGAATTACAATAATTCACTTATATGAGAAAGTACAACATGCAAAGTTCATAATATTTATAAACTTAAGTAGGTAATAAACTATAAAACTAGTGAGCACAGTAAATAAAAATGTATGGTATGGACGGGTAGAACAATAATTACAATAGTGTTGCAGTGCACAAAGATAACGCTGCGTAAGCGCAGCCCGGCTCGAGCGCACTTGTGTTGCCGAGCGGTAAAGGACACATGTCGAAACATCGGAAGCGGCTTTCTTAACAAGTGCCGAGCGTAGTTGCCTATGATGCTTAAGAGAGCATTTATTTATTTATTACTATTCAGTGATTAGAGTTTGTGTTGATTCTATTATATTATATATATGTAATGTTGTGTGTGTGTGCTTTTTTACTATTGTTCTAAATGCATAGAAGTAATATTTATTTATTTTAGATTCACTATCTTAGCTATATTTATTTATGTATTTATTTAATAGTGTTTTTTGGATAATTTCGTGTTTTTAAATTTATTTATATGTTTGCGCGTGTAATTTTTAAGTTAGAAAATATAATATAAAGTTGTATATTGCTAACAGCATTTGATGTTACAATATTGCGTTAAAAGTTCCTACCTATGTACTTGATGTAGACAAATGTTTTTTTAGTAACTTTTTAAAAACCGGGGTTGATTTAGCATTTCTGATAACCCGAGGCAGTTTATTATATAAGATCGCGCCTTCATAAAGTACGCATTTTTTACCGTAGTTTGTTCTGGGGGCACGAGGGACGAGATTATCTGCATTCCTCAGTTGCATTCTTTGGTTATCCCCTTTTTTTGTGAAAGATATTTGGGTATGTAAGTTGTTTTGCTGTATTTTATGTATCAGTAGGCAGGTTTGGTATGCGTACGTTTGTTTGATGTTAAAAATGTTAGTTTCCTGGTAGATTTTAGTAGTTGGTGTTCGAGACTCATATTTGAATAGAACTTTTATAAGTTTGTTCTGGGCTCTTTGTATCAGGTTTAAGTTAGTCGCTGCTGCTGCCCCCCATATTTCAATTAAATAATCAATGTGTGGTTTGACTAAAGTGTTATATATTGTAAGCCGCACTCGTTTGGGAAGGCAGCGCGTGATACCACGGAGAGAACCAGTCAGAGATACACACACGTTCATACTCTTATTAACTAATCAAAAATAAATTAAATGTCAAGAAACAGTTATATAAAATTAAAAGGAATCATTCAAAAAGTCATTGATATTATAATAACATTTTGTGTATGAGAAAGTTTTTAACTAGATTATTAAATAAATTTAGCTTCTGTGACTTAAAAATATCGGGTATCTGAATATATATATATATCTATATATATATATATATATATATATATATATATATATATATATATATATATATATATATATATAAGCGAGTTGGTCTAAGAATGAACATGGATAAGACGAAGATCATGTCAAATGCCCATGTAGTACCAACTCCCATTACAATCGGACACTTTACGCTCGAAGTTGTAGACGATTATGTATACCTAGGACAGACGATCCAGTTAGGTAGGTCCAACTTCGAGAAAGAGGTCAATCGTCGAATCCGACTCGGCTGGGCAGCGTTCGGGAAGCTACGGCAAATCTTTTCGTCCAATATTCCGCAGTGTCTCAAGACGAAAGTCTTTGACCAGTGTGTGTTGCCAGTGATGACATATGGCACTGAAACGTGGTCGCTTACTATGGGCCTCGTAAGAAGGCTCAAAGTCACCCAAAGGGCAATGGAGAGGGCCATGTTGGGAGTTTCTCTGCGTGACCGCATCAGAAATGAGGCTATCCGCAGCAGAACCAAGGTAACCGATATAGCCCTCCGTATCGCTAAACTTAAGTAGCAGTGGGCATAGCACGTAGAACCGATGGCCGTTGGGGCGAAAAGGTTCTCGAGTGGCGACCACGTACCGGAAGGCGCAGCGTGGGTAGGCCCCCCACAAGGTGGACTGATGACCTGGTAAAGGTTTCGGGAGTCCGCTGGATGCGGGTGGCGCGGGATCGGTCACTTTGGCACTCTTTGGGGGAGGCCTATGTCCAGCAGTGGACGTCTTTCGGCTGATGTGATGATGATGATGACTTTCCATATATTTTTGTTGCCACGATCAATATTTCATTTTTCTACCAAGCTGTTTAGGTACCTATAGGTAATTTCGTCCAAGTTTATAATATCTAATGGATGAAATGGGTACACATTGACTCATATACGCTTCATATACGATGTAGACGTAATATTAAGCTCAAGTAAGTAATATTTAAAAAAACGGTTCTGGCGCTTCTCCGGCCGCTGCCGCGGCACGCTCGCTGCGCTCGCTTGACTCGCGCGCTATAGAATCACAGTTCACCTAACACTCGTCCTCGCTTCGCTCGTCGTCGTACCTACACTGGCCTGCCTTAAAGGAGAATAGGAAGGTAATCCGATATCCATAGGGAGAGGTGGGTAGGCTTAGAGCTCTATGTATACGTCCAAAGTCTCGGTGAAATGTACCTACTCAGTTTTGAAAGCTAAATATTACCAAGTGACAAACACTGATGAAACAATTTTCTATGTAAAAAGAATTTTGGGAACTGAAACTTATGTTAAAACAAAATTATAGTAACGGCGATTCGATGAACGACTATGTCGATGAACAAATAAAATATTGAAGTGAAATTCGATGAGTTCATTTTTGTGTAAATGGTAATTCGAGCAAATGTATGAGCGATCTAACGAAGTTCGATGAATGATTCCTGTGAGATGATGAAATTCTGCGAATAGTGTTATGGGAAACGATAATCGATGAAACTATTTTCGGTAAAATGATGGATTCCCCTTGCAGACTATTGTAAAAAGTCTTTTAGAGTTCAGGAAGACTAAGCGTCAATTTGGTGTCAACTACGCCAGTAGGTACCTTAAACGTTTTGCGTGACAGCATTGACAGCTCATTAATAAATTTAGCTCACTGGTAGTGCAATTGATTATTACGTACAATAAAATAATATTTGGCTATGAATTAAGAAGATTTTACACTGGTTTAACTTAAGCTAGTGATTAAATTTCGATTTGAAATATATTGAAAACGGTGCAAGTTAGGACATACGTTTCTTTGAGAATTTATCTACATAAGATGTAAAAGAATCTGCCCTTAAAATTAAAGCAAATGTAAAATCACCCTGTATAAGTAGTAGAATATATGTAAGATATGATTGGTCTTAATACCACGGTTATTTTCCATAGCGAAGTGTGGGAAAATTGTTCAAGTGGTAAATAGGGACTTTAGACCAGACTTATAAACTTTATTTTTCACTTAGACTGTGAGAAAAAAAGCAAAAACAAAGTTTATCCATCTACAATCAATAATAAATTCTACGGTGAAAAGATTGTTCAATTTGGCGGCATGACTTTTTGAATAAACTGCTTTGACACAGATACAGAATATTGACACCACGAAAAGACTGTCTATAGGCGCAGCGGACAACATACGGGGCATTAAGATACAGAAAGATATACAGCAGTCTGTCCCGCTCAATCTCACAGCTTATATGTATGTCATGTATGCAGTCAACAACGTATGAACGTTTGGATGCGGCTATTGACGGTCAGGGGCGTTTTGTTTTAATTATTGTGAATTAAGGAACAAAAACACCGAATGTTTGAAATAATTTTGTTTCCTGATAGGTCGATTTTAATATGCAGCTATATTCTGGTTAGTTGACACGAAATACAAATGTTTTTAAAGGGTGTTGGTGGATTTAATACGGTGGAGTGTTTAGATTGGATACATTAAAATGTTTCAAAAATTATAAATGTACTACTTTAATTCCGCTTCCTAAGCATAATATGACACACTTCTCGAGCATGAGAAGTGAAAAAAATATTTAAGTAAGTATCAGCTTTCTGTTCTAGAAATTTTAATAGGTACAAACTTATCTTTGGATATCTCTTGACATTTTTTATTGAGTATCCGATGTCACCCTGTATATGGAATAGCTATATAAACGCAAAAGTTAAAACTCCACTTCGTTTCACTGAAAATACAAATACCTTTTTTATTCCCACATATCAAATTTTATAATTGCTCGCTTCACTACAATGCGAGTGCATAAAAAATAAATGAATCAGACTTATCAGATTCATTCGTACTGTGAAAATATCCCAGTTAATAATGGCCGTAACGAATCTTTTTGTAGGTCAGTCAACGCAGGAGCTGATTGGGTCATGCCGACGATGTTGTTCACTGAACTATGCCAATCCCCAGAGCAAATTGTTAATGGCCACCCAATCTAATTTTGGTGACTAATAACTCATTTCACTTTCATGCTCAGATTTCTTACTTATCCGTGTCTCTTTTGATGTTGACGAAAACCTTTGTTATAAGCCTCGTACAAAACTTGGTTTAACGTCAATTAACTAACTTAACACGCACGCACTACCAGTAGTCCGATTGGTGTCTTTAGTAAGCAGATATACTTAGATCTTACAATGAATAGTTATTTATTAATTATAGTAACTATCTTTAGTTACTTAATTGATATTATCTTATTGTTAAGTTTGTCCATCGCAATCCAACGCGGCAATGCGGCGAGCGTGATGGGCACCTTGGCACCGGGAGTGACGCGGGTGGGTTATTTGAGTAGTTTTAATTTAAGTAATTTAATTTCTTTCACTACCTCGTACCTATATTTAATATCGATTTTAGAATAAGCATATTATTGATAGAAAAATACGACTAGCATCAACGTAGCTGTAAGGTAAGTAGCTACATAAACGTCTCATTACTTCAGACTTTTATTCCAATAATTTGACACTGTTGTTCGCCTATATTGCTATGTTTATTGAAGGAATCAAGTAGATTGGATTAGTGCCGAGCACTGGGACGTTCACGTCTCTATTTAATATTAAGACGTAAAGCCCAAGCGTAGCAAAGCATATAGTCCCGAAGGATCTCAACAAAATTAATTGACATAATTTTGCTTCTGCCCCAATTAAAAGTTGAAACTAAGTCCTTCGTTTGAACTTGATGACACGGCCTAAATAAATAAGAACTCATTAGAAAATTTACTTTGGACTAATTTTGTGGGTTAATTTTGTTTCTTATTTTTTTATATATAATTGTAGATTGATTTTTTACCTTCCACTCCGTTGTTGTGAGTGAGACGTACGAGCAGCGTGCGGTGATTAAGTTTCTGACTTAAGAAGGGAATACGCCTTCGGAGATCAGACAGCGTATGTTACCTGTGTTTGGCAGTTCGTGTTCTTCCGAATTTGTTATAAAGTTTTGGTCATGGCAGTTTAAATTAGGTTATCAGGTCCTGAATTCCACGCTGCACTCAATAACCTGCATTTCTGACGGTGAAGTCAAGGCCACCAAGCTGTAATGGGAATGAGCTGGTGTTACATGTATCCACAGACGTTGGCTGAACAAGCCACGGGGTGGGTTAATGGCCGCACCTCAGAACCGGGACGTTTCGAACTCGTGACGGGAAAGCAGTGCGGAACTTTGAAGAAGAAAAACAATTAGGCCAAAAAAACGAAAGTCTTGTATTCAACTATTCAATTGTTGAGACTATTATTTCTAATTCTTGAATATTCACTTCACTAATACACTAAAGTAATGCCAAAAAAAATCGACGTACATTTGATTGTGCCGATTCGTCCATACGTTAGGGTTTCTGTTTACCCATCAATGACCCCATCGCGACATAGAAGATATGTGTTCAACATTTACTTACTTAATTACATCACCTTTCAATGCATAGTGTTTAACTGTTCTATAAACTATTAACAACTACCAACTGCACCCACGTAAATCTAGAATGTTTAAATAATAATCTACATACTATAACATAATAATCTCATGCAATAAGTGGTTAATACGAGTTCCCATAACAAGCACGGCTAAACTTTGTTATTTCCCCAAGGTGGAGCGTGAGCAGAATCAGTTCTTGGGCAGGAAAAACTATTTCCCGGGCTAATTGCTTCCATGCTGACTCGACTTACGGGACTCGTGCACGGAATACCAATCAGGGATTTGTATGAGTTAAGCAACGGATCATATTTTTTACGAGCATTTATTTAACTCCACGTGCATGTAACAGATGATACTGCTTTACGTTAGGTCTGAGAGCAATGCACGGTTGGTGACTCGATCGAAATAACCGCATAAATCACTTAAGTATTTTAGCATTCTAACTAGACGAGGTCAACCTGCAACAGCGGAATGACATTTCGTTTTGGTTTGGACCAGCCCAACTGAGGAAGTTCCTGCACCTTACTGCAGTCATAATTACTAAATAATTAGTTTTTATATGTATTGTATGTATGTTAAGCTTAAAGGGGCTCCCATATGCCCAATGACCTTCGATCGGAATCCCTTAGTTTTCTTAGGTTTTTTGTAGCTTATTATATTAACGACAACGGCTTTAAGCAATATAGTATCCCATATTTACTTCAAAGCTCATTATTTTCGAGATATTTGTCATCAAAGTTGAACAATTTTAGGCCTAAAAACCGGTTTTCTGGCCATAACTTTTGTGTTAATTGGTTTAAAATGAAAACCCTAGACCAGTTTTTAGAGACGTCACAGAAGAACCCAAATATGTAGATTTTGTATATGTTAGATCCTTCACGTCAATAGAGATACGAAATAAGTGTTTTTTAGACAATGTTTAAAACAATCATACACAATTAAGTATTCATTTGTTTCAAAATCCGGTAGACCAAAACGGAGATAAAAGATTGAAGAACCGATAACCGTTTGACTTATACTTCTATCTGTAGTGCAAAAGTAGGAGATACGATTCAAAACTTGTCAAAAACCGATAAAAAACTCGGGTAGCCCCTTGCTATGGGCCTTAGATGCCTGAAATAAGTGGTATATTTAATATTAATTTATAATAACGCCACTACTTGGTCTGTAGATTGGCACGGTGTTTTGTACCTGGTGATAAGTAAGGTTACTAGAGCTACTGCTGACGTGCTGTTGAGAGTGAGGAACCTACATTTATGGCTGGCTGGGACACATTGAATCCTTAAGTCAATAATGGGTCGACAACGCACTGGCGACTTATACTCCAGTCATTTTACGGTTTCGCCAAACATTAATTTATAATAGCGTGTGGTTTTTTTCTCCGTCATTAAATACATATTTTAAGATACTATATTTACGAATCTTAAAAACTTTCGACCCGGAAGTAGGTATAAAAAAATACTGACAAATAAACGCCGATTTTTTTTAATAAAAATAATAATAGTTGTTTATAA
The DNA here is from genome assembly GCA_945867215.1 of Epinotia demarniana. Classification (NCBI taxonomy): domain Eukaryota; kingdom Metazoa; phylum Arthropoda; class Insecta; order Lepidoptera; family Tortricidae; genus Epinotia; species Epinotia demarniana. The sequence goes on along the minus strand of OX244260.1, from coordinate 36,864,010 downwards.
TCGTCAACATACCAATATTATTGTCTTTAACCTGTAAACAATGAAATCCGACATTTTTTTTACACGTAAAACCAATAAATTAACGAAATGCATGGCTTGGGTGACAGGTGCCATAAGTTGGTAAAAAAAAAATGTAATAAGTAGTACTTTGATTTGATTCTCATAAAAGTAATTGATGAACCTATTTTCCTAAAAATCGTATTGATTTTTATTTAGAATTGCATATAAATACATTTACTCCAATTAACCATCGGTAAAAATATTTATAGAACCAAATTGTGTCTAAATTTAATTTAACTATATAGATTATTAAAGTAGTACATGAATCCTACAGAAAAAAGGTTTATGTAAAGAATAATACACATTTGAATAGTCCTGTTTAATTCTACAATTGAAGTTGAACTCTTTCCCCGTGTGTTAACGATCACATTCGTTCGCAGCGGCGGCACGCAACGAGTGCTTCGCCCAGTTCGCATTCAAGGTCGCGCTTTCTGTGCCCCAAGACGCGAATTAGATAGATAAGTACCTACGTTACCTACGCAGATTATTTGTGATATGTATATCGTCTTCGACGATGTGCTAGTAGGAAAATGCGACTATTCACGGTGTAATAATGGCGTGAGCGGGAAGCGATTAATTAAATAAACATATTTTAGCAAAAGGAAGCCGCAAAACTCAAAACGGAGACGCGGTAGACCTCGTCGGCGATGGCGTGACAACTTGGACTCCATTTTAAAAGACTGGCCAGACATTGCTCAAGACCGCGATGGTTGGAAAAAAAGGGGGGAGACCTTTGCTCAGCAGTGGGACATAATGGGCTCGATATATAATAATAATAATAATAATTTTAGCAAAAACATGTCAAGAATTAAGTAAATTTCTATGTTTGATATCTCAATGTTTTATAATGATGATAAAATGTCATCATTATAAAACACTGACGATAAATTTAACAGATGATTTCCTACTTAAAGTAGTTTAGTGTCCGTTTAGCAGAATAAGTAGTTTGTAGTACGAGATCTATCTACAAATGATTGTAGTAACGAAAGTAGTTACTTAGGTACTTTATTTTTGGTATGGGTAAGAAAGAAAACTCCGCTAAAATACTACTAAGCTCACATCAAACTATACAGGGTGGAAAATACTATGGGCCCTGAAAGAAAACCACCGTAAATCCTTAACATCAGTGGCGTGCACTACATCAAGGCAGAAAAACAATGCCTACCCTACTCAAATCTGTGATAGTAGTGAGTTAATGGGGTTTTCAGATCAGAGATCTGAAAACTGCCCATTAACACTTATAATATTCAAGTGATATTTGAAAACCTCCGTCGGGTATTTGTTTTCGAGCCAGAATAAGACGATCCTTCTAGAATATAACTACTTATTGTCTTATTAATCTACATTATTTAAGATAAAACTTTCCTGCTAGTAACGCGTCTTCTTTTGCAGAAATATGAAATTTCAAAAACAATCTCAGAGCATGAAATTGGATGTGGTTTGTGCAGTTGGTAAAAAACACAACTTTCGTCATGGTAAACTTTTACCTGACACTATCCGTTGTGTAATTTGCGGACCCTCTAACTGTGGAAAAACTAATTTAATAATTGGACTTCTTCTTCACGAGCACGGATTGCGTTTTGAACATATTTATGTTTATTCTAAAACTCTTTTCCAACCCATGTACCAGTATTTAGAAAAAGTATTAGCATTAGTTCCTGCAGTCACTTATCAAAAGTACACTGAAAATGATCAAGTAATTAGCCCTCATGAAGCTAATATTAATTCAATTATAATATTTGATGACGTAGCGTGTGAGAATCAAAATAACATTCGAGATTATTTTGCTATGGGAAGGCACAAATGTATTGATAGTTTCTACTTGAATCAAACGTACAGTAAAATTTCTAAACAGTTAATTAGAGACAACGCAAATTTAATAATTATCTTTAAACAAGATGACGTTAATTTACGTCATGTATATGACGAACATGTGGGATGCGATATGACCTGGTTAAAGTTTCGAGAAATGTGTGCAAAAGTATGGAGCATACCTTATAATTATTTGGTTATAAATAAAGATTGTTCTAAAAATTCAGGATGTTATAGGATGGGTTTTGATACCTTTATTGTAATTGATTAATACATAATTTAAAGAAATGTATTTAAATATTACGTTTATTGTTATCAAAGAAACCACTGAGATCAGACATGAGTCGCAATACGACCGAAGAGAAAAATGTTAAAGAAAAGATATTAAAGTCTACAGAGGCTGTCAAAAGAAAGGTCAAACTTATACGAGACATACAAAATGACAATAACATGATCCTGGAGTCTGTTTTCAAACCAATTACCAAGCCACTTAATAATATAACAAAAAGTACAGTGAACGCTAATTTAAATACTGATGACTTAAAATCTGATGACGATGAATTCAAATTTAACAAAAACACAATAAAAAAATTAAAATTCAGCCCGGATAGTGCAAAAAATAGCGATGGAAGTATGAACGATAATACTGTTTTGCAAAAATCATTTGATTCAAATTCAAATCTTGAATCACACCATGAGAATATTTCTGATGACAATCTATCGAAAGTAAGTAATGATACTAATGATGACAACGATGATGATGATGATGATGATGATGACATCCTATCGAATGAAAGTCAAGACATTGAGGATAACGATAAGACATTTGAAAGTGTTAATAGTAATATAACGGATAACTCTAACGACAGATCATATTATTCTCCACGCGATGATCCAGCTTTTGCTAAAAAGTCAAGTACCTTTGATAATGTTCCTTTTGGTGTTCGAACAGAACGTGGTAGGCTTATGCTAGGATCTTCTTCAGTTCATCTTACTAATAAGAAACTCCAAGTCAATGGGCGTATTCTAAACTTGACACCAGGATTAAAAGAATTATTATTGAAGAAAGTACCTGATTTGCGTGTCATAACAGATAAAGATAAGCACAATTATAAAATACTTTTAGTAGAAACTAATGCCCACAGGCGTGACTTTAATCCAAACAAACAAATCAAAAGTAACAAAGGCAAGAAGTATTTACACATTATTAAGCCGCTTTTTAAGTTGACAAAACCGCGAACGAATAGCACTGAAAGCTGTACTAAGGGTAAAGGATTACCTATATTAAAAAACGTTAAAAAGGATACTAACTATGTTTATTGGGATGATCCTAACGAGCTTGTAGATAGGTTGAAACTGTTAATTGCTTCTCGCGATGCTGGTAATACGGGGTTGGATAACGAAATTATATCTATTATTGAAGAGTTACATGAAGCTGGGCACGTGAATAATATATAACTTTAAAATTCATTCTTTACCAGACAGTTAATGAGAAGCTTTTCAGTTAATAACAACTAACAAAATAGAAATGAATATCGACAAGTTTGGTCATCATGTACACAAGCGTTTACGTTTGATGACAGTTTCTGACAAAGCACTTTTGAGATCAGAGAATGGAGATTATGATTTACAATTTTCAAGATTGAAAGGCGTTACAAAACCAATGACAGCGGATGATGCAGTTAACAAGCAATATGTCGATCAATCTTTCACGAATTTTTACGACAAAAAAGACCTTGGTCAAATATTTTATGCCAAAAAAGACCTTGATCAAATATTAAACACTATAAAAGCTCAGATTCAAAATCTTAATGCACAGTTAAGATTGAACTTTTATACCAAACAGGAAGTAGAGACTATCGTCAAACATACTAATAATGACAAAGGAACAAATCGTGAATGAAATTCATCGATCAGCTCGTAAAAATTTCAAACGCAGACCAGTTATTTTAAAGGGAATTGATAATTTATGGCAAGCAGATTTATTGGATTTACAAAAATTTCACACGCTCAACAAAGGATATAAATATATTCTAGTTGTAATTGACGCGTTTTCTAAATATGCATGGTGTGTTCCATCAAAATCTAAAACTAAAACTGAGATCAAAAACGCATTTGAAAAAATTATAAAATCATATAAAAGAATCCCAGTTAATTTACAAACAGACTACGGTACGGAGTTTTATAATATCGAATTTGAGCGTTTATTAAAATCCTTAAACATTAACCATTATTCTACGTATTCGGTCAAAAAGGCTTCTATTGTTGAACGGTTGATAAAGACGCTCAAAGGAAAACTATTCAGATATTTTAGTTTTATAGGAAACTATAAATGGATGGGAAGGCCTTTAGCTGATATCGTTCAGTCTTATAATCATACTGTACATCGTACAACTAAATTTTTGCCTGCTGCCGTGAATTCTAAAAATGAAAAAGAAGTTAAGGAAAACATAGTCAAATCACGAAATTATTTACATCAAAAATCCAATAAATATAAGGTTGGAGATAAGGTTCGCATCAGCAAATACAAAAGTGTGTTTCATAAGGGGTATACGCCAAACTGGTCGACTGAGCTCTTTACTATAAAAAAAGTGAACAACATCCACCCTTTTACTTACCATATAGAAGATTTACGGAAAAACCCTATACTTGGTACATTTTATGAACAAGAATTGCACAAAACTCGGTGTCCAAACATATATCTTATAGAAAAGGTTATCAAACGAAAAGGTAAAAAAATGTATGTAAAGTGGTTAGGACTTGATGATAGTGAAAATAGTTGGATTAATAGAGATGCTATTGTTTAGTAATATTTATACACTTCGTCTTACGTAAATTTATCATTCATTTAGTGGTAATGAGAGGAGGCGGACTTGTAAATAGTGCTATTAATCACTTACCGTTTGAACTGCATCTGCCTGGGTATAATTATTGTGGACCAGGCACAAAATTACATAAACGGTTGCAAAGAGGTGATAAAGGAATCAATCCATTGGATAACGCGTGCATGCAGCACGACATAGCTTACGACAATCATTCTAATTTAGGTGATCGTCACCATGCTGATTTAGAACTGTATAAAATGGCTAAACAAAGATTACAGTCAAAAACTTCCGGGAAAGCAGAAAAACTAGCCTCATGGTTAGTTAGCAAAGTGATGAAGTCTAAATTAAAGGCAGGTGCAGGAATTAAATCATTCAAACATTTTGTTAAAAAAATACGAACGGAATTAAAAAAAAACAAATCGAAAAATAAATCCACTGCAATCAGTCAAGCATTGGATGCAGCAAAAAGAATAATCTCTGTTCACAATACGAGTAAACTGCGTGTACCACGCTTACTACCCATTCCGAAGTCTGGGGGATTCCTTCCACTCATTCCTATATTTGCGGGTCTCTCTGCATTAGGATCATTGACTGGTGGAGCTGCTGGAATCGCAAAAGCTGTCCACGATTACAAAACTGCTAGAAAAAACTTGGCTGAATCTGAACGTCATAACAAGATGATGAAATCTATCGCGTTGGGAAAAGGGTTACATATTAAGCCGTATAAAAGTGGAAGAGGATTATGTATCAAAGCTTCAAAAAACTGAATGATCGGTTACCCAGGCGAGCACTCACTAATTTCGACATTTTAAAACACTCAACGGACATACCTCACTTTAGAGGTGTTTTTATGAGAGATAATTTACCTAGACGGTCGAAAAGAGTAGAATGTGCAATCCTAAATTTAGATCGTTCTGAAAACCAAGGAACTCACTGGGTAGCCTACGTCAAAGTAAACAAATCTTGTGAATATTTTAATAGTTATGGTGATCTTCAACCACCGTTGGAATTAATAAATTATTTAAAAGACTGTAACATTTCATACAATTATGCCACTTACCAAAAGTTAAATACTGTGAATTGTGGCCATTTATGTATAAAATTCTTGAAACAATTTTGGTGTAACCATTTAAAAGTGGCTGATAAATAAAAAAAATTGCATTCACACAATGTCTTTCACTTTGTCTATAACTGGATGCTCCTCCTCTCTTATAACAAATCACTCACCTGCTCTAGAACTAGATGGTGATTATGAATGCGGTTTGCTATATATGTCGACTTTTAATTCAATACCTAATATAGACAAGCGAAGTAATAAGTTTTATTACGGTGAAAATGAAGTAGTAGAAATACCTGAAGGCTCATATGAACTGCAAGATATTGATGATTACCTCAAAAGTCGTCTCCGAGATTGTTCTTTCACAATGACATGCAACAATAACACGTTAAAAACCTCTATATTGTGTTCTAAAACCGTTCACTTTAATAAAGAAGACTCTATTGGCAAGCTTCTGGGTTTTGGGAAAGAAACTGTTCCAGCGAATATATTAACCGAGTCCGCTTTGCCTGTATCCATTCTGTCTACAACCATAGTCAGAGTTGAATGTGACATCGTGAGCGGATCTTTTGTGAACGGGAAATCTTGTCATATAATTCACGAGTTTGTACCTAATGTACCGCCTGGTTACCGGATCATAGAAACACCAAAAAACGTTATCTATTTTCCTGTTACTCAAAAAAGTTTGAACTCTCTTAAAATAAGAATTTTAGATGAAAAAGATAATTTGGTCAATTTACGTGGTGAAGAAATTCAAATATATTTACACCTTCGTAAAAAATGATAGACTTTAATAAAAGCGTGAACCTATGCAAGAAAGTTACTAGTACTCTTTGTGCTACTAAGAGAAGAACACCTAAAGGACAACTTACGAAGCAAAATAAACAGTTCTTAAAAATAATAGGTTTATTAAAATGAGTATATTATCAGTAACAGATAATTTTAGCTTCGACAACTCTATAGAAAGTTTCGAATATCATTCCTATAAGCCGTACGTTACAAGTTTTAATTTAAATGATGAAATTCGTATACCTATTAATCAACAAGATCTGTATGTGCTGCCGTCAGAAAGTACTTTATACGTAGAGGGTTCAATTGCAGTATTAAACAGAGAAACGAAACAGCAAGTGAACAGTGTGCTTTTCACAAACAACTCAATTCTTCATTTGTTTCAAGATATTAGGTACGAGCTGAACGGTATTGAAATAGATAGAATTAAGAATGCTGGGGTCACAACAACAATGAAATCTCTCATATCCATGAATGAACTTGAATCAACGATGTCAACGCAGTGGGGCTGGGATATCAAAGGCATAAAAAACTCACACGGATCATTTTCAGTGTCTATACCGTTAAAAAAGATTCTCGGTTTCGCCGAAGACTATGGCAAGATTATAATAGCATGCAAGCATGAACTCGTTCTCTTGCGATCAAATACTACTTTGAACTGCGTAAAACTGAATACAAATGAATATGTAGATAACTTAACTATATCTAAGATAGTCTGGCGTATGCCTCATATTAAGGTTTCTGATCGAGAAAGATTGAGGTTACTGAAATATTTGGAAAAAGATCACGTTATTCAAATGGCCTTTCGAAATTGGGACTTGTACGAGTATCCACTTTTACCTCAAACATCAAAACATTCGTGGGCCATCAAAACATCATCTCAAATTGAAAAACCGCGATTTGTTATAATTGGATTCAAAACGAACAGAAAAAATGATGCTCTCAAAGATATAACTGGCTTCGATCACTGTAATTTGAAAGACGTAAAAGTGTTTTTAAATTGTGCCTATTTTCCGTACGAAAACTTGAATGTTAGTTTTTCATCAGAAAAGTTTGCTTTATTATACGAACAGTATGCCAAATTCCAACAGTCTTATTACAACCGTAGCCAGGCGCCGTTGCTTTCCCCACAAGAATTTAAAGACGTTGCACCTCTATTTGTTATCGACTGTTCACGACAAAACGAAACCTTAAAAACAGGGTCAGTGGATGTTAGAGTTGAATTTGAATGTGAATCAGATTTACCTGACCATACTTCCGCTTATTGTCTTATTTTAAATGACAGTATTGTAGAATATAAACCGCTAAGCAATATTACCCGAAAAATTTCATAAATGACGGACTATTTGTTTGTAGACCTCCAGGGTTTTAAATCCTCGGAAAATGAGTTTATTGTTAAAGAATTTGGATACAGTACAAATGATTACACGCAATCATTTTTAATAAAACCTCCATTCGCATTCTTTACTCTATCGGAATGGGAAAAAAGACGCGTAAGATGGATTGAAAAGAAATTAGGTATTTTTTGGCGTGAAGGTTATGTTGATTTTAGAGAGTTCAAACGAATTATTGTAACTAATGAGTAAATGTACAGCACAAGAAAATATTTGTGAAAGGCAACGAAAAGATTAAATGGGTTAAAGATTTGTGTGCTGACTGTAATGAAGTTGATATAGGAGAGATGAATGCTCCCTCGTTTGGTGCCTATATAAAAAGTATTGTTTAAATGGGAATGTGAATTGTGTTAATCATAAAAAGAAATGTGTGTTAAAAAACGTTATATGTATTAAAACATGGTATTTAGATAATGTGTGCAAAAAATGATTTTTAAGATTTAATAAATTGTGTTGTCAATACCTTCGAATTTTTATTTTACTTACTATCTACATACATAGCTATAGAAATTAAATAAAACACCGTAGTTACGAAATATAGGTTTATTAAAAATTTACACAAAAACATTTTTACACCTTTATTCATAATATTTATATCTTAAAACTAACTTACACGTTCTAGCACTAAAGTACCTAATTAAATAACACGACATCTGCGACGCCTAATTTTGCTATAGCAAACTTTATAGGCGTTACAAATGCGTAGTGCATTTAATGTACAATATCAAAACATGGACTCATGACCCCAAGATAAGGTCGATATTCGGTCCTTTAGCAAGATACGTTTGTCATCATTTGACGACAGTGCAACTTTTTTGACTGATTGCGTGAAAATAACATGTTTTAATGATTTAAATACAATGTTTGTCTTTCTCAACCTTTCATTATTTAACAATACCTTTTTATAGTTCTCAAAATCCAAATGACGCAAGACATGTTTCTTTGTACCCTTAGCTTTTTTCAGTTGCTTTTTTTCTGTTTTGATACAGTATAATTTGGACCTGAGACCTACAAACTCACGTATTATTTCACCTCCTAGCTCGTCTTTGAAAAGGCCTGGTACTTTATTATGTTGACGAGTAATGCCATAAACATTATTAGCAGGATAATTACTAGTGTCAAAATAATGCTGAAAATTCAATTTAATGTCTGCGTATACATCTTCTGTGCTAACAGCATACAGCAAAGAGTCGGTATCAGAATAACATAAATTTATATTAGGCCCGTAAAATGTTTTCATCGAAGAATAATGAAAATTATACATATGAGACTTCGATATTTCCAAAACAGTAAAACCGATATAAATGGGTCGGTCGAGTTTAATAGACTCGGGTTTCATTTGTACAGCCACGAAATTTTCAGAAAAAATAGTTGAGCTATGATAATTCGGTCTAGATATCAGGCATTCGGCTCCATATTTCTTTTTTGTTTTATTTTTAGTATCATTCCATATGTTAACCAGCATAACTTTTAACCTCTTCTCGGGGTCTTCTAATGTCTTTCCAAAAATAGCATTGTTAAATAACTTAAACAAGTTTTGTTCGAATACAAATGTAGCTTTTTGTCGTAACTGAGTGTTTAAATCTATGTACTGTTTCAAAAATTGACTCTGCTTAAATTTTATTGCTCTATGAATTTTTTTAAGTACTAAGCCATGTTTCAAGCATGTTGTGTGTTTTGTAAATGTACATAATGAATAACGTACTCGTATTTATCATATAAATTCGGAATCAGTTTAGGTTGCTTTGAACCAGGAGGTACGAATTTTTGAGGACAGAACGGAATGTCGTTGTGCAAGTCATGCAAGTATTCTGGATACTGTAAATCCACTTCCAAAATATAACCAAAATCAGAATCATCTGGTACTAAGCGAACATCTAGGTCTTTAATTTCATCTTGCTGCAATAATTCGAAGTCACCATAAGGCAAACTGGCACACATCGCATACCCGTACAGATTATTACAGTCTATATAAAGTAAAAAACTATTCGGTATACTGGGATCATAATCAGGCATGTATTTGTTATTTGCGTTGACATACCGTGTTGAACATAAGCAAAGTCCCCCCCGAATACCTTTTTGTATCATTCTAATTATTTCTAGGTCGTTAATAAGCTGTAATTTTACGTTGGTTATTCGTAACATAGCATCAAAACTTAAACTTGGTGCGGTCAGATAAAAAGCAGGATCTAGTCTGTAGTTAACTTTACAAGTTTGACGGAATTTTTCAAATATGTCGGCCAGTAATAACACATCAGATTTAAGGTAAATATCTGTGTATTCCCCTAAATTCTCTAGTCCAAATGATTTCCAAACAAGTTTCGCATGCTCGTAATCATATTTTGATATCGTTTCATTAGTTAATGAGCTGTAAAAACAAGGTTGCCGAGGTAAGCATTGCTCTTCGTAGCGAGCCCAATTATCCATATACTCATAAGGGTAAATACCTTTACGTTTCAGTAGGTCAAAATGCACTTTTAATGGAAAAAAATGCGCAAGGTGAACAAAATCTCCGTCGTCTAAAGTGCTTACTAGCTCCCCTAAACTAGCTCCTAAAAATTTAAATGAATCCACAAACCGAACTGCCATCATTTGATCAGGATTTTTGATAAAATACTTTGTGAACGATATGTAATTTTCTTTATTTTTAGCAATAACTTTAATTTGACCAGGCATTTCTCCTAATTCACGTAAAAATAAATGAGAATCATAACCAGACAAATTGTGAAAAAACACGGGCACGAATTCAGGTAAACGGAAGCGTAAGTTGCAAAAACTGTGGCTGGCCCCCCGAAATTTTCCGGTCACATGCGAATGATCTCGAACTGAGTCCCCAAGCAATAAATTACCACAAAGAAAACAATTTTGAGCGTTTAAAAAATCCTTTTCTTCCGTCTCAGTAATTACCATAGGCTTGGGATTCGAATAAATATTGTTTATTGTAGATATATCCCTTTGCAAATATTTGAGAAATTTAGCAACGCAATCTTCTCCACGATATGTAACGAACTTGTTGAGAGAACTATCGTACGAACATACAACATAGTACGCAAAGGCAGCTGGCACATGCTCCTGTAGTTGAATAGTATTTTCTGATCCCGTTTTTCCATTTGTGTTGGGCACCAATAAGGATTCAAAGTCTGCATATATTACGAAAGGCATATCCTGCATACGTTCGAAATTTTTAAACTGTATTTCCTCATTTTGATATGGTAAAACTGTTTTTACACCGCCACATACATGAGCATCCCTTTTTGTTTCGTTATTGAAAAATATCAAACATTCTTCGCAAAGAAAAAGTTTACCCTTGTGTTTTGTTAATTGATGTTTAAGCAAACGGCCTAAATCTTTAATCAGACAGTAATGAGTTTGTCGACCGTTTTCTAACATTAATAAATTAATATGATGTTGCTTGCGGCATGCAGTTTTGTACAGCGGACCTACGACTTCCAATTTATTATTTATCGAATATACATTAACACTTATATGTTGATTATTTTTCTCAAATATTTTGATATCGTTTAAACCCACGGGAAAAGTCATATTTTTGATATTGAGAACGTCCTCGTAATGAGGATACGAAGATACTCGATAAACATTATTTTTAGCAGGAAATAAATAAGCCATCACGCACCACAGAAAGCAAAACGCATCATTATTTTGTATATTGATACACGCGCGTTTTAGTTTTATACTTTTAGGCAAATCTATGAATCCAGACGCTCTCAGAGGATTGTACTTGCAGATATTAATTTCTAGGTATAAATTTTTCATGAAAGACCACCCGCTTTGTTTTGTCTTTGGTTTGAAATTCGTCAATTTTTCGACAAATCGTCTGCAAAACATTTAAAAATATTTCATTGAAATCGAAATTTGGATGTATTACAATATTCTGCGTTGCAAACGACTTAATGTCACATGTATCGTTTTTTAGCAAAGAAAACTCCGCAAATAATTCGAAATTCACTTTGACACTACCGAAAGCTGATTGCCTTGCTTCCAAAATACGACGAACGCGGGCGCGTATGTTACTTATGAACTGAAAAGGTGGGCACGCACAGTCAAGGTCATCTTGGCTTCCCCGCACTCGGTATGATGCAAGCCTACTACGAAAAGCGCTACCAATTTTTTCAATGCCTTCAATATTGTTTATAGAGTTGTTATTTTTGTGCGCTGTGCTACGTAAATGACCGGAAAATGCGCGACTTGGTACAGCTATTTCGCAAACGGAACAGAAAACCGACCGGTTACTCATATTCAATAGGTAAATGATTAAGACTAAGGTCAAGTATTAAAATATTCCTATTCGGTGCAATTGATATTACATCAGCAATATTATATAATCAGCTCGACAAAAAGAATAAGGTGAAATATTACAAATAAAGGTATAGTAAGAATAATTATTAATTATTCACGGTAAAATGTTCCTTCTTCGGTGAAATGCTCCTTACATATTTTTAACACGTTTTTAATATGCGAAACCTCTGGTGAATTAGAGTCTACCTGAATTTTGAGGTTAACAAGTGCTTTCTCCCATCTGCCTTTCGATGCGATTGATGCAATATCAGCAACGTTATACAACTTTAAATCTAAATAAAGATCACCGGACAACTGACCGTAACGATACACGCTTCCACCGGGGACTTTTCGTCTTAGTACAGATCGCAGCCCTGCACCATGTTTTTCGGCGCAGAAGTCGTTGTCACTATCGTCATCTAGAGCCCAGCCCAAAGAAGCGTTGCTTTGTTGATCCGACAATGGCTTCGGACCAGCTTTTGACCTGTAACCCATAAATAAGTTTGTTAAAAATATACAAACGAACTTACATATAAGACTAATCTAATGACATCTTTGTAGGTAATAACTATACAACTAAGAAAAGATGAAAAACCCTCGCTATTTTCATTTCAAAGTTTACTATCTCACAAACGGCTGAACAGATTTTCATGAAACATGGTAAAGAACACTCGAGATAAAATCATCTGACACAAAAACACAGATACACAGACAGACACGTTAAAAAATATTACTTAAATACATGCGAATAACTAATGTACCTTCGTTGTAAAACAAAATTAGTAAATTACTTACCGTTGAGACGAAACTTTCTCCGTTAACGGCCTGGACTTCAGTTTAGTAGATCTATAAAGAAAAAAATATATTAATACGGGTCAAAAACAAAATTAATTTAATTTTCTACATAAGCAAAATTAAAATATATACCGTGGTATCGGAGTTTCGTCATCAGATTCATATAGTTCAGTAAGCTTTTTAGCCGCCTTTTGCTTCTTATACCTGAAACAAAATAATGCTATATTTAGTATACCTTATTTTAGGAGACAGGTTTTATAACAAAATAAAAAAAAAACTGCAACTCACCGTGTTAGCTCCTGCGTTCCAACATCTCCGTCAGCGCCCTCTTCTTATTCGATATTTTTTTCGACCTATAAAAGAAATATAACGAAAATTAAATACACATCTTTAAAAAATTAAATCACTCACAAAATAAATCAAAACAAATTAGTATCAAGTGATGATTACCTTGAATTTGGTGTCGGTTTTCTGACCTCGATTTCGGCAAATGACTCTGAATCAGACCTGCAATAAAAAGGTTTATTTAAATATTTGCTATTGTTGAACTTATATTGGTTATATAAATTTATTAATCACGCAGAATGAATAAAAAATTTAATTTATAAAAACTTACGCATATGATTTCAATGCAGTGTTCCTTCGCTCGTGAAAACCCGTGAGAAAGTAATGAAGCTCACAATCAAAGGTCGGTTTGCACGAATATCACTTCACAGTAGTTCTCAACCTTCGTCAAGTTAATTAATCAATAAAACTTAATAACGGTAATGGTAGAAAACATGCAGAAGGCAAATTTTTACAGGTTTAATACCTCTGGTACCTATTTTAAAACATCAGCAATTATTCAACATGCGGTTCTATCAAAGCGATCGCTCTAATTTCAAACAACGCCGACATACTGTTCCGCTAAAAATAATGGAATACGACTTTCGTCTCCTTTCAACACCTTATGCTACAATGAGTGCAAGTAAGAAGAATAGTATAGGTAGCCATACGAACGGAAAGATTTGTTCCACTGAATGCGATAATTCGCAAGGATGTAACTTTTAAAATCTATTATTTTATGAAACCTGTCAGAACCTGTAATTATAACATTCGTATATGATTCAAAATATTTATGAAACACATGTTTTAACATGTTCTATCTTGTACTGATTGCATCCTCGTTTCACGATATAAGCAGTTTACATACCTAATAAATAAAAATGCAATTGTAGAAAATCATTCTGGCTGGAAAACTTGCCGTAAACGCACGTCGTCCGAGATCGATAAATCGTATACTTCAGTCAAAATGGTGAGTTGATTGATTGAATTTCTAATTTAATATTTAAATTTCTTTTATTAATATTGCGATTACACCATTTAAAATGTATTGTGCTTATTTTCAGAGTAAATCCAGCTCGCAGCCATTACCCACCTCCAAAATTGTTTGTGAGCCGAATATTTCCACTTTTTATTCACAAGGAACATTCGATGATGAGTTACCGTGCTCACAAGATTTTGGCGCGTACCTAGAGTATCAACAGCAATGTATGAATAACGTTCAAGAGGTAAAAAAGCCTTCCGAAATATCAAAGAAATCCTTGAAGAAAAAGACGTGCAGCGGAAAAAACAAAGCCTGCGGCAGTGGATTGAATTCCTATATAATTAAACAAAGTAAAAAAGGTGTACGTCTTATTAAAATAAGCATATCCAATCTTGAAGCGGACAACGAGTCCGAAGAGGTCGCCGTGCAGTATATCGTCGAGAGTGAATATGATGACGTATTGAATTCCACCGAAGGACTAGTTGATAAAATTGTAAAAAGATTAAGCAATGCAAATTATTCGATTTAACCCAGATTTATTTTAGTATAATTTTAGTTGATGATACCTACTTAAAAAATAAATGTTTCTTTATTATTAGAAAATATTTTGATATACAAATAGAATATTAAAGATACCAGATTTGTTTTATTTAAAGCTTACATACTTGGTTTCATTATTTGTAAGATTATTTAAAAATATTTATAAACGAACCAAGTTTTAAATAGCGTTATCATCCTCCTCTCCTAGGAGGTAAATAATTTGTTCGCAAATGCATACTAAATTCTGACGCATATATGGGCCAACGGTAAATTGTAACGCATAGGTATATGGGCCAGCGGTAGACGAGGAATTGATGATTCGTATGTTCTAAATGCTCCTTGAGCAATGAGCGGACAGGTAGAATGACTCAAGTTACAACAAAATGCATGACCACAAGTTACTTACTACGATCAACTTTGCTATGTAATTAAAAGCAATATGAGCCAATTGATCCATTCTAATATGAATCTAACAGCTTTGTTATAGCCTCTATTTTGCAATAAATTGATATAGAAAATAGGTCTTCAAACGGATTACAATTGAAAGCAAATAAAAATTATTTTTAATTTGCCTTATTTTAAAGTCTAGATTACTAACAGCTTTGTAAAACATACCGCACGAGCACGTCATGAGTTATAAGCCAATGAAAAACCCGGACCTGCATCGCGCTATTAAAGTTTTTAACATTTGTTCATATAAATAAAAAATCAGACCTAAGTCTGTCGGGAAGTTGCGACCGGACAACCCCAACACGTAATTCATATGCACTGGACTGACCACCCTGTGTGTGTGTTGTGTTGAAACAGAACCATGAAAACTGGGGTTTTCTATACCTAGGCGGTCGATAGGTATGGATACCCACACCCGGAGGGGGTAAACTCACCACATGTAAAACCGTAGCCTTCAGCCAGGGAAGCAGGTCCCTGGGGGTTGCGATCATGTCTAACGAGTCTGATCAACTTGTTAGATATGTTATGTGTAAACGCCATAGTCGCTCTGCGCTATGAGGGTTAAGCCGGGGCATTGGACCTGGGACCCTTGCATGCAACTGAGGGTTGGCCGCCTTAGACTGCATGTTGTGTTAAGCTTTTGCTATTTGAAATAATGACCGTTATTTTACAACTTCAAAACATTAAAAAATACCCGATTGGGGCTTTGAAATATCACTTGAATAACATAAGTATTAATGGGTAGATTTTATTTTCTGAGTTATGGATATATAATAGACAACAATGTATTGTCACATACCTACATGATTAAATGCTAATTATAAAAATGATTATGCATTCGTTTCATTGATATTTGATATTTCATTGCAATATGAATGAGTGATGACTTGAAGGGTTCATATTTCTACTCAGCCACAAGTGCATTGTGCATAGCTCATAATTTAGATTTTAATGCGATATGATTATGATTCAAGTTATCGAACTACTTTCGTAAGTGATGTTCTTTAAATACTTAAGTAATATTCTGCATTATAAAATTCACTGTACGTCATATGCACGTCGAATGAATCGACCAATCAGAAAATCTGGCCTGCATCGCGCTATTAAAGTTTTTGAAGCTGTTTGTATAAATAAAAGTTCTAAGGTTATCGAACGAAGCAATTACCCGACGGAGGTTTTCAAATATCACTTGAATATTATAAGTGTTAATGGGCAGTTTTCAGATCTCTGATCTGAAAACCCCATTAACTCACTACTTGTGATCTTGTTTATTTAGTTACAATCACAATGAATACATTCGAAAATTAAAAATTTGCTTCATGTGTCAGGCCACTAGACAGTCTATCTGGGGGTATGGTAGTGCCCCCGCCAAATCGAGCAAAAGAAAGAGGCACGGCTAGAGATGGGTAAGGGTGGGTAATTACAATGCACCCGTAAACTCGTATACCTAAATAGCCCAAGTTTCGAAACTCTTCCACAATAAAAAGAATGTTTTGTAGAGCCAAGTTAAGCATTAACCCATTCAATGCCGACGACGCGAATTCGCGTCCCATGTATGTGTAATCGTAATATTTGTTTTTTTTTGCTAGAAAACAACTGTACTTGAATGCTGATACCTAAATGTTACTATATTATACTGTTGCTGGTTTTTGGATTGGGGGCATTTGTAATTTTCATAATTCTTATCTCGGATGCCGAAGACGCGAATTCACGTCCCATGTATGTGTAATCGTAATGCCGAGGATGCGATTTCGCGTCCTTGAAATGGGTTAACCTAATGCCGCGGACGCGAATTCGCGTGGCGCTTTGACTGGCGCTTTGTCGGCCGTGCTTCGGCAGCGGCCGACAAAGCGCCAGAACCATTTTTTACAAACACTTACATCCATATAATAATAATAATAAAAATATTATTATTATAACAGATAATATTAGGGAACAATCAAATTTCGTCCAAAATGTATTAGGCGAATCATAAATAGGGTCCTTGGCTCTCAAAAACGTTAGGATAAATTATCGTTATGGCAGACAGCGGTATGGATGGATTATGAAAATAGGACAAGAAACGTTATGGATTCCAATATAAGCAGAATATAGAATGTAGTTATGTTGAATGTTTCTTTCGTTCGCTGATTAAAGGAAGAAGGAAATTTTAGGTAAGATAATAAATAATACCTACCTTTAAAATTTTCTGCCTACCCCCTGTCTAAAAACTCTGCGCCACTGATTTAGATTAGCTCAGTTTACACTCAGGACCACCGGACCACTGTAGATTGTGTAGTGTCACTGTCGGCCAAACGAAAAAAAAAGGCAAACGAAGTTTGTCGAATAGTAATTGTCAAAAAAGTTTAGTGTCAGGTAACCAGTAAATAAACATACTTTTACCGAGAATCGAACAAACTTAAGCAGTAAAAATAGGTACATATTGACTACACATTTTTTTTTACTAACCAATAGGATCAATATAAAGGATAACGATACGTCCAGTTCATGTAAGCTTTTCACCTTTGACTTAATTTTGTTTTAAAGGCTAAATGTTTATTGGATAGATGTTATCCTTAATACGGAACTAAATAATTACGACATTTTGTCACAGTATTACGATATATTCCCTACAGTAGTGAAACGCCTTTGATGTCGGGTGACGCCGCCTCTCGTGTAAGTACTTACGCTGTCCCGTGCGGATGTGCCAGGGTTGTCACAAAATTGCAAATACATAAAATAAACGTTGTTATTATGGAATGATTTATTAACATGCATTGCACAGCCAGATGTTTACGTGAGATTTTCTTATAAAGATTTACATTCAGGCTGAATATAATTAAACTGTGTTTCATTATTAAATAACTACTTAAATATCGCGCGGTAGATTTAATAGATGTAATTACTGGATTTGACCAAATGAAATTATATTTACTGAAGACGAGGCAGTATGGCCTACGGTCCCAGCCTGTCCGAATAAAAAATAACAAAAAAGTTAATGCCTACCCACAGCTCACGCGACGTTGTAATAGGTAGGTACTTGAAACGTTACGAAGTATAAACATAAGGATCATAAGTACCTCAATTGTTTGTGAGAGTTGTATATAGTTGACCCCCCGACATCCCGCGTTGAGTCGGGTTAGAATTTCACCACCACCTTTCTTCCCAAGGGTGTCGTAAAAGTCGACTAAGGGACCAGGCTTGAAGTGTGTTGTGGGCGATGGTCTAGCAACCTATCACTGCAATATGATATTTTATACCCACATTTATGCTAAAAGTGGCACTGGAACATACGTTTCATGTGCTCTGCCTACCCCCTTTTGGGAATAAAGGCGTAAATGTATGTATTTATGTATAAAGTTGACGTCCTATTAAAATAACGACAGCAACAAGGGTTAGAACTTAGGCCCATATGAACAAACCACACTAAAGTTCCAAGTTCGCGCTTAAGATGCTCTTTCATATGAACATTCCATAGCCACTGATTAATAAAAAAAAATGTGAACAGATACATAACTCGCTATAATATTAATAACTCTATAGGCTGTAGCTATACCCAAAGAGAATATAACCACGTTATACCTATATAAAAAAAAGGCCGTACCCGGAGCGCGATCCACAACTATATACGGTTAAATACGGTTTCCACAAAAATTCAACGCTGTGCCATCGCAATTTCATTAATTCATCGAACCGACGTAGGTATCAGACTATAATTATTATTTCCAACATAGGTTGCAGTTAGGTACCTACGTAATTAACGAAATTAGGTATACAAACTTACCTGTCATCACGGTCTATCTATGAGATCTTAAATCGTTGTTTAATGTTGTTGTTGAGGTACATCCGTACACGGAACAGTGCGAGCCATTGCGTTGCATTGCTAATACTCGTAACATCATTCGCCGCCACCGCTCACTCAACTCAAACATATATAGCTACGCGCCACGCACCTGCCTTGAAAGTTATACAACACAAACTGTGTGCGTTTGTGGCGGCGACAGCGCGACAGCCCCCACAGTTTCTCTGCGCAAGTACATTCGCTGCCCAACTGTATGTAATTAAACTTTGGTTCTGGCGCTTCGCCGGCCGCTGCCGTGATACGCTCGCTAGGCTCGCTCTCTCGGCTCACGCGCTGTAGGGTCGCAGTTCACCTAACACTCTTCCTCGCTTCGCTCGTCGTCGTACCTGCACCGACCTGCTTGTCTCCGTAAGACTACTTTGAATTTCACTCAAAATGATCATTTGACTAAACGATTGAAATGCGGAAAGTAATGCTGGATAAGTAAAAAATTGCCTGTAACAACAACAACAACCAAAAGCTCTAACGATCGTAGCGGTAAAACTCGGACAACTGAAACATTTGAATAACATCAAATGGTAAATGAAAAAAGCCGCCAAGTGCGTGTCGGACCACGCACAATAAAGGATTCCGTGCCTATTAAAAAGGTCGTATCGTTACTGAAATCTTAAAGCACTTGCGTCCTTTTCTTTACGGAAGGCAGTTTTTTTTAAATATCTCGAAAACCTTTGAACCGATCTTGTTCAAATCAATTTTCACTGAAAGAATTTAATAAGCCCTATGTATATGATTTTTTAGAGTAATTTAATTACAAAACTATGTAGCGGCTAACAATATACACTTATCCTCAAAATGTTATTCAAATACATCTAATACTTTTCGAGTAAAATGCCTGTGACATACGGACGGACGGACAGACGGACAGACATACAGACACGACGAATCCATAAGGGTTCCATTTTTTTCCATTTGGCTACGGAACCCTAAAAAGTAATGAATTGTATATTCAGAGAACTTATAAAAATACGAAAATTCTTTGAACAAAAGATATTCGGTCAATAAATTTGAGTGATTGCAATTAGGTTACCTCATTCATCATATAATTAGGGCTAAGGCTAGGTAAATTAAATTTAAATAGTGATTATTTCATGAAAATGAGAGCGAGACAATGAGCTGTCTTAAGGGTTTCCCTTCAGGGCCCATAGATTTTTTCACCCTGTATATTATCTGACATGTAATATTGGGCTTAATAAAAATCTATTAATAAGTAAGGGTATAAATCCCTCTAGTTTAGGTACTATTTTAACGAATTTTGCTCTATTACAATACAATCTACACGCCCGTGAAAGTTAAATTGCATAGGTATCTTCATCCCACACTTGTCAGTGTCATTCATTGATAAATAAATAAAGATAATATTTACTGTACGTATGGTGCTACTTTCCCGCACTAGTGCGGAAAAGAGCACTTTTCATGCATATTTCGAAACTTTAAAGAGGCATATGTACAGTAAAACGATGTACGATACACGTGCGAATAGGTAATTCGCAACTCATGTCGATTTAAAACACTCCCTTCGGTCGTGTTTTAATTTATCGCCACTCGTTGCGAATTTCCTATATTCGGCACTTGTATCGTAAATAACTATTTCATAATTTGTTTCACAACGAGTATATTAAAATTAAACTGATATCAACAACTAATAGATCTTAGACGCGTTAGATCATGTCGCGAATCGCTACGACTCGGGCGGTACGCGGTACCTAATACTTATGTTGTACCTATAGTACCTACGCGGCGACCGGGCGGCCAGCAGCGCTACAACGAAAATCGAATCACGAAGTTCGTATATCTCTACCTCTTTCGTTCGAGTACCATAAAACATAAGTGCGTTAGAGACGGAGATATCCGAGAATGAAAGAACTTCGAGATTCGGTTTTCGTGGCAGCGCCGCAGCGGTGTGCCCCGCTGCAGGCAACCGGCCAATCACGTTAGCTCTGCGGCTCGCGCGCGGCATTTTTAAAGCTACTTTAACAGGTGTTTGTAATAACATTACTTGCAACGTATTTTATAAGGCGATTCGTACATTATTCAATGAAAGAGTGCTTATAATGAAAATCCCATAACTAACTGACCAATTTGCATTTTTTTAAATTGTTAAACAACATTTAACCCCTAAAATCCACCCTCCGTTGTTGTTTAGTGTGGGATTGCTTTCTAATATTTGTGTCCACTACATTCAATAAGGAATGTAGGAACCTACAGCCAATTACTATTTTTAGACACGGTGATATGGTAAATGAAAAAATGTTGGAGACTAACTGAATAGAAATGTAATATTCGGAAACATTTTTTGCCTGATTTATCATCAAAGTTATAAAGGAAATATTAATTTATCAAAACAAAGAAAAAAAAAATTGTTATTTTTTTTACCGCATTTACAGGAATTTACAAATTTTCAATAATTTATTAAAATATGTAAATGAGTAATAATATGCCGGATTTAGTCTCGTCTTTATTACTACAATTATAATTTATCGGTTAAGCAGAAAAAAAAAGCTATTATAAATTATTTCCATTTCGCCATACTAGCGGACCGTATAATGACTGGAGTATTATACTGACGACTTGTTTGTGCTCCTATATTACCAAAAAATCTATGCGATCTTTACCTACCTGCTAGTGAACAAAAACGAATAAGTCGTTCCGACTAAATGCGACACTAAATTCATTTCTATTTCTATAATACCACCTTACTTACATCCAAATTAAGCCTTTTACGTCTTCATTAATTAAAAGGGGTGTTTATTGAATACTAAACTCAAGACCAGCCAATTTGCTTCGCTTACAAATGTACAATGAAGTTGACTTCGAAAACCGTTTCGAGGTATAGAGCTTAACAACAAGTATTTCTAGTTGTGGTTCAAAAATACATTCATGTTAGCTATATTTTAACTAATGTCTGTTTGAACTTAATTTGACGTTATAGACACTATGGTACTGGCATTGAAGTTAATATAACTTGTGTCAAAAAAGAAATAAAGTTGAAAGTCTACATTGTCTTTGACATGGGCCTGTCAGTCAGCATGAATCTAGAATAGGTACTATGGATATGGACGGGCTGTAGGTACCTCCATGTTATCACAGTGAGGGATGGAAAAGCTCTTATGTAGCTAAATTAAGAACTCTTCTTAAAATGGCTGATTACTTACCATAAACAACCTACTAAATTTGGAGGGGTAAAGGTGTGTGTGCCACAACTTCATACTAAATCAGTTATGGCAAACAAAAAAAATTAACAATCCTAATTCTACTAGTAAACTAGTAAACACAATTAGCACTGTGGACTGGGTGTGGATTCTGGTATATCCTAAAATTATGACCAAGACCCCCGGTGGTGAACAGAGTACGGTAGAATTAGTACTGCGAACGCCAACCCGCATGCCAAGCGAGT
Source organism: Epinotia demarniana (assembly GCA_945867215.1). Taxonomy (NCBI): domain Eukaryota; kingdom Metazoa; phylum Arthropoda; class Insecta; order Lepidoptera; family Tortricidae; genus Epinotia; species Epinotia demarniana. The sequence continues at coordinate 36,841,451 of OX244260.1, read as the reverse complement.
CGATTATGGCATTAACTTCCAAGTGCACTGATGATGATGATAGCTACGTATAAATATAATAATCATGCAAACCGGGAGAAAATTGAATAAAAGTTGAAAGTAACTACGTAATCGAAAATTACAAAGAGTATCATTTTTTGCTCGCGTATCGATTGGCGGCGTCAAACGTATAAACCCTACCGGAAGTAAATAAGCAGTGTAAAACCGCATCCATTTAGTAAGTAAGTAGGTATAGTTAATTTGCCACCTTCACTGGTATTTTGCTCTTATATTCCAAGTCAATATTCCAATTACTTAGATTGAAATGTAAAGTCATCAAAACGGTAACAACTTTATTCATGAACATTTAATATTATAAAAATATTCATGCGCAAGTTGAATACATTTTTGATACTTCATTATACGTCAGACAGGACAAACAATGCCATAATTGAACAAAGGCCTTTTAATGAATGGAAATATTCAGATTAAAAAAGTTTTATGTGAATAAGTAGGTACTCATTGTTATTTATTACGCTTTAAACTATCGGTTTAGATTGTTTTATAGGATTCTTGAGTATTAAATAAATACTATAGTATTTTACTGATCTGCAACAAGAAGTTACTGTCTGTAAAATAATTTCTACGAGAAATGGGTTCTGTATTATTATATTTGCCCTCTTTTAGGGCTGTGCAGGTTTTCTTTTTTTGTTTTGCTCGTATTTACGAGATCGTCTAGCTTCTTATGAAATGGCCATTCACATGTACAGAAATTCGCGTCTTTAATATTGCCTAGCTAACGGTAAACAACAATTGTATCCTAAAACGAATAGGAGTACCTAGAATAGATATTTACAAGGAGATTGTAGCGTGGTCCATCTTGAAAATCGTTTCAACAATAAAGAAGAACCATCTCATAAATCCGCCATTCAGCGACCAATCTAGATGCATTTAGAAGACCCCCTGAATATTCTGATTCTAGTCTGAACAAAGATATTACCTATGTGATGATCGAATCGAGGTGCAATCGGAGGAATAATTGTACCCCGCTTTCGCACTATCTGTTTGGTTTTTATGAAGATAAGTTAAATAAAAAAATGCCCTTGAGGTACCGCGGATGCTGACGGCATTTTCTCGCTGAATTGTAATGTTGGTACGTTGCGCGAGAAAGCCGCCATTCAACCGGACGCTTCGTGATTCCCGGAAATGACTTAGGTATGGATATTCAGACACTGTCACATACTTTTATGATTAGTAAGAACGGTATTTCTATCAGCCTTAATTACAAATTCAGTCATTAATCAGAACAACTTCCTCCACAGAGTATCCCGCTTCCGCAAATTCTTTGTCTGCCAACTGCGAACTCTTTTTCACCAACATAGTTTAAATGAGTTGAATCGACTTTCAGCTTTTTGCGGCCGCTACCGCTGTGGCTTGTGTTTGAGATATCGGTTTTAACAAAAGGTTTTAGGATATTTCAACGGTGGTCAGTTCGAAACAATGAGTTTATCTGTATCCTATTGTTTCACAACATATTACAAATGGGATTATGACCTCCGTTTAGCTTTTATTTACGCACGTTATTTTTCTCCTAATGGTTTCACTAGATTGGTTTGGAGACTATTCACCCCTTTTTCATTATACTCAAAGTCACATAGACCCAACAAATCCAATACTTAGATAGTTTGTCTAGATCTACATAACCCAAGATTAAGAGGTAAAATTTGTAGCTATGTAAGTTTGTATGTAACGAGTAATCTCCGGTAGGGGAGAATGGGTAACAGTGGATCACTTTTTTTAAGCTCCAAAAATCCCAAGCATATGCCTAAATAATTAATCTGTGATAATTAACCACAAGATACGTCCCTAATCTACAAAAACAAGTGCACATATTGGCAAAAACGGCATAAACTTACAAGTTATAACAAGTTTAAAAAAAAATGGGAAATGATCCACTGTGACCCGTGGATGGGTCACTTTGGATCTTTTCATGGGTGACAGGGAATCACTTGGAGTACACTGGATCTATTAAAAAAAAGTTCAATAAAATACTACTTTTCTACATCATTATTTATTTATTTATATTCCAAGACAGTCTTCTATCACAGTCTTATAAAAAAATAACAAAAGTCTTACAAATTATGCTGTTATAAAGAGACCTAAACTAATCAACATTTTGTTTGAATAAACAACAGTTTTTCTCCTTTAATTTCCCTAAAGCTCTCTTCTCTATTCAAATAAACATATTTACTTATTTAGTAATCATTAACAAACATTTTAATATGAACATTGTTGATGCTAACTCAACTATTAAACATAAATATATTTACTCCTCGAGATACCTCAGTCCACTGTGACCCAAATGAACATTATTCACTGTGACCCATAGGCCGTTACGACAGGAAAAAAATATTCAAAAAATAACTACTTATACCCAAGCCAAAATTACATTACCCACAACGGATTTAACAAATAACAAGTTCAAAACATACAACTATCATTTATATTTATTAAAGGGTTGGGAATAAGATAAATTTCTAAATTACGTAAAAAAATACTTTCGTACTTACCTACTGGCCTGCGTGTGACAGCACGTGATTCCGCTCGGCGAGCGCGGCGGCTACTGGCGTGTGAGAGGGGGGTATCGACGAGCAGTAGCCACGCGTTTGCTTGTGTGCGTAAAGCATCACACGTAAGAATTATAGCGAATAATCCGCTGTGACCCGTGATCCACTGTTACCCACTCTCTCTACCTAGATCCTTCGGAATGAAAATAGGTCACATTTAAACCTGCAGCTTTGCCTGCGTTATTTGTTATCCGCATGAGCAATTAATTAATACAATAACCCAAAAAATACTTTTTTAATACAGTTGCTCAAAAAGTGGTACTTTTTGTGGCTGCGTAGCGTACGAGAAGCTCAATTTCTCGAACTAGTGCTTTTTACTTTTTAGTTCCAAACTATACTTTCGAAATGCAGTAATTTTATATTAGATTTTTTACTTGGCTTTTTTATTATTTTTTTAGCCGATGGCGCTGATTCCAATAGTATGTTGTCACTGTCAGTGTCATTTGTAAAGTATGGGTTCGTTCAAAAATAACTTCGAAGCAAGCATATTTTATCGCAATGATATATTAATTTATTATTTTTCGCAATTGTATTAAAAAACGTCGTTTACAACACGTGTGAAATGTCTTTTACCACTCGTACCGAGTACATTCTTTTCACACTAGTTGTAAAATGTACTATTATACTATTTTTATTAACCCTCACTTATTATTTTCTGGGTTGGTCTCAGATTATACAAATACATAGTGTCCAAAACAAATGCTTGCTATCCGGCTGTTATACGGCTGGCGTCATTTTTTAATTCATCGGTCATGACGTCAAAAACTTGCACCAATTCGAGTGTTCGTACGCGAGCACCATGACCATTGACCGGTCTTAACATACACGTACTTGATTGTATTGTATAGCTGCAAGGAGATTAAATTAGAGCACTTGATTTTAATCATTAGCATCATATCAGCCGAAAGACGTTCACTGGCGGACATAGATCGTCCCAAGAATGTGTTGAGTCGAATAAAGGCTATTAATGACGTATAGCTCAAATGTACTACTCATAATTTCACAACCAGCCAGGCCAAACCTACGTTCGGGGCCGTTTTTGGTGATACTCTTCTAAGACTGAAACGTGATACCTATTTGCTTGACTTTGACGACTAAGTTAGACAACCATATCTATTTGTTCTTCAATCTGTGTAATCAATGACCTAAGTAGGTCCGTTAGTTAGAAAACTAACGCCAAAGAGCCTTTCAGTCGACTTTTATCAGCGTCTCTAACTAAAATTGATCAAACGTTCGAAGCCTTTATCGCTCCTAGCGTGGAGCATTTTCCCAGATCTTGTTTATTGGGCCGTGCAAATGATACTCGTTACCAACTCTCGTTAGAAACGAATTAGCCGTTTTTGCGTCTTTCTAACTAGGAAGTTACGCGACTATCTTAAATTACCGTCAGATTTCGTGGACAGATCTGAATATCTAAAAAAGTTCTAAATATGAAATAATAAACATATTATAAGGTACCAATATTTTATTATTTATTTAAATATCGTATGGCAAATTAAATTATACACTGTGATAATAACGAGTAGGTACTTATCACTACAACATAAATTTTCAATTTTTCAAAATGTGTACAGCGTCGCTCGTGAGGTGTTTGAAGTCCGAGGGCAGTCCGTCGTACTTGGTTAGAGGGCATTCGAACACGATGTTGTGTTATATATGTGTGTATTATGCTGTATATAATATAGTCAGAAAATAACTTAGTAATTACCGAGCGAACAGAATAACTGCATTCGAGATTATGTATAGAATTTTACTGCTCTTGACTATATTTTCGTAGGCAAATAAAAACCCCTTTCAATTATACTTAAGTAATTTAAATATTTGATTTTTCTAAGTTTAAGGTTTAGTTTTAGTTTTTTTAATTTAATAGTAGTTTTAGTATTGTTTTTACAATTGTACCTAGCATCTATGTTTTTTTATCAAATTACTGTAATAACTTATATATACAATATAAAATTAATTAAAGTTTTATGAATAGCAGCTATAGCTACATACAGCCTGTTTCGCTTCAACTCACCGCTCCTCTCTTGTGTTCCTTGAACTTGCATACTTCCTACAAAATTAAAACCTTGCAGCTTTGCAACAAAGTTGACTTACAAATCTTAATCACGGAACAATTGACTCATACCCGTTTTCCTGTAAAATAAACGAACGTGTTTCCGAATGAAAAATTCAAAAACAAAAGCTAACACAATAGTGACATTCGACATGCAGTATAAAACCAACAAAAAACTATCAAGCAAAGATTGCAAATCTGTTTCCAATGTACGCTAAAATTGCTGAATTCCATTGAAAAATAAAACTTCCAGTGCATAGTTCCAATATTTCGATATTGCATTGCGCTAGGTGGCAGCGAAGGCATTTTGCATAAATATGGGATCCTGAGTCGTACTGGTTTCACTTTGGTTCTACTTTAACCTGACAATCATTATCTACTTTATCTGTACGTGTAATGGAAAGAAGTATTATGTATTTCAAATATTACCTATGTGAAAGAAACGATATAAGTTTCATCCATACAATCGCAAGATAGTTAAGTTTCATCGCAAGATATAAAATGCATGTACCTAATGCGCTGGTCAATATCTTTATCCTTATTTTGTTATGATGAAATGTTTTAAAAAGTCAGTTACTACGCAAGTCTCATGTGTTTAGAATCATTTGATATTACTAAGACACTAGGGTAACAGAAATCGAAGAGTAAATCTGTTCAAGCAAAAGCTATGCATATTGTATCCGAGTCTGATTTCAAGTTACGATCCTACGCTTAGCCATAAAGTGCCGGCCTGTGTCATTCCAGAATTACGTTTTACGTATGGTTGTCACGTATGGGGCTAACTTTTTGCAATACTGTAAAGGAGTCACTTAACGTGAATACAGGTTTTAAGACCGCTAGGCCTCGAAAACATTAAGTAAATAATATATACACTTACTTTATGATTAAACTGTGTTGTTTCCCCAAATAATTCAAAATAAATAGATTTAAATTAACTATGGTGGCTTCAAAAAGTAGGCAGCAGAAGGGTTATGCAGGCCATACACGTTATGGTTTACCGGAAAGGTCTACCTGTGCAGGTGTACCTGCGCAGGTCGACCGGAGCGTGTATGCCGACCGGCCTGTGCAGTTTTTTGACCTGCGCAGGCAACCGGAGCAAAGTCACCGCTACCTGATACACGCTACCTGACCTTTGCAGGCAAACCTAGTGGTAGTAGGTAACCTGTGCGGTGGACCGTAACGTGTATGGCCAGCATAAGCCATGTATGTGTAGCCTGTAACTCGCATTTCAACATGCGGGACATCAATCGATAGGTCTTTACAAAGAAAGATAATTTTTCTTAGCAATACATGTAAATTTTAAACCTTCAAATCAAAAATACGAAAAATATCACAGATACACTATTATCAATTACTTTCAGCAGACCTATAATTTTTTTTACATTGATGGATTGTTTTGCCGAAATAAATACCCTCTGTCGTGTTGCGCTTTAAAAAGAAGAAGGTGCTGAAGATTAGCTGTAGTGCAATCACATTGTAATGGTGCGGGCCATCGAAGTGGCGGGGTTTCTTGGTATTGACTTTATTTTGGATTTTGAAAACAGGACACACTAGCCTACAAAAGTCAGAATAAATAATGACTTCATCTAGTATTCAGAGCCATGACGCGTAGTTTAGTGTCCAAGAGGCAACCGAATAGCTCGCGGTATTTCAGCTCCCGAAGATCTCAAATACTGGTTTAAATTAAATCCCTTGACTGGGACAGTGTAAATGCAGCTTTATCCAGCCACGCGATTTGTCACCGGCTCAGACGGTTATGACAAGCCTCCAATATTAGATAGCGAAACATTTCGTAAGAGGCACCAAGTGTGACGTTTCAAAATATCTTCCCATGTGGGATGTTTTGTTTCACTTGATATAATCCGTCCTTTAGATAATCAGGTTAATTGAAAACGAGCATGTTTTAAAGCATCAGTAAATCGGTAGACGTTATGTTCTTTATTATAGGCTGAAAAGTATCACGTTTCGGTTGCGGCGAGACTAGATGTCCATAATGGAATTTCATACGAAATTATAATGGATTGCAGCCTTTAAAAAAACTAGGACTTTTTTGGTGTTTCATTGCATGTTTGAGAAAAGCACCACAATTACCTTGATGTGACAAGGGATTGCCAGCCTTGCATTCCCGTTTATTATCCAGGCAATCCCCTTTTTCTCAGCATCTGCAGTAATTTGAGCTGTTTAAACTTTAAACTTCATAAAGCAAAATGATCCCCATTGCGAACAATAACACACATTTGTGTTTGTTACCCATTGTTTACTGAAATCGCCTCGAATGAGGATTGAACTTTCATTTGCATGACCATCGCATTAACGGGGACCGTGTTAAGTCCGAGCTGATTTAATGCCCCGTATTCCCAATGGCGATGTATCGGAAACTGCAATGCGGTAACGCACTCGCCATCCACCTGTGCAATGGTTTTTAGTTCATACGGGATATTTTTTGCATGTGAGCGCGAGCACACTCTCAGTTAGTCAGAGTCAGTACCGCTCCGATAAACTAAAGTTATACTTAACTTGCAGTCTCCGTGGCTTCGCCCGTATATCACTTAGAACGCGGGTGGAGCTGCGGGCTAACTCCAAGACACACACGTAAAAATATAAAGAAAACATTATCAAAAAAATTTGGAAACGCTTACATAAATAGGTAAAATTGGGTACTTAAACTTCTTAGAAAACACAATTATGTGCGCACGCCAGTTTGGTTAGTTTGACAAATATTAGATCCATAACAGTGACAAGGATCCTGACAAATCACCTGCTACAGGATATGAGCTCGAAATCATATTTGTGACATTATGGCATATTTTTATGACATTATACTAAAAAAACCTATCAATTGGGAAACACCTTTTAATTTGAACTTGAACGGTACATATATAAGGCACCAGTTAAAACTCTATAGTTTAATAGCAAAGAGATATTGAAATTATTCGCGCCATCGAAATGACGCTTATGACAGCGACATGACTGCTGTATTAGAAAAGTGAGATTGGTTCAAGGGATTATAACATTTACAAATTTGATTTCTATGAGATATGAAATTCGAAAGGCACTGGTTAAGAGTCAATCGTAGGAAGGAGCGACTAAAATTACTTGTGCCATCAAACTAATGACGGCCGTATAGATACGAAATGTTAAATGGAATGTTATGTTTCTAAGTATGATTTACTGAAAAATATAAAAAATAATATAAACAGTAGTTATAAAAACTACAATTTATGACAATTCAATAATTCCATGAGTGTTGGTCATTTCGATGGACAGAAATACGGCGAAATGATGACAGGGAAATGACGCCCACGAACATTTGTTGTCATTACGTCTAAACGATACACACCATTAATACATGATCTTAACACGAACATAAGAACCTAACGAGCTATAAAACGTTGAAAAGTAATTTTAAGTTAAAACGTTCTACAATGCAATTAAAATAATTATCACGTCCTCTCCCTTCAATGCGTAAATACAACTGATATACGAGTACTTTCTCGTAATATTGCAAACATAGGGTCATTGACTTCGGTCATTCAGATCTTGAATTTCGCGAAATCGTTTACTGGTTAAACGTGGGACAGAGACAATAGCCGATCATCTTTTTAATAATTAATTATTTATACTACATAATATACGATGTAATGCGTACTTAAATTATCTTTTTCTACTCCTGTACCGTTATCTGTCATTTATATAGGCTTTAGCTCAAATACAATGACACCGATAATAAGTCGTCGAAAAACTCTATGCTCTATGGCCCATAAACGCACTCTTTAGTGTACTTTTTTGGTTTATACATTTTCCATAAAAGCACTGTTTACCACGATGTCAAATCACCTAACTTTTTTTTAATCAGCCACTATATTGCAGTGGTACCAACTTCATAAGCAAATTTTTCGAAATAAAGAGTTTTTATTTACTATCAAATATTTAGTAGTTAGGTACTATGCCCTTGCAAGCATGAACAGTCCGGACTCCGCAAACAGCACCCGATCACGAGTATGACGCATATCTCAGCCATCGCCTCCCTCAACCATATGTTAGGGAAGGTGGCGACCCGATCAACGACGCCACCGTAAGCAAAGCTCTTTAAGCGAGCATGACATTGAGTCGCTGTTGAGTTTGAACTCGTGAAGGTTTTTCCGCACATACATGATATTCTCAAGAATGTATTGGCATGCTACAGTAAGAATGTTTGCCTCCTTAAATTTGTCCCTGAGAGATTCTCTGGCTTTTAGTTCGTATATGGAGCGTACAGCCATTTGAACTTCTATATATATATGACTTGGGCAATTCGGAGCTAGACAAATAATTGAATTTAAGGAGAGAGATTCCAATGTTTTTTTTGTAACCAACTTTAAAATGTAGGGAAAATTGACCACTTTTCCGGGATTTTTGAGACATCCTTAGATGTATCACAGAAATGCTCAGCATTTGACTGTCTCCGTCATGACATACTCATAGGTAAATTACAAAACTATGGATTTAAGGACAAAGCGCTAAAGTTAAAAAAGATCTATCTGGATAACCGAAGCCAAAAAGTAAATGTTAACGGAAAATTTTATTGTGAAGCTAATATTAATGTTGGCGTACCGCAGGGATCCATTTCAGGCCCAGTTTTATTTTAGTATATGTGAATGATCTTCCTGAATGCCTACCAGATTATACCATGGTGACAATTTTTGCAGATGATATTCATGTAGGTCTAAAAGATAGAAACTTTGTAAAACTAGAACATAAAATTTAACACGTGATGATTACGCTTAAGAAATGATTAAATGCTAATGGCATAAGCTTAAATACTAGCAAAACTACTTTATTGCCATACTGTAATAAAAATAAAATTGATAATTTTAATTGTTCTAACTTAGGACTAAATATTGTAACTGATATTTTTTTTTTAGCTTATCATATTGACAATAAAATAAGAAATTCAATTCAAATTGACAATGTTTGCAAAAAAATGCTTTCGGTTATTACGCTCTCATGAAACTGAAACCTTTCATTAACAAGACAACCCTAGTTATGGCTTACTTCGCTCTTATCGACGTTCCTCTTAATTATGCTTTAACATCGCATCTGGGGCAATGCTCTTGGCATTCATAGAATTAATACTAGCCATTACAATTCTGTTTATTCTACGCACCCTTGCACGGTTAGAGCATACTTTGTAAAAGGTCGAATAATTATTGTAATATCGTTATTTATATTTAATAGTCCGTTGGAAATCCACATCGAGAAAGAAAGCTTTAAAAGAAGGAAAGACAGACATACATACATATAATACACGCAATACAGAAACATTGTGCGTACTTACCTCCAACGAAACTAGTAAAATTAAACATTTAAACAAAGCCTCCCTCTCAAAATTACTTTATGTAATTTGTGTAGCAAATTCTCACATAACAAATATGCCATTTATATAATTTAAGAGCAGGCTTAAACGTTTCTTTCAATGTAACCTATTTAACAAGATAGATGAATTTACTGAAAAAAATAAATTGTATACAGTATGTAGATAATTAAATTACATTTATTGATATCCTATTTTAAAAGTGCATGATTAAATTAAAAGAAAAGTATTGTGTATAATGAGTTGCTAGGTGTAACGTTATTATGTAACTTGGCCAAATAAAGCAAGTTGAAAGTGAGATAACACTTGATAAAAAAATTTTTTTTTTTAATAATAAACACAGTGAAATGACATCTTGTGTTGTGAAATTGACTTTCAGGACAGTCATACATTTCTAGAATTTAGAGACTTGTTTGTAACTGTCACTTGTTTTCTTATAGGCTACCTTAATTCAAAAAATTGTAGGTACTAAAATTTTGGTTACAAAATTTTTGAATATACAAACCAGACCTAATGTCTTGGGGCATTGTAAATTTAGTTTTCTACGTTCCTAAAATGGGCTACAACATTTTATTATAATTTTAATCTACAGCCGTATGAGCAACAGAACCAAGTGTACCTGAGGGATACATTTACGAAATTTGTATCGACCTAGCTGGTAGGGAGTAGGGCTCGCGGTCGTGTCCGGGTTTCGTGTACACGTGTCGGGTACCCGTGTTCGTGTAACCCGCCCGCGGGTCTAAGCGACCGGTCCGAACGGATCCGTGTAATTAGCGCACGGGTACCCGTGTCCTGTTTACACGCGGGTAGTACTACCCGTCCTTGAGTTGTGGTGTGAAGCTAGGAACTATCCCCTTGTTCTAAGAATGTACATACTAGTACTAAATGAATGTTCGTAGCATTGCAATTATAACATATTATTTGTGAATAAAAATAGCATATGAATAAATGTAACAAATTATAACAAAGTACGTAAAGTTCGCCTCCTCAAATTCATATTTTTAAAAAGTAAGTACGAAGCCATGCTAATGTTATAAATATGAAAGTGGGTCTGTCTGCCTGTGTCTTTCTGTTACCCCTTCACGCTTTAACAGCTGAGTTGATTTAGATAAAATTTGGTATAGAGAATTGAGTCTGGGGGAGGGACATAGGATATAAACGAGTTCCACGCGGACGAAGTCGCGGGCAGAAGCTAGTAAGTTTTATCCCATAAAAAATATTCCATGTAAAAAAGAGGCCAAGTCTCGAAACGCTTCCACCTTAAAAAGCTGTGAGATATTTCGTAGTACCAACTCTCAGGCATTCTCATTATTCTTTTTAATACAGTTGCTCAAAAAGTGGTACTTTTTGTGGCTGCGTAGCGTACGAGAAGCTCAATTTCTCGAACTAGTGCTTTTTACTTTTTAGTTGCGACCGCAGCGCGACCGTCGCGGGTGCGCGGCCTGTGCGTGGCGGGTTGATGGCGGGGCGCGACCTGTTTGACCGCGCTAGCGGTTTGTAGGCAAGCATATTTTATCGCAATGATATATTAATTTATTATTTTTCGCAATTGTATTAAAAAACGTCGTTTACAACACGTGTGAAATGTCTTTTACCACTCGTACCGAGTCTTGCCACTCGCTTTCAGCTCGTGGCAAGATACCTCGGTACTAATGGTTAAAAGACATTCTTTTCACACTAGTTGTAAAATGTACTATTATTTGCCAGCTAAATAGAATTCTGCCACTTGGCAATCACACCACTTTACTGCTTTTATGGATTTTTGCACACCTTAAACTATGAAGTATTGTGTAATTGCCAAGTCGCAAAATTATATTTAGCTAGCAAATAAAGAATAATAAGAATGCCTGAGACTTGGTACCATGAAATATCTCACAACTTTTTACGGTGGAAGAGTTTCGAGACTTGGCCTCTTTTTTACATGGAATGTTTTTTTATGGGATCTTACTTCTTTTTGAAGGTTATTGTGTCATCAATACATACAAATTACGAATGCAGTCTCATTCTTGCTTTTGAATTTTTTCTCCCATTCGCTGCAAATGTAATCCTATATATTTATATGGGATTACAAAGTTATTTATGCGTATCTAGACATCTGGACCGAAATTTGCAAAATATTTTATTTTCATCTTGATTTTAACACTAAACACTAATTATGTTCTAAATTAGTGTTTTTGTTGATCGTTCAGTGAATATGTGAGTGACAAAATTAAGAAACTTTGACTGGTTATGATTCTTAAACTACTGCTTCAAATGGAATGAAATTTGAAATATACCATGTTTAAACAATGCCTGCTTGGTTACTGAAAATTTAGGCTTTCAGTTTTATTCACAACGAAGTTATTGGGGGGTCAAAAACGGTCTGAACTGCTTCGAAAAAAGATGGAACGGCAGTGCCGCTTTTTTGCTCGACTTGGCGGGGGCACCGCCGTGCCCCCAGATTTTTATTTGAGCTTAAAATGTGAAAAATAATGTAGTAACATTAATCTAGTTTTGGTTTTGAACCATAATAGTAACGAAGCTGGGGGTTTAAAATTGGCCGGTCCCAATTTAGAAATAATGATGAGACTTTACTGCATTTATGGTATTTGGCATACCTAAATAAAACTATGTAGTATTGTGCGATTACCAAGTCACAATAGTACATTACGTAACTAGGGCGGTGAATTCGTGAATGCCCCAGATCGCAGGTATTTGTGCGCAGCGTGCAGTAAAACTCGTATTATGGCCAGGTGTGACGTAACATTTTATTTACTAAGTAAATAAAGCCCCCCACAAGGTGGACTGAGGACCTGGTAAAGGTTGCGGGAGTCCGCTGGATGCGGGTGGCGCAGAACCGGTCACTTTGGCACTCTTTGGGGGAGGCCTATGTCCAGCAGTGGACGTCTTTCGGCTGATATGATGATGATGACGATGATTAAATAAAGATTAATGAATGCCTGAGACTTGGCTCTACGAAATGTCTAACAACTTTTTAAGTTTAAGAAGAGTTTTGAGACAGCCTCTTTTTTCCATGAAATGTTTTTTATGGGATGAGACTTACTAGCTTCTGCCCACGACTCCGTCCTTGTGGAACTCGTTTATATCCTATGTCCCTTAAGACCCATTCCCAAATATACCCGTTCAGCGGTAAAATACCACAGCTCGGGTCGGCGAAGATAACAGATAAAAGTGCATTATTGTCGAAGCAAGGGAAGTAGGCATTTGCTGGCTGAGTATTAATTTTAAATGGACGACCTTGGGAGACCCGTTTCGCCGGCAGGTGACGAACAAAACAAACAAAGTAAACTTAAGACGTAAGTAGTTAGCTTCCATTTTTTTGTTGAAATTTCGACTTTATCGCAAAGGCATAAAACTTAATATTGCTTTGAAATTCAACCACTTCTTTATCTATAGTTTAGTCTCTAAGACTTTTGGGTTTATCCAAAAAAAATTGCAAGACACTGATAACGCCTATACAAATGATGATCTCGTTACTGCTAATTATATTTACCTCGTTAAACTACATCAACGATGTTTAGTACGTCCGAAATTGTAAGATAAAATCCTGTCAAAAACGCAAGCAGAAAACGACTTTTTCATGAGAGCATAAAATCGTACCGTTATCCGATATCGAAATAATTATGGTATACTTTGAATCGGTAACGTAAACTCGTTTTGTTTGAGTAGGTACCTTTATTTAAAAATGATAACGGTATACATTGAAGCAGTAGCAAAATAATCGTAATATCGTTTTGTTCGAGTACCTTTCTTTTAAAATGATTACTGTATCCTTTAGATAGGTAGGCAGAGTAATGATGCAAGTATCGTTTTGATTCAGTGCCTTTATTCGGTGCTCATATTCAACCTCGTGAGTAAAGGTACGGTTTAAAAAGGTATACCACATTCAGTCCCTTATTTAGAACCAAACTGACGGTGGAGGAAAATGAAGACTTAGCAAATGTCAACTCTATTTGAATGACGTTAAGGATCAAAAGTGCTAAACATTAAATTTCCTCGACTGTGCAATACAATAAGCGCTCGGTTAATATTAAAAAGTTCTCATGTACAGTCAGCCATGACAGTGGGCTACCACTTTTGGACCTTATTTTGCATGCAATAAAGTACAAAAGTGGTAGACCACTTTTTTGGTTGACTGTACTTACCTACTGTTTTTGTTTAGCTATCATATCTATAAGCGGCTATTAATAAAAGTTAAACAGTTTGCGTGCCCTTTGTCGGTCAATCATTAAATAAAATACTGGGTTTATACAATATTATGACGCAATAGAGCAAACATAGGCTTCCTGCGATATTTCCTTTTGCCACATACCTAATATAAAACAACATCATACACACCAAACCCATAGAGTTGCTATTGCAAATAGAGTAAAATGAAATAAATAAATTATATTTGCTTCAACTCAAACGGCCGCGGACGGTCCGAACCCGCGTGTGTACGGGTACACGGGTACCCGGGAACGGACGCTTAGCACCGCGGGCTTAAGGACACGGGTATTCGGGCGGGCGGGTTTACACGTGTAGCGGGAGCCCTACTAGGGAGTAAAGTTCAGGCGCTTGTGAAGAAATCTGGAATTGGCGTTGGCATTTAAGTTTTATCGCTGGTTCGAATTAAACGTTAAATTATGAGCCTTTATTATGCGTTAAATTATCACATATTTGGTAGTGTACTTGTGTAGGAACCATTTGTCTTTTTCAAGAAGTTATGTTACGTCCCAGTGCTAGATAGTGGCCCAATACTTCACACTTTCAATCTTGATTCCCGGGCGGTGGAGCTCTCCTGCCTTGACATATACAAAAATTGAAGATATTTTTAGGCCCTTCTCTTTTCTTAACTATCAGCCTGGCGTGTAATCGTTTAAATCGTTCATACGTAATTGCGATAAAAAATATTAATGGCGGACTCACCTCATGACCTACGCCGAGAACGTTCAGACTCCTTACGGGCATGGGAGCTATCATTAATATTTTGTATCCAGATACACCAGCTAAACTCAACATAAATATGAATGTTTTAAAGTTAATTTTGCAAAAACACACGTTTATTTAGATGTAATTAATACGATAACTTCTAATGTTATGAAACTGTAAGCATCGTGTCGATACTCAAAATGTTTGCATGAGATAACAATTATCTTATCATAACAGTTACACAATATATTTTTTTTAAATTTCTCATAGCCTGTTTGCTTTCAGGGTCACCGAACACAGTTGCAGTTAAGAACGCACTTGATACACAAATACACTACTTCAATAACATAATTCAAGATTTTTAAGAACTACCTTGTGTTATTTCCTTGAGTTACGTTCGCCTATGTATTAGTAAATAATATGTTAAAATATGCGTGACTTTATTTATTTATCGTATGGCAAATCAGTGGACCCGGGTATGTCCTAAAACTACGACCAAGACCACCGGGGGATGGGCAGCAGCATCCCTGGAGTGCGGTGGAAATACTGCGATCGCCAACCCGCATGCCAAGCGTGGCGATTATGGCATATACCCCCTAATGATAAGTACAAAAAGACCACGGCCCCGAGGTTCCGGCGACCCCCGGTACCCTGGTTGTGGTAGCGGCCAGGGTACCAGCGGGGTCAGGGGTGCGAAGAATCTCCGGCGAAGATCCGGCTACCACCACCGACGACCCCTGGCCCTGGCAACTTATAACACGCGCACACTGCGGACCGACGAAAGGATAGCGGAACTGGAGGAAAATTTGAGCAAGTTGCGCTGGGATGTCATAGGGTTATCTGAAGTCCGAAGAGAGGGGGAGGACACGATAACCCTCAAATCCGGCAACTTGCTCTATTTCCGGGAGGGCGACCAACAGTCCCAGGGAGGTGTCGGGTTCCTCGTCCACAAGTCCCTCGTAAATAACGTGGTGAAGATCGAGAGTGTGTCGACTAGGGTGGCGTACCTAATACTCAGAGTATCCACCCGGTACTCATTGAAGGTCATTCAGGTTTACGCACCGACCTCGGCACACTCCGACGAAGAGGTGGAGGCTATGTATGAAGATATATCGAAGGCCATGCATAGTTCCAAAACCTACATCACCGTTGTTATGGGGGACTTCAACGCAAAACTGGGCAAGAAAGATGGTGAAGAGCTGAGAGTGGGGCAATTTGGAGTTGGAAGTCGGAACCACCGGGGCCAACTACTGGCCGGGTTCTTGGAGGAGGAAGGACTCTACATGATGAATTCCTTCTTCAAGAAACGCGAGCACAGAAAGTGGACCTGGATGAGTCCCGACGGTGCAACTAAAAACGAGATTGACTTCATCATGTCGACGAGGAAGCATATATTCAACGATGTCTCTGTGATCAATACGGTCAAAACCGGAAGCGATCACCGTCTGGTAAGAGGCACATTGAATATATGCGTCAAGCAAGAGCGCTCTCGATTGATGAAGTCTACGCTCCGTCCAGCATCAATTCAAATTCGAAACCCCGAGAGCTTCCAGCTGGAACTCCAAAACCGTTTTGATTGCCTAGGCGGCGATGTGGACGAATTGAACGACGGGTTTGTGGAAGCTGTCCGTGTCACTGGGTCTAAGTTCTTCAAGGCCCAAGGCACTAACGGAACTAAAAGGCTATCTAGCCCCACTAAGAAGCTCATGAAGGAAAGGAGTGAAATGATTCTACAGTCTTCAGCCGACGCGACCTTATACCGGCAGCTCAATAAACAGATCTCCAAGTCCCTTACCCGCGATCTGCGCCAAATCAATACAAATCGTATACAGCGTTATAAGGGCTCTAAAGTATTCTCGAGAGATCTGTCTATAGGGCAGAGCCAGCTCGCGAAGTTAAAAACTGAAGATGGTAGAATCGTTTCCTCTAAACCTGAGATTCTGGGTGAGATAGAGCGCTTTTACGGACAGCTATACACATCAACGCGCAGACCCGAAGTTAGTCAGGCGGAAGACCCTAGAGCTAGACTAACCCGACACTATACCGACGACATCCCGGACATCAGCCTGTACGAGATTGTAATGGCTCTTAAACAGCTCAAGAACAACATAGCACCCGGGGAAGACGGAATAACAGCCGAACTTCTGAAGGCGGGTGGAAAACCGGTCCTTACGGCCCTTCAGAAGTTGTTCGGTTCCGTCTTACTGGAAGGGAGAACTCCAAAGGCATGGAACAGAGGTGTGGTGGTGCTGTTCTTCAAAAAGGGTGACAACACTCTGCTGAAGAACTACAGACCCATCTCACTTCTGAGCCATGTCTATAAGCTGTTTTCGAGGGTCATTACAAACCGTCTCGTACGCAGGCTAGATGACTTCCAGCCTCCCGAACAAGCCGGTTTCCGAAGAGGCTTTAGTACCGTAGACCACATCCACACGCTTCGTCAGGTTATACAGAAGACCGAGGAGTATAACCTGCCTCTCTGCTTAGCGTTCGTGGACTACGAAAAAGCCTTCGATTCGATTGAAACCTGGGCTGTACTACAGTCTCTCCAGCGGTGCCAAGTTGACTATCGCTATATCGAAGTGCTGAAGTGTTTGTACGAGAGCGCCACTATGTCAGTCCGACTCCAGGACCGGAACTCGAAACCTATTCCGCTGCAGCGGGGAGTCAGGCAAGGAGATGTTATTTCTCCAAAACTGTTCACCGCTGCACTGGAGGACGTTTTCAAGACTCTGGACTGGAGAAGGCTAGGCATCAGCATCAACGGCGAGTACATCACTCACCTTCGGTTTGCTGACGATATAGTAGTCTTGGCTGAGACCATGGAGGACTTAAGTACGATGCTCGATGACCTCAGTAAAGCATCCGAGCGAGTTGGTCTAAGAATGAACATGGATAAGACGAAGATCATGACAAATGCCCATGTAGTACCAACTCCCATTACAATCGGACACTTTACGCTCGAAGTTGTAGACGATTATGTATACCTAGGACAGACGATCCAGTTAGGTAGGTCCAACTTCGAGAAAGAGGTCAATCGTCGAATCCGACTCGGCTGGGCAGCGTTCGGGAAGCTACGGCAAATCTTTTCGTCCAATATTCCGCAGTGTCTCAAGACGAAAGTCTTTGACCAGTGTGTGTTGCCAGTGATGACATATGGCACTGAAACGTGGTCGTTTACTATGGGCCTCATAAGAAGGCTCAAAGTCCACCAAAGGGCAATGGAGAGGGCCATGTTGGGAGTTTCTCTGGGTGACCGCATCAGAAATGAGGCTATCCGCAGCAGAACCAAGGTAACCGATATAGCCCTCCGGATCGCTAAACTTAAGTGGCAGTGGGCGGGGCACATAGCACGTAGAACCGATGGCCGTTGGGGCGGAAAGGTTCTCGAGTGGCGACCACGTACCGGAAGGCGCAGCGTGGGTAGGCCCCCGACAAGGTGGACTGATGACCTGGTAAAGGTTGCGGGAGTCCGCTGGATGCGGGTGGCGCGGGATCGGTCACTTTGGCACTCTTTGGGGGAGGCCTATGTCCAGCAGTGGACGTCTTTCGGCTGATATGATGATGATGATGATGAAATCAGTATTTGGAACCGGTACTACAACTGCGATCACGTTAATTATAACCTGAAGAGGTAGTGTATCTTGGGGCACGTCAGTGCCTCTGTCAAGTCTAATAGAAGGCACGGCCGGAAGTATTACCTAGTGCTTCTCAAAGACAAACCAGAAGGTGTTGTGTCTTTCGATAGTTTCGATAAAAAAAAAATGTACTTTTAATGCCATGTGCGTGTCGGGCCACGCGCAGTGTAGGAATCTGTAGTTGCGTGTCTGTGTTAAGCGGCAATTACACTGCGTCGTTCACCTAATGCGGTCGGCTTATTCATTTTAAACTACTTAGGCCAACAAACGTCGTCTGTCCGCCTACTACGGCGACTTGGCAGCTGTCGATCGCGAATGCGGCAGACTTACGTGTTCTTTACACTTTTGTGGTCGCCGCATGCAGCTACATCGCGCTTTCTGGCAAGTGTGAAAGAGAAGTAAATATACGATCTTCAAACAACGATTTTTATTTCAACGCATAAATATTTCACCTACAACTGAAAAATACTCGTAGTAGAGTTGCATTAATTATTTTAATTGAAATTTGTCCGTTGTCGCCTATGTCGAAACATAAAGAAAAAAATTAGCAATGTTATAATGACGCAGTGTTAACGGAAGACTAGTGTTGAAATTGGATTAGCAATCAGGGTATAGTAGACAAATCACAATCAGCAACTGTTTATGAAACGTCCAAATCGTTCTGTTAGTATGAAATTTGTTGACAAGCAGCTTATGCCGTCACAATACGAAAGGGTCCGCAGAAAAAAGTGCTGTATGCGGATCCTATCATACGTAACAGAGTAAAACCGGTACCGCCTCCACGCCGAACCGCCACCTCTTGTCAGTGCGTCTCGGCCCGTAGTAAAAATAAGTGCTATTCGGCTGGCTTGGAACACTCGACTTGGCTGAAGTATACCTACATTTGGAATAGGACGCTCGCAAACTCTATGTTTTTCTATTCGAAGCGTTGGTCAGTTAACGAGATTAAAACCATTCAGATGCGTGGGTAGTCAAATTACAGAGGATACGAGTATCTGCATTCGGTCAACTAAGTGAATACTTGATAATATAAAACTTTGAGGTGACTGCAGCCGATGCCCTTCGTACTAACCTGAGATCGATTACTATACAGGGGTAGGAATACCGTTTCATTTATTTTCGGGTTCCGTAGCTCAAAAGGAAAAAAAACGAAACCCTTAATATACGTAGGGTCACCTTGTTGTCCGTCTGAGTGTCTGTCAAGACCCTTTTATCTCGGGAACGCGTGGAGGGGAGGTATCGAGTTAAAATTAAAACTATATACTCAAGTCTACAGTCCCTTGATTAAGACACATGTATTATTTAGTAACTGGTTGTTACGTATCTTAGTAAATTATCAGTAACTCTTTTTTGCATTTTAAAAGTTTTTCCAGTTCTAATATCTCTCGTCTCCAAACTGAATAAATCGTTACAATTCTAATTCAATATAAATTATTTGGGATTTCTTTCAAGGTCAGTGAATCGTCAACGGAACAAAAGTGTAATTAATAATGTTGAATTCTTACGCCATATAACGTTTTTTGAGATTACAAATCTCTGTTGTCTGCTGATATTTTCGTATTTAAACTTTGATCATTGTTTCAAGTATGTACACGGTATGATGGTCTATCACACAACCCTGCCATATATTATCAAAGCAAAATACTAACCCAATGCTAACCTATTTTAAATTCACATAGTTGTAGAGTACCTGGGACCCGCTATTTATCTCCACTAAGTAAAACTAGATAAGTTTGTACGAGATGGTACATTTGGTGTTGGTGCCACGTACTAACTTTAGACAGGACTTTAATGGAAGTAACGAGCAAGCTAAACAATGTGTAGACTTTAGACTTTAGTTCTGATTCTGGGGTTAGTGTTACTGAGTTAGGTTAAAGTTTCGTCTATTGATAAACTAATTTACTTCGCAAAGCGGGGTGTTCCTTATTATTCTGTTCAGTTTGTGTTTTCCGCGCACGAGAAAATGGGATCCAACATTTTTCGGTTGTGACTTCTTTCGACAAAAGTCGATAATTAAATATATCTATATTTGTGAAGTTTTATTCATATCAGTTTGATGAGATTTAAGAAGAGATTTTAATTGGATTGTGTTGTTTAGTTACTCGTATGTATTGTTTGAGTTGGCTGAGCTAAAAAAGGCAAAATATCAAACGTTGGGTTTATTTTTGAGAAAAAATACGAATTTGTGTTTGGCTTCTGACTAACAGCAAAATATAATAGTGTGATCAGAATGACTACAGGTACTTATCCAAAAATAAATTCAATTTGTTTCCTACTGTTGGCTGGTCGTTTGAAAAATGGCAGCAAAGGTAAAATTTTCATTTCACTGGAGGATCACAGCAACAAAAAATATGTATTACGATTTGGTTGAGCGTTACGGTGCGGAGCATTACACCTACAATACGGTTCACCTGTGATAACAAGAAAAAAAAATTGTTACTGGAAATTGAGTAGAATTCCTTTCGGCCACTTTCAAAACCAAATTTTCGAAACTAGTAGAGAAAACGGAATCATTCGTCTTGTTTCGAAACCAGGTTTCCTAAAAATAAATCACAGTCTGTTTTAGAAACTCCTACCGAATACGGAATGTTAAATCTGCTTTCGAAACCTCAAAAATATCAACTTTTTTGATGTAAGGTATAAGAGTAAACGATGTCGTGCCTACATAATTTTTCGTCGTTTTAGCTTTAAGTTAGCGATGTCAACGGAGCCCCGCTCCGCGGGGCTCCTATTTCTCATCTGTTTGCCCTTCGGGCATCTGAAGATACCTAATTAACCTAACCTACCTATTGAGTGGGCATTTTGCGTTTTAGGCATAATACGGATTTATTAACAGTTATTTGATAAGGGAAAATGGAAAGAAATAAATAGTGTTAATTAGCGTTTCTGCGATGATTAGTTCGATCACTGTACATTACCTCATCGCGGTTTATCTTGAGGTTTCGAAAGCAGATTTAACATTCCGTATTCGGTAGGAGTTTCTAAAACAGACTGTGATTTATTTTTAGGAAACCTGGTATCCAAACAAGACGAATGATTCCGTTTTCTCTACTGGTTTCGAAAATTTGGTTTCGAAAGTGGCCGATGAGGTGTGAGGAGTACAGCAAGATGACTCCATTCATTAATGTAACAGATACGGACGTTTCACGCACGAGTGCATTTGCTTTATCTAATGGATAACTATCCTATTTCCGATCCTAATTCCTAGCATCTCAGAACCTGATACTATGTCTCATATAACTAAATCCAATTAACAAGTAACCTCATTTCAGTAACCTTCATTGTTAGAGTATGCCTATATAAACCCATGTATTTCCTAATAAAGCGATCATTCTATATCCGAGACTCGTCGTATTATTTACTCATCTACGTACAACATCTCATGGCGACTTTGCCAGGCCTGGCAGGACATTTTCATTAGTGTTCCTGCCCGGGCAGGTCGCAAAATAAAACCGCGCCGCGTTCCACACAATTTGCTGCTCGACGAGACCCTACCTTAGCTGTAGCCAAGGCTAGCCAACAAATCAACGCAGAACATCGACCAACTCTTCGTGGCACACATCAGCAGCAACGGTCCAGTTAATCCACGAGCCACGCCGCGCAACAGAAAGAAAATACAAGAGGTGTCCAGGGTTATCCCGGCCCATGTTCGAGGGAGTCCAGGGTTTTCCCGGCCCGCATCAGTAACCAACGCAGCAGCCGTCCCGAAGGAGCACACTGCAACTACCAGCCAGCCAGCCAGCCAGCCAGCTTCGAGGACGAGATACAAGACGGCACAATGAAGACGTCAAAAGCGTATCGTATATATTTTTTTAAATCATTATATTATATATATTTTTTTTTACTTAACATATTGTAGAAAAGTAGATAACTAAGAGAAATTAAATTCATGTATTTTAGATTAATAATGTGTAAATTTAGTGTCACTAAAATTGAATAAGCCCAAGTTAATTTAAATTTCGCAATATTACAGTATTTTTTTTTAGTACAAGCAATTATACATTAGCTAGTTATTGGACTGGCCACCTGATAACTTAGCCATAGTAAAATTGTTTATTACTTATATTTCACCTACTCTGCAAGCAAACAAAGATTAAAACATTCTGGTACGGTACAAAGGTATATTTTTATTCAAAGACCACTAAAGTGACTCAAAATACGGAAGGTGCTAACTATTATGCCATATTGAAAAAGGTGCGCAAAAGACGCATAGCCTTATTATTATTGGGAGCAAAAGACTCCGACGGCAGTTAATATACGCGACGACCTATTATTTAATAAGATATACAGTACCGAGACCATGATGCAATATGCACAATGAGTAGAAAGCAATGCGATAAAGTGTAAAGAAAAGATGGTCTCAAAAGGAATATATACAAGATAGTAAAATAAAATAATAAAGAAAAGAAATTAATATGTTAAATTAATTATATAATAATTCTAGATAAACGGATTTTTTTTTTATAAGTAATAAACAGTGACACTAGATTATATTTTATATACACAGATAAGCTATTACTTTCATTATATTCAATTCACTAGATTAATAATAATTCATATAGACGAATAAGCTACTATTTTGATAATGTTCAATTTACAATTAGATAATATTTTAAATAGAAGAGTAAGCTAATATTTAACATTATATTCAATTTATTAGTATTAATTTAAAAGAAAAAAATATCCAAAATAATAAAATAACAAGATAAAATTTAAAATGAAGGAAAAGCTATTAAAATCATTTTGTTTCAGTACACTAAATAACTCTTTGAAAAGAGAAAATAAACTATCATTCTTTTTCTTTAGGCAAAACTTAAATACAAAAAAAAAAAAAAAAGTAAATAACTAACCAACAAAAAAATAACGAATAAAAGAGCAAAAAACAAGCAAAGATAATAAAAGAACAAAAATTGAGAACAACATTGTATCACAAATATGCTTTTTATCAGCATCAAGCTTCCGAGAGACTCCTCGTGCAGTCGCGTAAACGCATACGTGCGCCATGAACCATGGCACGGCAAAAAGCATATAGGTGATATAAGGGATGCGCCAGGTACAAGGCAGGGAGGAAATCTTTGGATGCTGATCATGATTCGATCGAGTTATCAATCGCGAGGCTCCCTTAGATACGTAGTGTTAAAAGAACTGCCTGTTTACACATACATTGATATGTGATGCGCGCTTGATAAATTAAATAATATATCTTGTACCTTTAAGCAAATAATTATATATGAAGGTTGGCCAACCACGTAAATGCGTATCCCTACAAAACTACAAATCAAAAAACTATAAATCAAAACACTATAAATCAAAAAACTATAAATCAATAAACTACAAATCAAAAAACTATAAATCAAAAAACTGTAAATCAAAAACTATAAATCAATAAACTACAAATCAAAAAACTATAAATCAATAAACTATAAATCAATAAACTACAAATCAATAAACTACAAATAAACAACAAACTAAAACTACAAAAAAAATCGACAAACTATTAAACAACAAATTACTAAAAAAAAAAAACTACAAGTGAGAAAGATCACTCCAACAAAAAAATAATAATAATAATAATTAATTGAAATAAAATATAAAAATGATAAAAATAACGTAACCAAAGAAAAGTATTGACGTAAAAAATTAAATAAATAAACATTAACCAAGAAAAATATGACAAAAAGCACTGAAAAAAACTAATATTAAAGAAAAATAATGTAGGTCAAAATAAAAGTAAATGAAAATATCAAAATGTAAAAACGTATCTTAAACATAAAATCATAAAAAACTTGCTGTGGTAGCATTAAACTAATATATATTTTGTTTTATTTACTTAATTTTTTTTATGTAAAAAGGAAAATACTAATATAATATTATAATCATGTAGAAGTAATCATAAAATATTAATACAGTAAAAACATTTCGATTTAAAAATAACTATTTACTGTAGGATAAGAGATTTCATATAAAAAAAGGGAAAACAGAGGTAATCAAACTCCGTACACACGGAACCATAATCCGAAATTCAAAATCAACTTTTTAAGTTTAAACACTTACACAGTAAAACTTAATATTGTACACAATCAGAACTAAACTCTATTGCTATTAACCATAAAACACAAATTGAAAACTTACCACTTGCAACAAACTGCAACAAACTATAATACACAACGTTATTGTCCAACTTTCATAGTTTCATGAACACTGCCTACCCCTTCTGGGAATAAAGGCTTGAATCTTTTGATTAATTTATACACAGTTTAACACATAAAAACCGGAAACGCACACGAGAACAACACTCACAACCATATAAAATTGATTAACCCCTTTAAATACTCTAAATTCTTAATAATAACTTAAATAAAACTCAAGAATAGTTTAATCCAACAAGCGAACAGAACAAAACTGATCTAAATGTAACTTACGCCTACACAGCGACCGAGTGACTTAAAAATTCCACGAACTGCAATAGGAAGACCACCCAATACCGGGTGGAAAGGCACGACGATCCCTTCCGCAAAAGGGGGATTGTTTAGACCGAGTACAGTATTTCCTCTAAAGAAACTAGGCTCATATTCATAACCGTCTTGAAGTTATAGGCAGTTAACTTTTAATGCAAAATACTGCAAGTGACCACCCTCATTAGGGTCAGTAACATTTTAACAATTACACAAGAGTCAGTGACCTTTATCAATACGTATAAACGACAATTAGTACGTATAGTAATAGTAAGGTTGTCACAGAAGAACATTAATGAATTTATAAAAATTTACTAATTGATCGTAAAAAAAATCTAAACATTACGAATCGATTTTCCATCACTTAAACTAACCCCCCTTTGCGGGAAGGATCGTCGTGCCTTTCCACCCGGTATACAAATACAAATACAAAATACAAAAATTCTTTATTCATCAAAAAACACGTAAAGAATGATCAAAGGGATGGAGCCTCCCTTTAAGCAAAAAATGCTTGTGTTGGGAGACACCGCTCTTCCTCTAACCACTAAAAGAAAATTTTACAGTCTATATAAACTATTCAACTAAACTAAAACTAACTAAAGTAAGCGGTAATACAATTTCAGAATACAAATTAAGTGCCCACTGCACTAACAACAAAACATCTTAAAGATATTCTGTTAAGTGTGTGTGTGTGTGTGTGTGTGTGTGTGTGTGTGTGTGCGTGCGTGCGTGCGTGCGTGTTTGCGTGTTAGTGTGTGCGTGCGTGCGTGTGTGTATGCGGGATTACCGAATTAAGTTCTCTGTCTCATCGTATGTTTTTGTTTTTAGCCAGTTTATTATGAGCTTTTTACACTCATGATGTCATTTTGAATGAATATCAATTAGTTTATTTATTTTATTATAGAGATGTGAGGCTTGTATCTGGTATTGTGAGCTAGCAAATTTGGTTCTAATAGTTTTAGGTAGCATAGCTATGTTCGGTATTAGTCTTCTTTTTATTTTATACTTCGGGTTATATGGCAGAAGCTTGTGTTTTTTTAAGGTTGTTTGTAGAATATATAGTTTCCGAACCGTCAAAAGTCCACTGATTTGGTACAGTAGATCTGTAGGAAATGTAATCTTTTTAAAATACATTACTTTAATTAATGCCCTTTGTGCTCGTTCTAAGCCTATAAAATGGCTTTTAGCTGCACCACCCCAAACGGATATGCAGTACATCAAGACAGATTGCGCCAGAGATGTATATATTTCATTTAGTAAATTACGAGACTTTGTTTGTGTTGTTATTATTGTCCTTGGTACAACGTGTCTCAGTGTCCTAAAGATCCAGAGCAGTTTCCGAATTCTGCTAACGACCTGATCAATATGCGAGTACCAATTTAAATGCTCATCTAATTGCACTCCTAGGTACTTTATTTGGGAAGTTTTTTCAATAGATGGGCAGCCACAATGAGTCATATCACAAGGTTGAGAATCGTGTATTTTTAAGTCCATATTCCCAGTGGGTTGGCTGCAACTTGTGATACTGAAACACATAAATTTAGTTTTACTGGTGTTAAGCGTCAGTAGGTTCATTCTTAACCATTTCGAGATATCAGTCATTCCAAGTTCAGCTCTGTTTTTGACATCATCCCATGAACTACCTGTGAAAACAATCGCAGTATCATCAGCATAAGAGAACAGTTTTGCATTAGGGATAGTCATGTTACATAGGTCATTAATGTAGACCAGGAATAACGTAGGACCCAAAACGCTTCCCAGCGGTACACCGTAAGAGACTTCCTCTTCCGCACTGGTGTATTGTGTGAGTTTTACCTGTTGCTTTCTTTCTGTTAAATAGTTTTCGAACAAGGACAGTGGCGTTCCCTAACACCGATTTTCTGAAGTTTGCATAAGAGAATAGGAATGGAGACGGTGTCGAAGGCTTTTTTCAGGTCCAGAAAGACAGCTAAGGACTTATTTTGCCTATCCAGATTTTCAACTACAAGAGATGTGAGGGCAGTTATTGCATCTTCCGTGGACATACCACTCCTGAATCCGAATACAGATCGAAGAACGCAACCCGAACCCACTGACATAAAATACATCCAAAACCAAATAGGGAACATTACCACCCGTACAGTAAGAAATATCATATGTAAAAAACAATAAGACATCGACCTAGATTAGGAAATATCATATTTAAACCACATTAGCTAAACAATGAATTCGCATCCTAAGCAAAAGATAACGAGTAAGCTTACTCGCGCCCATAATTGTATGACACAGTGAACAGTTAAGAACAGTAACACATTAGTAAACAGTTTAAAACCAGTAAGATAGTATAAGAAACAATATTGTAACAGACATAGTAATGTATACAAGATATAAATAAGCTAATTTTAAGTACATGAGTAACAGATAATTTTAAGCCAAAATTATGTTCCAAAGTTTGTCTCAAAAAAAAAGGAGAGGCGTGAGGTGTGAGGAGTACAGCAAGATGACTCCATTCATTAATGTAACGGATACGGACGTTTCACGCACGAGTGCATTTGCTTTATCTAATGGATAACTATCCTATTTCCTAGCATCTCAGAACCTGATACTATGTCTCATATTACTAAATCCAATTAACAAGTAACCTCATTTCAGTAACCTTCATTGTTAGAGTATGCCTATATAAACCCATGTATTTCCTAATAAAGCGATCATTCTATATCCGAGACTCGTCGTATTTTTTACTCATCTAAGTACAATATCTCACCGAAAGCGTAGATTTATGACACGCACACGCACTAGTTCTCGTTTGTTCCCATGTAGCTGCATGTGAAAATAATAACGAACGAAAGACAAAATGATTTGATTATAAATACACTTAACACATTGACTGCGATTAGTATTTATTATTCTGTTCAGTTTGTGTTTTCCGCGCACGAGAAAATGGGATCCAACATTTTTCGGTTGTGACTTCTTTCGACAAAAGTCGATAATTAAATATATATCTATATTTGTGAAGTTTTATTCATATCAGTATGATGAGATTTAAGAAGAGATTTTAATTGGATTATGTTGTTTAGTTACTCGTATGTATTGTTTGAGTTGGCTGAGCTAAAAAAAGGCAAAATGTCAAACGTTGGGTTTATTTTTGAGAAAAAATACGAATTTGTGTTTGGCTTCTGACTAACAGCAAAATATAATAGTGTGATCAGAATGACTACAGGTACTTATCCAAAAATAAATTCAATGTGTTTCCTACTTTTGGCTGGTCGTTTGAAAAATGGCAGCAAAGGTAAAATTTTCATTTCACTGGAGGATCACAGCAGCAAAAAATATGTATTACGAGTCGGTTGAGCGTTACGGTGCGGAGCATTACACCTACAATACGGTTCACCTGTGATAACAAGAAAAAAAAATTGTTACTGGAAATTGAGTAGAATTCCTTTCGGCCACTTTCAAAACCAAATTTTCGAAACTAGTAGAGAAAACGGAATCATTCGTCTTGTTTCGAAACCAGGTTTCCTAAAAATAAATCACAGTCTGTTTTAGAAACTCCTACCGAATACGGAATGTTAAGTCTGCTTTCGAAACCTCAAAAATATCAACTTTTTTGATGTAAGGTATAAGAGTAAACGATGTCGTGCCTACATAATTTTTCGTCGTTTTAGCTTTAAGTTAGCTATGTCGACGGAGCCCCGCTCCGCGGGGCTCCTATTTCTCATCTGTTTGCCCTTCGGGCATCTGAAGATACCTAATTAACCTAACCTACCTATTGAGTGGGCATTTTGCGTTTTAGGCATAATACGGATTTATTAACAGTTATTTGATAAGGGAAAATGGAAAGAAATAAATAGTGTTAATTAGCGTTTTTGCAATGATTAGTTCGATCACTGTACATTACCTACACTCATCGCGGTTTATCTTGAGGTTTCGAAAGCAGATTTAACATTCCGTATTCGGTAGGAGTTTCTTTCTAAATCTAAATCTAAATCAAGACGAATGATTCCGTTTTCTCTACTGGTTTCGAAAATTTGGTTTCGAAAGTGGCCGAAAGCGTAGATTTATGACACGCACACGCACTAGTTCTCGTTTGTTCCCATGTAGCTGCATGTGAAAATAATAACGAACGAAAGACAAAATGATTTGATTATAAATACACTTAACACATTGACTGCGATTAGTAGCAATGTACTTATGTCAAAATCAACAAGCAAATAGTTATAAAGCACAAAATAACAATCATTTAAAATCCCACCTCAATAGATGTCCCCGGCTTGTCCTAGAGATAACACTATTTTAGTTATGTCTCGGTCTTTCTAAATCAGAGGTACTCTATTGTGAATTAAGACTGATAGAATCGTGACTATTAACTCTCGTGGAGTCGACTCTATTTCGTTACATGATCCCTTGACCTTGAAGTTAGACTCTGAAAGAATCTTTCACCGCGACAATGTAAACCACAATAGGGTCATCAAAACAAACCGGAGACACACGTAGAGTATCAAAATGGTGGTACGTGCAGTATGGGGCACGTAGCGAGTCCAGCAGACGCGGCCATAACGAGCCAGACGTGGGCCTGCGTTCGGCGGCCATTAGCCAGGGTTGTCACTCACGCTTCGTAAAATTTTGCTTCTAACGACATGAGCGGATCAAAGATTTAGGTATCTGATGTTTACTTAAGTTCAGGCTATACGTTTGCTGTCAGACGACGAGCGAGCATGGACGCCCAACGTACAAAAACACTCCTAAGCAACACCATATAATAATTATGTATTTATGATAGTGGAAATCTCCCAGCCTCGCCCAGATAAAGAATGCGTATTATTCAAACGAGACAGTGAGGGAAAATCTGAAACTGTAAGATATATACAGAAATTTGCTACAAGGAATCACGACACCGATTAAAAAAAACTGTATTCTAAGATTTTCAGAAAAACCTCAGCTCTGTTCGAATAATACATCCTGTATAACCGCCGTTTGTACCTACATACGCGGCCTTAGGGGCTCAACTTCGGAACGCGTTTTCAACGTACTCCAATACTTTTGCGCTGTCTCTTGCGTTAGCGCATACCGGGTGGCGGGTATACAGATGTGTAACGGCGGCGTGCTAATAATCAGATGGGATGGTAAATATATTGGATTGTCTCATGTATTGGCCTCGTGTAATAGGTTATTTTACATACATGTTATTGGTATCGGGTGTCGATGAGTTGTCGAAGCGAAAACTGCCGTTAAAACGTCGCATTGTATCTTGGCACATTGAGTGATGTCGTACCGTTTTTAAAATTCTCTTTTGTGTACCTTTTTTTGGTATAAACTCATTTTTATCTCAAGTCAGCCGTCGATGTTCAATAGAATGTTTATCATATTGGTATAGTAATCAAAAAAATAAAGTGAGATGGACAAATGTTTATTCTGACGAGTACTCACTTAAATGTGGTGTGAGACAGGGGGGGTTATCATCACCACGCTTGTTCAACTTATATGTCAATCAGCTGCTAGGCGAACTGAGTAGCATGCATGTCGGATGTCGTATGGATAATGTTAGCGTAAATAACATAAGTTACGCGGACGATATGGTGCTGCTCAGTCCGTCATTTTATGGGCTCCAAAAATTGATAAATGTATGTAGTGGGTATGCTGGGACACATGGCTTGAGGTATAATGTTAAAAAGAGTGAGTTCATGATTTTCAAAGGTAAAAATAAGCTGCCAGATTACGTACCA
Source organism: Epinotia demarniana (assembly GCA_945867215.1). Taxonomy (NCBI): domain Eukaryota; kingdom Metazoa; phylum Arthropoda; class Insecta; order Lepidoptera; family Tortricidae; genus Epinotia; species Epinotia demarniana. The sequence goes on along the minus strand of OX244260.1, from coordinate 36,810,730 downwards.
CCACTTCTTTTAAACGATCTACCAATAAAGCGGGTGTCACAGTTCAAATATTTGGGACATGTGTTAACCGAGGAGCTTAGGCATGATAAGGACATCGAACGTGAGCGCAGGTCACTGTCCGTGAGAGGCAATATGCTGGCTCATAGATTTGCTCGTTGTAGTGTGCCTGTAAAATTATCTCTTTTTAGAGCCTGCTGCCAAAGTTTCTACACGAGCAGTCTATGGGTCAGTTTTACGCAACGAGCGTACAATGCACTGAGAGTGCAATACAATAATGTCCTCAGGGCCCTGCTGCGGCTCCTCCGCTACTGCAGCGCGTCGGGAATGTTCGCCGACGCAGCCGTGGACGACTTCTATGCCATGATACGCAAGAAGTCGGCGTCCATTATACGTCGTGTGCGGGGGAGCAGCAACAGTATCATGCAGATGGTCGCGGATAGGCTAGACTCGGGCATCCTCGCGCGTTTCATAGACCTGCACGTCAATAGGGATAGATGAGGCGCGGGAGGAGCCCGGTTACTTCTATTATTATTATTATTAAATTTTTATTTAGTTTGTGTGTCTAACATAGTTTTAAGGCAATTGTTACTAACAAAAGTATGGAACAAGTTTTCTGAAATAAATTTTATTTTATTTTTTATTTTATTTATTTTATCAATATTAATAAAAATCAAAACATGTCTTTGCAACGCGTTGTATGTCCAATAAGAAATATTATATATTAGCGAATCATTCGAATGAGTCTATAAGCGAATCGATTCCTTATCAACATAATAAATGCAGTCAGATTGTTGGTAACGTCGGGCTTACCAACAGTTTGGCACGTTTTAGTGTGAAGCATAGTTAAGTTCTGCAATGTAAAAACTATTCCTGGGAAAAATAGGAAATACCCTTCAACGGCTTTAACTAAAGAAGACATCCCTAAACTGAGCCTTCTTTATAGCCAGACCACATCTAATTCCATGCGGACCGCTCCATTTTTATACCAACGAGGCGTTACGTGCACTTGCAAGGACGGGACGCGCGGAAACCATACGAGGAAGTGCACTTAGGCACCTTTAACAGAAAGTTATCAGTAGGTAGTCGATGTTTGAATTGGTCATGCGTTAATAGATTTTTCACACCTTTCATTCGGAAAAGTAAGTTTTGCTCCACGACGAGAGGGACCAAAACGCTACTTTTCTGTTCAAGCTACTTTTTTAATTTATACATTGGCATTGGAACATTTGTACGCAATGTGCCAATTGAACACAGATGTTAATAAAATAATCGATTGTAATTTCATCGTAGTCGATTCAAAACGAACATATTTCAAGTTTTAACTATAACAATGTTGTATAAAAATTTATAAATATTTCGTAATATGTAAAAATTAGTAATAAAAATTAAGATAATTTAGATATATTTTAACAATAGTTTTTTTTAAATTTCCTCATAGTCGGTGTGAAAAATAGTATGTGTCACTCGGTAGCAAAATTATTTTCGTCTCGGGCGTAAACACTTGTATCCCTCACTACGCTCAGGATCCTACGTTAGAATCCCTCGCTTCGCTCAGGATTCTATTGTAGGATCCCTCGCTACGTTCAGGATTCAATACACCGCCCTCGCCGTAAATATACTATTTTGCTCCCTTGTGACACAAATAACTATTAGATTTGCTGACGTTAAACTCTCTAACTACGATGCGAAACTATGTATGCGTGCTAGTCGGTGCACTTACGGTGCAAGGTGCAGGGGGTCATTTATTTTTATTATAACAGTTTAACAGTGTTATTTGGAATTATACCAGTATGAGAGGGTCCATTTGATTCGTCAATGCACATATTTCTATAATAACAATCTCCTCCGCAATGTATCGTCATCATATCAGCCGAAAAACGTCGTAAATAACTACAACTTAGAAAAATTGAAAAACCCCCGACATTTTCATTTCAAAGTCCAATATCTCAAAAATGGCTGAACAAATTTTCATAAAACATGGCTAAGAACACTCGGGATAACATTATCTATTATAGTAAAAAAAAACGCATTAAAATCGGTCCATCCGTTAGGGAGCTACGCTACCACAGACAGATACACAGATACACAGACAGACACGTTAAACTTGTAACACCCCTCTTTTTGCGTCGGTGGTTAAAAAGGCCAAAGGCTTCGCCCAAGGATCTCCGTATTTATATTAGGCTCGGTGACTGAAAACGAGCGCGCGCCACACTTAGATATTATAGCGCTTCTTCTTCTTCAACTTAAGAGCTCGGCTCTTGTCGGTGGAGTAACCGCCATTCAGCTCTACGCTCTGCCACTGCTTTGAGCTCCTGGTACGACACTACATTGACCTTCTCCTTGACCTGGTCCATAAAAGCACGTCGCGGCCTTCCTCTGCCTCTTCTTCCCTCTATTTTCCCTTCGATTGAGCGATTATAGCGCTATTCGTACGAAAAATTGACCTCCTATCCTGTACATAGATAATATACGAGATAAGTATATACGTACACTTTTTCTCCTTATTTAAAAGGGATAAGGTGTTTGTACTTGACAACCTCAGTTAAAAACTGGACGTAAGGTTGGTTTCTGACGTTTTATTGCAACCTAATCGAACAATAGGTACCATACCTTACCGTACCTACTTCAAAACTTGAGACCGAAACTGTGACAGCCGACAAATACACATTATAGAAAACCTTTCGTAGCATATTACACAAAATAATAAAGTGCTTTAAATATTAGAAGAAATATTTACGTTACTAAAAGTAATATTTATTTTACATAAAATTTAAATATCGTCGAAACGTACAATATAATTCGAAGTCAACCCACGTAAATTATGCTTATTTTATGATGTAAATAAGTCTGCTTTTTTAGAGCAGATCGCCGCTGCAAAAAAGCAATTCATGTAAAGAGTAAATAGGTCTCAAGAATGTAACAACGGGCGTAGCAAGGTTGCCATTTCATCACTTATCGCGGTGGATAAGACATTTGTCACGTTCTGACAAGTAAACGAGTTCGAAAGTGACGGATGTCTAATCCACAACGATGAGTGATAAAATGGCAACCATCTTAGGCCTGGCCCCGTATCATGGACGACCTTATCACACATTAAGTGACACGATAGAGCATCCGTCACTGGCTGACACCGTTCGACAGAACGAGACCGACGCTCTATCCTGTCACTTATCGTGTGATAAGGCCGACTATGATATTGATAGGCTGCAGATTAGATGCCTGTGAAGACACTTACTATATTCCACAGGCCTATCCTATGATTGATTCTCGCTAAAAGGAGAAACTAATGTGGCAAGTTTCGGCGTAGTTTAAGCACACGTACAAATAGTTCAACTATCCTTTGCGCTCATCACCCTGTAACTTGTTTTAAGCTCACCTCAACGCTCACCCACAAATATATCTTGACACCGCGACGCGTAGTAAATAAGCGTAGGTAGAGGTCTAGTTTCGTAAGGCGTGACCGGCGGGGGGAGCCGAATTAGCGCGTAGCGAATAACAGCCCTGGGGGCCTAGACAAGGTTACAATCGACAAGCGCTAATAGAAAACTATTAAAATGAATGGGAATTACAGATGTTAACGAAAAGTGTTTCGTCGGCATTTGTCATTCCCATACATTTTATTATTTTCTATTGGCGTTAGCGCTTGTCGATTGTAACCTTGTCTACGGCCCCTGATGTGTGCACTCAGCACGCACTTGAAACTGCCTCTGTGTAAGTGCGTTACAGGCGTAAACGACGACTGCCGTGTCTTTGTCACGAAGAGACTGACAAACTAGTTACAAGGGCACGCACACAAACAACCGCGCGCAACATACATGAATTGAACTACCTATCTGTAGCGTTAGTTGGCCTCGGATTAGAATATGTATGGTGGCATGTTTTTTATTATCTCTCCTGTTCTTGAAAGCTAAGTGATAGGAGAAATGCACAGAGTGGCCTAAATTTTCTCTTTGACTTATACACATATATACATACATATCGGACCCACCGTCATAGTTTTGGCCAGTATTTATATCATGGGTAATCAATACTACAAAGTACCTGCTTAACTATAAGCACGTCAGCCACAGAAAAGTTAACTAGAATTTATTGTATATATTTTGGAAAATAAATCATTTAAGATGTTAAAGTCAATTGATTTTGTATTTTAAAACTTTAGTATCCCGGAAGTATCGTTGCGCTGGAGGTACTAACTAGTAGCTAACGGTAGGTAGGTACATCCCTATAATGCCGAATAACCCAGAGATTAACCGCCATTACCTAAACCCGAGGACAATTTCAATTCGAAGTTGTCAAACCCCGATAATCCGTTCACTCCCCATTAAGCCTTAGGTTAGCATTGCCCGCCGTTCCACGTATTTATGTAACCTGTCCCTCATCTACAGGATGCTCTGATAAATAACGCGCAACCAAATTGCCGAGCACACGTGACGCTAATTTGCGAGCCTTTGACTTATCGTGACACATTGCTGGGTAGTTTCGCGGATTTTAACATTAAGTACTTTTTATCAATAATAATAATTTAATTTAATTCACAATTCATAATCCGCAACGTTTTATTTTAAGCCTACCTTGCGGATTATACGCGCAGTAAATATCTTACGACGTGGATAACTGAGTAATTTTTCTAATGAGCGTTACCCATACAACCATTTCTGGTCGCAAAAATTCAATAGTGGTCACAATTTCCTAGAAGTAGTCGCAGAGTAGAAACGGTTCCACCACATACAAACAGTATGAATCTGGTTGCAATATGTGGTAATATCGTGAACACATTTCGAACAACCATGATTTTGGTTATTTTGTTACGGAAAAGTTTCTACACGTTGCGACTTAATATCGTATGGTAATTTTTGGGAACATAGTGTCGAGTTTGTGACTGTGTGCACTTGACGTGTAAATGTTCCGGAACAAAATGGACACAATGTTACTGGTACTACCACCACTATTTGGTCCCAAAGTTACGTAACTGTTTCGTAAATGTGGTGACACAGTGGGACCAAACGAAACATCATAATTTCATAATTGTGTCGTGGTTCTCAAACTATAGTGCCGGTATTTTTCAGATTTAGAGTTAATGTTTATTAAGTATATTACTGAAAAATGAATCGGAAAACCAAACCATTTTGCCATTCCTCTGAATATTATCGACAACTCAGTAAAATCTCGAAAAATAACTCAGAGACTGATTTAAGTGTAATGGATAGTTCTCGTCATGTGTGTCCATCGTACAGCAGCGATCACCACGACTTTAACTCGGAAAGTAGCTCCAGTGCAAATGACAATACTGAGATAAATAATTCAAAACATCCGGAATTTCATAGTGAGATACAGTCAGAACATTCGGCATCCCATGATGAGATTCATTCAGAATATTCGGAATCCCATGATGAGATATTTTGTCTCCGCCATTAGGGCTCGTAAACAGTATTTTCATTATTACTTCTTAAGTTCTCTACTTCATACTTTTTATTCGTCCTTGGCCAGTATAGTAGGTCATTATTCACCCATCCACTGGGAACAGCAGTTACGGCATCTGAGCCTCCTTCTTTGGTGATGACCAACGAAAATGGCATCCTTGAAATATAAAAAAGTTTGAGAATCCTATGTCACTAAATAAGAACATCGCCTCCATTTTAATATCCAAATAAGTCGACACAATGTCGACACAGTATTGGAACAACGTGGAGAGATTTTTCATAGAGATAAATCCCAGTTAAATATTAAAAAATCCTGAATTTCTTTATATTGACCAGCTGAAAGTTAATGATACTAGAAAATGTAAGAATCCTATACGCTATCAATGATATCTGATTGTTATTTTCTCTCAAAAAAAAAACTTTATTAGCATTTTCACGTAATTATTTTAATTATCTTTCACAATTTCGAAGGCGCGTTGTTGTAAACTATCTATTTTCCAAAACTACAGGAAGAAACTTAATTCCTACTTACCTTCACTTGCTAGTTATCCGAAAAAACTTAAATTCACTCTCTCGTCTCCGTGTTTTGTTTTTATTATTAAGGGATTTAAAACAGAAGTCAGTAGATGTCAATATGACATGCCCATGAATCAAAAGAACGGAATCAAATGAATGAGTGAATGGAACTCTCATTCAAGTTGACGCAATCACGACACACGGTGTGGACTTTGTGTGGTAAATGGGTTACTTAAGCGTAACCATAAAAATGTGTCAAATCTTCCCCACTTTTGGTCGACCCGACCAAACTGCGACCAAATTGTGACCAAAAATGTTACCTGTGTCGACACAAATTGTGCACACTGTTACCAAATGTTACCAAAAATGGCTGTATGGGTAATAAATATAAGTAATATCCTATCATAGTAATAAATCCATTAATAAAACTGCGTTAGACATTTAAAAATGCTTCAAACCGAACCTAAACCAACCTAATGTAAGGTACATTAGGTTGGTTTAGGTTCGGTTTGAGAAAAGCCTCAGAAAATATCTAGATACAACGTCTACGTACAATTACTGAATAACTTACATAATAATTAAGTAATATAATTTGCATCTACTCTAAAAACTTATCTCGTTTGTGGGTAACCTAAAATATTTTTTTTAGGTCGTACATTAGCGTTGACAGTATGTCTTCTTGTAATCGAGGCAAGCGAGAGTTGGGAGTATCGATTTCCCGCTCGATTGAATCTAGTTTCTGAACTGGAATAACTATGTTCAGATCAGAAATGTGCGAATGGGTATTCGAAGGTACAATATAGACATGAAATTGCAAATTGGGATAGGAATTGTGTCTGGTTACGTATGAAAATTGAAAAAATATAGCTATTGCAGAAGGGTTTGAAAAAGCATCCCTGTCTCAGTTTAATTTATTTAACTGGCACTTATAAATACTTATTTAATCATACTCATTGCCTTGCTTGCCCTTGCATTGTTGAGTTATGATTGCAAATATATAATTAATATAAGGTGATTATTTAAGAAAGAATTTATGAATGTACTTTTTGAAGGCCATAAAAAGTTCCTAAATGTAAATACAATGTATAAAACTACAATCACGGATGGTAGTTTTAGGTATTAGAGTCTGGTTTCATAGAAATAGTGTTTCGGTGATTGGGAATTTTCTTGAGATGAATTTTGCATGACGTCATTGAGACAAAGTTTCATCCAATTTGCATTAAAAATAAAAAATAACATTATTAACTTTTATTCAATTGAATACACTACAGATGAATATCATCTCACGAACACGCTCGGTTTGGTAATTCAAAAAGCCCACCTCTCCGTTCAAAATACGTAAACGTATTAAGGAGGTGTTGATTTATTATCTTCCAAATCTAGCAACTTATGTCAGCCCTCCAAATAAACTTCTTCTCCATAAACCTTTGCTTTCTATTTACAAAAACAAAACGGCCACATAAATCAGAGTAACAGGGCCATCTGTTGGCTCTTATATAAATTCATAGCACGTCATAGGAGCATGTGACGTGAGTAATGGACCTAATATTTATAGTGAACGGCCTAGACTGAGAACAATGTGTCAAAAATTAGGACTAGTCGCGAATTTGTACATTATTTCAAGTCGTTTCTATTGCTTTTAACATGGTGATTATATACTGAAGTATGAAGACTTACTACAACTATTAGTATCCCAATATATTCATAATAATATTCCTTTACCTACTTCATCATTTTGTGAATGCCTATTTATGTACGTATAGAGACACGGTACGATGCCATAGTTTCAATTTCAAATGTGACCAGCTCAACCTTGCAAACATTTGGGTACACCAGAGGAAACATTGTTAATTGTACAATCCAAAGTCCTCGGCAGAACAGTTGGTAGTTACACAAAATTCCTAACAGGTTGTCGAAACAGAAAGAGGATGCCGCAAAATTCGGGCAGATCCAATAAAAAAGTACCAAATGTGTGTAGTCCTTAAAACTTCAGTTGTTATTCGAGTCCGGGACAGTTTCGGGAATGTTTAACATTATCATTGTTAGTTTGATATTTCTATGAGTGCACACAGAAGGCGGGTATCGTCATCTAATATAGATAGTTTTCCAATAGCCAATAGTCAATTATTTAGAAATCTGATAACATTCAGAATAAAATGGAGAGAATACCTACCTATTAAATTTTTAAAATAATCTTTTGTTAGTAAATAATTGATAAAACCGGTAATATTAAGATGTATACGAAAAAGCGACACATCAATATTAATTAGAATTAGGTAACTATGATTTCCAAATTGATAAATTGCATATTAGATATTAGGAATCAAATGATCCAGATCATCGGCATCCTTAAGCAATATCTCTAATTAAATGGTCATTATTCCGTCTATGAACTTCTATTATTTGTCATATACCTATTAAAAATATTACATGTCATCATCCTTAAATCTAACAATGATAGAATACCGCAACAGGCTTCGTCAATACGTATATGTTACATAATATAAAGGAAATTGCAATACAAAGAATATCCTCTGGCCGAACGTTCCGAAATTAGTGTGCGGTGACTATTGGAAGGCTTCCGGCCAGAGTTAATTAACGACCAGCAGGCAAACAAACAACATTAACACGCAGACTGACTCCGGCCCGGAAAGCAACATTTTACGCCTGCATAATTGTAGTGCCAAAATGTTTTAGGAGTACAGTTGAAGCCGTGTAGCTCAGTAAGGATTATTGCTTAAATCTCCAGCTGCGGCTCGCAACAGAAATCGTCGCGAGTAAACGCAGCAATCAGCAGCAGAAACTGACTTACGATACTGTCTACACACTGTTGATTGCTATGGAAGAGCGGGACCTTCTGGCACTGCTACTTTATCCGTAGGAAATCAAATAAATGGAGTCCAAATACTTATCCAAGTTTATTACTTATTTGTTTGAGTTTTAAATCACATACACTACTGCAAAGCAAAGCTCGCTACAGAGCTCACTAGAAACATACGTATAATTTTATTATTCTACCTGTGTTAATCGTCTACGACTGCAATCAAAAAAGAAATACGCGAACGTTTCGGATTCATTTTCCACGTCAGTATTTGATTTTGATTATTTATTTAACAAAATTACCGAGACTGTAATACCATAGAGAAAAAGTTTACATAGTGAACAAAAAAGGTTTTCATACCTGCGAAGTAAGAAAAGAATTAATTGAAATGCGCGGCGCAGCCTGTTACGAATTTTCAACTAGTTAGACGGGAAGTCAAGTAGAGAAAGAAGTTGGTGTAACAATATAAGTATGGGGCGTTATTATTTTCCTGCAGAATTAAATGGAATCCATCTCTTTAACAATGTCCTGGATAATTTAATTTTACTTACGGTTAGGCTGTTTTCGCTGCTGACACTATTACCGAAGAAGTTATTTAAATACTATTGTTCTAATATACATCGACGTGAACTGCTATATCAGTTTAAACGGGCTTGGGACTATCTAATTTTTCAATTCAGTTCTTACTAGTTCTGCATAATTCCAACGATAAAGTCCTTACTGCGTTATTGATTAAATAACAAAGTTTCGTTAATATATTTTTGATTTGTTTTGAAAAAAAAAAACACTTTGGGCACTTTATTTAATTGAAACAATTACACGGTTAGATTAAGGCAAGGACAAAAGAGAAACA